>CM054058.1:324641763-325841763 GCA_028641055.1 Alopecurus myosuroides
TAACCCCTCAAGGAAACAAAGGGAACTGCCGTTCTGGCCCCTCTACGTGAGCCGGAAGGGGGTAGCAAGGTGGAACCAATTGCTTGGTTGAGTTATAATATTCCCAAGGAACACCCAAGTAAATGGTAGGGCCAACCTCTTAGCACGATTTCCCCCGTTCTGTCAGATCCGGGAGTTTCGGGCTCTAAGTAGTCGTGGAACCCTCTAGAGAGAATCTGACGCCGGTGAAGCCCTAACACAGAGAGTGAAGGAATATATGGCACCCAAGACCCATTCCACACTCTAACACATATGGTATGGCATACCATGTGCTGTGGTGGCATTCATACGCTCCGGAGCCCCTCTCCGGGGAAACCCTAGACCCGTTGGGGAAAAAGATGGAACCGCCGTTCTGGCCTCTCCGCGTACATGAGCCGGAAAGGGGTTGAAAAGTGGAACCAATTGCTTCGTTGTGTTAGTTTAGGTCCAAGTAACAGCAAAGACAATGTTAGGGCCAACCTCTTGGCAAGATTCCCCCTGTTCCGCCACATCCGGGAGTTTCGGCTCTAAGTAGTCCTGGAACCCGCCAGAGGGAATCTGACATCGGTGAAGCCCTAACACAGAGAGTGAGGGAATCTTGGACATCCAAGACACTTGCCACACTCTATATCACACATGGTATGGAAACACACATGGTATGGCATACCATGTGCTGTGGTGGCATTCAGACGCTCCAGAGCCCTTCTTCGGAGAAACCTTAGCCCCTTGGGGGAAAACAGGAACTGTCGTTCTGGCCCCTCTACATGAGCCGGAAGGGGGTAGCAAGGTGGAAAAAATTTATTGGTTGTGTTATATTAGGCCCAAGGAACACCCAATTCAATGTAAGGGACAACATCTTGGCAATATTTCCCCCGTTTTGTCAGATCCGGGAGTTTCGGGATCTAAGTAGTCGTGGAACCCGCTAGAGAGAATCCCACGCTGGTGAAGACCTAACACTGAGAGTGAGGGAATATTTGGAATCACGATCCATGCCACACTCTAACACATATGTTATGGCATACCATGTGTTGTGATGGCATTCATACGGTCCGGAGTCCCTCTCCGGGGAAACCCTAGCCCCGTTGGGGAAAAAGACGAAACCGCCGTTCTGGCCTCTCCGCGTACATGAGCTGGAAGGGGGTAGAAATGTAGAACTGATTGCTTGGTTGTGTTATTTTAGGTCCAAGGAACACCAAAGTCAATGGTAGGGCCCACCTCTTGGCAACATTTCGCCTCTTCCGCCAGATCTGGGAGTTTCGGCTCTAAGTAGTCCTGTAACCTGCTAGAGAGAATCCGACGCCGATGAAGCCCTAACAAAGAGAGTGAGGGAATCCTTGTCATCCAAGACTCTTTCCACACTCTATATCACACATGGTATGGCATACCATGTGCTGTGGTGGCATTCATACGCTCCGGAGCCCCTCTCCGGGGAAACCCTCCGTTGGGGAAAAAGACGGAACTGTCATTCTGGCCTCTGTGCGTACATGAGATTCAAGGGGGTAGCAAAGTGGAACCAATTTCTTGTTTGTGTTAGGTTAGGTCCAAGGAACACCAAATACAATGTTAGGGCCCACCTCTTGGCAAGATTCCCCCTGTTCCACCAGATACGGGAGTTTTGACTCTAAGTAGTCCTTCAACCCGCCAGAGAGAATCCAACGCCGGTGAAGCCTTAACACAGAGAGTGAGTGATAAGGGGTAGCCCGATCTTCTCAATGAAATCTCTGATAAATTGGTAACCAATGTGATACCTCGCTCTCTCCTTTTGCTAAACCCTGTCACCAATTGCAACAGCACTTAACCCCTTCGGGTATTCGAGACTCCACACTCTTGCACTAGTAGCCACCGACTACAAGTGGTCCTGTTTCTCTTTATTCCCAATGGACCAGCAGAATACACTCAGATTTGCAAAGATAATATGATTCAAGATGAATGCTTCAAGCAATACAATCTAGAAGTCTAGGGTTTATGTTTTATCGTAGTCTAACCTATCTATGTCACACAAAGGGGTATATATGAGGGGAAGGGGTGCGACCATAAGGGGTATTGCGCAAGCAACACATCCCAACCCGAATAGGACCCAACTTGTACTTGTTTTGGACTTGGAATCAAACCAACTATATACAAACCGACCCACCATTAAGGGGTGCGACCTATGATGGTATACAAACCATGCCTAATATAATTAGGATTTCTACTAGCCGCATTTAACCTTGTGGAGGCGCCATCCCCTTGTTTTCCATGAAATAACAATTGTTTTCCATGAGATAACAATTTTTATTCTTTGTTATTCCTTGTTTTCACCCTTCTAGCACTTGTTTTCTAGCTCCTCCTCAAGTCCATCTTCATCCATGTGCAGCTCCTCTTCATGATCTCCCTCCTTCATGCTTGTGTTATCAACAAACTTGAGAATACATAAGTGCATGGATTTAGGTAGTATAAAGTCCTCATAATTATAAATATTATACTCAAGTAGGAGTGAATTCACATGTTGTTGTAATAGTTTGGTCCTTTATCTTGTCATGGGACCAATCCTTACTTCATCATCTTTTATAGCAACATCATCATGTGCAACAATAGGTGAAGAGCTAGGGATGTCCTCATCATCCTCCCCCTCTTGAAAAGGCATCGTCCTCGATGCAAGATCATCTCCATAGTAAGGTGTCAAATCAGCCACATTAAAAGAATTACTAACACCAAACTCATCAATTGGGAGGTCTATCTTGTATGCATTATCATTGATCCTTGAAATAACTATATATGGACCAACACCTCTAGGCATCAATTTTGATTTGCACAATGTGGGAAATCTTTCTTTACGAAAATAAACCCACACCATATCACCTGGCCGAAATATAACCTCCTTTCTCTTCTTGGTAACTCTTTCAAACACATGTTGTCCTTTCTTCTCAATTGCTTCTTTTGTTTGCACATGAATTTTCTTCACAAAATCAGCTCTGTTTGATGCCTCCATATTTGTTCTCTGTTGTGTAGGAAGTGGTAACAAATCTAATGGAGTACTAGGCTTGAACCCATATACCACCTCGAAAGAACATAATTGAGTAGTTGAATGCACAACCCTATTATATGCAAATTCCACATGTGGCAAGCACTCCTCCCACTCCTTCAAAATTTTCTTCATCATGCTTCTCAATAATGTTGATAATGTCATGTTTACCACTTCGGTTTGGTCATCAGTTTGGGGGTGAAATTTTTTGGAAAATAACAATTTTGTTCCAAGCTTCCCCCATAGTGTCTTCCAAAAATAACTCATGAATTTCACATCTCTATCTGACACAAGTGTCCTTAGCACTCCATGTAATCTTACTATCTCTTTGAAGAATAGATTAGCAATGTGAGAAGCATCATCACTCTTGTGGAAAGCAATGAAGTGTGACATCTTAGAAAATCTGTCCACAACCACAAATATAGAGTCATGTCCCCTTTTTGTCCTTGGCAAGATTAACACAAAATCCATACTTATATCTTCCCATCGTGTGTTTGGTGAAGGTAATAGAGTGTACAACCGGTGGATTTCAACTTGGACTTGGCCTTATTGCAAGTGATGCACCTTTGCACCAATCTATAGACATCTCTCCTCATATGTGCCCAATAAAAAATTTCAGCCAACATAAGCAATGTTTTCTCTCTTCCAAAGTGTCCCATTAAGCCTCCACTATGAGATTCCTGTAATAAGAACAAACGCAAGGAACACTCGGGTATACACAATTTGTTAGCTCTAAATAAAAACCCATCATGTATATGATATTTTTCCCATGCCTTAACATTAGTACATTTATTAAATGGCATAGAAAATTCATTATCTTCAGCATATAAATCTCTTATTCCCTCCAAACCCGAAACCTTAACCTCTAATTTGGACAGTAACATATTCTTCCTTGACAAAGCATCCGCAACTACATTATCCAATCCCTTTTTACGTTTAAGGATGTATGGAAAAGATTCTATAAATTTAACCCATTTAGCATGTCTTTTATTCAAATTAGATTGGCTCTTCAAGAATTTTAATGCCTCATGATCATGATGTATAATAAATTCTTTAGGCCACAAATAATGTTTCCATACCTCTAAAACTCGCACAAGTGCATATAGTTCTTTATCATAAACAGAATAATTACTTTTTGCACCATGTAATTTTTCAGAAAAGTAAGCAATAGGTTTCTTCTCTTGCATTAACACACCTCCAATACCTATGCCACTAGTATCACACACAATCTCAAATTGTTTGTCAAAATTTGGAAGCATTAATGATATGGGGTGGCCTGATCTGCTCGTTGAGCTTCTCTCTCTTTTTGTGGATTTTCTGGATTTTGTGATAACTAGTGCTACACTGAGACCTCTCACTTGGATTACCCCCGTTGCCAATGCAACAAAAATCAATCCCTTTGGATATTCTCAACTACACACTCTTGCACATGTAATCAATGATCACGAGTGGTCATGTATCCCCCTATTCCCAATGGAATAACAAGATATCAGGCAACTTTGCAATGGTAACACCACCAACAGGTGGGGATAATTTTTAGATGAACATGGTTCAATCTAGGAAAACTAGGGTTTAATTTTAACTTGGTCTAATATATTCCACACGCAGGTGGTAGCTATATATGAGGGAGGGTATTTTTCCCACGAAATTTGATCTATTCCTACTCGTTTGGACTCCTCCTACTCGGATACAAACTGACCCAACATGGGTGCAGCCAATTGGACTCTATTTGGAAACTGGCAGAAAACTATTCGTGGATTGTTTCTGTCACCACAGTTTGCACAAGTCGACTTTGTTGATGGGGCTAGATCCATTGGAAAGCTCTTCAAATTTCCTAATCGTATTGTGCTCATTTGCTGTTTTTGGAGCCCGTATGAAGAATCCATGGCTATTTCAAATTCGGGACTTCTGCCAGTCCGAACTAAAACATTATTTCCTTTTTGTTGTTTTCCACGCCTCCTTCCTTTGCTCCTTGATTCCTCTTCTCCATTCATGTTTGTGTTATTAATAAACCTAATTATACATAAATTTATAGGCTTAGGTAGTATAACATTCTCATAAACACAAACATTATTTATAACTAGGAAATAATTCACCTTATAATAAACATCAGTGAGGCTCAATGTTTCCTTCCAACTCAAGCATGTACATCCACCATGGACCCTATTATATGATGATAAATTAATAATGAGGCCGAAATCAATTTTTCTTTAATAGCATCAGAAGCAATATCTTGTTCAGCTCCCCACACAAATTCAACACCCTTTTTAGTGAGTTCATTCAAAGGTGCAGCAAGTGTACTAAAATCTTTGACAAATCTTCTATGGAAACCAGCCAATCCATTAAAACTTCTTACTTGACTCACATTAATAGGAATAGGCCAATTTTTAATAGCTTAAATTTTAGATTCATCTACTTCAATGCCATGTTTAGAAACAACATATCCCAGAAAAATGACCTTATCTTTGCAAAAAGTGCACTTCCTAAATTTCCATACAATTTATTTTGTCTTAGCACATGCAAGACTTTGATAATATAATCAATGTGTTCATGTTCATTGTGGCTATATATGAGAATATCATCAAGGTAAACAACCACAAATTTGCCAATAAAATCTCTCAAAACATGGTTCATTAATCTCATAAAAGTACTAGGTGCATTAATTAAACCAAAAGGCATTACTAACCACTCATATAAACCGAATTTTGTTTTAAAGGATGTTTTCCACTCATCCCCCTCTTTTATCCTAATTTGATGATAACCACTACGCAAATCAATTTTAGAGAAAACAGCACTACGACTTAATTCATCTAACATGTCTTCCAAACGTGGTATAGGATGACGATAACGAATAGTGATATTGTTAATTGCTCTACAATCTACACACATGCTCCATGTACCATCTTTTTTAGGAACTAAAATAACCGGAACATCACAAGGTGATAGGCTTATTCGAATATAACCTTTGTCAAGAAGCCCTTGTACTTGTTTCTGAATTTCCTTTGTTTCTTGGGGATTTTTCCTATAGGGAGTTCGGTTTGGCAATGATGATCCAGGAATCAAATCAATTTGGTGTTCAATCCCTCTCAATGGTGGAAAACCCGAGGGCACTTCTTCTAGAAAAATATCATCAAAGTCCTGCAAAACATTAGAAACACCAAGAGGAATAGGGGTCATGTCATTAGAAACCAATATTTCTCCCTTGTTCATAAGCACTATAGGAAGCATACTAGGATCCTCTCGAAATTCTCTCAAGTCCTCTTTAGTAGCTAACATGCATAATAGGCTCACTCCCTCACTTTTATTTTTACCACTCAGATTGGTTTTTCTATTTTCACTCATAGCACTCTTGTTTTCACTCCCAATTTTCTCATCACTCTCAGGAATTTTTTGTCTAGATTCATTTACAATTTGTTGTGGTGTCATAGGTCTCAATAATATGTCCTTCCCATTCCGCTTCAGCTGATAGGTATTTTCTCTCCCATCATGTATAACACTCCTATCAAACTGCCAAGGTCTCCCAAGCAACATGTGACAAACTGACATGGGCACCACATCACACTCAATGGTGTCTTTGTAAGGCCCAATCTGAAATTCAACTCTCACCATATGGGTTACATTCATCTCTCCTTTATCACTAAGCCACTTTATATGATACGGATGAGGGTGTGAAATATATCTCAATTTGAGCTTTGCACAGAATTCTTTGCTTGCTAAATTTCGGCAACTACCTCAATCAATAATCACCTTGCAAGACAATTAAGGACCTACAATTGCTCTTGTTTGAAATAAGTTAAATCTTTGACTTTCAGGACTAGGTAGAATACTTAATGTTCTTGGTGTGCAAAGAAAAGTAGGATAAGTGGAAGGATATGCATCAATAGGCCCATCATCATCATCATAAGCATCCTCCTGAGTAGGATCAGCATCATCACCTGTCTCATATTCATTTGCCTCATTAATGAGCATAATCTTTTTATTTGGACAATCTCTCTTGAAGTGCCCTTTTTCTCCACATGTATGGCAGCTCATGTCTCTATTTCTAGCTGTAGAATTAGTAGATCCACTTGCACTAGTTGCTGGTTGCACTTGCCTCTTAGATGTAGAGAGAGAGCTCTTGGGTTTGGTGGTGGAAACCCCACGGCTAGGGGCTGGCTGTGGTGGTGGTGATGAAAAAGAAGACCTATGTGTGAAGGTCCTCCTTGGAGCCATAAGTGACTCCTCGGCGAACTGTTTTTCTGCCTCTCTTGCTTGATGTAATAGCTCATTCATATCACTATATTGCACATGCCTAACAATGCTCTTGATTTTGATTGTAAACATAAGAGAAATCTTTGCATAGTGTGCTCAACATCTTCTCTCACTCTTGCTCTTTGCATTATTAGCTCCATCTCCCTAAAATAAGCATCCACAGATTTTGAGCCTTGCTTCAAGTGTTGCAATTTATCAAATAAAGATCTCAAATAATTTTTTGGCACAGATCTGTCCCTCATAACTTGCTTCATCTCCCTCCATGTAACAATTTCTGGTTCTCTATTCCTTGCTCTTGTTCTTGTAATATTATCCCACCATAGAAAAGCATAGCCATCAAAACCTGAAGAAGCAAGTTTAATTTTTCTCTCTTCAGTATACTCATGCATCGTCCATACTTTTTCTATTTTCAGCTCCCACATGAGGTACTCTTCGACATCATCAGTATCAAAGTTGAAGGATGGTAACATGAATTTTGGTTTGCCAAGCCCATCATCCTCTCGGTTTGGTTCTTGTACATGGACTCTTCTAGCAACAAAGCCACGGCTAGCACCATGATTACCTCTACCACCTCCACGACCATGAGGGATAAAATTTCCCTCCTCATTATCAGCATCACCAAAAGCACTACCATTATCCTCCTCTACAGGTAGCCTTTGATTCACCAAAGTAGCCAAGGCAGCAATTTGAGTAGTCAATGTGTCAAGAGAAGTTTGTAAGTTGGTAACTTGCTCTTGTGTAGCAGTTGTTTCAGTCACAGTATCAATTTGAAGGCCCAAATTTTGGACATGTGTATCCATATCCACTCCATGTTTGTCAATGTGAATGTGCAGAGACTGGCTGTGTTCGAGCGCGGGTGGGCGGCAGCGCGGTAATACTCGCTGCAGCGAATTGAGCTGAAAAGAAACCCGCGGCAGAGCGAATCCGAGTAGGATTAGAATATCCCACGGCAGCGGCGGCAACGTTTTATGAGGATTTTCCGCTGCGGCAGAACTCGATTCTGATTAGGAGTAGAACCACTTGAACCCGAGGGAAAATAGATGGCAACCACGGCAGGGAACACAAGGATTTCGTGCCACAGTAGACAAATGAAACCAACTCGGATTGGAACCAAGAAATCACTCGGGTAACTAATTTTCTTTGGGATTTTTGTATATGGACTCAACTCGGAATTGAAGAACAACTAAGAAACCTAACCCCAACCTACTTACTCAAAAAGAGAAAAGAAACGCAAAATAAAACACAAAACATCAACTAGAAATTGAAAACTAGAGATTATCTAAGGCTATTGCAAAGATCTAACACTATTTTTTGTGGCTTTTTCTAAATGGGTATAAAAATAACTCGAGTCTAAAGGGATAGATACAACTCACCGAGTAAACCCAGTAATCTGTTACCAAGATGACAAGGGGTAGCCCGATCTTCTCAGTGAACTCTCTGATAAATTGGTAACCAATGTGAAACCTCGCTCTCTCCTTTGGCTAAACCCTGTCACCAATTGCACCAACACTTAACCCCTTTGGATATTCGAGACTCCACACTCTTGCACAAGTAGACACCGACTACAAGTGGTCCTGTGTCTCCTTATTCCCAATGGAACAAGAGAATACACTCATATTTGCAAAGGTAATATGATTCAAGATGAATGCTTCAAGCAATACAATCTAGAAGTCTCGGGTTTATGTTTTATCGTAGTCTAACCTATCTATGTCGCACCAAGGGGTATATATGAGGGGAAGGGGTGTGGCCACAAGGGGTATTGCGCAAGAAACCCATCCCAACCCGAATAGGACCCAACTTGGACTTGTTTTGGACTTGGACTCAAACCAACTAGATACAAACCGACCCACCATTAAGGGGTGTGGCCTATGATGGTATAAAAACCATGCCTAATATAATTAGGACTTCTACTAGGCGCAATTAACCTTGTGGAGGCTCCATCCTCTTGTTTTCCATGAAATAACAATTGTTTTCCATGAGGTAACAATTTTTATTCTTTGTTATTCCTTTTTTTCACCCTTCTAGAACTTGTTTTCCATCTCCTCCTCAAGTCCATCTTCATCCATGTGCAGCTCCTCTTCATGATCTCCCTCCTTCATGCTTGTGTTATCAACAAACCTGAGAATACATAAGTGCATGGATTTAGGTAGTATAAAGTCCTCATAGTTATAAATATTATACTCAAGTAGGAGTGAATTCACCTATTGTTGTAATAGTTTGGTCCTTGATCTTGTCATGGGACCAATCCTTACTTCATCATCTTTTATAGCAACATAATCATGTGTAACAATAGGTGAAGAGCTAGGGATGTCCTCGTCAGTGAGGGAATCTTGGTCATCCAAGACCCTTTTCCACACACTCTATCACACATGGTATGGCATACGATGTGATGTGGTGGCATTCAGACGCGCTCTGGAGACCCTCTTCGGAGAAACCTTAGCTCCTTGAGGAAAAGGACGGAACTACCGTTCTTGCCCCTCTGCGTGAGCCGGAAGGGGGTAGCAAGGTCGAACCAATTGCTTGGTTGTGTTATATTAGTTCCAAGGAACACCCAATTCAATGATAGGGCCAACCTCTTGGCAAGATTCCCCTGTTCTGACAGATCCAAGAGTTTCGGCCCCTAAGTAGTCGTGGAACCCGCTAGAGAGAATCCGACGCCGGTGAAGCCCTAACACAGAGAGTGAGAGAATATTTGGCATCCAAGACCCATGCCACACTCTAACACATATGGTATGGCATACCATGCGCTGTGGTGGCATTCATACGCTCCGGAGTCCCTCTCAGGGGAAACCCTAGCCCCGTTGGGGAAAAAGACCAAACCGCCGTTCTGGCCTCTCCGCGTACATGAGCCGTAAGGGGTAGCAAAGTGGAACCGATTGGTTGGTTCTGTTAGGTTAGGTCCAAGGAACACCAAAGACAATGTTAGGTCCCACCACTTGGCAAGATTCCCTCCGTTCCGGCAGATCCGGGAGTTTCGACTCTAAGTAGTTCTGGAACCCGCCAGAGAGAATCCGACGCCGATGAAGCCCTAACAAAGAGAGTGAGGTAATCTTGGTCATCCAAGACACTTTACACACTCTATATCACGCATGGTATGGAAACACACATGGTATGGCATACCATGTGCTATGGTGGTATTTGGACGCTCCGGAGACTCTCTTCGGAGAAACCATAACCCCTTGGGGACAAAGACGGAACTGCCGTTCTAGCCCCTCTATGTGAGCCGGAAGGGGGTAGCAAGGTGGAAACAATTGCTTGGTTGAGTTATATTAGACCCAAGGAACACCCAAGTCAATGTTAGGGCCAACCTCTTGGCAAGATTTCCCCCATTCTGTAAGATCCGGGAGTTTCGGGCTCTAAGTAGTCGTGGAACCCTCTAGAGAGAATCCGACGCCGGTGAAGCCCTAACACAGACAGTGAAGGAATATTTGGCATACAAGACCCATGCCACACTATAACACATATGGTATGGTATAATATGTGTTGTGGTGGCATTCATACACTCCAGAGCCCCCCTCCGGGGAAACCCTAGCGCCGTTGGGGAAAAAGACGGAACTGTCGTTCTGGCTTCTGTGCGTACATGAGCCGGAAGGGGGTAGAAAAGTGGAAGAAATTGCTTGGTTGTGTTAGTTTAGGTCCAAAGAACACCAAAGACAATGTTAGGACCCACCTCTTGGCAAGATTCCCCCCGTTCCGCCAGATCCGGGAGTTTTGACTCTGAGTAGTCCTGGAACCCGCCAGAGAAAATCCGACGTCGGTGAAGCCCTACCACAAAGAGTGAGGGAATCTTGGTCATCCAAGACACATGTCACAATCTAACACACATGGTATGGGATACCATGTGTTGTGGCATCATTCAGACACTCCGGAGCCCCTCTTTGGAGAAACCTTATCCCCTTGGGGAAAAAGACGGAACTGCCATTCTGGCCCCTCTACGTGAGCCGGAAGGGGGTGGAAAGGTGGAACCAATTGCTTGGTTGTTGATGAGGACATCCCTATCTCTTCACCTATTGTTACACATGAGGATGCTCCTATACAATCTAATGAAGTGAGGATTGGTCCAATGACAAGATCAAGAACCAAGCTATTACAACAACAGGTGAATTCACTCCTACTTGAATATAATGTTTATAATTGTGAGAGCTTTATACTACCTAAATCTTTGCATTTGTGTATTCTTAGGTTTGTTGATAACACAAACATGAATGGAGATCATGGAGAGGAGCTACACAAGGATGAGCATGGACTTCAAGGGGAGATGGAAAACAAGTGCTAGCATGGTGAAAACAACAAATAACAAATGTTATCATGACAAGGGGATGGTGCCTCCACAAGGTCAAATGCACTAAGTGTGGAAAACAATGTTATTATGTTATTCCACACTCATACATGAACAAGGCAAGAGGAGGGCGCCCACAAGGTGTATCAATGCGCCATATACAAGACCTAGTTCAATTAGGATTGGTTTGTATACCAATTTGGCCGCACCCCTTGTGTGGGGGTCGGTTTGTATCTAGTTATGGTAGAATTAGGAGTCCTAGCCGAGTAGGAGAGGGATTGCTTGCGCAAGCCTCCTTGTGGCCGCACCCCTCCCCTCTCATATACCCCCATACCTGCGAGTTGGAGGGTTAGACTACGTTAAAAACATTAAACCCTAGACCTCTAGATTGAACCAGCTTGTAAGCCTTCATCTGGAAGTTCATCTGCAAACTTTACGTGTTACGTGCTCTTCCACTGGGAATAAGACGGTACAGGACCACTTGTAGTCGGTGGATTACTTGTGCAAGAGTGTGGAGTTGAGAATATCCTTGGGGTTGCTATCTTTTGCATTGGCATCAGGGATCAGCCGGGAGAGTTCTTAGTGGTGCACTAGTTATCATACTGGAGTTGTCTGTGAGTTCACTAAGAATATTGGGCCACCCCTTATCATCTTGGTATCAGATTTACAGGTTGCCTCGGTGAGCTATCAAATTTTCCTTTAGTTTGATTGTTTTTCTTTCCTATCCAGAAAATTGCCCCACAAAAATAGTGTTAGTCTTTGCCATAGCCTAGATATCATCTTAGTTTTCAATTACTAGTGTTGTCTTTGTGTTAGATTTGTGTTGCTTTTTATCTTTTTTAGATCTTTTACTTTCGGCTAGATCTAGGTTTCTTTGTTCATCTAGTCGATTTATATCAAAAACCACAAAAAAATCCGCTGCTCATTGCCCTATTTTCCACCAATCCGAGCCTAGCTAGGTTTCCTACCGCGACACAAAACCTCCCAATTCCCTGCCGTGGCCTTGTCCTACTCGTTTTCGGATTGCCACCCCACCGCTGCCGCGCCCTAGCCGCTATCGGATTTCCCCCGTAACACGCTTACAAACCCCCCCTCGATCCCCGCAGCGCACCACACCAACCACACACCCGCGCACTGCCGCGGCACAAAATCTCCGCAAAACGCTGCCGCCAGTCGCTACCGCGCGCGCACTACGTTTTCCACCGCAGCGCGCTTACCATTCGCCTGTTTTCTGTCCTGCGCTCTGCCGCGGTACGGAAATCATCCGTTTTGCTGCCGTGTGCTCTGCCGTGACGCCAAAACCGCATGTTTCTCTGCCGTGAGGTGCGGTTGATGTCGTAAGCTGCTGATTCTATGCCGTGGCACAGTTTTGAGCTGTTTTCTCTGCCGTACGGTACCAAAACCTGCTGTTTCTCTGCCGTGAGCTATTGTGTGCTGCCGTGAGACTTGTTAGCTAGTTTTTCACCTAGTTTTCTTTGTTTTTCTTTGTTTTTCCTGTTTTTATCACTAGGACTACTCTTTCCATACCTTGTGAACCATAGCCACAGCCTTTCTACAGCATTTTAATAGGAACTTGCCCACAAGTATAGCTATTTTGTGCTCTGACAGGTTGCTCATTTTCATCACCACCATTGTGTTCACTTGTGTTTGGTTAATTGTTGCTCCTAGCTTAGTGTAAGGCCATTGGAAAAATACAAAAAAAAATAGAAAAAAGCAAAAAGTATAAAAAAAAAGAAAAGAGAAAAGAGAAAAAGAGCAAAGTGCAAAAGGCCATATCATTACTATTGTTTACTAGTTGAGCTTGCCATTGTGACATTTGGTTTTTCATTGAGCAATCTTGTGCCTGTCAATTAAGAGCCTAGCTAGTGACTTTCTAGTGCATTGCAAATTTCATCCACATATTGCTTTGCCACATTTGTCTCCATTGTGTGAGTTTCCTTGGGTATTTTTATATCTTCACTAAGACAGCAAATAGGATTGTTACTTTGGTGATTGTTAGGTATCCATACCAAGCCCCACTAAATAACCTTGTTTGCCTTTGTGAGAGTTAAAAACCTGGGTATTCTCTCTTTCACACCAAAGCACTTTAATTGCCTCTACTTGTGGTAAGTATCTCTATTCACTTTGGAGTGGTAAGATATCCTATTGTCTTGCTAGATTTTTGAGTGAGTTGTGAGAGGCACCACAACCTATACTTGTTTTATTTTCACTAACCTTCTAATGGATCCTTCTAGTGATGATCTTGTGCAGCAAAAGAAGGACCAATCCGAGGGAGCGAATTGGAGGGAGTATGAGGCATTAAGGGATGTGTTGACAAATCAATTGATTGACAATGAGAAACACTTCAAGAAATATGTTAATGATGCATGTGATCCTCTATATGAAATTGTTCATAACATGGAGAAGAAGGTGGAAGAAACCAATACATTGGCCGAGACCAATAGTGCTCAATTGAAAACAATGCAAGATTCTATTGATGCCTTCAATCATACTATGACTGATCTTCAAAGATTGATTCAAGCTCGGTTGCCACCTGTTGATGATGACAATGCTACTGTCCATAGTGATGCAAATAATGAGGAGGAGCCTAATCTTGGCCGTGGAGCTAGAGGAGAAAGAGGCCGAGGAGGTGTTCTAGGCCAAGCTAGGCGTGTGCCCATACCAATTGCTCATGAAAATAGAGAGGATGCATTGGGTAAGCCCAAATTTTCTATTCCAGCTTTCAGCTTTGATAATATGGATGTGGAGGAATATTTGCTATGGGAGTTGAAAATAGAAAAATTGTGGAGATTACATGACTACAATGAGGATAGAAAGATCAAGTTGGCATCTTCTGAGTTTGATGGATATGCTCTTAGATGGTGGGATAATCTAGTGAGAAAGAGATATGATGATGGTGAGTTGCCCATTGTCACTTGGCACACCATGAAGAGGCTTATGAGAGAAAGATTTGTACCACCCAATTACATAAGGCAACAATTTGACAAATTACAACAATTGAGGCAAGGTACCAAGACAGTTGATGCTTATTATCAAGAGATGGAATTAATCATGCAAAGGGCTCGTGTGAGAGAGCAAGGAGAGCAAACAATGCAAAGTTTCCTTTCAGGGTTACATTATAAAATCAAGGGCATTGTGAGGCATTATCAATATACTAATATGCATGATTTACTCCATCATGCTAGGGAGGCCGAATCACATCTACTTGAGGAGGCACAAAATTCAGCAAGAACAAGGAGTAGATTCCCATTGAGATCATCTACTACTCCTAGTGTACCACCACCACCACCTCCATCATCAAGTTTTAGAGGTGCTCCATCATCCAAAACCGAGCCTAGTGTGTCTAATGCAAGGAAATCATCACAACCAGCAGCAAGTGCCTCGGGTTCTAGTGCTTCTACTAAAAGAAATAGAGATATTACATGTCACACATGTGGAGGCAAGGGTCACTTCAAGAAGGATTGTACAAATTCAAAGGTGATGATAATCAATGAGAACAATGAGTATGAGACAGGTGATGATGTTGATCCCAATGATCTTGATGATGATGATGGCTATTTGAGTGATTCTCCTTTGGATGCTTATGCTACTACTATGCCATCTATTATTTGCACACAAAATTCATTGAGTGTGGTGCCTAGTCCTGAAAATCAAAGGTGCAATCTATTCCAAACAAAGGCTGTTATTGGTCCCAACATGGCTTGCAAAGTCATTATTGATGGAGGGAGTTGTAGAAATTTAGCAAGCAAGGATTTATGTGCCAAGTTGAACCTAAAATACTTACCACATCCGAGCCCTTATCATATACAATGGTTGAGTAGCACGGGACAAATGAAGGTATCTCATATGGTGAGAGTGGAGTTTCAAATTGGGCCTTACAAGGATACTATTGAGTTTGATGTGGTTCCTATGACAGTGTGTCACCTATTATTGGGAAGACCTTGGCAATTTGATAGAAGTGTGAAGCATGAAGGAAGAGCTAATACTTATGAGTTGCATCATCATGGGAGGACTATTATTTTGAGGCCTATGACTCCACAACAAATTGTAAATGAGTCCCAATCCAAAATTGCTATGAAAGTGGAAAAAGAGAGAGAGAAGGATGAGGGAACACCAAAAATACAAGCCATGGGGAGTGATAGTACAACCAATTTGAGTTGTAAAAAGAGAGAGATCCTATTATGCATGTTAGCCACCAAAGAGGATTTGAGGGAATTTAGGGATGATCCTTCATTAGTCCCTATTGTGCTTATTCACAAGGGAGAGATTTTGGTTTCTAATGACATGACCCCTATTCCTCTTGGTGTTTCTAATATTTTGCAGGACTTTGAGGATGTTTTTCCACAAGATGTACCCTCGGGATTGCCACCATTGAGAGGCATTGAACAAATTGATTTGATCCCCGGAGCATCTCTCCCAAACCGAGCTCCTTATAGAACCAATCCACAAGAAACAAAGGAGATACAAAGGCAAGTACAAGAACTATTGGACAAAGGTTATATTCGGGTTAGTCTTTCTCCTTGTGTCGTTCCCGTTATTTTGGTCCCTAAGAAAGATGGTACTTGGCGCATGTGTGTAGATTGTAGAGCAATTAATAACATCACAATCCGTTATCGTCATCCTATACCACGTTTAGATGACATGTTAGATGAATTAAGTGGTGCTACTCTTTTCTCTAAAATTGATTTGCGTAGTGGATACCATCAAATAAGAATGAAAGAGGGAGATGAATGGAAAACTGCTTTTAAGACAAAATTTGGTTTATATGAGTGCTTAGTAATGCCCTTTGGTTTAACTAATGCACCTAGTACTTTCATGAGATTAATGAACCATATTTTGAGAGACTTCATTGGTAGATTTGTGGTAGTTTATTTTGATGATATTCTCATATATAGCCACAATGAACGTGAACACATGGATCATATTAGACAAGTTTTGCAAGTGCTAAGAATTAATAAATTGTATGGTAATCTTGAGAAGTGCACTTTTTGCAAAGATAAGGTTATATTTCTTGGTTATGTTATTTCTAAGCATGGAATTGAGGTTGATCAATCTAAAATTGAAGCTATTCGAAATTGGCCAATTCCAACTAATGTGAGTCAAGTTAGAAGTTTCAATGGGCTTGCTAGTTTCTATAGAAGATTTGTGCCTAATTTTAGTACAATTGCTGACCCTTTAAATGATCTAACTAAAAAGGGTGTTAATTTTGAATGGGGTGTTTCTCAAGATATTGCTTTTGATACTTTGAAAGAGAAGTTGATTTCGGCCCCATTGCTTATGCTTCCAAATTTTGATAAACAATTTGAGATTGAGTGTGATGCTAGTGGCATAGGTATTGGAGGTGTACTCATGCAAGAAAAGAAACCTATTGCCTATTTTTCTGAAAAATTAAATGGTGCACAATTGAATTATTCTGTTTATGATAAGGAATTATATGCACTTGTGAGAGTTTTAGAGGTATGGAAACATTATTTGTGGCCTAAAGAATTTATTATACATAGTGATCATGAAGCATTGAAATTTTTAAAGTGCCAAAATAATTTGAATAAGAGACATGCTAAGTGGGTTGAGTTTATTGAATCTTTTCCATACATCATAAAACATAAAAAGGGATTGGATAATGTAGTTGCTGATGCTTTATCAAGAAAGAATATGTTACTCTCAAATTTGGAAATTAAGGTTTCGGGTTTGGAGGGTATTAGAGATTTATATGATGAAGATAAAGAATTTTCTATGCCATTTAATAAATGTGTTAATACTAAAGCATGGGAAAATTTTCATATACATGATGGGTACTTGTTTAGAGCTAACAAATTGTGTATTCCCGAGTGTTCCTTGCGTTTATTTTTGATCCAGGAATCTCATAGTGGAGGATTGATGGGACACTTTGGAAGAGAGAAGACTTTGTTGATGTTGGCTGAAAATTTCTTTTGGCACATATGAGAAGAGATGTGTATAGATTGGTGCAAAGATGCATTACTTGCAACAAGTCCAAATGAAAATTGAAGCCCCACGGATTGTACACACCATTGCCATACCCAAGTACACCATGGGAAGATATTAGCATGGATTTTGTGTTGGGATTGCCAAGGACAAAAAGAGGACATGATTCTATCTTTGTGGTTGTGGATAGATTTTCAAAGATGGCTCATTTTATTCCATGCCACAAGAGTGATGATGCTTCTCACATTGCTAATTTGTTATTTAGAGAAATTGTGAGATTGCATGGAGTTCCAAGGACTATAGTTTCGGATAGAGATGTCAAGTTCATGAGTTACTTTTGGAAGACACTTTGGGGTAAGCTTGGCACTAAGATATTATTTTCTACTACTTGCCACCCCCAAACTGATGGACAAACCGAGGTGGTTAATAGAACATTGTCCACATTGCTAACAGGTATGATCAAGAAGAATTTGAAGGAGTGGGAGGAGTGTTTGCCTCATGTGGAATTTGCATACAATAGAGCTGTGCATTCAACTACTCAATTATGTCCTTTTGAGGTGGTGTATGGGTTCAAGCCTATTACTCCTCTTGATTTATTACCACTTCCTTTACATGAGAGAGTTAATATGGAGGCATCAAAGAGGGCTGATTTTGTGAAGAAGATTCATGAGAAAACAAAAGAAGCAATTGAGAAGAAGGGAAAACATGTGGTTGAAAGAGTAAAAAAGAAGAGGAAGGAAATTATATTTCGGCCAGGAGATATGGTGTGGGTGCACTTTAGAAAAGATAGATTTCCCACATTGAGAAAGTCCAAGTTGATGCCTAGAGGAGCTGGTCCTTACAAAGTTATTTCAAGGATCAATGATAATGCATACAAGATTGACCTCCCAATTGATGAGTTTGGTGTTAGTAATTCTTTTAATGTGGCTGATTTGACACCTTACCATGGAGATGATTTAGCATCGAGGTCGATGCCTTTTCAAGAGGGGGAGGATGATGAGGACATCCCTAGCTCTTCACCTATTGTTACACATGAGGATGCTCCTATACAAGCTAATGAAGTGAGGATTGGTCCAATGACAAGATCAAGAACCAAGTTATTACAACAACAGGTGAATTCACTCCTACTTGAATATAATGTTTATAATTGTGAGAGCTTTATACTACCTAAATCTTCGCTTTTGTGTATTCTTAGGTTTGTTGATAACACAAACATGAATGGAGATCATGGAGAGGAGCTACACAAGGATGAGCATGGACTTCAAGGGGAGATGGAAAACAAGTGCTAGCATGGTGAAAACAACAAATAACAAATGTTATCATGACAAGGGGATGGTGCCTCCACAAGGTCAAATGCACTAAGTGTGGAAAACAATGTTATTATGTTATTCCACACTCATGCATGAACAAGTCAAGAGGAGGGCGCCCACAAGGTGTATCAATGCGCCATATACAAGACCTAGTTCAATTAGGATTGGTTTGTATACCAATTTGGCCGCACCCCTTGTGTGGGGGTCGGTTTGTATCTAGTTTTGGTAGAATTAGGAGTCCTAGCCGAGTAGGAGAGGGATTGCTTGCGCAAGCCTCCTTGTGGCCACACCCCTCCCCTCTCATATACCCCCATACCTGCGAGTTGGAGGGTTAGACTACGTTAACAACATTAAACCCTAGACCTCTAGATTGAACCAGCTTGTAAGCCTTCATCTGGAAGTTCATCTGCAAACTTTACGTGTTACCTGCTATTCCACTGGGAATAAGACGGTACAGGACCACTTGTAGTCGGTGGATTACTTGTGCAAGAGTGTGGAGTTGAGAATATCCTTGGGGTTGCTATCTTTTGCATTGGCATCAGGGATCAGCCGGGAGAGTTCTTAGTGGCGCACTAGTTATCATACTGGAGTTGTCTGTGAGTTCACTGAGAAGATTGGGCCACCCCTTCTCAGTTGTGTTATATTAGGCCCAAGGAACACCCAAATAAATGGTAGGGCCAACCTCTTGGCAAGACTCCCCCAGTTCTGTCAGATCCGGGAGTTTCGGGCTCTAAGTAGTCGTGGAACCCGCTAGAGAGAATCCGACGCCGGTGAAACTCTAACACAGAGAGTGAGGGAATATCTGGCATCCAAGACACATGTCACAGTCTAACACACATGATATCGTATACCATGTGTTGTGGTGGCATTCAGACGCTCCGGAGCCCCTCTCCGCAAAAACCCTAGTCCCTCGGCATACCATGTGATGTTATTTTGAATGTCGTCCATGTACGTACCCCTCAAGTGTGCCTACATGTCAACACAACTTGAACATGCCAAGCTGCCAATACAACGTATAGTACATGCTGAAAAGGTGGGCTAAGCCCACGCGTGGGAGGAGTGAATGCAGTGTGCCGTCTCCACTTCCACACGCGTGTCAGCAGTGCAGTTGCAACTGAGTTAATATCGCCACTTTCACACGCCTGCATTTTATCTCTTCTTCCCCCTCCCGTTCCCCACGCTGAAATCAGTTTGCTTCCTCCTCTCTTTCTCACCAACGATGTCGTCTTCACCGATATCCTCTGCGTCTAAGAAGAGGAGGACCGAGGATTCCCTTGCAGCCACCTTTTGGATTTTTTTCATGCATCTTCTTACAAAAGTTCAATCCCGAAGCTCGGGAGAACATGGAGAACCTCGTTGTCGGCGAGATCTACACCAACCCCGAAGGAGAGAAGATGGTGGACGATTTTGGCTGGGGGCCAGAGTCGGATCTGCTCGAATCCGGATCTGTCGTGACAATCGGACGGATCAACGTCTTCGTCGGCATGGTACGTACGTCTGGTTCAATCCCTAACGATTTCGGACTTGATTCTGTGTCAGGGGAGGCCACCTGCGTTCAGTCTGATGGGGAGGAATCGGTCGGGACAATAGATCTGACAGAAGAGCCCACCACGAAGAGGGAACGGCCGGAGGAGCCGGCATGGACCCCGCGTGGCCGGGTTATGAGAGAAGATGACACCGAGTCTATCTTGCACCTGCTGGAGGACCGGTACGAGGAAGATAGCGATGATGAAGAAGAATACGAATCTGCGCCAAGCATTGTGCGCCAGGTCGCGGTGTACACGGCCCCCGCAACCAATCTTAATCAGGGGAACGTGACCGCGGCCGCCGTTGGAGCGACGCAAGCATTGGCCCAGCAGCAAAATCCGGTTGACGGAAACCCGGTTCTGACCCGGGTGGACGGAGAATCGGCTTCAGTTATGTCGCACCCGGACTTCTAGAGGATACTCACAGTCCGCTAAACAGTAGAGAAAATGTCTTACGGGGCATACCGGCACCCGCATCTCAATATGAGCAGGCCAACACGTAAACTTGTGACAACCATTCTCTACTATCCATCGTCTGCGTAAACCATCCCATAGAAATCCGACTACTTCCGTTGACGTACTTCATAACATACACACATGATACGTCAACGGCATTTGAACAAGTGATATCACAACATATCTCTAAGACACAAAAGATTGAAATAAGTTGCAAATAGCTCTCACTAGAGCAGAGATAGCAAATACAATCATCCAGAGGACACAGGTCCCAACAATTCATCATTACATCACAGCGGAAACATCCAAAGTGTCTGAGTACAGACAAGATCCAAATAGGCCTAAGAGGCCGGAAACGAAAAGACGGAGCCCATCCACGATGTCTCGGATCCTGCCCGGGTCCGCTATCTACTCGTCAGCAGCCTCGTCATACTCCACGTAGTAGCCACCATGGGGATCCTCGGAAACGTAGTCTGCGGAAACCACAGCCCCAAAGGGGTCAGTACATAAACGTACTGGCAAGAAAGACTCACAAGATACCATAGTGTACCCGGCAACACCAAGTACAGATGCTTTGGGTTCAACGGAAGAATAGGTGATAAAAAAGTGCGGCAGCAGGCTGCTCTAACCAACTACAGAAACATGCTATAACTTCCGGCTAAAAGAAGGGGATAAGATAGCGTATCGTAACCAACTACTACTAACCCCAAACAAACCCATCCTGGATCTCGCCACTTATCCAAAGAAGCAATCCGAGGATAACTCACACAGTTGGATTAATGATGGTTCAAGTAATTGTGTCAATAAGACTATAACTAGTCAAGTTATCATTAGTTAGGTGTAAGTTGTTCTGAGTACTTGTTAGCCAATACTTTCACCAAGTCATCCATAACCACGGACAACACGGCTTCTCGAGAAGATTTAACCCTGCAGGGATGCACCAATCTTGCCGTACACGTAAGAATAACCCGCCAGATGGAATGCCTTCCACCAAGCGGGGCACTCAACACAACCCAACTCTTCTTCGCATCAAGCCCAAAGAACCCCTTGCAATTGAGCGCACGGCTAATCAAGCCCCACGAAGAAAAGGGGACCCTCATAGCACTCTAACAACGTGTCTCCCTAAATGCCGACTACAAAAAGTTCCACCCTGGCCTCGGGTTCGTACCTGCATATGCGTGCGGCAAATGGAAAACTCGAACTAAATGAGGCGATTTGGACGAGATGCGAATCGAATCAAATTGAGGGGGACGCCCATACACGCTTCCCACATGCGGATAGTGCGCTCATCATGGATCAGTAGACAAGACCCTTTTCCTAATTAGGGTCGACACTAGCAGGCCTCAAAACCACGTCGGGCCTCCTGCCGGTGCCTTATCATCAAATTAGCATTACCTCATACATTAACAGGTTGTTGTTTAACATCGAGCCCCAGAACATAATAAATATGGTAACAGAAATAACGGACAGCAGACTCGAGCATAAACAACACTAAGCATGCTAGTGAGACACAGGCAACAAGCAACAGGGTTATAGGTGTGGAGGTGAGGCTATATCAGGTATATAGGATAACATGTGATAGGATCGAACACGAGCAACGATTCATAAGGCTAGCAGAATAGACAGCGAAAAGTATCGGTATCCAAAGTGGAAAGGAACACAATGGTTCATGTGAGTGAATACTTGCCTGCAAACTCAGCAGCCTCGTACTGAGCTAACTCCTCAGAAGTAGTGTCGTAAACCTCGTCTGTCTCAACGTCATCGTCTATTCGAGAAGAAGCAAACAAACAACACAGAGAGACAAACAATCAATAACATGGCATAATGCACAATCATGGGATGATGCATGACAATTTAATTCATGCATCAAAATAAACTAGTTGACATGATAACATGTTTAAATGGACCCATATGCAATTTGGATTGCATATGGAAAGCCCATGAATTAAGGTTGGTTTAGATGATCTACAACTAAACAACATGTGAAAGTGGATTACCATGATGCAAGGATGAGGAAAACAGAAATAAAACAACAATAGCTTCAATTTGAAATGAAGTTTACCAAGTTTGGAAATTTATTTATTAAGTTATGAAAATTTGCTTCTTAAAGGTGTTACACAAGCATTTGTTGTTTTCACACATTTTAATTGTTCAAAATAAATAATAAAATTCATATTTAGAAAGAACACAAAATTTTAGGTGGAATACATGTTTCATTTGTTGAAAAAGGAATTAAAATGAATTACTTATGTATTAAGCAAGTTTAAACAAGGTTTAAATGAATATAACTCAAGTATGAATTTATTTGAATTTTTATTTGTTCAAAACATTTAATAAAATTCATATTTGAAAAGATTATATTTTTCTGGTTTGAAAACATATTTTACATGTTCAAAAAGAATTTAATTTGACCAAGTTATGAATTTAGCAAATTTTAAATGATTTAAACAAGGTTTAAATTATTTAACCAATTTTAATTATTCAAAACATGAAACAAAGTTTATATTTGAAAAGGTGGTTCAATTTGGCATGGAAAACATATTTTATATGTGCCATTTGAATTAAGTTTGAATTAGTTATGAATTTAATCAAATTTGAAATGAATTGTTTGAATTTGAATTTTAAAACAATTTGAAATGTTCAAAACAGAAAACAAATGACTTAAATAGGTAGAGAATTAAATTTGGTGCAGAATACATATTTTATTTGTATTATTTGGATTTGAAAAGCACAAGTTATTCAAATTTGAAAAACAAGGACTAATCGGTAAATCACAGGGACTTATATTAAAGAAAAATGGGGCAGAAACGTTTTCTACCTCGCAGTGGCCCAGCCTAGGCCACTGACGAGGGGGCCCTGGGGCCACGGTGGCGTGTGTGTGCGCACGCGTCGCTGACAGGGGGGCCTACCTGTCAGCTAGAGTGGCGAAAAAGTTTGGGTTTTAATCCGCGGAGGAGGGGATCGAACCCACGCCCTCTCGTTCGCGGGCGCAGCGCGCTGGCCAGTGCGGTGTTGAACGTTTGCTGACAGAGAAGGAAACGCGGGGAGGTTAAGTTTCAGTTAGCGTGCTAACTGACGAAACTGAATTCTTCAGTTAACTGAACCGCGACGGATAGAGGTGCTCGCCGGCGGTGAGGGCCTGCTGCCGCTGCTGCTGCTCGCGTGCTTGTGTGCGTAAGGGTGCTGTCCAGGGAGGTGGTGCGTGCACGTGATGCAGAGAGGGAAAAGGAGCGAGGTGACGTGCTCACCGGGAGGGAAAACGTGCTCGGGAGGAGATCGTCGTCGATGGCGGCGACAGGGACGTGGACGGCGGCGGCGCTGCAGCAACTCCCTGGTACCGTGGCGTGGTCGACGAGGAAGAGGAAGCTACGGGGAGTCAATTCCCGTGGCTATCCTGCGCGGAGGTGGATCATCGCGGCGGCGATCACCGGAGATAGGTGGCGGTGGCGCTCGGTGGTGGAGTTTCAGAGAGGAGCAGAGGGTGAGGGAGAAGGGAAATTGGCGGCGGTGGAGAGAGAGAGGAGGGAGAAGGGTTTAGGGCAGAGGGAGAGCTCGGGCTCGAGCTATATGGAGGAGGAGAGGTGCCCGTGGCCGTCTGCTCCGCCGTACAGACGACGTGGGTGTGCTGGATGCGCGCAGTACAGGTAGGTGACGAGGGGGGGTACCAGGGCGTGCTGGTGGGCTCGGCTCAGCCCACTGGCCTGCCTCTCCCCTCTGCGTTTTCTGTTTTTTTTTTGCTGAAAAGGAAAAGGGATAAGAAGGAAGGGTTTTGGGGGTTAGAAATTTGGGGATAAATTTTATATATTGTTATTTACAAAACCCAACTGTGCCAAGTTTTGTTTTTTTTCAAAATTTGAGTTTTTGGCTGCTGTTTGTAATTCATTTGAATTTGAATGAATTTTTGGTATTAATTGATTAAATGAAAAGAACAATTTAAAAGTTTTTAATTTCAAGTGTAATGGTACCAAATGATTGATTTGTTTTGTAATTTTCATAAATTTCAAAATGGTTGCTGTTTGGAAATTTAATTGAATTTTGAATGAATTTTGAATTAATTGAATAATTAACTTAAGCAAGTTAATGGTTTAATCTTCCAACTTTAATGGAAATAAAATGATGTTTGGGTTTGGAATTTTCATTTGAAAATTTGTAACAGAACAAGTATGAAACAAAATTTGAAATTTGGTTTGAAATTCATATGGAAAAACAAGGGAAAACAGATGGAAAACAAAGAAAAACAAATGGAAAAACAAAGCAAAACAAATGCAATGATGATGATGTCATGATGCAAAACATAAATAAACAAGAAACAAACATTCTAGGGGTTGTTTTCATACTTGGGATGTTACAAAACGCCCCCCTTGAAGGAATCGCGCCCCGAGATTCCTACTGAGAAGAGAAAAGGTCCGAATACTTCTTGCGAAGATCCTCTTCGGTCTCCCACGTTGCCTCTTTATCGGAATGATGAGACCACTGCACTTTCAAGAACTTGGTGCTCTTGTTGCGAGTTTTGCGCTCGGTCTCATCGAGAATTCAAACATGGTGCTCCTCATAAGAGAGATCTTCTTGCAGTTCAATGGAATCATGATCAACTGCACGATCTGGATCTTTGAAACACCTCTTGAGTTATGACACGTGAAACACATCGTGCACCTTGGATAGCTTTTCTGGAAGTTCAAGACGATAGGCATTTTCTGCACGCCTTGAGAGAATGTTGAAAGGACCAATGTATCTTGGTGCAAGCTTTCCTTTGACACCGAAACGATGAGTGCCTCTGAGGGGAGTTACACGGAAATATGCTTTGTCACCAGGTGCATAAATCATATCCCTGTGCTTGCTGTCATAGTAGCTTTTCTGACGAGACTGAGCAATCTTGAGATTTTCACGAATGATACGAACTTTCTCTTCGGCTTCTTTAACAATGTCAGGGCTTAAGAGTGAACGTTCACCAGCTCCAGACCAATTGATTGGACTCCTGCATCTGCGGCCATAGAGAGCTTCAAATGGTGCCATGCCTAGGCTTGCCTGGAAGCTGTTGTTGTAGGAGAATTCAGCATATGGAAGACATTCCTCCCATTTCATGCCAAAGGAGAGACCACATGCTCTGAGCATATCCTCGAGAATCTGATTGACTCTTTCGACTTGCCCTTGAGACTGAGGGTGATAGGCTGTGCTGAACAGAAGTTTGGTGCCCAATGCTTCTTGAAAGCTTTTCCATAAATGAGAAGTGAATATGCTTCCACGGTCTGAGCTTATTTCCAATGGAACACCATGAAGAGGAACAATCTTTGCTGTGTAGAGCTCTGCTAACTGGCTAGCTGAGATTGTTTCTTTGACAGGAAAGAAGTGAGCTACTTCAGTGAGTCGATCAATGACAACGAAGATTGCATCGTTGCCTTTCTTGGACTTTGGAAAACCAGTAACGAAGTCCATTTCAATCATGTCCTACTTCCACTCAGGGATTTTTAGAGGTTGAAGAAGACTGGCTGTTTTCTGATGAACTTCCTTAACACGTTGACAAACATCGCATTCAGAAACGTATTGAGCAATTTCACGTTTCATGCCAGGCCACCAATACAGTGTCTTGAGATCCTGGTACATCTTTGTACTTCTAGGGTGTATGGAGAGAGGAGTTTCATGAGCCTCCTTGAGAATGACATCTTTGAGACTTTGAACTTGAGGAACTGCAATGCGTCCTTCGAAGAACACAGTTCCCTTGTCATCCACTGAGAAGGACTTAAATTTCTCCTTGCCTTCTTTGATGTGTTCTACCATCTTCTTGATTTCAGCATCACGAAGTTGTTCGGAACGAATCTTGTCCTCGAGAGTTGGACTGGCTGTCAAGTTTGCAAGATAGCCTTGAGGAACAAGACGAAGGTTGAGCTTCTGGAATTCTTCATGAAGAGGAGGTTGGCTTTCGATGATCATGAGATTATTGCAATATGACTTGCGACTGAGAGCATCGGCCATAACATTAGCCTTGCCTGGAGTGTAAGAAATGGTAAGATCAAAGTCTTTAATCTTTTCAATCCATCTCCTTTGCCTGAGGTTTAGATCTGGTTGAGTGAAGATGTATTTCAAACTCTTATGATCGGAAAAGATTTCAGTGCGATTACCCAACAAGTATTGTCTCCATTTCTTGAGGGCAAACACAACTGCTGCAAGTTCAAGGTCATGAGTGGGATAATTGAGCTCATGTGCGTTCAACTGACATGAAGCATAAGCCACAACTTGACGTTCTTGCATAAGAACTGCACCTAGACCTTGGAGAGAAGCATCACATAATATTTGGAATGGTTTGGAAGGATCTGGGCCAACCAGAACTGGTGTAGAAGTGAGTTTAGTCTTCAGGAGATTGAAACTTTCATCACATTGTGGAGACCAAACGAACTTCTTGTCCTTCTTTGTGAGGTCAGTGAGAGGTTTGGCAATCTTGGAAAAGTTTTGGACGAAACGACGGCAATAGCTAGCCATGCGAAGAAAACTTCTTACTTGTTTCACCGTCTTTGGAGGTTTCCAATCAACAATTGCTTTAACCTTTTCTGGATCAATGGCTATGCCCTTGGCTGAGATGACATGACCAAGGTAAGCAACTTCTGAAATCCAGAACTCACATTTGGAGAACTTGGCATAAAGACGATGCTCCCGAAGTTTCATGAGAGTGAGACGAAGGTGTTCTTCATGCTCTTCCTCAGATTTTGAGTAGACAAGAATGTCATCAAGATATACCACAACGAACTTGTCGAGGTATTCATGGAAGACAGAATTCATGAGTCGAGAGAATGTCGCCGGTGCATTGGTGAGACCAAAGGACATGACGGTGAATTCATATAGACCGTAGCGAGTGGTGAAGGCTGTCTTTGGAATATCCTCTTTTCTGATCTTTATTTGATGGTAACCCATTCTCAAGTCCAACTTGGAGAATATTGAGGCTCCAGCAAGTTGATCAAAAAGATCATCGATACGAGGAATTGGATACTTGTTTTTGATGGTTTTCTCGTTAAGAGGACGATAGTCAACAACGAGTCTCTTTGTGTGATCCTTCTTCGCAACGAACAGAGTTGGGCAACCCCAAGCCGGGGAACTAGGTTGAATGTAACCTTTTTCCATGTACATATCAATTTGTTCCTTTAACAACTTCAGCTCGGGAGTTCCTATCTTGTAAGGATGCTTAGAGATTGGAGCAGTACCTGGCTCAAGTTCGATCACAAACTCAACAGCTCTGTCCGGAGGCATCCCTGGCAACTCTTCTGGAAAGACGTCAGGGAATTCACAAACCACCGGAACATTTTCAAGCGAAGGTAGTGGTTTTGCGTCGAGGGTGCACAGCTGAAAGGAACTTGATTCATTTGGAGAATAGACTATGTGGCTAGAGGGGTGGAACAGAGTTATTGACTTTTGAGCACAGTCAATCCTTGCTTTATTAGCTTTCAGCCAATCCATACCAAGAATGACATCAATGTCAGAACTTCCCAGCAACATGAGTGAAGCAAGGAAAATGTGGTCTCCAATTAGGATTTCATTGTCCTTACTTATCTTGGAGGTCAGCATTTGAGATCCCGGGGAGTGAACAGTGATTTGATTGCTTAGTGGAACCACCATTAGGTTGTTTGTTGTGGCAAAAATCTTTGACACAAAAGAATGCGATGCTCCGGTATCAAACAACACTTTAGCTGGAAATGAGTTTACGGGTAATATACCGAGAACGACGTCAGGAGCTTCCTCAGCTTTGTCGATCTTGACATGATTCACCCTTGCGGTCCTCCCGACAGGCCTGTTGTTGGAGTTGAAGGCCTTAGGCGGGGGAGCGCGCACCATTGCCTGGTTTGTGTTGGGACGAGGTGGTGGTGGAGGTAGCTGCCTCTGCGTGCACTTGTCAGCGTAGTGCCCCGTCTGCTTGCACTTGTAGCAAGTGACGACACGAGGAGGCCCTGGCCTTGGCTGCCCCATCGAAGCCCTTTGATCATGCATCTGAGCAGGGTTGGGTGGGCGGGGAGCGAAGCCTGGAGAAGCTTGGGCGTATGGAGCCCGAGTGACAGCACCATTTGGCACCCAGATGCGGTGCTTCTGCGGAGGGGTGGTCATGTTGGAGGAGGAACCACCCTCACGCGAGTGCTTGCGAGACTCCTCGAACGCCTTGCGCCCATTTTATTCATTGAGCGTGGTGTTAACGAGCTCCTTGAAGTTGTTGGCCTTGATATTGGTGAGGGCGTACTTGAGTTCCGGGTTAAAACCTCTGCGGAACCTTGCCATCTTCTTAGCCTCAGTGGACACCTCATCACCAGCGTAACGAGCGAGGCGGTTGAACTCACTCTGATAGCCGATGACGTCCAACTTGCCCTGCTTGAGTGAGCAAAACTCTTCACGCATCCTTTCCATGAGACCATCTGGAATGTGGTGCTTCAGGAAGGCTTCCTTGAAACAATTCCAGGTGATTGGAAAGCCAGCTCTCATGGCCTGGTAGTTTTCCCACCAAGTAGCTGCCTGACCCTTCAGCAGATAGGAGGCATACTTGACCTTGTCTTCCTCAGCGACGTGAGCAATCTCCAGAGCCTTAGCTATCTCACGGATCCAGTCATCAGCGCCCAGAGGCTCGCGTGTGGCCACGAAAGCTCTCGGACCCAGACTGAGGAACTCCTTGCTGCTGACTCGTGGAGCCGTCTGGTTGTTGTTCTGATTAGTCTGAAACTGGGCCATCTGCGCCATGACTTGGGTCATCTGAGTCAACAGCTCCGTGATTGGCGGTGGCTCAGGCGGGTTGTTCCTTGTTGGCGGCATCCTGAATGGAAATGCATTTTAGCACAACAATAGAAAAGGATAGACTTGGAAACCGAAAGAGAGATTATTCCGACGCATGAATAGATAACCAACAGGTACATCATCACATGTTCAAATACATCAGAATATCCAACACACCACAAATGGTTCAAATGCCAAAGGATAACTAAACACAGCTAAGAATGGATACATCGGTACTCCCATGCTCATCACGCAGGACGGTGGCTAGGAGTACGGCGAGAGGTACGGTGAGGAGCACGCCCACGAAAGTAGGTGGAACGACGATCCACATAGATCTGACGTGGTCTGAGAGCGACTCTAGGTGTGGTGAAGTACATAGCGTCGACTCCCTGTGCTCCAAAGCATGGAATCCCAGTGTAACCAGCACCAAGGTTGAGGAGTGGACCTCTGATCGGCTCGTAACCTCCAGCATCTGGCAGACGGCGACCAACTGGCTGATCGAAACGTGCAAAGCGCTCGTCTCCAACAAAGTCTGTGGTGTACGTCGCCAGACGAGTCAACGCAAGGTAGAGCTGCTCTCTGACTGAAGCCAACTCCTGAGATAGTGTGCTGGCAACTGCGTCACTGTGCCTCACAAACTGAGCGGTGGTGTGCAGCCTGGAGTTATCATGCTCGTAGACATCCAAGTTGTCGTAGAGAGTGAAGTGAGCTCCCTCCGAAGTGATGTAACCACGGGGGATGTGGCGATAGATAGAATCGTCAAATCCCCAGTAGTCAGCACGAAGGACGGTGAGACTCACATAAGCTGCCTGCTGCACGGCCATATCCACTGTGGAACCTACTGCCTCGTAGCGGTGGACTACGGTCATGCCATCATCTGACAGAATGTAGACGATAGCCTGGTAGTAGGTCTGGTCAAACTCTCGCTGCTGCTCGTAGACCTGGTACTCTGGTGCCCAACGGAACCCCAGAAAAGTGACCATGTCTCTCAGCATCTCCGGATAACCGGCAGTGCTCTCGCAACGAGTCATACGAACCACCTGCGGGTAGAACCTGAGATCCATATGCAGATGATCGGGGAAGTTTTGATTAGATGCCGGTAGAAGAACTGAAGTGGCAAGCAACAACAAGGTTTCAACGGACGAAAAGGATGTTGAGAGGAACAGGATATCGAAGCAACATTGGGGAAACACGAGACCAAACACTCTTGAGGTAGTACGGAAAACCCATCCGGGCTTCTAGAGGATCAATATCTACTTCTTAAGGAATAGAGGATCTGCTTCCAGGGCTTACACGCCTCCGTTCTCAATCGTGAGTAGGCAACATGATAAATCATGTCACAACCACCTCCATTCCTATGGTCTAGTAGATATAACTATCCTAGAGAAACCAGGATACGTGAAATCCTAACTTGAAAGTTTAGGTGAGGAGAGAAAACAACGTTGCACTTCCTTACCAGAAAAAGGGAGGGTGGGTGGGGAAAGAAATAAAAGAACAGAATTCCTACTCTCACGTTTCATTTTTCCTATATAGCTACAAAATAGTTTCTAGACTCAACTGCGACCAGTAAAAGGGATCCTACAGGCAGACAGGCTCTGATACCATTTGTCGCACCCGGACTTCTAGAGGATACTCACAGTCCGCTAAACAGTAGAGCAAATGGCTTACGGGGCATACCGGCACCCGCATCTCAATATGAGCAGGCCAACACGTAAACGTGTGACAACCATTCTCTACTATCCATCGTCTGCGTAAACCATCCCATAGAAATCCGACTACTTCCGTTGACGTACTTCATAACATACACACATGATACGTCAACGGCATTTGAAGAAGTGATATCACAACATATCTCTAAGACACAAAAGATTGAAATAAGTTGCAAGTAGCTCTCACTAGAGCAGAGATAGCAAATACAATCATCCAGAGGACACATGTCCCAACAATTCATCATTACATCACAGCGGAAGCATCCAAAGTGTCTGAGTACAGACAAGATCCAAATAGGCCTAAGAGGCCGGAAACGAAAAGACGGAGCCCATCCACGATGTCTCGGATCCTGCCCGGGTCCGCTATCTACTCGTCAGCAGCCTCGTCATACTCCACGTAGTAGCCACCATGGGGATCCTCGGAAACGTAGTCTGCGGAAACCACAGCCCCAAAGGGGTCAGTACATAAACTTACTGGCAAGCAAGACTCACAAGATACCATAGTGTACCCGGCAACACCAAGTACAGATGCTTTGGGTTCAACGGAAGAATAGGTGATACAAAAGTGCGGCAGCAGGCTGCTCTAACCAACTACAGAAACATGCTATAACTTCCGGCTAAAAGAAGGGGATAAGATAGCGTATCGTAACCAACTACTACTAACCCCAAACAAACCCATCCTGGATCTCGCCCCTTATCCAAAGAAGCAATCGGAGGATAACTCACACAGTTGGATTAATGATAGTTCAAGTTATTGTGTCAATAAGACTATTACTAGTCAAGTTATCATATGTTAGGTGTAAGTTTTTCTGAGTACTTGTTAGCCAGTACTTTCACCAAGTCATCCATAACCGCGGACAACACGGCTTCTCGAGAAGATTTTAACCCTGCAGGGATGCACCAATTTGGCCGTACACGTAAGAATAACCAGCCAGATGGAATGCCTTCCACCAAGCGGGGCACTCAACACAACCCAACTCTTCTTCGCATCAAGCCCAAAGAACCCCGTGCAATTGAGCGCACGGCTAATCAAGCCCCACGAAGAAAAGGGGACCCTCATAGCACTCTAAGAATGTGTCTCCCTAAATGCCGACTACAACAAGTTCCACCCTGGCCTCGGGTTCGTACCTACATATGCGTGCGGCAAATGGAAAACCCGAACTAAATGAGGCGATTTGGACGAGATGCGAATCGAATCAAATTGAGGGGGGCGCCCATACACGCTTCCCACATGCGGATAGTGCGCTCATCATGGATCAGTAGACAAGACCCTTTTCCTAATTAGGGTCGACACTAGCAGGCCTCAAAACCACGCCGGGCCTCCTGCCGGTGCCTTATCATCAAATTAGCATTACCTCATACATTAACAGGTTGTTGTTTAACATCGAGCCCCAGAACATAATAAATATGCTAGTGAGACACAGGCAACAAGCAACAGGGTTATAGGTGTGGAGGTGAGGCTATATCAGGTATATAGGATAACATGTGATAGGATCGAACACGAGCAACGATTCATAAGGCTAGCAGAATAGACAACGGAAAGTATCGGTATCCAAAGTGGAAAGGAACACAATGGTTCATGTGAGTGAATACTTGCCTGCAAACTCAGCAGCCTGGTACTGAGCTAACTCCTCAAAAGTAGTGTCGTAAACCTCGTCTTTCTCAACGTCGTCGTCTATTCGAGAAGAAGCAAACAAACAACGTAGAGAGACAAACAACATGGCATAATGCACAATGCACAATCATGGGATGATGCATGACAATTTAATTGATGCATCAAAATAAGCTAGTTGACATGATAACATGTTTAAATGGACCCATATGCAATTTGGATTGCATATGGAAAGCCCATGAATTAAGGTTGGTTTAGATGATCTACAACTAAACAACATGTGAAAGTGGATTACCATGACGCATGGATGAGGAAAACAGAAAGAAAACAACAATAGCTTATATTTGAAATGAAGTTTACCAAGTTTAGAAATTTATTTATTAAGTTATGAAAATTTGCTTCTTAAAGGTGTTACACAAGCATTTGTTGTTTTCACACATTTTAATTGTTCAAAATAAATAATAAAATTCATATTTAGAAAGAACACAAAATTTTAGGTGGAATACATGTTTCATTTGTTGAAAAAGGAATTAAAATGAATTACTTATGTATTAAGCAAGTTTAAACAAGGTTTAAATGAATTTAACTCAAGTATGAATTTATTTGAATTTTTATTTGTTCAAAATATTTAATAAAATTCATATTTGAAAAGATTATATTTTTCTGGTTTGAAAACATATTTTACATGTTCAAAAAGAATTTAATTTGACCAAGTTATGAATTTAGCAACTTTTAAATGATTTAAACAAGGTTTAAATTATTTCACCAATTTTAATTATTCAAAACATGAAACAAAGTTTATATTTGAAAAGGTGGTTCAATTTGGCATGAAAAACATATTTTATATGTGCCATTTGAATTAAGTTTGAATTAGTTATGAATTTAATCAAATTTGAAATGAATTGTTTGAATTTGAATTTTAAAACAATTTGAAATGTTCAAAACAGAAAACAAATGACTTAAATAGGTAGAGAATTAAATTTGGTGCAGAATACATATTTTATTTGTATTATTTGGATTTGAAAAGCACAAGTTATTCAAATTTGAAAAACAAGGACTAATCGGTAAATCACAGGGACTTATATTAAAGAAAAATGGGGCAGAAACGTTTTCTACCTCGCAGTGGCCCAGCCTAGGCCACTGACGAGGGGGCCCTGGGGCCACGGTGGCGTGTGTGCGCGCACGCGTCGCTGACAGGGGGCCCTACCTGTCTGCTAGAGTGGCGAAAAAGTTTGGGTTTTAATCCGCGGAGGCGGGGATCGAACCCACGCCCTCGCGTTCGCGGGCGCAGCGCGCTGGCCAGTGCGGTGTTGAACGTTTGCTGACAGAGAAGGAAACGCGGGGAGGTTAAGGTTCAGTTAGCGTGCTAACTGACGAAACTGAATTCTTCAGTTAACTGAACCGCGACGGATAGCGGTGCTCGCCGGCGGTGAGGGCCTGCTGCCGCTGCTGCTGCTCGCGTGCTTGTGTGCGTAAGGGTGCTGTCCAGGGAGGTGGTGCGTGCACGTGATGCAGAGAGGGAAAAGGAGCGAGGTGACGTGCTCACCGGGAGGGAAAACGTGCTCGGGAGGAGACCGTCGTCGACGGCGGCGACAGGGAGGTGGACGGCGGCGGCGCTGCAGCAACTCCCTGGTACCGTGGCGTGGTCGAGGAGGAAGAGGAAGCTACGGGGAGTCGATTCCCGCGGCTATCCTGCGCGGAGGTGGATCATCGCGGCGGCGATCACCGGAGATAGGTGGCGGTGGCGCTCGGTGGTGGAGTTTCAGAGAGGAGCAGAGGGTGAGGGAGAAGGGAAATTGGCGGCGGTGGAGAGAGAGAGGAGGGAGAAGGGTTTAGGGCAGAGGGAGAGCTCGGGCTCGAGCTATATGGAGGAGGAGGGGTGCCCGTGGCTGTCTGCTCCGCCGTACAGACGACGTGGGTGTGCTGGATGCGCGCCGTACAGGTAGGTGACGAGGGGGGTACTAGGCCGTGGTGGTGGGCTGGGCTCAGCCCACTGGCCTGCCTCTCCCCTCTGCGTTTTTTTTTGTTTCTGTTTTTTTTGCTGAAAAGGAAAAGGGATAAGAAGGAAGGGTTTTGGGGGTTAGAAATTTGGGGATAAATTTTTATATATTGTTATTTACAAAACCCAACTGTGCCAAGTTTTGTTTTTTTCAAAATTTGAGTTTTTGGTTGCTGTTTGTAATTCATTTGAATTTGAATGAATTTTTGGTATTAATTGATTAATTGAAAAGAACAATTTAAAAGTTTTTAATTTCAAGTGTAATGGTACCAAATGATTGATTTGTTTTGTAATTTTCATAAATTTCAAAATGGTTGCTGTTTGGAAATTTAATTGAATTTTGAATGAATTGAATAATTAACTTAAGCAAGTTAATGGTTTAATCTTCCAACTTTAATGGAAACAAAATGATGTTTGGGTTTGGAATTATCATTTGAAAATTTGTAACAGAACAAGTATGAAACAAAATTTGAAATTTGGTTTGAAATTCATATGGAAAAACAAGGGAAAACAGATTGAAAACAAAGAAAAACAAATGGAAAAACAAAGCAAAACAAATGCAATGATGATGATGTCATGATGCAAAACATAAATAAACAAGAAACAAACATTCTAGGGGTTGTTTTCATACTTGGGATGTTACAAGTTACCAGCCATGCGGCGGATAGTGAGTTGCAGGCAAACACGTTCGGATATTTGGCAAACAGGACGCCAGGGGCGGGTCCTTCAAATCCGCAACACCCGGCCCTGTTCAACAACAACCTGATCCTGGATCCCACCGTTCTAGCCACAGTCATAACCCCGGAAAACGCGGTGGAACGCGTAGGGATCTGGATGTAGCCCGTCGTGCATTGGAACAACAGGGAAGGCAAGTGGAAGCAGAAAAACAAGGGGTAGCTGCGCGCCAGCGCGATCTAGATGCATTGGAGAACCGGCTCCGAGAAGAGACAACCAGGGTGCGTCAAAGGCACCAGACCAGATTACCGGCAACGGGTGGAGTCATAAACCCGGCCACACTATTCATCACACCTCAGGATCAACCGATTCCAGCGGCGAATCAAGGAACTGTGCACCAACCCTCAACTGGAGGAGCACAACCGGTAAACACGCAGGTCGGGTTACCCATATTACAGACTAGAGTTACTACCGGCAATACATTACCACCACCACCACCATCACGATTTCGCATGCCACCAGGTCATTACAACAACCCCATGGATAATGTGTACGCAGCAACATTCGCATTGAATCAAATCCCCGTGAGAGAGTCACCCCACGGAGAGGAGACCCGGCGGGCGATAGATCTATTGCGCACTGCGGTGGCACAGCAAGTTAATTACCCGGATAACAGAAGTGGAATGCACGGGACACCGTATATCAGCCAGCAACGAGCCAATACCGGCAATATTCAGACAAGCTCAGCGCGACGGAGGGCAGAGCAGCAGCAAATGCCGCCTCCTCCCCGCGTTCAAGCAGTACCAGCGGCATCAGCAGCGCAAGCTATTGTGGACAGTTCCAGAGCCAGGAGAGCCGCGGCCGGGTCTGCGGTGCACGGACCAGCAGCAGCGCCGCGCCCAGCCGCACCCCCCGCAGGATCACACATATCCCAAGTAAGGCCAGTTCCGACCAATCTCGCTGGGCCTAAGTGTCTATCGGATAACATCAGGGCTGAGCCCTACCCGGACAAATTCAAGGAACCGGGTAAAGTGGTAAATTATGAGCCCACTATGGATCCAGAAACATGGTTGAGCAGTTATGAGATGGCTATGTCAATCCGCAACGAATCTGAAAATCTTCAAGCCAAGTTCATGTACTTGATGATGTCAGAAGGAGCAGCAAAGTTAAGGTTCAATAACCTACCGGAAGGATCTATCAAGTCATGGGAGGATTTGAAAACTGCGTTTATCAAGAACTTTCATGGGACGTGCAGAAAACTGTTTACTATTGATGACTTAGAGCGGTGCGTCCAGAAGAAGGGAGAATCAGCGCAGCTGGGTGCGCCGAGTTATGGAGATACTTCACTCATCTACAGATATTCAGCCCAAGGATGTGTTACAAGCTATGGCAAAGACATGCAAGTACATACCTTTAGTGCAAAAGTTGACTCGCATGAAATCCAGTCGGAATGCTTCAGAGGTTACGATGGGAGAGCTAATGGATGCATGCAACAAACACGCTGCAACGGATACCACAGAAGAGGACGTCGATGACAAGAAAGCAAAAGCGAACACAAGTAACAATGGAAGAACCGGCAATGGATCAACGCCGGGTAAAAGTTGGAGGTAATAATGGGAGCAACCAGAACAAGCGCCCGTTTGAGGGAAACTCCGAGTTTGTCGCTAGCACAAAGGCCGGGTCTTCGAGACCTAGGGCAGAAGGAAACTTCAATGGAGGAAACCAGAACGGAGGGAATTATCAAGGACCGCCCAGGCCGGGTAACAACTGGGATATCTTCAGAATGGCGTGCCCAAAGCACAGCAGGAACGGTAGGCCGGCTAACCACTCATTAGAGCAATGTGCGGACCTACAGAGATGGAAGAACGAGGAAATAAACAAGGCTATGCGAGGTGCAGGTCGGGGAGGAGGACCGGGTCCGGGTGGAAACCCGGGCAAAGGCCCACCCCCAGCCGGCAACCCGGCAGGCGGAAATCCGGGTAATAACCAGGGGGGAGCTGGAGGTTTCCAAGCCAACCCCAAGCAATTGGGACAATACCACGTGCATACTACAGGAATTTCCAACAAGGATAAAAAGATACTGAAAAAGGCGGTAAACTCAGTTGCCTCGGCCGTTCCGAGATACCTGAGATGGTCAGAGCAGGACGTAACATGGAGCAGAAGGGATCACCCGGAAAGGATAGAACACCCGGGAGTCTTAGCATTGGTGGTTGCGCTACAGGTTAATGGTTATGAGTTGAAAAAGGTCTCAATGGACGGCGGTAGTAGCATCAACATCTTATATTGGGAAACCTTCCTACACATGGGTCTCAAGGAGTCCCAGCTACAGAAGAGTTCAACAGTTTTTCACGGGATAGTACCGGGTCACTCAGCGTGCCCCGAGGGAAAAATCACATTGGAGGTAGCTTTTGGAGAATCGAAGGACAATTTCCGGGTTGAGTGGCTCACTTTCGAGGTGGTCAAGTTGCGCAGCCCTTATCACGCGCTATTCGGAAGGCCGGCTTACGCTAAGTTCATGGTCAGGCCGTGTTATGTGTATCTACAGCTAAAAATCCCGGGCCCCAAGCAGAACATCACCATACATGGGAGCCGGGATATAGCGGCTGAGTGCGATGAAGGAGATGCGGCAATGGCTGAACAAGCCTGCAGAAAAGAGGAAATCAAGTATTACCGGTCTCAAGTAGACCCGGACGACAGAACAGCGTTAAAAAGGCCGAATACTGAAGATGAGAGAGCGAAGTTCAAAGCAGCGCAGGACACCAAGATGGTGGATTTTGTCGATGGTGATCCCTCTAAGAAATTTGCTATAGGATCTAACTTGGACAGCGAGCAGGAGAAAGCACTTGTGGAGTTCATTCATTCGAATCAGGATGTGTTTGCCTGGACGCCCAGCGATATGCCGGGTATCCCTACAGAACTAGCAGAGCACAGTTTGCACGTTGATCCCAAGTCCAGGCCTGTGAAACAGGGCCTGAGGAAAATGAATGAAGAAAGAAGGAAAGCTATAGGAGAAGAAATTGCACGGTTGCTTACAGCCGGCTTTATCATGGAAGTATTTCACCCGGAATGGCTAGCAAATCCGGTTCTTGTGATGAAAAACACTAATGAGTGGAGGATGTGCATTGATTATACGAGTCTCAACAAGCATTGCCCAAAGGATCCGTTTGCGCTACCAAGGATAGATCAGATCATAGACGCAGTGGCTGGAAGTGACCTATTATGTTTCTTGGATGCATATTCCGGGTATCATCAGATCAAGCTCAAGAAGGAAGATTGGGAGAAAACATCGTTCATAACCCCTTTTGGGGCCTTTTGTTACAAGACCATGACATTTGGATTGAAGAACGCTGGCGCAACCGATCAACGGTGTATTCAGAAGTGTTTTGAGGACCAAATCGGACGCAATGTTCACGCATACGTGGATGATGTGGTGATCAAGACCAGGAAAGCAGAGACATTTATTGATGATCTAAAGGAAACGTTCACGAACCTAAGAAGGTACTAGATGAAACTTAACCCGACAAAGTGTGTGTTTGGAGTCCCAGCCGGGAAACTACTCGGCTTTATCGTTTCTGAGAGAGGAATTGAGGCATATCCGGATAAAATCAAAGCTATCCAGAGTCTGAAAAAGCCGGAAAATTTGAAGCACGTTCAGAAGCTCACAGGGTGCGTAGCAGCGCTTAGCCGGTTTATATCCAGACTCGGAGAGAAGGCAATACCCCTGTACCGACTCTTGAAGAAATCTGATAAATTCGTATGGGACGAAGAGGCGGACGAGGCGTTCGAGGCACTAAAAGAGCAACTATCTGAGGCACCAGTCCTAGCAGCTCCGGGTCCTAAAGAGCCAATGTTACTATATGTTGCAGCAGGGCCCCGGGCGGTTAGCGAAGTGGTTGTCGTGGAGCGCAAGGAGGATGGAAAAGATCACCCGGTCCAGAGACCGGTTTATTACGTCAGTGAGGTGTTATCAGAAGCAAAGCAGCGCTACCCGCACTGGCAGAAGTTGGTTTTCGGGGTCTTCATGGCCAGCCGGAAACTGAAGCCGTATTTTCAGGAACACCCCATAACAGTGGTTAGTTCTATACCAATGTCGGATATTATCAGAAACTCGGATGCAACAGGTAGAATAGCAAAGTGGGCGATCGAGATGGGAGATTATCACATCAACTACGAGCCCAGGTCAGCAATCAAATCTCAAGCTCTAGTTGATTTCATTAACAATTGGACTCACACAGGCATGCCCACCATGGCTCCAAACTCCGAGTCTTGGATAATGCACTTTGACGGTTCCAAGCAATACGAGGGATCAGGAGCCGGAGGGGTGCTAACATCACCCAAAGGAGACAAGTTAAGTTACATGTTGCAGATTCATTTTGATTGTTCCAATAACGTGGCCGTGTATGAGGCCCTATTGCATGGCTTAAAGGTAGCCAAGGAGATGAACATTAAGAGGATACGATGCTTTGAAGATTCGGACCTTGTGGTAAAGCAGGTCTCAGGAACTTGGGATAGAAAAGATGCAACTATGGCAGCGTACCGCAGAGAGGTGGACAGGGTTGCCGGATGTTTTTCCGGGTATGAGGTGGAGCACATAGAAGAAAAAACGAGGAAGCAGACGCACTCGCCAGACTCGGCTCGCGCAGAGAGCCGGTTCCACCTAATGTCTTCCTGGATGAGCTATGGCGGCCGTCAGTTAAAACCGAGTCTGAGGAAGAACTGGCAAATCAAGATCCGGATTTGGAGCTCGTGGCCACAGTGCGTGCCGTTCCCGAGTGGACAGAGCCGTTCCTGGCCTACCTATCACGGGGCGAGTTACCACAGCAGGATGTGTTAGCAAGACAAATTCTGAGGCGAGCAAAAGGATATTCTATCATCAATGGGGAGTTATACAAAAGAAGTGCAGCAGGAGTGTTTTCGTGCTGTGTAGCACCAGAAGAAGGCCGACAGATCCTCAAGGAGATCCATGAAGGTGATTGTGGGCATCATGCATCCACGAGATCCCTCGTGGCCAAAGCTTATCGACATGGTTTCTTCTGGCTCACGGCCCTAGCAGACGCAGAGCGCTTGGTGGCAAGGTGTGACGGATGCCAAAGGTACGCTCGCCAAACCCATGTGCCGGCTATGGAATTGCGGACTATCCCGTTAACTTGGCCGTTTGCGGTTTGGGGTATGGATATGGTTGGCCCCTTCCACATGTCACCTTGCAAAAAGACACATCTATTAGTGGTTGTTGATAAGTTTACCAAGTGAGTTGAGGTCATGCCAGTTACCAATTGTGAAGCAATTACGGCAGTCAAGTTCCTGAAAAGGATTATCTATCGGTTCGGATACCCCCACAGCATAATTACCGACAATGGAACCAACATGTCCCTTGGCAAGATGGAAAAGTTCTGTGGACACAATGGCATCTGTTTGGACATAGCCTCCGTGGCCCACCACAGGATAATGGACAAGTGGAGAGAGCAAATCAGGAATTGCTTCGTGATTAAAGCCACGGTTGCGAGTCCCGTGTATCAGAGCTGCTGGTGCATGGGTTGAGGAGTTACCTTCAGTGGTTTGGGGTATCAACACCACACCTAACAGATCTACCCAGATCACACTGTTTTTTATGGTTTATGGTGTAGAGGCGGTGTTGCCGAGTGATATTATTCATGATTCGCCTCGAGTATCGGCTTATGTCGAGGTGGAGAACGAGAAGACCCGGCAAGACGCCATGGATATGTTAGAAGAAGAAAGGGAACAAGCTCTGGAGAGATCAACCATATATCAGCAGGATTTGCGGAGATATCATAGCCGGCGCGTGAAAACCCGGGTCTTCTAGGAAGGAGACCTGGTTCTGCGCCTGGTACAATCAAAAGAAGGAAAACACAAGTTATCACCGCCATGGGAAGGACCGTTCATCATAAGCCGGAATCTGCACAATGGATCATATTACTTGATAGATGCAAGGGAAGAGTCGGCTACGGTTAACGACACCACCCACACCACTTCATCTATGCAAGAGAAAGAAAGACCATGGAACGTGGCTCAGCTACGTCCCTACTATACTTAGTATAGGCTAGATTCACAAGTGGAATTACACGATGTAATAGGCAGCAGGTTTCAGACGCACTCTTTTCCTATCCAGGGTACCTAAGGCGACTGGAGGGTTCTTAATGAGGCGGCTTGCTGACCTAACTTTTCTCATATCAATAAAGAGATGGTTAAACAACATATTATTTTCTTTTCATATGTTTTCACTACTGCAGAAAGGCTTATAGCCGCCAAGTGATTAGTGACAGGCGAAATTTTGCCCGTCACTGGTAAGTTTACCAGCGACAGGTAAGAATAAGCCTGTCACTAGTACGAAACACACCAGTGACTGGCTTATAAAAGTGCAGTCACTAGTATTTTTTTGTGAGAGCCTACAGAAATGGGACATTTATAAATGCGTGTCACCGGCAACCATCATATGCGATCCACTTCGCATGCACACAGGTAACTCCCCTTGACCCGCACATCTAGAAGAAATAATCGCACATATCTATTGTTATTTAACTCTATATATCATGTCACATATAGACCACGTTGTAGACATATTGTTGTACTATTGATTTTTTTAGGCCTACAGTCACGGAGGAAACCAGGGGAGGCAGTTGCAGTCTTGCAGATTAGGCCGATCCAATAATGATGACCATATTCGATCTCATTCTCGCGACCCAAATTCCATCTCCACCTGCGCCGCCGCCTCCCTACCGCCGTCCTTTTCTATCCTCAGCGCCGCCCCCCTCGGGCAACCTCCTTCCCGGCCGCCGTCCTCTTATACCCTCCATGCGACGTCGGCCGTTCCGGCTCCGGCGCTCATCCGGGACAAGGACGACTCTACCGCCAGATGCGCCGCGGCCGCCACAAGGAGTCCAGCCTCCTCCTCTTGCTGCTCTCCCTCCACGCCGCCGGTGAACAAGCTGCTCTGCGGATCGATCCCCCGCCGGTGAGTACCCTTCCGTCCCTCTTTCCATGATACTGCGGCTTCTTCTCAACTTAGGGGAAATATAACCCTAGCTTACCAAATTACTTGCTCTGATTCCTCCATGGTTGTTGCGTTCGTGGCGCCATACAGGATGGCTGGCTTGTTCAGGAGGGCGCCTAGCCGCTCTACGACATCAACTCAAGACAGGCTGGGGACAAAATGACAACCGCGACTGCTAGGTGCCAGTCCCGGCCTTTGCCGGCGTCCAGCCGTCGCGTCTTCGCCGACCTTCTGGTGCTTGCCACAACGACGCCCTGCTGTTCCGACTCCAGCGGCCAGGCAGCGACGGAATTCTTGCTGATGCACGCCGGTGCATCCTGACGGCCCGTCCAATTCTGTTCTGCTTATGGTGTCCTACTTTTAATAATTTTGTGGTGTGGTTTCATCCTTCGTGCCTTGCTTCAGCCGAAACTAGTGCTGCCAAGAAGAACACTAGCTTAATTAATTAAGGACTGGCAGGTGCCTTTTACTGCAATGATGATGTTGGAGTAGAATGCACGTACATGCATGTTCTAGTTGCCAAAATCTTACGTTTGATGCTTAGCATGGATGTGTGATGCTTGTTGATGAAATCTAGTACTACGGGCTATTGGTTCTAAATACTATGCTGTAGTAACTATTTAATCCTGCATAATATATATGTACAGCACCTATCATATGGTGCTCCATCATCTTAATTTATGATTCATTATGACCATATAGAGTAGCTGATTCATGTACTCAAGCTTGTATCTTTGTGTTGTCGATGCGGTGATGCACTTGGTGTACATGCCAAACGGGTTTCTTTAGATGATGAGTTACTCTTTCTTAATTTTCCATACTTTCCTATCCAGTGACCACCCGTCTATTTTCCAAATATGTTTCGATCATATTTTTCTTACTTTGTCTAGGTTTCGTGGTACGCTGTGGTGGTACAGCCCAAGGTGGTGGTGATGGCGCCGGTGGGGGCGTACAAGATGGGTTGTTGGTTCAGAGGATTGCGCTTTGCTGACCGGTGACCTCTCTCACTCGGACTTCCTGGAGGCAAGAATGTGGTGCATCCTGCTAACTTTTACTAGTAATTTTGTGTTGTTTTTGCTACTCGGGAAATGCAATCGTTATTACAGACTATAATGTTACATTATGGGTAGTTGGGTTGAGACGTTGGTGACCTCAAGTTATTGACCAAACTTTGTTGTTAACATTGTGCAGGTAGACAAGGTTGTGTTTGGTTATAATGCCCCAAGTTTGAGCTTTCATTCTCTTCTGCTAAATGGATCTTTTGCCTAGCCTATGTAACGGGTGAGCATCGACACTTGGGAAGTTCTTAGTTTTTCACAGCCTGAGGGGTGTGCAAGTAATTATCTGTTCCTGTTATCCTGTTACTTTGCTAGGTATTAGGAAAATTGTTGTATACTTCGTCCAATCCTCTTAGCGTATTATTAGGTGTTAGCTATTACCTTTGTCAATCCAACACAATGGGTAGTGCAATAGCCTCTAAATTCTGTGTCAATTCATTAGTTTTCGAGACTTGATTGTGTGTTATACGTGATACCGATAATTTCTATGTGGTTTCTACATAAGAAATGTGCCGTGTGTGGTTCGTGGCTTGTGACTTGTGAGGCTTCAGTTTTGACGAGGCTATGCCGGTTTAACTTCTTAGCTCATACGCCCACGAACCGAACTCATCAGATGAGACTATCTAAATAAGTTGATCAAGCTCTTAGGCCATTTATACAAAGCTTGAATTGGTTTACAATGTAGCATCCCAACTTTTAATAAAGATGGAATACCTGTGTTATTGTGCTAGTCCCTGGATCAATTGCTAGCACCACAGTACAAAATGAAATATCATGCAAATGCATCAAATTCTATTACATCGCATGATCCAGTCTTTACAAAATAGTATTACAACTTGCATAGTCTTAGAAGACTAGCAGAAAACAAAGTATACAGCGGAAAACATGAATAACATTGAGCCCATCTTCTTCATGTGCCACAGGCAAAACATGTTGGCGATAGTCTCGAGATCCTAAACGAAATCCTCACTCGTCTTCAGAAAAATCTGCAATATGGAATATGCAGCCACAAGGGAGTCAATACAATTTAATGTATTGGCAAGTAACACTATGGTGGATATAAATGGCAAGACTAATACTACATGCTTATTTGGCTGAGTGGAGTTTTGGCTAAGTTTTTGCATAAAGCCAGTTTTCTCCTATCACTTTTGTAAAACAAGCTTTTCTTTTCAAAAGGGTGGCATCATTGGACTGAAATCCAAGTACCACAATACTCTTCAGTTGGTCAAAATTTTACTTATTGAAAATGGTGATGTGATTCTTCCGTCCTTCCTTGTCCAGCTGCTCATAGTTGTCCATAACCGGGGACACGGCTAAGATCTTAGTTTGTTGACTCTGCAGAGCTTGTGCACTTTCACCTTCAGACCCAACTCAACCCAAACATCCTATACACCCTGAGTGCATTAAGGAAAGGAGAAGAATCGAGACGAGATCTTTCAGAAGCAAGAATTCAACCCAATGGCAAGACCCGTTCCACCTATAATTATGCTACATCTGCTTGTCAAGCCCAGGCTGAACCCTCACAACTTAGTTGATCAAGACAGAGCCCATATGACTAAAGGCTGCACTGGAAGCAATCTAAACTTGGGGAACATCATAATCACTTTGTACCAGGGTGGCATTCCTCAAGTGAACAACCCCTCGGGGAGACACTCAACTCTCATCAGCCAAACAACCAAATCCACCCAGGTGGTTCATTGAAGTTGTTACTTAGAATATTTCCACAACATCAAGTAAAACTCATTTGTCACATTGCATAGCATCTATCAAGTTCTAAGGCTATAAATAACAAGGATAAAAGGGATTACTACACACTACTAGGATATTAGCATAGCATAATATAACTTAGTAAAACTTCCTATCATGCATACTACTAAAAATCAACTAATGCATATAGAAAATAATGGGTAGTTGAATGATGTGTTACTTGCCTTGTTGAAGTTGGTGAAGATATCACACTCTCTTCACAAAATATCGTTGCTCTCCGTACAATCTATTCATTGAAAACACAATAACAAAATAAACAAGCATCCTAGCAAACAAACATACAAGTGTAGAAAAGCAACTAACATATCAAAAGGGGCTTAACCAAGTTGGTTAGGACAAGGTTTAGGTTTGAGTTGAAAGATTCATTCTCTAATGGTCTCATACTTGTTAAGGAATTTCCAATGGTTTACTTGGGAAGGGCTAGGTTGAGTTTGAAGTGATCAAACTTTATTATAACCATACTTGTCGAGGAAGTTCCAAGAGTTCACTAAGAATAAACATATTACTTCTTCAACTAAAGTAATACATGCAAACACTTGGTCATATTCACCTTCAAAAATATTTAAGTGACTACGTTAGTATTTTCCATTGTGGTTAGGGTAGGTCTACTAACTTCATCATCAAAGGGAAAATATTACTAAGTCTTGGGTTTTCCATTTGGGTCAATGGTTGGACAAAAATAACTTGTCATTCTTCATCTTGTATGGATTTGCTTCTAGTCCTCATGTGATTGCCTTCTTGAAGATCATCATCATGCCATCTAAGTTGTTTCCTTCCTTGGTGTGGTGCTTCTCTTGGTCTTGATAGTCTTCATGGTTTTCACTTCACTAATTGGTTTGGGTATGGGATGGGCACAAATACTACTAAGTCAATTTGGAAAGAAAAATAAGAAGAAAGATAGAAAGAGAGAGGGAGATGTTTTCTTCTGGATTTCTTCACACTTGTACTTCCTTGAGTTTCCTCTAGTGGTGGAGTCTTTTCTTCAAAATTTCTTCATTGATCCTCCTTGTATTCTCTTCATGTTGCCACCAAGTTGAAAGTGAAGAGCCTTCTATTGCTTGAGTCTTGTTTTTCATTTGCTAACTTGATGGATTCTTGAAGCAAGAATAGGGGGATGGAGGGGTAGATAGAAACCTATAGTACTAGTGTTTGAGGTTCACTACTTGGTCTCTTAGAAGGTTTACATACAAGGGACTTGGTCTTGGATTCAAAATGACCACAACAAACAATGGTAGAAAGAAATAGAAACAAAATTTAAGACATAATAACTAGATGGACTACTATGATGGATTTTTGGCTAAAATACATGGTCATGGTCCAAGGGTGTCCAAAATGGTTGGGCAAGGTTGTTTCTGGTTCAAGGTTATCAAATGGAACAATTTTGCAAAAGGAACTATATTGAAATTATTTATACAAATTAATCTATGCCAAAAATACTCAAATAGACAACTTAATTCTAAATTCAATTTTAATTTGTTCAATTATTATTTTGGGACAGAGGATATGAAAGTACACATCCTAAGGTTTCCAAATATATTTTATTTACAATTTTTGGATTTGTAGAATTTGAATTATGCCAAATTTCATCAAACAAGCATATTTGAATTTGAATAAATTTAAGTTTGTCAAATTTGAATTTGGCCAGTGCCAAAAGTTTCTATATGTCAAGGGCTTTCCAAAGAGTCCAAGATTGCTAAATTTGGGCTTATGGATCAAAAGTTATGTTAGATCTAAGTTGCAGGGACTAATCTGTAAAACTGCCAAATAATCTACCGGGAGAAAAAATTCGAATAAAGGGCTGGCCACGTGGCCGGATGTGATTGGGCGCATCTGCTGACTAGGCGCTGACTGGGATGTGCTGACTGGGCTTAAGTGATTTGATCTGGATCGTTAGATCCAGATCTGAGGGTGGCATACCCCTTCGTCTAGGATCTAATCCTAGGCGTTGATCCTAGATCTAACGGACCGAGGAGAGGGGAGGGGCTTACCGGACCTGGGTCGCCGGAAATGGTGCAGGCGGTGGCGCTGCGCTCGGGCAATCGACGGTGGCGGCTTTCGGTTGTCCTCGGGCTCGACGGAGGCGACGACGATGACCAGATCCACACGGCGAGAAAGATGGAAACAACGCCGTGTGTGTGCGCTTCCCGGGATGACGGCGAACCACGGACGGAGAACGGAGGACGACGGCGAGCTCAGAGCAGATACTCCGCTAGTCTCCCTGCGGAAAAGAAAATGGGAGAGGGTTTAGAAGATGTCTAGAGGGCACAGGAAGAAGTTTGGGCGCAGTTTCTACCTCGGGGACTTGCTATCCTCGTCGGAAAAGACGAAAACGGTGGCGGACAGGACCTTCTCCGGCGAGCAATCGTGACAGAGAGGGGGCTCAATCGATAGAGGGGGGAGGGGGAAATTGGAGCGGATGCACAGCGCTTCTTATAGGCACGCAGATGGACAGAAATTATGGCCTTAATGGCCCTTAATCGAGGGGCGAAAATTCGGGAAGAAACCGCCGTGTGTTTCCTTCTGAGGAAGAAGATGATGACGTCATGGATGACGTCATCAAATTTTTTCTTTTAATTACTGTTTAATTGATTTAATCATATCTCCTGATTTAATTATCCAAATGACATGAAACAAAATTCTAAATTCTTGAAATTTCAAATACTTTCCAACAATACCATTTTTGTAAAATTTTCAACATATTTTAATTTTGAATTTTGGAAATTTGAATAATTCTTTAATAGTCACTTAATGTGATTTTTAATTTAGAAAATTATAAAATACAATTATTAGTCAAATAAAATTTCAGTGGCTTTATAAAGATCAAATACTATTTTCCAAAACCATTTCAAGGAGTTTTCATCTCTTTTATGCTTTGAAAATATAATTAATTCACTAATAGTACTTAATACCATTTTAAAATAGAAAATAGTAAAATGGGGTTTTTGATTCAATAAATTTTTAGAGACATTAAACATTTCAAATAATAGTTTTGGAAGTCAATTTCAAACCATGTTCATAGTTAATAATTTTAGGATATGAAAGATTTATTAATAGTAACTTAATGCTATTTTATTAGTTCTTATCAATTAATTAATATTGTTGATCAATAAATTTTAGAATAAAACCACAAGTCATGATATTGTTTTCAAAATCCTATTTTATGTTATTATCAAGCAATGCATTTTATTTTCACACCTTTATGTTTAAAACTTGGAATAACAACTAAAGGTTATTATTAATAATTTTATTCTCCTCAAATACTTTTAAGGCCTGGAACTTTATTAAGGGTTACAAAACTTTGATTTTTGATGCCATAAAATATCTTCAGATTAATATTGGAGTTGTAAACATTTTAGGTAAAGGTTTGTTAATAAAAGATATTCCCTTTATATAAAGAAACTTAATTTTTTTGAATAAGGTTTTAGGGTTTATGGAATAGAGGTATAATTGGATTGTTGAAATTCAATTTCATTGAATATGTATTGTTTCCTTTTGTTTCTTGCTTCTCATTTGGTTGTTGGTGACTTGTATAACATGAAAACAAAAAGTTTCAAATTTTTGTGATTTTTGAGTTTTCCAAAAATCAGGGATGTTACAGACTACCACCCTTAAAAGAAATCTCGTCCCGAGATTTGGGAAGGTTAGAAAGAAAGAATAGGTTTGGACAACTGGATTTCAGAACAACTGGGTGGGCTACCACCCTTAAAAGAAACTTTTGTGGGTAGTCTATTTTCATTAGATTGGAGTGTAGATTGATTCTAAATTAGCTTGAGTAGATCTTTCCTCTGTGGTAGAGGTGTAGACCAACATAGGTCTGTTGAACTACCTTTGACACTGAGGGGTCACTCTTTGGGTCAATCAAAAGATCAAGTTGAGAGGATTTCACAACATCATCTTATTATAATGGGAACACATTTCTCAGACATTCATTGTGGTTTATTACACTGGAAGAACTCCTAGGGAAAATAAATTTATTTTCAACATGAAACTTTGCCTAAGATTCCTTCTTTCAGAAAGTCATGTTTCCTTCCTTCTCCCTTTGAGGGCATCCATTTGCATAGTGTCCTTTATCTCTGCATTTGAAGCAAGTCACTTGGCTGATGTCTCTATAGACAGGATTGGGGTTCTTATGAAGTTTCTTCTTCTTCCTTGGTGGAGTTAAATTGGCCATCATATCTTCATACTGCTGCCCAGTATACTCAACTATGTTGGTTGAAGGTCTGGGTTTCTTGTTGGGACAATTTCTAGATAAATGTCCATCTTCTTCACAAGAATAGCAATTCTTGGTGGAGTGTTTGGATGAATATGGATGTGGTGTAGTCTTGGCTCCAGTATCTATCTTGACATGGTCCATCTGAAAAGTATCCAGCTTGTGTTTTCCCTTCACATCTGGTTTTCCTAAGTTCTCTTGGATTTCACTAAGCATTTCCATTTTGGCTTGTTGTCCAACTTGTTGTACCATGGGGTAAAGTGGACATTGTGTTGGAACATGTGTTGTCCCTTCACACAGAAAACAAGTAACTTGAGTGAAGTATCCTTCAATTGAGTTGTTTGCATCACCATGGGGCCACTCATCAGGACAATCTTTGGAATAGTGTCCTATCTCTCCACAAGATTTGCAGGCTTTGGGTGTTGAAAACATTTCTTGTTCTATCTCATGGTTATCTCTAGTTATCCAAGGCTGATTGTCTTTACTATTGGCCAAGTTTTGGGACATCATCTTCACTATCTGTGATTGAGTGTCCAACACTTGTTGCATCCCTTGGGTTAACTCCATATTGGGGTGGCTTGCTTGGTTCTGGATCATCAGTTGTATCAGCTGAGTTTGAGCTTCTAATAACATCTGCATTGCTATTGAGTTCTCCGGGTTGTTGGAATTCTGGCTAGACATCTGTTTTGAGGTTTTAGGGAAGATGAGTAGAGGTTAGAAAGGATCTAAGAAGGTTCCTATCCAAACACAGCAGATCAAGGAAACTCATCTTACAAACAACACATAACAAACATATAGCAACACATTCATCACACCAAACAACATAGTTTTAGGAAAACATCTAGTATTGTCATACCACACTCATTAGTATGATCAATACTCTAATCGTGTTTCGTGTCTCACAACTTTGTTACATCTCATGGTGGTCTACTATTCAAGGCATGGTAACAACTTTCTTGATTTATTCCTCATGATAGGTCTTCAATACTCAGTCTTCACAATGATCTCCGCGTTCTTGTACATTGTAATCACTTTTTCAAGAGTGTTGATCTCTTCTTCGGCTTCCTTGAGAATCTTCCTATTGTTGTGAAGTCTCCACTTGAGTCTCTCAGTAAGTTCTTGAATACCCCTCCATGCAGCACTTCTTGCTGAATCAAAGAATGTCAAATGCACCTCCTTGTTGGTAAGCATGCAATCTCCTCCCTTCTTGTGGTCGTACTCCTTGTTCATGTACAGATGAATCTGCACCCACCAATATTCAAGAACATCTTCCTCATCAATGTAGGGAAAACCCCAATAGACTGCTGGTCCTTCAAATCCCATGATTGACATGAGATCCTTCAATGCTCTTGGAAAATCAGTGTCACATTCCAGGGTCATGGTCATCATTGGTCCTTTCTTAAGTGATTCAATGATGTTGGTCATCTACAGATAAGAGTATACATTAGAAATGTACCATGGAAGGGAGTACGAGGAGAAATGAAGATATAAAAGATTCCTTTGTGGAGTAGTTAATAAAAAGTATATTTTTATTCCTATGGGTTTTCCTATTCTAATCCAAACTTAGGGTCTCGAATCCTACAGGCAACACAATGCTCTGATACCATTTTGTAGCATCCCAACTTTTAATAAAGATGGAATACCTGTGTTATTGTGCTAGTCCCTGGATCAATTGCTAGCACCACAGTACAAAATGAAATATCATGCAAATGCATCAAATTCTATTACATCGCATGATCCAGTCTTTACAAAATAGTATTACAACTTGCATAGTCTTAGAAGACTAGCAGAAAACAAAGTATACAGCGGAAAACATGAATAACATTGAGCCCATCTTCTTCATGTGCCACAGGCAAAACATGTTGGCGATAGTCTCGAGATCCTAAACGAAATCCTCACTCGTCTTCAGAAAAATCTGCAATATGGAATATGCAGCCACAAGGGAGTCAATACAATTTAATGTATTGGCAAGTAACACTATGGTGGATATAAATGGCAAGACTAATACTACATGCTTATTTGGCTGAGTGGAGTTTTGGCTAAGTTTTTGCATAAAGCCAGTTTTCTCCTATCACTTTTGTAAAACAAGCTTTTCTTTTCAAAAGGGTGGCATCATTAGACTGAAATCCAAGTACCACAATACTCTTCAGTTGGTCAAAATTTTACTTATTGAAAATGGTGATGTGATTCTTCCGTCCTTCGTTGTCCAGCTGCTCATAGTTGTCCATAACCGGGGACACGGCTAAGATCTTAGTTTGTTGACTCTGCAGAGCTTGTGCACTTTCACCTTCAGACCCAACTCAACCCAAACATCCTATACACCCTGAGTGCATTAAGGAAAGGAGAAGAATCGAGACGAGATCTTTCAGAAGCAAGAATTCAACCCAATGGCAAGACCCGTTCCACCTATAATTATGCTACATCTGCTTGTCAAGCCCAGGCTGAACCCTCACAACTTAGTTGATCAAGACAGAGCCCATATGACTAAAGGCTGCACTGGAAGCAATCTAAACTTGGGGAACATCATAATCACTTTGTTCCAGGGTGGCATTCCTCAAGTGAACAACCCCTCGGGGAGACACTCAACTCTCATCAGCCAAACAACCAAATCCACCCAGGTGGTTCATTGAAGTTGTTACTTCGAATTTTTCCACAACATCAAGTAAAACTCATTTGTCACATTGCATAGCATCTATCAAGTTCTAAGGCTATAAATAACAAGGATAAAAGGGATGGCTACACACTACTAGGATATTAGCATAGCATAATATAACTTAGTAAAACTTCCTATCATGCATACTACTAAAAATCAACTAATGCATATAGAAAATAATGGGTAGTTGAATGATGTGTTACTTGCCTTGTTGAAGTTGGTGAAGATATCACACTCTCTTCACAAAATATCGTTGCTCTCCGTACAATCTATTCATTGAAAACACAATAACAAAATAAACAAGCATCCTAGCAAACAAACATACAAGTGTAGAAAAGCAACTAACATATCAAAAGGGGCTTAACCAAGTTGGTTAGGACAAGGTTTAGGTTTGAGTTGAAAGATTCATTCTCTAATGGTCTCATACTTGTTAAGGAATTTCCAATGGTTTACTTGGGAAGGGCTAGGTTGAGTTTGTAGTGATCAAACTTTATTATAACCATACTTGTCGAGGAAGTTCCAAGAGTTCACTAAGAATAAACATATTACTTCTTCAACTAAAGTAATACATGCAAACACTTGGTCATATTCACCTTCAAAAATATTTAAGTGACTATGTTAGTATTTTCCATTGTGGTTAGGGTAGGTCTACTAACTTCATCATCAAAGGGAAAATATTACTAAGTCTTGGGTTTTCCATTTGGGTCAATGGTTGGACAAAAATAACTTGTTATTCTTCAACTTGTATGGATTTGCTTCTAGTCCTCATGTGATTGCCTTCTTGAAGATCATCATCATGCCATCTAAGTTGTTTCCTTCCTTGGTGTGGTGCTTCTCTTGGTCATGATAGTCTTCATGGTTTTCACTTCACTAATTGGTTTGGGTATGGGATGGGCACAAATACTACTAAGTCAATTTGGAAAGAAAAATAAGAAGAAAGATAGAAAGAGAGAGGGAGATGTTTTCTTCTGGATTTCTTCACACTTGTACTTCCTTGAGTTTCCTCTAGTGGTGGAGTCTTTTCTTCAAAATTTCTTCATTGATCCTCCTTGTATTCTCTTCATGTTGCCACCAAGTTGAAAGTGAAGAGCCTTCTATTGCTTGAGTCTTGTTTTTCATTTGCTAACTTGATGGATTCTTGAAGCAAGAATAGGGGGATGGAGGGGTAGATAGAAACCTATAGTACTAGTGTTTGAGGTTCACTACTTGGTCTCTTAGAAGGTTTACATACAAGGGACTTGGTCTTGGATTCAAAATGACCACAACAAACAATGGTAGAAAGAAATAGAAACAAAATTTAAGACATAATAACTAGATGGACTACTATGATGGATTTTTGGCTAAAATACATGTTCATGGTCCAAGGGTGTCCAAAATGGTTGGGCAAGGTTGTTTCTGGTTCAAGGTTATCAAATGGAACAATTTTGCAAAAGGAACTATATTGAAATTATTTATACAAATTAATCTATGCCAAAAATACTCAAATAGACAACTTAATTCTAAATTCAATTTTAATTTGTTCAATTATTATTTTTGGACAGAGGATATGAAAGTACACATCCTAAGGTTTCCAAATATATTTTATTTACAATTTTTGGATTTGTAGAATTTGAATTATGCCAAATTTCATCAAACAAGCATATTTGAATTTGAATAAATTTAAGTTTGTCAAATTTGAATTTGGCCAGTGCCAAAAGTTTCTATATGTCAAGGGATTTCCAAAGAGTCCAAGATTGCTAAATTTGGGCATATGGATCAAAAGTTATGTTAGATCTAAGTTGCAGGGACTAATCTGTAAAACTGCCAAATAATCTACCGGGAGAAAAAATTCGAATAAAGGGCTGGCCACGTGGCCGGATCTGATTGGGCGCATCTGCTGACTAGGCGCTGACTGGGATGTGCTGACTGGGCTTAAGTGATTTGATCTGGATCGTTAGATCCAGATCTGAGGGTGGCATACCCCTTCGTCTAGGATCTAATCCTAGGCGTTGATCCTAGATCTAACGGACCGAGGAGAGGGGAGGGGCTTACCGGACCTGGGTCGCCGGAAATGGTGCACGCGGTGGCGCTGCACTCGGGCAATCGACGGTGGCGGCTTTCGGTTGTCCTCGGGCTCGACGGAGGCGACGACGATGACCAGATCCACACGGCGAGAAAGATGGAAACAACGCCGTGTGTGTGCGCTTCCCGGGATGACGGCGAACCACGGACGGAGAACGGAGGACGACGGCGAGCTCAGAGCAGATACTCCGCTAGTCTCCCTGCGGCAAAGAAAATGGGAGAGGGTTTAGAAGATGTCTAGAGGGCACGGGAAGAAGTTTGGGCGCAGTTTCTACCTCGGGGACTTGCTATCCTCGTCGGAAAAGACGAAAACGGTGGCGGACAGGACCTTCTCCGGCGAGCAATCATGACAGAGAGGGGGCTCAATCGATAGAGGGGGGAGGGGGAAATTGGAGCGGATGCACGGCGCTTCTTATAGGCACGCAGATGGACAGAAATTATGGCCTTAATGGCCCTTAATCGAGGGGCAAAAATTCGGGAAGAAACCGCCGTGTGTTTCCTTCTGAGGAAGAAGATGATGACGTCATGGATGACGTCATCAATTTTTTTCTTTTAATTACTGTTTAATTGATTTAATCATATCTCCTGATTTAATTATCCAAATGACATGAAACAAAATTCTAAATTCTTGAAATTTCAAATACTTTCCAACAATACCATTTTTGTAAACTTTTCAACATATTTTAATTTTGAATTTTGGAAATTTGAATAATTCTTTAATAGTCACTTAATGTGATTTTTAATTTAGAAAATTATAAAATACAATTATTAGTCAAATAAAATTTCAGTGGCTTTATAAAGATCAAATACTATTTTCCAAAACCATTTCAAGGAGTTTTCATCTCTTTTATGTTTTGAAAATATAATTAATTCACTAATAGTACTTAATACCATTTTAAAATAGAAAATAGTAAAATGGGGTTTTTGATTCAATAAATTTTTAGAGACATTAAACATTTCAAATAATAGTTTTGGAAGTCAATTTCAAACCATTTTCATAGTTAATAATTTTAGGATATGAAAGATTTATTAATAGTAACTTAATGCTATTTTATTAGTTCTTATCAATTAATTTATATTGTTGATCAATAAATTTTAGAATAAAACCACAAGTCATGATATTGTTTTCAAAATCCTCTTTTATGTTATTATCAAGCAATGCATTTGATTTTCACACCTTTATGTTTAAAACTTGGAATAACAACTAAAGGTTATTATTAATAATTTTATTCTCCTCAAATACTTTTAAGGCCTGGAACTTTATTAAGGGTTACAAAACTTTGATTTTTGATGCCATAAAATATCTTCAGATTAATATTGGAGTTGTAAACATTTTAGGTAAAGGTTTGTTAATAAAAGATATTCCCTTTATATAAAGAAACTTAATTTTTTTGAATAAGGTTTTAGGGTTTATGGAATAGAGGTATAATTGGATTGTTGAAATTCAATTTCATTGAATATGTATTGTTTCCTTTTGTTTCTTGCTTCTCATTTGGTTGTTGGTGACTTGTATAACATGAAAACAAAAAGTTTCAAATTTTTTTGATTTTTGAGTTTTCCAAAAATCAGGGATGTTACATACAAGTACCTTCAAATTTCTTATGCCCCCCTAAGGTGATTATACGATGGCTTTTTCAGCAAAGCAGGACTTCGTTTTTGGTACATGATTGTGCTATGGTAATATTTTTATTTAACATATAAGTCCTATGACATGCTCTCATCAAGTATCTTTGATTTTTTTCCCAGGCTACAGAAGTGAGTAGGCTAGAGCCGATGAGTCCTAGGAAGCACATGGTGGAAGATTTGACGTTTCACAAGAGTTGAAAATTTATTTTTAGGTGTTGCTTGTTTTCAAACGTCTGTAAATTGTTTTGGATATTGTGGTATTGATGTTATTCAACTTTGTAGTACTTATGATCATATTTTTATTACCAATGAGCGTCTGTGATCATATTGTGTTATTGATGTGGAAATGCAATATATTGGCAGTTGAAAGCTATTATTTTATTTCTGAAATATATAATAGTGACACGCTAACTATCAAGCTAGAAAAGGACCCGTCGCTACTGTGAAACCAAACTAGTGACGAGCAAAAATAAACGATTGTCACTAGTAACAGATTTACTAGTGACGGGCACTTGCCTGTCACTAGTAACCTATTACCAGTGACTAGTTATCAGTGACAGGCACCGTGCCCGTCACTAGTGGGTCTTTTGGGCCCGTCACTGGTAGGCTATTCTGCAGTAGTGTTTTATCAACTTTTTATTTTTGTTATGTTTTTTATCCTTCTTCCAGGTAAGTATTATTTACTGTTTTTAGTACATTAGTTTCTTTAGCAGTTTGCATATATTTAGGTCTTGGGGGGCTGATTGCTTGATTAGCACAGTTACAAACTCAAAGACCCGGCCATGATGCCTATGAGTTATAAGGGCCGATTACTCGCAAACGAGTACGGCTGCAAGCTTATAACCGGACAAAGGAGCCAAACTTTCTTGACTTTTCTTACTTAAGCTCGATGTGACTCGCACTAAAGTGGCATGATTTGCTCGCATATGATCACAATCAGTCATGATACCCAATGGGACTTGCCTGACCCTGTCTTCGTATAGATGTAGCAACATGATTATCCACGCGAAAGCCGACTTACGGTACAAGAGAGCCAAAAGGGTCATCTAAACCACAAGTTATGCAGAGTACAGGGTTAATAACCGGAAACTCACAGTTTATTAAGCATAACTTCAAAACCTATGTGAAACGGCTCTAGGTTTTGGGCTTAGCTAAAAATATTTGTTCTCTTTGAAAGACCCAACACCCTAGACTCGGAAGTTCGGGCCTTGGGGACTAGGGAATTTGAAAAAAGAAACAAATTATTTAGCTATTAAGCTCAAAAACCCAAAAATCCGAGTCTTGGGGACTTGGGGACTTAGAGAAAAGTCCACCTGTCAAAACCCACGAGACCCGGAAACCGAGTCTCACAAAAAGAACCATAAAGAAAGTCGGAATATCAAGAGTAAATAAGCTCAAGGGCAGATAGATATCAAATTCATCCAAAGGCCAGAAGGGCCACGAAAGCTATTAAGTTTCAAAATGTATTACATGTTGCGATAGTAGTATCAAAGGTGCACAGGCGCACCATCAAGAAAATAACCGTTTAATAGGCCCATTGGCCGAATGACACATCTGATGACAGCGGATAGCAAAGATCACTCGGCATCTTGGGTTGAAGCATCCATCTTGTCCTTGCCCTTGCCAGCCGGGTCCTGTTCCTTGACTTGTTCTTCAGCAGTCTTGGTAGCAGCAGCATCCGGGTTAGCAGCGGCACTGGCACGCGAAGGAGGAGGGACAACTGGCTTGGAGCTAGCAGGCGCAGTATCGGCTTCTGCTTTTTTCTTCGCAGCTTCTTCCCTCAGTTGGGCAGATTCAGCCTTCCACCGTGCCAGCATATCAAAGGGCATCGGAAGATCCGTCTTCATTGCCCTATCTTGTGCATCATACGGCGGCACCATCCGGCTGACACCCAAATTGCCGGCAATCAGGCTGGCTGCATGACGAACCTCTGTCTGAATGGCCTTGTAATGCTTAGGTAAAAACGGGGAGCCATCGTGGTTGAACTCTGGAAACCCGCCAACAAACTTCGCCGGGTCAAGCTTGGGAAAGTATGCTTTCGCCAAGGCAAGACCTCGGGTCACCCCAACCTGGTAGGATGAACGCTTCCAGTGTTCAATCCACTCGGGGATGGTAGAACACGCAGCAAGCAGCGTGTTCAAACCACCATCCCCAGTGCTTGGACACCTCACAACCTTCAAGGCCCACTTAGTCCCAGCACAGAGTTGCCGGATGGTGCTCTTTACCTTCTTCAGCAGAACTACTTCATCCACATCCGGAATTTCCTCATCCGACCCTGCAGAAAAGCAGAAACATCAGAACAAATTTAAAATATCAGTCAGTCGGGAAACCTTACATATCAGAGAATGATAAGTGTCGGCGATCTGGCCCAACAGCTCGTTCACCCTATTCACTGCAACATTGCATCTCTTCTTATATTTCTTTGCCTGCTTCCCGGCTTTCTTAGCTTCAGCCTCAGCAGATTCACGTAGCTTTGTTTCTGCCTTGAGAAGTTTGTTGGTTTTAGCCAACTCTTTCTCAGAGTGCGTTACGTAGGCCTATGAGAAAACACAAAGAAATATCAGTCGGACAAAACAAACGTATCAGTCGGCTATCTATGAAAGTTCCAAGCAAATTATACATAAGTTCACTCGGAACTTGGGGACTAGACGAGTATACAAGAGGTTGTAACATGGTTTACCTCGTGTTTAGCTATCAGGGCCTCCAGGATGCCCTCCTCATCAGCTCTCAAGGTGTGCAGAGCATTGAGCATCTCAGCGAAGCTCATGTCTTCGGGCTTCGTGCCGGAAGACCCGACTGCCTGATAACCCGGAGTAGGAGTTTGATCCGGCTTTGGAGACGTTACCTGGGCGGCCTGGGGGTCAGGGGTGGGGGTACCCATCCTTGTACCCAAGACTCCCGCGTCCTCATCACCGGTTCCATCAGCATGCTTTGGAGACCCGGCATCCTGCTTGGCCGAGTCTATTGGGGAATCTTGCCCCTTGACTTATTCTTCCTCAAGGCCGCCAGCCGCGGCATTTACATCATCAACCGGGCCTTCAGTGTCCCGGGTGTCTGTCTCCATGTTCTCCGGGTCACTGAGTGTGACTTGGGCGCTAAGGAGAAGAGAGAGAAATAGTCAGCGGTAGTGAATGAAAATTATCAAGTATACGAGGATATCATATAGCAAAAGCTCACCCGGTGTTCATGGCAAAATCTGGTGGGAGCTCGCTGCTGGAAGCGGATGAAGCTGTCACAGGACCCGATAGAGGGACCCGGAACTGTCCAGCCAATGGATGGTTGGGGGAGGGGTGACGTCGGGGTGAGTTGGAAGTACGAATTGGAGGAGTACCGGCACGGCGGGCTGGTGACGTGGAGATGCCCGGGTTGAGGGGATCGTCACCCGGGGAACTCCGGGTTACCCTGCGTTTGGCCGAAGGCGGGTCCTTCAAGTGTGATGGGTTGGATAGTTGTTGGCTAAGTTTACACATGTTAGCAAAAGAGTAAGGTTCGGAGGACATGAGGGAGTAGGGAACCTTAGATACCACTCCTGTGGTTTTCCTCTTGGCCCCAACCGTTACATCTTGTTCAGTTTCGCTTTTATCGGACTCGGTAGCCTCCGGGTCCTCCTTGTCGTCCTTGTCCTCCAACCCTGAAAGCCGAGAATGTATAGTCGGAAAAAGTGCGATATGCGAAAGCAAAATGGTGCAAGTGAAGTTGATCGAAGACCCGGACAATACCTTCATCATTATCACCTGGTTCTTCATCTTCTTCCGGGTCTCCGGAGGAAGCGGAGGTCTCAATATTCCAAAAGACGTTATCAGCCTGAGATAAAAGCATGAAAACAAGAGTTAGTGGTTGTATCAAGTTAAAGTATGAGGATAAGTGTATAAGTATTGGATTTTACCGCTGGAGCCGGGATATCCCGGGTAAACGGTGCTAACCCGGCGATGTTCTTGATCACCTGCAACTTTTCCGTCAAGAAACTCTTGATGGTCTTGTTGGTATCGCCAGCCGGATAATTCTTTGAAGAATATCGGAGCGCGTCCGTGACGTGCCCCGAGTAGTCGCACATCAGCTTGGCGCGAATGGAATTGGGTTGGATCCGGAAGTCCACCCATGTCTTAACCAAGTTAAGCCCAAGGAGGCCTTGGGCAGAAAGAACGGCTATCTTCCCTAAGAGCGGCTGGATGGCTTCCCTGTCCGACTCAGGGGCAAAGGCATTGAAAGTATCGGAGATATCTAGGAGACCCTCCGAGTAACCCGGCAATTTCCTCTCGCCGGGTGGGGAGGTGTCTCGGCAGTAGAAAAAAGAAAGCTTCCAGTGCTTAACGTGTGAATTGAGGGTGAGAGTCGGCATGGGTGAATTCTTGCGGCGCTCGATAGAAACCCCGCCGCAAGCCAAGAGCGCCCCGTCACCGCTTTCGCGGCACGGTTTGCACTGGAAAAGCTCGATCAACAAAGCCAAATTTGGCGGGATGCACAAATAAGACTCGCAAAGGACTATGAAATGGGTTATGTTCAACATAGAGTTAGGCCCTATGTCGAACACCCGGAGGCCATAATGGCGGAGGACTTCACGGAAGAAAGAGTGACCCGGGGGCGAAATCCCCGGATCACGTGCTCGACAAAGCAAATTACCTCGTCGGCATTTGGGGGTAGGCCGGGTCTCATCACCCGGTACCATCCAGTGTATCTCCTCCTGAGGGGGGAGGACGCCTAACTCGGCCAGCTCCTCCAGCTTGGCCTTGGTCACAGTGGATCGCGCCCAGTTGGCGGATATCGATTGGGTCATCCTTGGCTTAGCCGACTGTTTCCCTTTGGTCTTGGGAGCCATTGGTTCAGTCTGCAAAGGTACAAGATAAAAGATATTAAGCATGAGACTCGGAAGTTATGGATTTACCGAGTATCAATAAGCAGTATGAAAGTTATGAACTATCCGGGTATTGACAGGCAGTACAGAAATTATGGGGTATCTACGTATCGGCAAGTATTTACGAAAAAAGGTTGACCGCCTATGTATCTAGTGCAATTAAAACAACCGGAAGAGGAGGATTTTCCGGGTATCTGTGAGCAGCCGCGGAAATCTGGGTCAACTACATCTAGATTGGAAATTTTGCTATCGATTTCGCGGAGAAATTAACGGCTATAAGCAATAGGGGAGTGATGTGTGACCATCTATTAAGCAATTGAACGAGCTAGCATGGAGTTATGCGACCTAATCCGGCGCGGGGCAAGAAATGGCCCGCGGCGGACCTAGATCTAATCTAGGTCGAATAGAGAAATTGCAAGATTGGATCAAGGGGAATAAGAATCTTACCGGCGTGGATTGGAGAAGAACGCGACGGAGGCAGATGGCGCAGTCGTGATGCTCACGTGCTACTCCCGGCGGGCAGCATGGGGGCACGGCGGCGGAGTTTGACGGCGGCGCGGAGCAAATCGTGGAGGAGCGTGGATGGCGGCGGCCTTGCTCCGGCGATGCGCACGATGTCTCCGTGGTGGCGCTCTATGGGCTCGGTTGAGGAAGTGCTGGCGAGGAGGAAGAAGAAGAAAGAATGGACCGTTGGGGTTAGGTCACCCCCTGGGTACCTATTTATAGGTACGGGTGGGTAAACCTAGGCCAACGGGCGGGAACCGGAATTTTTGGGATAAGGGATACCCGTCCTGATTTTCCGGGATACGCGTTAAAGTGCTGGACGGGATATCCGGAATGGATAGGAAGCAATCTCTTCCGTCATATTCGGATCAGTTAACGAGTGAAGTAAGCCGGATCTTTGGCATTTTCATCAGGGCATTGACTCGGAAAATTAAAGATGGACTTAGAGAAAGCCAGGTTATTATATGGACCACCAATGGAGTTAGGCCTAGCTGTTTATTAAAGCAACCTAACCCGGCCTCTATGAACTTGTATGTTTGTTATTTTTGCAGGGAATAGCGTGCGCTTCAAGGAGGATCCCGTGAAGCCCAAACTATTCTGGGGACTACCGGTATGCTAACACCAAGGAGTAACTCGGCCCAAAGGACGATGTGCAAGACCCGGCTTAGGATAAAGGAGCTTCTAGAAGGCCCAGGAACATAGGCCTCGTAACCCGGATTGTGGGTTCCGGTAAGGAAGTTTAGGGTTTGTAAGCAGTGTCCGGGTAGGATTCAGAGTACGCGTTGGAGAGTAAGCCAGGGGGTCCGAATGTTATATAAGCCGGTCCTTAGGTTAGGTTTAGACAAGTTGTATCATGAGCAAGAACACAATCGCCGAATTGCGAGGTATCGAGTATTCATTGTAGCCCGAGAGTTGAGATAATATATTTAGATCGGAGACTCGGCGACTTGATTGCCGGCTACCAGATCGTGTATCACCATGGTTTCCTTTGAGCTAAACCCTATCCCAAACACTCGAGTCGATTTGCCCCAAGACAAGTTACCCCCGGTAACGTCTGCCGTGATTATCCCACGACAGGCATCCCCTCTTCGTTGAAACCTTAGCCCCTTGGGGAAAAAGACGGAACTGTCATTTTGGTCCCTCTACGTGAGCCGGAAGGGGGTAGAAAGGTGGAAACAATTGCTTGGTTGTGTTATATTAGTCCCAAGTAACACACAAGTCAATGGTAGGGCCAACCTCTTGGCGAGATTCCCCCTGTTCTGTCAGATCCAGGAGTTTCGGGCTCTAAGTAGTCCTCGAACCTGCTAGAGAGAGTCCGATGCTGGTGAAGGCCGTAACACAGGGAGTGAGGGAATCTTCGGCATCCAAGACCCATGCCACACTCTAACACACATGGTATGGCAACACACATGGTATAGCACACCATGTGTTGTGGCATCATTCAGACGCTCCGGAGACACTCTACGTGAGCCCCTCTACGTGAGCCGAAGGGGGTAGCAAGGTGGAACCAATTGCATGGTTTGTGTTATGTTAGGCCCAAGGAACACCTAGGCCAACCTCTTGGCGAGATTCGGTAGTTTCGGGATCTAAGTAGTCGTTGAACCCGCTAGAGAGAATCCGACGCCGGTGAAGCGCTAACACAGCGAGTGAGGCAATATTTGGCATAGATACAAGACCCATTCCACACTCTAACACACATGGTATTACATACCATCTTCTATGGTGGCATTCATACGCTCCGGAGCCCCTCTATGAGGAAACCCTAGGCCCGTTGGGGAAAAAGACGGAGCTGCCGTTCTGGCCTCTCTGCGTACATGAGCCGGAAGGGGGTAGAAAAGTGGAAACAATTGCTTGGTTGTGTTATTTTAGGTCCAAGTAACACCAGAGAAGATGTTAGGGCCCACCTCTTGGCAAGATTCCCCCCGTTCCGCCAGATCCGGGAGTTTCAGCTCTAAGTAGTCGTGGAACCCGCTAGAGAGAATCCGATGTTGGTGAAGCCCTAACAAAGAGAGTGAGGGGATCATGGTAATCCAAGACACTTTACACACTCTATCACACATGTTATGGCATACCATGTGTTGTGGTGGCATTCAAACGCTCCAGATCCCCTCTTCGGAGAAACCATAGCCCCTTGGGGAAAAAGATGGAATTGCCGTTGTGGCCCCTCTACGTGAGCCGGAAGGGGGTAGCAAGGTGGAACCAATTGCTTGGTTGTGTTAGATTAGGCCATAGGAACACCCAAGTCAATGGTAGGGCCAACCTCTTGGCAAGATTCCCCCCGTTCTGTCAGACCCGGGAGTTTTGGGCTCTAAGTAGTCGTGGAACCCGCTAGAGATTGAATCTGACGCTAGTGAAGACCTAACAGAGAGAGTGAGGGAATATTTAGCATCCAACACTCATGCACACTCTAAAACACATGGTATGGCATACCATGTGATGTGGTGGCATTCATACGCTCCGGAGCCCCTCTCTGGGAAAACCCTAGCCCCGTTGGGGGAAAAGACGGAACTGCCGTTCTTGCCTCTCCGCGTACAAGAGCCGGAAGAGGGTAGCAAAGTGGAACCAATTTCTTTCTTGTCTTAGGTTTGTCCCAAGGAACACCAAAGACAATGTTAGGGCCCACCTCTTGGCAAGATTCCCCCTGTTCCGCCAGATCCGGGAGTTTCGGCTCTAAGTAGTCCAGAAATCCGCCAGAGACAATCCGACGCTGGTGAAGCCCTAACAAAGAGAGTGACGGAATCTTGGTCATCCAAGACACTTTTCCACACACACTATCACACATGGTATGGCATACGATATGTTGTGGTGGCATTCAGACACGCTCCGGAGCTACTCTTCGGAGAAACCTTAGCCCCTTGAGGAAAAGGACGGAACTCCCGTTCTGGCCCCTCGACGTGAGCCGGAAGGGGGAAGCAAGGTGGAAAAAATTTCTTGGTTGTGTTCTATTAGTTCCAAGGAACACCAATTCAATGGTAGGGATAACCTCTTGGCAAGAATCCCCCGTTCTGTCAGATCCGGGAGTTTCGGGCTCTAAGTAGTCGTGGAACTCGCTAGAGAGAATCCGACGCCGGTGAATCCCTAACACAGAGAGTGAGGGAATAATTGGAATCCAAGACTCATGCCACACTCTAACATACATGGTATGGCATACCATGTGCTGTGGTGGCATTCAGACGCTCCGGATCCCCTCTCCGGGGAAACCCTAGCCCCGTTGGAGAAAAAGACGGAACTGTCGTTCTGGCCTCTCTGTGTACATGAGATGGAAGGGGGTAGCAAAGTGGAACCAATTGCTTTGTTGTGTCAGGTTCGTTCCAAGGAACACAAAAGACAATGTTAGGTCCCACCTCTTGGCAAGATTCCCCTTGTTCTGCCAGATCCGGGAGTTTCGGCTCTTAGTATTCCTGGAACCAACTAGAAAGAATCCGACGCTGGTGAAGACCTAACAAAGAGAGTGAGGGGAATCCTTGTCATCCAGGAAACTTGCCACACTCTATCACACATGGTATGTAATACCATGTACTGTGGTGGCATTCAAACGCTCCGGAGCTCCTCTTCGGAGAAACCATAGCCCCTTGGGGGAAAAGACGGAACTGCCGTTCTGTCCCATCTACGTGAGCCGGAAGGGGGTAGCAAGGTGGAACAAATTGCTTGGTTGTGTTATATTACGCCCAAGGAACATCCAAGTCAATGGTAGGGAAAACCTCTTGGACAGATTTCCCCCGTTCTGTCAGATCCGGGAGTTTCGGGCTCTAAGTAGTCGTGGAACCCGTTAGAGAGAATCCGACGCTGGTGAAGCCCTAAAACAGAGAGTAAGGGAATATTTGGAATACAATACCCATGACACACTCTAACACACATGGTATGGCATACCATGTGTTGTGGTGGCATTCATACACTCCGGAGTCCCTCTCCGGGGAAACCCTAGCCCCGTTGGGGGAAAAGACGGAACCGCCGTTCTCGCCTCTCCGCGTACATGAGCCAGAAGGGGGTAGCAAAGTGGAACCGATTGCTTGGTTGTGTTACGTTAGGTCCAAGGAACAAAAAATTCAATGGTAGGGCCCACCTCTTGGCAATATTTCCCCCGTTCCGCCAGATCCGGGAGTTTCGGCTCTAAGTAGTCCTGGAACCCGCCAGAGAGAATCCGACGCCGATGAAGCCCTAATAAAGAGAGTGAGGGAATCTTGGTCATCCAAGATTCTTGCCACACTATATATCACACAAGTTATGGCAACACACATGGTATAGCATACCATGTGCTGGCATTCATACGCTCTGGAGCCCCTCTTCGGGGAAACCATAGCCCCTTGGGGAAAAGACGGAACTGCCGTTCTAGCCCCTCTACGTGAGCCGGAAGGGGGTGGAAAGGTGGAACCAATTGCTTGGTTGGTTTCTATTAGGCCCAGGGAACACCCAAGTAAATGGTAGGGCCAACCTTTTGCCAAGATTTCCTCCATTCTATCAGACCAGGGAGTTTCGGGCTCTAAGTAGTCGTGGAACCCGCTAGAGAGAATTTGATGCCGGTGAAGCCCTAACACAAAGAGTGAGGGAATGTTTGGCATCCAAGACCAATGCCACACTCTAGAACTTATGGTATGGCATACCATGTGCTGTGGTGGCATTCATATTGCTTGGTTGAGTTATAATATTCCCAAGGAACACCCAAGTAAATGGTAGGGCCAACCTCTTAGCACGATTTCCCCCGTTCTGTCAGATCCGGGAGTTTCGGGCTCGTGGAACCCTCTAGAGAGAATCTGACGCCGGTGAAGCCCTAACACAGAGAGTGAAGGAATATATGGCACCCAAGACCCATTCCACACTCTAACACATATGGTATGGCATACCATGTGCTGTGGTGGCATTCATACGCTCCGGAGCCCCTCTCCGGGGAAACCCTAGCCCCGTTGGGGAAAAAGATGGAACCGCCGTTCTGGCCTCTCCGCGTACATGAGCCGGAAAGGGGTTGAAAAGTGGAACCAATTGCTTCGTTGTGTTAGTTTAGGTCCAAGTAACAGCAAAGACAATGTTAGGGCCAACCTCTTGGCAAGATTCCCCCTGTTCCGCCATATCCGGGAGTTTCGGCTCTAAGTAGTCCTGGAACCCGCCAGAGGGAATCTGACACCGGTGAAGCCCTAACACAGAGAGTGAGGGAATCTTGGACATCCTGTGGGGACCCCAGACTAGCAGTCCGAGACCTCCAGTATGCATACATTCACGATCCCATGATCAGTTAGTCGTGAACAACATACTCGAGTTGGCATTGCAGATTACAACATCCACTACACGATACACGGCTTACACAACTGGTCACTTGACTCAGTTGAAAACAACTGCCACGCAGGGCAGGAACACACACTTAAAAACAGCGGAAGATTTGCAAAACACACTCGTGGTAAACCCAAGTCACGCCTTGACCACCTACAGGCTACTGACTCGGAGACGTTCCTAGTCCGCATAGCCGTCAGCGACACCATCTTCTTCAGGTTCTCCGGGTTTCTGCTCAAGGTCTGGCTAAGACAATAGCCAGGGACGAAACCATTCATGAGTACGTTTGAATGTACTCCTGCAAGTCACCCTAAATGCAAGCTAAACATGCAAGTATGCAGATATAAAGGTGGTAGGAAGGCTTAAATTAGGGCTCAACTAGCCATGATGAATTTAAGACTCATCATAGTTGCACCAGTTTTATTCTCCTTTGTTGAAGAAGATCCTTCAAAAGATATTTTATTTCTCTTGTAGATAAAACATGTCCACAAGGTTTTGATAAAACATTCTAGATAAAGAAAACATTTCTCTTTGCAAAACTTCTTGGAAAAACACATCTTTAAGATCATCATTTATCCGGTACCTCAAAGGTACAATCATTCCCTTTCAACGTACCTCCCAGGTACAAGTTCCAAAACACTTTTCCAGCTTTTTGAAAACATTGACACAATACTAGCTACATGGCCATTCAACTGTCCATATCCGAGGACGCGGCTATTCTGAATAGTTTTACTCTGCAGAGGTGTACACAATCCACAAGATCCAGTACATCCGCCGTGAACAACCACGGACTGTCCGAGACAGTATGCAAACATCGGATAACTGGTCCTAACCATCCACTATGTCAGTGCTAGTAAATGACTACCTCTTCAACTGGGTTTGTTCTCCCCGGCACCGAGTGAGTCAGCCGTATCGATCTGGTTTCCCCTGACAACACACCGCCATGGCAGGAGACCCAATTGCTGCAACCGGTAGTGAACTTAATCCCACACTGTGAATGTCCCATTCTTCCTCATGGCGACAATTCGGTTCGGGGGACTCTAACCCCCATAGCACTTTGAGGTAGACACGGACTAACACCGACAAGCAATTAGCTAGACCCCGTTCCCATATTGAGGTAATGTGGCAGCACGGCTTGGTTGTCCGGCGAAGACTAGGTTATGTGTCATTTTTGGAAAACAAGTCAAGAACATTTCCTTCTTCACAAACCTCCCTCGGACAAGGTCCCACCTTTCCTCGGGGTTTTTCCAAACTTTTGATTTCCAAAAACATCAAGTTAAAATGTCCACTAGGGGACTTAAGTTGATTAAGTGATGATAATAAAATATCTAAAGGGCTTGGTAACACCAAGATTATATAGTGGATAAAGCATATTAGATACATAAAAACAGATAGTGGTATAATCCACTTAAAAGGATAGTTTTTGAATCAAAACTTTTGTAAAACTTCAGAAGTAAACATGCATGATAGATAATGATAAGTAAAACAACAGAAAGCATTTAGAATGGCTTGCCTTGGCTCTGGTCTTGGTCTTGCTCTTGAAATAAACAAGAGTTGCAATAAAAACCTCTCCGGGAAATAATAGCGTCTTCGATATCTAACGTCGTAAACACAAAAAGGAAAACACCCAATCAGAACCAAACAAAGGCAAGCACTTTACAAAAAGTAAACATACAGCAAGCATTTCATCAAACAAGTATACTCACAAACAATAGTACTAGGGTGCACACCATCAAACAAAACATGCATAGACAACACACATGAATATCACTAGGATTGATGTTATGGATCCTCAACCAATATGGCATGAGTCCAGTGGGTGTGCCACTCTCATATACTGCTCACATAGGGTTAAATGACTCTCTGGTCATTCAAGAGGATGAGCAAAATAACAATAAAACAACTTAGGAACACATACATATGCATGGGAAAATATTATCAAGCAATACTACAAGCCCATAGTAACACATGCTTTTGTAATCATGGATAATTATTATAACCAGTACCTAAGCAACATAATAACAGAGACAAATCAATAACAAACATACCATGGCATCACTCAATACATGAAAATACTCATGGAGCAAAACAACTATTAAAACTAGACATGAAAAAGGCTATTTAGACAAGCAGACATGCATATCCATAAGAGATCATGAAACATGATTTATTCTAACATGATGGATATGTAAGATGACATCCAAATAACATAGAAAACAACACCTATACATGCTAGTAATATCAAAATAACAACCTAAACAATTTATCAAAAACTAAGCATGCAAAATAACTACTATGGCAGAAAATCATCTAAACTATCAAAGCATGACAATTTTATTTAGAGATCACTCAAGCATGCAAGCAATTATAATATGCTAGAATAACAGTAGCTATGCTATGGAAAACAATAATAAAGACTTTATGAAAAATCATCATACCCATAAGAAGGAATGCCGGATTTATCCTAATATTACAAGGAAAACAACCCTATGGAAAAATACTACAACAACATGTTTTTCATACACATTTTCTTAACCTGATAATGACACACTCAAAACACCAATAAAACATGTACTAATACCCTATTCATGCTAGGAATCAATTTTATAATAAGAACAATATAACACACAATTCAATAAAAGCATAGCAATAATATGCAGAAAAAGGATAAACACTAAATATTGCACCAATCCTATTCTGCAACTCCTAACATCATGAAAAACTATAATTAGGTTCTCCTAGTCACTAGCAAACCAACACAATTGGATTCACATCAAAATTCATCACCAATAAAATTAAATAATTCACAGAAGTGCTCTCTGGCCTAAAAACTAACATGCATGCCATTTTCACATAACAACTCAAGTCAACACAAGGCTAATTTCCCAAGATAGATAGTTGCAAGATCTACTCATAACAGTTGAGTTTGCAATATTTGGATACTTAAAACTCAAGTTATTCAAGAAATGGTGGTGATGAGTACCTCTGCCATTTATTTATTTTCTCCTAAAATAAAGCACAAAAACTAGATCTGCAAGTTGGATGTGGTCAACAAAATGTAGATCTACCTCTGTGATTTTTAGTTTGCCAAGATAAACTTGTTATCATTTTTGTTTTGGATTAAAGTAAAGCACTAGATAACAGATCTGCAGAAAAAGAAAATACAACCTGCAGAAAATAATTAGCGGGCCGGATCTGCTCCGAGCTGAGCGGCGCAGAGAGCAGAGGGGAGATGGGCCGGCCCACAAGCATTTCCCGCGCGGGTGTGGAGTCAAAAACCTGACCGTGGGCCACAACGGGACCCACCAGTCGGTTGGACAACTGCCCCGAAGCGGTAAGTTCACGTCGGATAGGAATCCGACGGCTGAGATCCCGCCGCGTCATCCCCCGTCGGCGAGGACCAAGAGGTGGCGGCGAAAAAAGACAGGGCACGGCGGCCAGGGCGGAGCCTCGCCGGAGATTCGCCGCACGCCCCTCTGGAGGTCGCCGGGAAGCGCAGGAAGGTCGAGGAGGATCAGTGAGATGGCGCGAGATCTGTGCCCCTGCCAGCGCTTGGTGGGAAAGGCTTCCAGCCGGAGTTCGACACGGACCCGCGGAGGTGATCCACGTTGACGATGGCGGCAGTCCTGCAAGGGGTGGGAGATGCAATTGAGCAAGGCAAAACAAAATTGAAGGTTGTAGAGAGCTAAGGGAGGGATTAGGAGGTAGTGAGGGGGTCAATGCCGAGCCAATGTCGACCATGGCGACCCGCGGCCATGGCGGAACCAGAGAGCTCGGGCGCGAGCGTTTCCATGGATCCCCGAGAGCGATATGAGGCTAGGGAATAGGGCATGGTTCGGGGGTCCTCCAGGGATGGAATGGGGTGGAGAGATACGGCCCGAGATTATCGGATTCGGGAGCTCTCTCCTCACACCCGCAGGTGTTCGACCATGCTTTGAGGGAGAAGGAGAGTGGGATGGAACGAGAGTAGGTCACGGGCGTGCTTCGGGAGAGGCCTTGGAGCTAGAAGACAAGGTCGAGCTGCTCGGCATGCTTCACAAGTGGCGGAACGCGAACGACGTGGCGTGGGCGTCCTGGACGCCATGGACAGCGCACGGGTGAGGGGGAAGGAGACAAGGAGAAAGGAGGGGGCTTTGCCAGACAGTCACTAGGGCCTAGAGGAGCCGTCTGGCGCAAGGGTTTCTCAAGTGGTGCACCGTGGTGGTGGATGCGAAAATGAGGTGGTGATCATGCCCTTGTCTTTTGGGTGGTGGATGAGAGAGAGAAGGAATAGAGCAGGTAGACCATGTCCAGGAGGTTAGAGGGCTAAATTCCACTGTCCAGGTGCAGGAGATAGGAGGGGAGAGGGTGAGAATAGTCCAGGATAGGCCTGCTCTCAACAGTGACCAGAAATACCAGAAATGGTTTTTGCTTGTTTTCACCAAAATGTTGAATGGAACATAGATGACAAATCATGTCCACTGGATAGAGGATGAAAAATGGAGTCTAGGGATGGTGGTCTCAAGTGTTTTGAGAAATAATTCTTTCACAAAATTTTGGGAATTCAAAAATGGCAGAAACTGTTTTTAAATGTTTTCTCCAAAATTTTCAAAACAACTAGCCAATGTTTTTCTATAAATAAGTCCCACATGACCATAGGCATGTTGGGTAATTTTTCCAAGATTTTAGGAAATACTTTTCTTCACAAAATATTTTAAACTCTATTTCTGGCCTTTTGGAAAATGGAAAATAATAAATAGTAAAATGCTTTTAAAACAAATATTTTTGAGTTGGGATGATAGAGTATATAATATAGGTCTCAAAAGTGATTTTTAATAAACAACTCCTTTGGAAATATTTGAGGCACCAAGTGGAAAGATGGTGAGAACAGGAGTTTATTAAATAGGATAAAAACCATGAGAGAGGAATAGTTAAATGGCCTTTGGAAAATAAATAGACCATATGAAGGTGATGTATATGTCATGAAAATGACAAGGGTAGGTTCATTGGGCCTGAAAACAATAGGGAGTGATTTGGAGTAGCAGGGGCAAAGTGATTCATAATAAAGGAGATATGATCATTAATATGGAGGTGCCTTCAATAGGACTTTGATAGATGATACCAAAGTGTTCTCAAGAACAAGAATAACAACTTGGATAGATATAATAGATATATACAAAGAGATTTATGATGATGCATTGGTGAATAGAACAAAATTGGACATAAAGGCATGTCTCCAAAGTTGGAGGTTTTAGGAAAACAGAGGATAGTATGGACATGTGATGGAATAGGATATAGATGTTTGATCTTGTTATTAATAGGTTTTATTTTATTAGCACAGCACACATTATTCAACAAACAAAAATAAATACTACAAGCAGGCACAAGATACCTTCACACCACAATGCAGATAAAGTAACAAGTCACACAAGATCACTCAAACAACTATGCTCTTCAATTTAATGTCCATGTGTTTCTCTTAAGTGTTAATTTTGGGTAGTGATCAAGACATACCATGACAAGATGATTTTATAAAGAGTTTCAGCACAAAAGTTATTATTTCCCAAAACGATATAATTGAGGTAGAACACAAGGGTAACATAGTCCCCTCTTATTGTTTTTGCAAAAGAAGGAAGTGATAAAGAGTTTTTGAAATACTTGCAAAAACATATTGGTTGAAAACAGGTTGGAGATGATTAGCTCCAAAATACTTTTCATATAGTTTTGGAAATTATCTTTTGTTTTTCTCAAAACTTGGTCTTTGGGTTTCCTTTGAACTCAAAATATTTTCAGAAAGGTTTTTGCCCAAAACAGTGTGATGGAGGAAGATGATAAGATTTCTTGTCATGACTTGATCACAAGGTTTGTGTTTGAAGAGAGTTATGATCATTGTTTTTAATGTTAGTTGTTAACAAACTCAAACATATACACAAAGAACCACCACATACAAATGAAAACACCAGCATAAGTCAAACATATTAAAAAGTTTTTGTTGGCCCTGATTTTTAGGTTATTGAAAACAAGTTTTTCCTGTCTTCCAAAAATTGGGCTGTTACAGCTCTTCCCCCCTTAAAATGAATCTCGTCCCCGAGATTCGTAAGGGAAAACAAGGAAGAGGGTTTTCTTAACAAACAACAAAAACAAAACTCTTTTAACCAAATTTTGAAGAAAACCAAAATTTGCTTCAACCCTGAAGATAAGACTGGATACTCACAAAGGGGGTCACAGAGACCTAGTTGTGTAGAGTAGAGGCTACAAACAACTAGTGATCTTGGCAAGATTTTTCTCACGATTAGAAAGAGAGTTAGAAGCTTGGTACACCCGGAGTTCTCTGGAGTCATACACTGACGTGTGGGACCAGGCCCACCTGGCAGTCGATGCCCTTCTCTCTTTCTCTTCTTCTTCTTGCCTGGCCTTCTCTCCTGGTGCACACACCCCTGGCATCAGGGCGTCCCGCCCACTTTAAGCTGAGGGTGGGCTGACACCTCGCCATGAGACTGTTGTGAGTGAGACATGTCGATTCTTTGACCACTTGGTGGAGGGGCGCGCTGGTGATTTCGCGCCATTTGCGAGTACTGCAGCTGGATTCTTCGGCTTTTCCCGCGTAGTGCCTGATGAAGGAGGGGGCTCTGCTCTTGCTGCTATAAAAAGGTAGCCGAGGTTCTCTAAATCACACCACACGATGAGCTTCATTTCCCAGTTAATCAATGACTTCTTCAGGGAGTATGTCTCCGTGCTGGAGCGAGCAAATTTCTTGGAGCACGTGCTTATCGTGCTACTCTTTAGTGTTTGCCTGGTGGGATCAGTCACGGTGATCCTGTTAGCCATGATCTTTGCAGCCTGGGACATCCATGACTGGTGGTCTGGCGCCAGGAGTGATACCGCGATGGAAGAAGGACGAGCAGTGGCGCCGGTGGTTGCGGTTGTAGAGGTCCAAACTGGCGGCACAAGGCCAGGAAGACTAGAGGGGCTTCGCCGTCGTCTGACTTGGTGTTCAGCGTCAGGTGAGACTGGCTCACCTTCAGACCAGGTTCAAGCCAGCGAGGGCTAGGCAATGTTAGTGTCTACACCGGAGTAGGTGTAGTGGTCTGTGTTTGGAAACAGACTTGTATCTTACTTTCTGAAACTTTCATTAGTCTGGTGCAATGTTATCCCTCGAATCATGTATCCCTTTGAAGTTCCAGTGAAAAATGTAGCTCTGAAATGATTCTTCTTCTGCTTCTGGATGTTGGGGAAAAACGGAGGGATAAGGGTGTACTAACTTGTTAACATGTTGAAACACTGGTGCCAAAAATAAAAAGGAAAGTTTTTTTTTCATACTGATAAAGAGGGTTGTGAAAAACTACTCAATCAGAACAAAGCAAGACAATCCAACAAACACAATTCATTTAACAAACATCACACAATCAAAGGCAAACCAGGTAATTTAAGCACAAGCAAACGTCTAGAATCGATGAAGAACAGGTAGCAAAAACAACTGAGCGAAACCTAACGATTCCTATGGGGCTGGGTCGACAAAAGGATTGTTGAAGCCTTCTCTTTATCTCATCTTGATGTTGAGGTCTTCTGAAGGAAGCTTCTTTTTCTTCGGGCTGTCAACTACTAAGGTCTTCTCGGGACATCGCCACGTATGTAATTTTTAATAGAGAAAAAAATAACAGAAGAAAACTTTTTGATGTACTTTTGAATGAAAACCAAAATTTTATAAACCCATGTTTATTTATTTACCAAACCCCTTTTTAGCCATGAAAACAAAAGGCAATAAGATATGTTTACTATTTTCTCTGGTTTTCTTCAAAAGTTTGTTTTATAAGCAAGTCAATGGTTTTTGAAAATATAAGAAAAATGGAAACCATGCTTAGGTTTTTATGATATAAAAACATTTTAGGTGGTAATATAGTTTTTAACAAAATAGTTTTGTTTTCCTATTTGACGTCCATGCTAAACTAAGGTCTCCTAAAGTCAGGATGGCTCTGATACCAACTCTGTGGGGACCCCAGACTAGCAGTCCGAGACCTCCAGTATGCATACATTCACGATCCCATGATCAGTTAGTCGTGAACAACATACTCGAGTTGGCATTGCAGATTACAACATCCACTACACGATACACGGCTTACACAACTGGTCACTTGACTCAGTTGAAAACAACTGCCACGCAGGGCAGGAACACACACTTAAAAACAGCGGAAGATTTGCAAAACACACTCGTGGTAAACCCAAGTCACGCCTTGACCACCTACAGGCTACTGACTCGGAGACGTTCCTAGTCCGCATAGCCGTCAGCGACACCATCTTCTTCAGGTTCTCCGGGTTTCTGCTCAAGGTCTGGCTAAGACAATAGCCAGGGACGAAACCATTCATGAGTACGTTTGAATGTACTCCTGCAAGTCACCCTAAATGCAAGCTAAACATGCAAGTATGCAGATATAAAGGTGGTAGGAAGGCTTAAATTAGGGCTCAACTAGCCATGATGAATTTAAGACTCATCATAGTTGCACCAGTTTTATTCTCCTTTGTTGAAGAAGATCCTTCAAAAGATATTTTATTTCTCTTGTAGATAAAACATGTCCACAAGGTTTTGATAAAACATTCTAGATAAAGAAAACATTTCTCTTTGCAAAACTTCTTGGAAAAACACATCTTTAAGATCATCATTTATCCGGTACCTCAAAGGTACAATCATTCCCTTTCAACGTACCTCCCAGGTACAAGTTCCAAAACACTTTTCCAGCTTTTTGAAAACATTGACACAATACTAGCTACATGGCCATTCAACTGTCCATATCCGAGGACGCGGCTATTCTGAATAGTTTTACTCTGCAGAGGTGTACACAATCCACAAGATCCAGTACATCCGCCGTGAACAACCACGGACTGTCCGAGACAGTATGCAAACATCGGATAACTGGTCCTAACCATCCACTATGTCAGTGCTAGTAAATGACTACCTCTTCAACTGGGTTTGTTCTCCCCGGCACCGAGTGAGTCAGCCGTATCGATCCGGTTTCCCCTGACAACACACCGCCATGGCAGGAGACCCAATTGCTGCAACCGGTAGTGAACTTAATCCCACACTGTGAATGTCCCATTCTTCCTCATGGCGACAATTCGGTTCGGGGGACTCTAACCCCCATAGCACTTTGAGGTAGACACGGACTAACACCGACAAGCAATTAGCTAGACCCCGTTCCCATATTGAGGTAATGTGGCAGCACGGCTTGGTTGTCCGGCGAAGACTAGGTTATGTGTCATTTTTGGAAAACAAGTCGAGAACATTTCCTTCTTCACAAACCTCCCTCGGACAAGGTCCCACCTTTCCTCGGGGTTTTTCCAAACTTTTGATTTCCAAAAACATCAAGTTAAAATGTCCACTAGGGGACTTAAGTTGATTAAGTGATGATAATAAAATATCTAAAGGGCTTGGTAACACCAAGATTATATAGTGGATAAAGCATATTAGATACATAAAAACAGATAGTGGTATAATCCACTTAAAAGGATAGTTTTTGAATCAAAACTTTTGTAAAACTTCAGAAGTAAACATGCATGATAGATAATGATAAGTAAAACAACAGAAAGCATTTAGAATGGCTTGCCTTGGCTCTGGTCTTGGTCTTGCTCTTGAAATAAACAAGAGTTGCAATAAAAACCTCTCCGGGAAATAATAGCGTCTTCGATATCTAACGTCGTAAACACAAAAAGGAAAACACCCAATCAGAACCAAACAAAGGCAAGCACTTTACAAAAAGTAAACATACAGCAAGCATTTCATCAAACAAGTATACTCACAAACAATAGTACTAGGGTGCACACCATCAAACAAAACATGCATAGACAACACACATGAATATCACTAGGATTGATGTTATGGATCCTCAACCAATATGGCATGAGTCCAGTGGGTGTGCCACTCTCATATACTGCTCACATAGGGTTAAATGACTCTCTGGTCATTCAAGAGGATGAGCAAAATAACAATAAAACAACTTAGGAACACATACATATGCATGGGAAAATATTATCAAGCAATACTACAAGCCCATAGTAACACATGCTTTTGTAATCATGGATAATTATTATAACCAGTACCTAAGCAACATAATAACAGAGACAAATCAATAACAAACATACCATGGCATCACTCAATACATGAAAATACTCATGGAGCAAAACAACTATTAAAACTAGACATGAAAAAGGCTATTTAGACAAGCAGACATGCATATCCATAAGAGATCATGAAACATGATTTATTCTAACATGATGGATATGTAAGATGACATCCAAATAACATAGAAAACAACACCTATACATGCTAGTAATATCAAAATAACAACCTAAACAATTTATCAAAAACTAAGCATGCAAAATAACTACTATGGCAGAAAATCATCTAAACTATCAAAGCATGACAATTTTATTTAGAGATCACTCAAGCATGCAAGCAATTATAATATGCTAGAATAACAGTAGCTATGCTATGGAAAACAATAATAAAGACTTTATGAAAAATCATCATACCCATAAGAAGGAATGCCGGATTTATCCTAATATTACAAGGAAAACAACCCTATGGAAAAATACTACAACAACATGTTTTTCATACACATTTTCTTAACCTGATAATGACACACTCAAAACACCAATAAAACATGTACTAATACCCTATTCATGCTAGGAATCAATTTTATAATAAGAACAATATAACACACAATTCAATAAAAGCATAGCAATAATATGCAGAAAAAGGATAAACACTAAATATTGCACCAATCCTATTCTGCAACTCCTAACATCATGAAAAACTATAATTAGGTTCTCCTAGTCACTAGCAAACCAACACAATTGGATTCACATCAAAATTCATCACCAATAAAATTAAATAATTCACAGAAGTGCTCTCTGGCCTAAACACTAACATGCATGCCATTTTCACATAACAACTCAAGTCAACACAAGGCTAATTGCCCAAGATAGATAGTTGCAAGATCTACTCATAACAGTTGAGTTTGCAATATTTGGATACTTAAAACTCAAGTTATTCAAGAAATGGTGGTGATGAGTACCTCTGCCATTTATTTATTTTCTCCTAAAATAAAGCACAAAAACTAGATCTGCAAGTTGGATGTGGTCAACAAAATGTAGATCTACCTCTGTGATTTTTAGTTTGCCAAGATAAACTTGTTATCATTTTTGTTTTGGATTAAAGTAAAGCACTAGATAACAGATCTGCAGAAAAAGAAAATACAACCTGCAGAAAATAATTAGCGGGCCGGATCTGCTCCGAGCTGAGCGGCGCAGAGAGCAGAGAGGAGATGGGCCGGCCCACAAGCATTTCCCGCGCGGGTGTGGAGTCAAAAACCTGACCGTGGGCCACAACGGGACCCACCAGTCGGTTGGACAACTGCCCCGAAGCGGTAAGTTCACGTCGGATAGGAATCCGACGGCTGAGATCCCGCCGCGTCAGCCCCCGTCGGCGAGGACCAAGAGGTGGCGGCGAAAAAAGACAGGGCACGGCGGCCAGGGCGGAGCCTCGCCGGAGATTCGCCGCACGCCCCTCTGGAGGTCGCCGGGAAGCGCAGGAAGGTCGAGGAGGATCAGTGGGATGGCGCGAGATCTGTGCCCCTGCCAGCGCTTGGTGGGAAAGGCTTCCAGCCGGAGTTCGACACGGACCCGCGGAGGTGATCCACGTTGACGATGGCGGCAGTCCTGCAAGGGGTGGGAGATGCAATTGAGCAAGGCAAAACAAAATTGAAGGTTGTAGAGAGCTAAGGGAGGGATTAGGAGGTAGTGAGGGGGTCAATGCCGAGCCAATGTCGACCATGGCGACCCGCGGCCATGGCGGAACCAGAGAGCTCGGGCGCGAGCGTTTCCATGGATCCCCGAGAGCGATATGAGGCTAGGGAATAGGGCATGGTTCGGGGGTCCTCCAGGGATGGAATGGGGTGGAGAGATACGGCCCGAGATTATCGGATTCGGGAGCTCTCTCCTCACACCCGCAGGTGTTCGACCATGCTTTGAGGGATAAGGAGAGTGGGATGGAACGAGAGTAGGTCACGGGCGTGCTTCGGGAGAGGCCTTGGAGCTAGAAGACAAGGTCGAGCTGCTCGGCATGCTTCACAAGTGGCGGAACGCGAACGACGTGGCGTGGGCGTCCTGGACGCCATGGACAGCGCACGGGTGAGGGGGAAGGAGACAAGGAGAAAGGAGGGGGCTTTGCCAGACAGTCACTAGGGCCTAGAGGAGCCGTCTGGCGCAAGGGTTTCTCAAGTGGTGCACCGTGGTGGTGGATGCGAAAATGAGGTGGTGATCATGCCCTTGTCTTTTGGGTGGTGGATGAGAGAGAGAAGGAATAGAGCAGGTAGACCATGTCCAGGAGGTTAGAGGGCTAAATTCCACTGTCCAGGTGCAGGAGATAGGAGGGGAGAGGGTGAGAATAGTCCAGGATAGGCCTGCTCTCAACAGTGACCAGAAATACCAGAAATGGTTTTTGCTTGTTTTCACCAAAATGTTGAATGGAACATAGATGACAAATCATGTCCACTGGATAGAGGATGAAAAATGGAGTCTAGGGATGGTGGTCTCAAGTGTTTTGAGAAATAATTCTTTCACAAAATTTTGGGAATTCAAAAATGGCAGAAACTGTTTTTAAATGTTTTCTCCAAAATTTTCAAAACAACTAGCCAATGTTTTTCTATAAATAAGTCCCACATGACCATAGGCATGTTGGGTAATTTTTCCAAGATTTTAGGAAATACTTTTCTTCACAAAATATTTTAAACTCTATTTCTGGCCTTTTGGAAAATGGAAAATAATAAATAGTAAAATGCTTTTAAAACAAATATTTTTGAGTTGGGATGATAGAGTATATAATATAGGTCTCAAAAGTGATTTTTAATAAACAACTCCTTTGGAAATATTTGAGGCACCAAGTGGAAAGATGGTGAGAACATGAGTTTATTAAATAGGATAAAAACCATGAGAGAGGAATAGTTAAATGGCCTTCGGAAAATAAATAGACCATATGAAGGTGATGTATATGTCATGAAAATGACAAGGGTAGGTTCATTGGGCCTGAAAACAATAGGGAGTGATTTGGAGTAGCAGGGGCAAAGTGATTCATAATAAAGGAGATATGATCATTAATATGGAGGTGCCTTCAATAGGACTTTGATAGATGATACCAAAGTGTTCTCAAGAACAAGAATAACAACTTGGATAGATATAATAGATATATACAAAGAGATTTATGATGATGCATTGGTGAATAGAACAAAATTGGACATAAAGGCATGTCTCCAAAGTTGGAGGTTTTAGGAAAACAGAGGATAGTATGGACATGTGATGGAATAGGATATAGATGTTTGATCTTGTTATTAATAGGTTTTATTTTATTAGCACAGCACACATTATTCAACAAACAAAAATAAATACTACAAGCAGGCACAAGATACCTTCACACCACAATGCAGATAAAGTAACAAGTCACACAAGATCACTCAAACAACTATGCTCTTCAATTTAATGTCCATGTGTTTCTCTTAAGTGTTAATTTTGGGTAGTGATCAAGACATACCATGACAAGATGATTTTATAAAGAGTTTCAGCACAAAAGTTATTATTTCCCAAAACGATATAATTGAGGTAGAACACAAGGGTAACATAGTCCCCTCTTATTGTTTTTGCAAAAGAAGGAAGTGATAAAGAGTTTTTGAAATACTTGCAAAAACATATTGGTTGAAAACAGGTTGGAGATGATTAGCTCCAAAATACTTTTCATATAGTTTTGGAAATTATCTTTTGTTTTTCTCAAAACTTGGTCTTTGGGTTTCCTTTGAACTCAAAATATTTTCAGAAAGGTTTTTGCCCAAAACAGTGTGATGGAGGAAGATGATAAGATTTCTTGTCATGACTTGATCACAAGGTTTGTGTTTGAAGAGAGTTATGATCATTGTTTTTAATGTTAGTTGTTAACAAACTCAAACATATACACAAAGAACCACCACATACAAATGAAAACACCAGCATAAGTCAAACATATTAAAAAGTTTTTGTTGGCCCTGATTTTTAGGTTATTGAAAACAAGTTTTTCCTGTCTTCCAAAAATTGGGCTGTTACACATCCAAGACACTTGCCACACTCTATATCACACATGGTATGGAAACACACATGGTATGGCATACCATGTGCTGTGGTGGCATTCAGACGCTCGAGAGCCCTTCTTCGGAGAAACCTTAGCCCCTTGGGGGAAAACAGGAACTGTCGTTCTGGCCCCTCTACATGAGCCGGAAGGGGGTAGCAAGGTGGAAACAATTTATTGGTTGTGTTATATTAGGCCCAAGGAACACCCAATTCAATGTAAGGGACAACATCTTGGCAATATTTCCCCCGTTTTGTCAGATCCGGGAGTTTCGGGATCTAAGTAGTCGTGGAACCCGCTAGAGAGAATCCGACGCTGGTGAAGACCTAACACTGAGAGTGAGGGAATATTTGGAATCCACGATCCATGCCACACTCTAACACATATGTTATGGCATACCATGTGTTGTGATGGCATTCATACGGTCTGGAGTCCCTCTCCGGGGAAACCCTAGCCCCGTTGGGGAAAAAGACGAAACCGCCGTTCTGGCCTCTCCGCGTACATGAGCTGGAAGGGGGTAGAAATGTAGAACTGATTGCTTGGTTGTGTTATTTTAGGTCCAAGGAATACCAAAGTCAATGGTAGGGCCCACCTCTTGGCAAGATTTCGCCTCTTCCGCCAGATCTGGGAGTTTCGGCTCTAAGTAGTCCTGTAACCTGCTAGAGAGAATCCGACGCCGATGAAGCCCTAACAAAGAGGGTGAGGGAATCCTTGTCATCCAAGACTCTTTCCACACTCTATATCACACATGGTATGGCATACCATGTGCTGTGGTGGCATTCATACGCTCCGGAGCCCCTCTCCGGGGAAACCCTCCGTTGGGGAAAAAGACGGAACTGTCATTCTGGCCTCTGTGCGTACATGAGATTCAAGGGGGTAGCAAAGTGGAACCAATTTCTTGTTTGTGTTAGGTTAGGTCCAAGGAACACCAAATACAATGTTAGGGCCCACCTCTTGGCAAGATTCCCCCAGTTCCACCAGATACGGGAGTTTTGACTCTAAGTAGTCCTTCAACCCGCCAGAGAGAATCCAACGCCGGTGAAGCCTTAACACAGAGAGTGAGTGATAAGGGGTAGCCCGATCTTCTCAATGAAATCTCTGATAAATTGGTAACCAATGTGATACCTCGCTCTCTCCTTTTGCTAAACCCTGTCACCAATTGCAACAGCACTTAACCCCTTCGGGTATTCGAGACTCCACACTCTTGCACAAGTAGCCACCGACTACAAGTGGTCTTGTTTCTCCTTATTCCCAATGGACCAGCAGAATACACTCAGATTTGCAAAGATAATATGATTCAAGATGAATGCTTCAAGCAATACAATCTAGAAGTCTAGGGTTTATGTTTTATCGTAGTCTAACCTATCTATGTCGCACAAAGGGGTTTATATGAGGGGAAGGGGTGCGACCATAAGGGGTATTGCGCAAGCAACACATCCCAACCCGAATAGGACCCAACTTGTACTTGTTTTGGACTTGGAATCAAACCAACTATATACAAACCGACCCACCATTAAGGGGTGCGACCTATGATGGTATACAAACCATGCCTAATATAATTAGGATTTCTACTAGCCGCATTTAACCTTGTGGAGGCGCCATCCCCTTGTTTTCCATGAAATAACAATTGTTTTCCATGAGATAACAATTGTTATTCTTTGTTATTCCTTGTTTTCACCCTTCTAGCACTTGTTTTCTAGATCCTCCTCAAGTCCATCTTCATCCATGTGCAGCTCCTCTTCATGATCTCCCTCCTTCATGCTTGTGTTATCAACAAACTTGAGAATACATAAGTGCATGGATTTAGGTAGTATAAAGTCCTCATAATTATAAATATTATACTAAAGTAGGAGTGAATTCACATGTTGTTGTAATAGTTTGGTCCTTTATCTTGTCATGGGACCAATCCTTACTTCATCATCTTTTATAGCAACATCATCATGTGCAACAATAGGTGAAGAGCTAGGGATGTCCTCATCATCCTCCCCCTCTTGAAAAGGCATCGTCCTCGATGCAAGATCATCTCCATAGTAAGGTGTTAAATCAGCCACATTAAAAGAATTACTAACACCAAACTCATCAATTGGGAGGTCTATCTTGTATGCATTATCATTGATCCTTGAAATAACTATATATGGACCAGCACCTCTAGGCATCAATTTTGATTTGCACAATGTGGGAAATCTTTCTTTACGAAAATGAACCCACACCATATCACCTGGCCGAAATATAACCTCCTTTCTCTTCTTGGTAACTCTTTCAAACACATGTTGTCCTTTCTTCTCAATTGCTTCTTTTGTTTGCACATGAATTTTCTTCACAAAATCAGCTCTGTTTGATGCCTCCATATTTGTTCTCTGCTGTGTAGGAAGTGGTAACAAATCTAATGGAGTAGTAGGCTTGAACCCATATACCACCTCGAAAGAACATAATTGAGTAGTTGAATGCACAACCCTATTATATGCAAATTCCACATGTGGCAAGCACTCCTCCCACTCCTTCAAAATTTTCTTGATCATGCTTCTCAATAATGTTGATAATGTCATGTTTACCACTTCGGTTTGGCCATCAGTTTGGGGGTGAAATTTTTTGGAAAATAACAATTTTGTTCCAAGCTTCCCCCATAGTGTCTTCCAAAAATAACTCATGAATTTCACATCTCTATCTGACACAAGTGTCCTTAGCACTCCATGTAATCTTACTATCTCTTTGAAGAATAGATTAGCAATGTGAGAAGCATCATCACTCTTGTGGAAAGCAATGAAGTGTCACATCTTAGAAAATCTGTCCACAACCACAAATATAGAGTCATGTCCCCTTTTTGTCCTTGGCAAGATTAACACAAAATCCATACTTATATCTTCCCATGGTGTATTTGGTGAAGGTAATAGAGTGTACAACCGGTGGATTTCAACTTGGACTTGGCCTTATTGCAAGTGATGCACCTTTGCACCAATCTATAGACATCTCTCGTCATATGTGCCCAATAAAAAATTTCAGCCAACATAAGCAATGTTTTCTCTCTTCCAAAGTGTCCCATTAAGCCTCCACTATGAGATTCCTGTAATAAGAACAAACGCAAGGAACACTCGGGTATACACAATTTGTTAGCTCTAAATAAAAACCCATCATGTATATGATATTTTTCCCATGCCTTAACATTAGTACATTTATTAAATGGCATAGAAAATTCATTATCTTCAGCATATAAATCTCTTATTCCCTCCAAACCCGAAACCTTAACCTCTAATTTGGACAGTAACATATTCTTCCTTGACAAAGCATCCGCAACTACATTATCCAATCCCTTTTTACGTTTAATGATGTATGGAAAAGATTCTATAAATTGAACCCATTTAGCATGTCTTTTATTCAAATTAGATTGGCTCTTCAAGAATTTTAATGCCTCATGATCATGATGTATAATAAATTCTTTAGGCCACAAATAATGTTTCCATACCTCTAAAACTCGCACAAGTGCATATAGTTCTTTATCATAAACAGAATAATTCAATTTTGCACCATGTAATTTTTCAGAAAAGTAAGCAATAGGTTTCTTCTCTTGCATTAACACACCTCCAATACCTATGCCACTAGTATCACACACAATCTCAAATTGTTTGTCAAAATTTGGAAGAATTAATGATATGGGGTGGCCTGATCTGCTCGTTGAGCTTCTCTCTCTTTTTGTGGATTTTCTGGATTTTGTGATAACTAGTGCTACACTGAGACCTCTCACTTGGATTACCCCCGTTGCCAATGCAACAAAAATCAATCCCTTTGGATATTCTCAACTACACACTCTTGCACATGTAATCAATGATCACGAGTGGTCATGTATCCCCCTATTCCCAATGGAATAACAAGATATCAGGCAACTTTGCAATGGTAACACCACCAACAGGTGGGGATAATTTTTAGATGAACATGGTTCAATCTAGGAAAACTAGGGTTTAATTTTAACTTGGTCTAATATATTCCACACGCAGGTGGTAGCTATATATGAGGGAGGGTATTTTTCCCACGAAATTTGATCTATTCCTACTCGTTTGGACTCCTCCTACTCGGATACAAACTGACCCAACATGGGTGCAGCCAATTGGACTCTATTTGGAAACTGGCAGAAAACTATTCGTGGATTGTTTCGGTCACCACAGTTTGCACAAGTCGACTTTGTTGATGGGGCTGGATCCATTGGAAAGCTCTTCAAATTTCCTAATCATATTGTGCTCATTTGCTGTTTTTGGAGCCCCTATGAAGAATCCATGGCTATTTCAAATTCGGGACTTCTGCCAGTCCGAACTAAAACATTATTTCCTTTTTGTTGTTTTCCACGCCTCCTTCCTTTGCTCCTTGATTCCTCTTCTCCATTCATGTTTGTGTTATTAATAAACCTAATTATACATAAATTTATAGGCTTAGGTAGTATAACATTCTCATAAACACAAACATTATTTATAACTAGGAAATAATTCACCTTATAATAAACATCAGTGAGGCTCAATATTTCCTTCCAACTCAAGCATGTACATCCACCATGGACCCTATTATATGATGATCAATTAATAATGAGGCCGAAATCAATTTTTCTTTAATAGCATCAGAAGCAATATCTTGTTCAGCTCCCCACACAAATTCAACACCCTTTTTAGTGAGTTCATTCAAAGGTGCAGCAAGTGTACTAAAATCTTTGACAAATCTTCTATAGAAACCAGTCAATCCATTAAAACTTCTTACTTGACTCACATTAATAGGAATAGGCCAATTTTTAATAGCTTAAATTTTAGATTCATCTACTTCAATGCCATGTTTAGAAACAACATATCCCAGAAAAATGACCTTATCTTTGCAAAAAGTGCACTTCTCTAAATTTCCATACAATTTATTTTCTCTTAGCACATGCAAGACTTTGATAATATAATCAATGTGTTCATGTTCATTGTGGCTATATATGAGAATATCATCAAGGTAAACAACCACAAATTTGCCAATAAAATCTCTCAAAACATGGTTCATTAATCTCATAAAAGTACTAGGTGCATTAGTTAAACCAAAAGGCATTACTAACCACTCATATAAACCGAATTTTGTTTTAAAGGATGTTTTCCACTCATCCCCCTCTTTTATCTTAATTTGATGATAACCACTACGCAAATCAATTTTAGAGAAAACAGCACTACGACTTAATTCATCTAACATGTCTTCCAAACGTGGTATAGGATGACGATAACGAATAGTGATATTGTTAATTGCTCTACAATCTACACACATGCTCCATGTACCATCTTTTTTAGGAACTAAAATAACCGGAACATCACAAGGTGATAGGCTTATTCGAATATAACCTTTGTCAAGAAGCCCTTGTACTTGTTTCTGAATTTCCTTTGTTTCTTGGGGATTTTTCCTATAGGGAGTTCGGTTTGGCAATGATGATCCAGGAATCAAATCAATTTGGTGTTCAATCCCTCTCAATGGTGGAAAACCCGAGGGCACTTCTTCTGGAAAAATATCATCAAAGTCCTGCAAAACATTAGAAACACCAAGAGGAATAGGGGTCATGTCATTAGAAACCAATATTTCTCCCTTGTTCATAAGCACTATAGGAAGCATACTAGGATCCTCTCGAAATTCTCTCAAGTCCTCTTTAGTAGCTAACATGCATAATAGGCTCACTCCCTCACTTTTATTTTTACCACTCAGATTGGTTTTTCTATTTTCACTCATAGCACTCTTGTTTTCACTCCCAATTTTCTCATCACTCTCAGGAATTTTTTTGTCTAGATTCATTTACAATTTGTTGTGGTGTCATAGGTCTCAATAATATGTCCTTCCCATTCCGCTTTAGCTGATAGGTATTTTCTCTCCCATCATGTATAACACTCCTATCAAACTGCCAAGGTCTCCCAAGCAACATGTGACAAACTGACATGGGCACCACATCACACTCAATGGTGTCTTTGTAAGGCCCAATCTGAAATTCAACTCTCACCATATGGGTTACATTCATCTCTCCTTTATCACTAAGCCACTTTATATGATACGGATGAGGGTGTGAAATATATCTCAATTTGAGCTTTTCACAGAATTCTTTGCTTGCTAAATTTCGGCAACTACCTCCATCAATAATCACCTTGCAAGCCAATTAACGACCTACAATTGCTCTTGTCTGAAATAAGTTAAATCTTTGACTTTCAGGACTAGGTAGAATACTTAATGTTCTTGGTGTGCAAAGAAAAGTAGGATAAGTGGAAGGATATGCATCAATAGGCCCATCATCATCATCATAAGCATCCTCCTGAGTAGGATCAGCATCATCACCTGTCTCATATTCATTGGCCTCATTAATGAGCATAATCTTTTTATTTGGACAATCTCTCTTGAAGTGCCCTTTTTCTCCACATGTATGGCAGCTCATGTCTCTATTTCTAGCTGTAGAATTAGTAGATCCACTTGCACTAGTTGCTGGTTGCACTTGCCTCTTAGATGTAGAGAGAGAGCTCTTGGGTTTGGTGGTGGAAACCCCACGGCTAGGGGCTGGCTGTGGTGGTGGTGATGAAAAAGAAGACCTATGTGTGAAGGTCCTCCTTGGAGCCATAAGTGACTCCTCGGCGAACTGTTTTTCTGCCTCTCTTGCTTGATGTAATAGCTCATTCATATCACTATATTGCACATGCCTAACAATGCTCTTGATTTTGAATTGTAAACGTAAGAGAAATCTTTGCATAGTGTGCTCAACATCTTCTCTCACTCTTGCTCTTTGCATTATTAGCTCCATCTCCCTAAAATAAGCATCCACAGATTTTGAGCCTTGCTTCAAGTGTTGCAATTTATCAAATAAAGATCTCAAATAATTTTTTGGCACAAATCTGTCCCTCATAACTTGCTTCATCTCCCTCCATGTAACAATTTCTGGTTCTCTATTCCTTGCTCTTGTTCTTGTAATATTATCCCACCATAGAAAAGCATAGCCATCAAAACCTGAAGAAGCAAGTTTAATTTTTCTCTCTTCAGTATACTCATGCATCGTCCATACTTTTTCTATTTTCAGCTCCCACATGAGGTACTCTTCGACATCATCAGTATCAAAGTTGAAGGATGGTAACATGAATTTTGGTTTGCCAAGCCCATCATCCTCTCGGTTTGGTTCTTGTACATGGACTCTTCTAGCAACAAAGCCACGGCTAGCACCATGATTACCTCTACCACCTCCACGACCATGAGGGATAAAATTTCCCTCCTCATTATCAGCATCACCAAAAGCACTACCATTATCCTCCTCTACAGGTAGCCTTTGATTCACCAAAGTAGCCAAGGCAGCAATTTGAGTAGTCAATGTGTCAAGAGAAGTTTGTAAGTTGGTAACTTGCTCTTGTGTAGCAGCTGTTTCAGTCACATTATCAATTTGAAGGCCTAAATTCTGGACATGTGTATCCATATCCACTCCATGTTTGTCAATGTGAATGTGCAGAGACTGGCTATGTTCGAGCGCGGGTGGGCGGCAGCGCGGTAATACTCGCTGCAGCGAATTGAGCTGAAAAGAAACCCGCGGCAGAGCGAATCCGAGTAGGATTAGAATATCCCACGGCAGCGGCGGCAACGTTTTATGAGGATTTTCCGCTGCGGCAGAACTCGATTCTGATTAGGAGTAGAACCACTTGAACCCGAGGGAAAATAGATGGCAACCACGGCAGGGAACACAAGGATTTCGTGCCACAGTAGACAAATCAAACCAACTCGGATTGGAACCAAGAAATCACTCGGGTAACTAATTTTCTTTGGGATTTTTGTATATGGACTCAACTCGGAATTGAAGAACAACTAAGAAACCTAACCCTAACCTACTTACTCAAAAAGAGAAAAGAAACGCAAAATAAAACACAAAACATCAACTAGAAATTGAAAACTAGAGATTATCTAAGGCTATTGCAAAGATCTAACACTATTTTTTGTGGCTTTTTCTAAATGGGTATAAAAATAACTCGAGTCTAAAGGGATAGATACAACTCACCGAGTAAACCCAGTAATCTGTTACCAAGATGACAAGGGGTAGCCCGATCTTCTCAGTGAACTCTCTGATAAATTGGTAACCAATGTGAAACCTCGCTCTCTCCTTTGGCTAAACCCTGTCACCAATTGCACCAACACTTAACCCCTTCGGATATTCGAGACTCCACACTCTTCCACAAGTAGACACCGACTACAAGTGGTCCTGTTTCTCCTTATTCCCGATGGAACAAGAGAATACACTCAGATTTGCAAAGGTAATATGATTCAAGATGAATGCTTCAAGCAATACAATCTAGAAGTCTCGGGTTTATGTTTTATCGTAGTCTAACCTATCTATGTCGCACCAAGGGGTATATATGAGGGGAAGGGGTGTGGCCACAAGGGGTATTGCGCAAGAAACCCATCCAAACCCGAATAGGACCCAACTTGGACTTGTTTTGGACTTGGACTCAAACCAACTAGATACAAACCGACCCACCATTAAGGGGTGTGGCCTATGATGGTATAAAAACCATGCCTAATATAATTAGGACTTCTACTAGGCGCAATTAACCTTGTGGAGGCTCCATCCTCTTGTTTTCCATGAAATAACAATTGTTTTCCATGAGGTAACAATTTTTATTCTTTGTTATTCCTTGTTTTCACCCTTCTAGAACTTGTTTTCCATCTCCTCCTCAAGTCCATCTTCATCCATGTGCAGCTCCTCTTCATGATCTCCCTCCTTCATGCTTGTGTTATCAACAAACCTGAGAATACATAAGTGCATGGATTTAGGTAGTATAAGTCCTCATAATTATAAATATTATACTCAAGTAGGAGTGAATTCACCTATTGTTGTAATAGTTTGGTCCTTGATCTTGTCATGGGACCAATCCTTACTTCATCATCTTTTATAGCAACATAATCATGTGTAACAATAGGTGAAGAGCTAGGGATGTCCTCGTTAGTGAGGGAATCTTGGTCATCCAAGACACTTTTCCACACACTCTATCACACATGGTATGGCATACGATGTGATGTGGTGGCATTCAGACGCGCTCTGGAGACCCTCTTCGGAGAAACCTTAGCTCCTTGAGGAAAAGGACGGAACTACCGTTCTTGCCCCTCTGCGTGAGCCGGAAGGGGGTAGCAAGGTCGAACCAATTGCTTGGTTGTGTTATATTAGTTCCAAGGAACACCCAATTAAATGATAGGGCCAACCTCTTGGCAAGATTCCCCTGTTCTGACAGATCCAAGAGTTTCGGGCCCTAAGTAGTCGTGGAACCCGCTAGAGAGAATCCGACGCCGGTGAAGCCCTAACACATAGAGTGAGGGAATACTTGGCATCCAAGACCCATGCCACACTCTAACACATATGGTATGGCATACCATGCGCTGTGGTGGCATTCATACGCTCCGGAGTCCCTCTCAGGGGAAACCCTAGCCCCGTTGGGGAAAAAGACCAAACCGCCGTTCTGGCCTCTCCGCGTACATGAGCCGTAAGGGGTAGCAAAGTGGAACCGATTGGTTGGTTCTGTTAGGTTAGGTCCAAGGAACACCAAAGACAATGTTAGGTCCCACCACTTGGCAAGATTCCCTCTGTTCCGGCAGATCCGGGAGTTTCGACTCTAAGTAGTTCTGGAACCCGCCAGAGAGAATCCGACGCCGATGAAGCCCTAACAAAGAGAGTGAGGTAATCTTGGTCATCCAAGACACTTTACACACTCTATATCACGCATGGTATGGAAACACACATGGTATGGCATACCATGTGCTGTGGTGGTATTTGGACGCTCCGGAGACTCTCTTCGGAGAAACCATAACCCCTTGGGGATAAAGACGGAACTGCCGTTCTAGCCCCTCTATGTGAGCCGGAAGGGGGTAGCAAGGTGGAAACAATTGCTTGGTTGAGTTATATTAGACCCAAGGAACACCCAAGTCAATGTTAGGGCCAACCTCTTGGCAAGATTTCCCCCATTCTGTAAGATCCGGGAGTTTCGGGCTCTAAGTAGTCGTGGAACCCTCTAGAGAGAATCCGACGCCGGTGAAGCCCTAACACAGACAGTGAAGGAATATTTGGCATACAAGACCCATGCCACACTATAACACATATGGTATGGTATAATATGTGTTGTGGTGGCATTCATATACTCCAGAGCCCCCCTCCGGGGAAACCCTAGCGCCGTTGGGGAAAAAGACGGAACTGTCGTTCTGGCTTCTGTGCGTACATGAGCCGGAAGGGGGTAGAAAAGTGGAAGAAATTGCTTGGTTGTGTTAGTTTAGGTCCAAAGAACACCAAAGACAATGTTAGGACCCACCTCTTGGCAAGATTCCCCCCGTTCCGCCAGATCCGGGAGTTTTGATTCTGAGTAGTCCTGGAACCCGCCAGAGAAAATCCGACGTCGGTGAAGCCCTACCACAAAGAGTGAGGGAATCTTGGTCATCCAAGACACATGTCACAATCTAACACACATGGTATGGGATACCATGTGTTGTGGCATCATTCAGACACTCCGGAGCCCCTCTTTGGAGAAACCTTATCCCCTTGGGGAAAAGACGGAACTGCCATTCTGGCCCCTCTACGTGAGCCGGAAGGGGGTGGAAAGGTGGAACCAATTGCTTGGTTGTTGATGAGGACATCCCTAGCTCTTCACCTATTGTTACACATGAGGATGCTCCTATACAAGCTAATGAAGTGAGGATTGGTCCAATGACAAGATCAAGAACCAAGCTATTACAACAACAGGTGAATTCACTCCTACTTGAATATAATGTTTATAATTGTGAGAGCTTTATACTACCTAAATCTTTGCATTTGTGTATTCTTAGGTTTGTTGATAACACAAACATGAATGGAGATCATGGAGAGGAGCTACACAAGGATGAGCATGGACTTCAAGGGGAGATGGAAAACAAGTGCTAGCATGGTGAAAACAACAAATAACAAATGTTATCATGACAAGGGGATGGTGCCTCCACAAGGTCAAATGCACTAAGTGTGGAAAACAATGTTATTATGTTATTCCACACTCATACATGAACAAGGCAAGAGGAGGGCGCCCACAAGGTGTATCAATGCGCCATATACAAGACCTAGTTCAATTAGGATTGGTTTGTATACCAATTTGGCCGCACCCCTTGTGTGGGGGTCGGTTTGTATCTAGTTATGGTAGAATTAGGAGTCCTAGCCGAGTAGGAGAGGGATTGCTGGCGCAAGCCTCCTTGTGGCCGCACCCCTCCCCTCTCATATACCCCCATACTTGCGAGTTGGAGGGTTAGACTACGTTAAAAACATTAAACCCTAGACCTCTAGATTGAACCAGCTTGTAAGCCTTCATCTGGAAGTTCATCTGCAAACTTTACGTGTTACGTGCTGTTCCACTGGGAATAAGACGGTACAGGACCACTTGTAGTCGATGGATTACTTGTGCAAGAGTGTGGAGTTGAGAATATCCTTGGGGTTGCTATCTTTTGCATTGGCATCAGGGATCAGCCGGGAGAGTTCTTAGTGGTGCACTAGTTATCATACTGGAGTTGTCTGTGAGTTCACTAAGAATATTGGGCCACCCCTTATCATCTTGGTATCAGATTTACAGGTTGCCTCGGTGAGCTATCAAATTTTCCTTTAGTTTGATTGTTTTTCTTTCCTATCAAGAAAATTGCCCCACAAAAATAGTGTTAGTCTTTGCCATAGCCTAGATATCATCTTAGTTTTCAATTACTAGTGTTGTCTTTGTGTTAGATTTGTGTTGCTTTTTATCTTTTTAGATCTTTTACTTTCGGCTAGATCTAGGTTTCTTTGTTCATCTAGTCGATTTATATCAAAAGCCACAAAAAAATCCGCTGCTCATTGCCCTATTTTCCACCAATCCGAGCCTAGCTAGGTTTCCTACCGCGGCACAAAACCTCCCAATTCCCTGCCGTGGCCTTGTCCTACTCGTTTTCGGATTGCCACCCCACCGCTGCCGCGCCCTAGCCGCTATCGGATTTCCCCCGTAACACGCTTACAAACCCCCCCCCTCGATCCCCGCAGCACACCACACCAACCACACACCCGCGCGCTGCCGCGGCACAAAATCTCCGCAAAACGCTGCCGCCAGTCGCTACCGGGCGCACACTACGTTTTCCACCGCAGCGCGCTTACCATTCGCCTGTTTTCTGTCCTGCGCGCTGCCGCGGTACGGAAATCATCCGTTTTGCTGCCGTGTGCTCTGTCGTGACGCCAAAACCGCATGTTTCTCTGCCGTGAGGTGCGGTTGATGTCGTAAGCTGCTGATTCTATGCCGTGGCACAGTTTTGAGCTGTTTTCTCTGCCGTACGGTACCAAAACCTGCTGTTTCTCTGCCGTGAGCTATTGTGTGCTGCCGTGAGACTTGTTAGCTAGTTTTTCACCTAGTTTTCTTTGTTTTTCTTTGTTTTCCTGTTTTTATCACTAGGACTACTCTTTCCATACCTTGTGAACCATAGCCACAGCCTTTCTACAGCATTTTAATAGGAACTTGCCCGCAAGTATAGCTATTTTGTGCTCTGACAGGTTGCTCATTTTCATCACCACCATTGTGTTCACTTGTGTTTGGTTAATTGTTGCTCCTAGCTTAGTGTAAGGCCATTGGAAAAATACAAAAAAAAATAGAAAAAGCAAAAAGTATAAAAAAAAGAAAAGAGAAAAGAGAAAAAGAGCAAAGTGCAAAAGGCCATATCATTACTATTGTTTACTAGTTGAGCTTGCCATTGTGACATTTGGTTTTTCATTGAGGAATCTTGTGCCTGTCAATTAAGAGCCTAGCTAGTGACTTTCTAGTGCATTGCAAATTTCATCCACATATTGCTTTGCCACATTTGTCTCCATTGTGTGAGTTTCCTTGGGTATTTTTATATCTTCACTAAGACAGCAAATAGGATTGTTACTTTGGTGATTGTTAGGTATCCATACCAAGCCCCACTAAATAACCTTGTTTGCCTTTGTGAGAGTTAAAAACCTGGGTATTCTCTCTTTCACACCAAAGCACTTTAATTGCCTCTACTTGTGGTAAGTATCTCTATTCACTTTGGAGTGGTAAGATATCCTATTGTCTTGCTAGATTTTTGAGTGAGTTGTGAGAGGCACCACAACCTATACTTGTTTTATTTTCACTAACCTTCTAATGGATCCTTCTAGTGATGATCTTGTGCAGCAAAAGAAGGACCAATCCGAGGGAGTGAATTGGAGGGAGTATGAGGCATTAAGGGATGTGTTGACAAATCAATTGATTGACAATGAGAAACACTTCAAGAAATATGTTAATGATGCATGTGATCCTCTATATGAAATTGTTCATAACATGGAGAAGAAGGTGGAAGAAACCAATACATTGGCCGAGACCAATAGTGCTCAATTGAAAACAATGCAAGATTCTATTGATGCCTTCAATCATACTATGACTGATCTTCAAAGATTGATTCAAGCTCGGTTGCCACCTGTTGATGATGACAATGCTAGTGTCCATAGTGATGCAAATAATGAGGAGGAGCCTAATCTTGGCCGTGGAGCTAGAGGAGAAAGAGGCCGAGGAGGTGTTCTAGGCCAAGCTAGGCGTGTGCCCATACCAATTGCTCATGAAAATAGAGAGGATGCATTGGGTAAGCCCAAATTTTCTATTCCAGCTTTCAGCTTTGATAATATGGATGTGGAGGAATATTTGCTATGGGAGTTGAAAATAGAAAAATTGTGGAGATTACATGACTACAATGAGGATAGAAAGATCAAGTTGGCATCTTGTGAGTTTGATGGATATGCTCTTAGATGGTGGGATAATCTAGTGAGAAAGAGATATGATGATGGTGAGTTGCCCATTGTCACTTGGCACACCATGAAGAGGCTTATGAGAGAAAGATTTGTACCACCCAATTACATAAGGCAACAATTTGACAAATTACAACAATTGAGGCAAGGTACCAAGACAGTTGATGCTTATTATCAAGAGATGGAATTAATCATGCAAAGGGCTCGTGTGAGAGAGCAAGGAGAGCAAACAATGCAAAGGTTCCTCTCAGGGTTACATTATAAAATCAAGGGCATTGTGAGGCATTATCAATATACTAATATGCATGATTTACTCCATCATGCTAGGGAGGCCGAATCACATCTACTTGAGGAGGCACAAAATTCAGCAAGAACAAGGAGTAGATTCCCATTGAGATCATCTACTACTCCTAGTGTACCACCACCACCACCTCCATCATCAAGTTTTAGAGGTGCTCCATCATCCAAAACCGAGCCTAGTGTGTCTAATGCAAGGAAATCATCACAACCAGCAGCAAGTGCCTCGGGTTCTAGTGCTTCTACTAAAAGAAATAGAGATATTACATGTCACACATGTGGAGGCAAGGGTCACTTCAAGAAGGATTGTCCAAATTCAAAGGTGATGATAATCAATGAGAACAATGAGTATGAGACAGGTGATGATGTTGATCCCAATGATCTTGATGATGATGATGGCTATTTGAGTGATTCTCCTTTGGATGCTTATGCTACTGCTATGCCATCTATTATTTGCACACAAAATTCATTGAGTGTGGTGCCTAGTCCTGAAAATCAAAGGAGCAATCTATTCCAAACAAAGGCTGTTATTGGTCCCAACATGGCTTGCAAAGTCATTATTGATGGAGGGAGTTGTAGAAATTTAGCAAGCAAGGATTTATGTGCCAAGTTGAACCTAAAATACTTACCACATCCGAGCCCTTATCATATACAATGGTTGAGTAGCACGGGACAAATGAAGGTATCTCATATGGTGAGAGTGGAGTTTCAAATTGGGCCTTACAAGGATACTATTGAGTTTGATGTGGTTCCTATGACAGTGTGTCACCTATTATTGGGAAGACCTTGGCAATTTGATAGAAGTTTGAAGCATGAAGGAAGAGCTAATACTTATGAGTTGCATCATCATGGGAGGACTATTATTTTGAGGCCTATGACTCCACAACAAATTGTAAATGAGTCCCAATCCAAAATTGCTATGAAAGTGGACAAAGAGAGAGAGAAGGATGAGGGAACACCAAAAATACAAGCCATGGGGAGTGATAGTACAACCAATTTGAGTTGTAAAAAGAGAGAGATCCTATTATGCATGTTAGCCACCAAAGAGGATTTGAGGGAATTTAGGGATGATCCTTCATTAGTCCCTATTGTGCTTATTCACAAGGGAGAGATTTTGGTTTCTAATGACATGACCCCTATTCCTCTTGGTGTTTCTAATATTTTGCAGGACTTTGAGGATGTTTTTCCACAAGATGTACCCTCGGGATTGCCACCATTGAGAGGCATTGAACAAATTGATTTGATCCCCGGAGCATCTCTCCCAAACCGAGCTCCTTATAGAACCAATCCACAAGAAACAAAGGAGATACAAAGGCAAGTACAAGAACTATTGGACAAAGGTTATATTCGGGTTAGTCTTTCTCCTTGTGTCGTTCCCGTTATTTTGGTCCCTAAGAAAGATGGTATTGGCGCATGTGTGTAGATTGTAGAGCAATTAATAACATCACAATTCGTTATCGTCATCCTATACCACGTTTAGATGACATGTTAGATGAATTAAGTGGTGCTACTCTTTTCTCTAAAATTGATTTGCGTAGTGGATACCATCAAATAAGAATGAAAGAGGGAGATGAATGGAAAACTGCTTTTAAGACAAAATTTGGTTTATATGAGTGCTTAGTAATGCCCTTTGGTTTAACTAATGCACCTAGTACTTTCATGAGATTAATGAACCATATTTTGAGAGACTTCATTGGTAGATTTGTGGTAGTTTATTTTGATGATATTCTCATATATAGCCACAATGAACGTGAACACATGGATCATATTAGACAAGTTTTGCAAGTGCTAAGAATTAATAAATTGTATGGTAATCTTGAGAAGTGCACTTTTTGCAAAGATAAGGTTATATTTCTTGGTTATGTTGTTTCTAAGCATGGAATTGAGGTTGATCAATCTAAAATTGAAGCTATTCGAAATTGGCCAATTCCAACTAATGTGAGTCAAGTTAGAAGTTTCAATGGGCTTGCTAGTTTCTATAGAAGATTTGTGCCTAATTTTATTACAATTGCTGCCCCTTTAAATGATCTAACTAAAAAGGGTGTTAATTTTGAATGGGGTGTTTCTCAAGATATTGCTTTTGATACTTTGAAAGAGAAGTTGATTTCGGCCCCATTGCTTATGCTTCCAAATTTTGATAAACAATTTGAGATTGAGTGTGATGCTAGTGGCATAGGTATTGGAGGTGTACTCATGCAAGAAAAGAAACCTATTGCCTATTTTTCTGAAAAATTAAATGGTCCACAATTGAATTATTCTGTTTATGATAAGGAATTATATGCACTTGTGAGAGTTTTAGAGGTATGGAAACATTATTTGTGGCCTAAAGAATTTATTATACATAGTGATCATGAAGCATTGAAATTTTTAAAGTGCCAAAATAATTTGAATAAGAGACATGCTAAGTGGGTTGAGTTTACTGAATCTTTTCCATACATCATAAAAAATAAAAAGGGATTGGATAATGTAGTTGCTAATGCTTTATCAAGAAAGAATATGTCACTCTCAAATTTGGAAATTAAGGTTTCGGGTTTGGAGGGTATTAGAGATTTATATGATGAAGATAAAGAATTTTCTATGCCATTTAATAAATGTGTTAATACTAAAGCATGGGAAAATTTTCATATACATGATGGGTACTTGTTTAGAGCTAACAAATTGTGTATTCCCGAGTGTTCCTTGCGTTTATTTTTGATCCAGGAATCTCATAGTGGAGGATTGATGGGACACTTTGGAAGAGAGAAGACTTTGTTGATGTTGGCTGAAAATTTCTTTTGGCACATATGAGAAGAGATGTGTATAGATTGGTGCAAAGATGCATTACTTGCAACAAGTACAAATGAAAATTGAAGCCCCACGGATTGTACACACCATTGCCATCCCCAAGTACACCATGGGAAGATATTAGCATGGATTTTGTGCTGGGATTGCCAAGGACAAAAAGAGGACATGATTCTATCTTTGTGGTTGTGGATAGATTTTCAAAGATGGCTCATTTTATTCCATGCCACAAGAGTGATGATGCTTCTCACATTGCTAATTTGTTATTTAGAGAAATTGTGAGATTGCATGGAGTTCCAAGGACTATAGTTTCGGATAGAGATGTCAAGTTCATGAGTTACTTTTGGAAGACACTTTGGGGTAAGCTTGGCACTAAGATATTATTTTCTACTACTTGCCACCCCCAAACTGATGGACAAACCGAGGTGGTTAATAGAACATTGTCCACATTGCTAACAGGTATGATCAAGAAGAATTTGAAGGAGTGGGAGGAGTGTTTGCCTCATGTGGAATTTGCATACAATAGAGCTGTGCATTCAACTACTCAATTATGTCCTTTTGAGGTGGTGTATGGGTTCAAGCCTATTACTCCTCTTGATTTATTACCACTTCCTTTACATGAGAGAGTTAATATGGAGGCATCAAAGAGGGCTGATTTTGTGAAGAAGATTCATGAGAAAACAAAAGAAGCAATTGAGAAGAAGGGAAAACATGTGGCTGAAAGAGTAAAAAAGAAGAGGAAGGAAATTATATTTCGGCCAGGAGATATGGTGTGGGTGCACTTTAGAAAAGATAGATTTCCCACATTGAGAAAGTCCAAGTTGATGCCTAGAGGAGCTGGTCCTTACAAAGTTATTTCAAGGATCAATGATAATGCATACAAGATTGACCTCCCAATTGATGAGTTTGGTGTTAGTAATTCTTTTAATGTGGCTGATTTGACACCTTACCATGGAGATGATTTAGCATCGAGGTCGATGCCTTTTCAAGAGGGGGAGGATGATGAGGACATCCCTAGCTCTTCACCTATTGTTACACATGAGGATGCTCCTATACAAGCTAATGAAGTGAGGATTGGTCCAATGACAAGATCAAGAACCAAGCTATTACAACAACAGGTGAATTCACTCGTACTTGAATATAATGTTTATAATTGTGAGAGCTTTATACTACCTAAATCTTTGCTTTTGTGTATTCTTAGGTTTGTTGATAACACAAACATTAATGGAGATCATGGAGAGGAGCTACACAAGGATGAGCATGGACTTCAAGGGGAGATGGAAAACAAGTGCTAGCATGGTGAAAACAACAAATAACAAATGTTATCATGACAAGGGGATGGTGCCTCCACAAGGTCAAATGCACTAAGTGTGGAAAACAATGTGATTATGTTATTCCAAACTCATGCATGAACAAGTCAAGAGGAGGGCGCCCACAAGGTGTATCAATGCGCCATATACAAGACCTAGTTCAATTAGGATTGGTTTGTATACCAATTTGGCCGCACCCCTTGTGTGGGGGTCGGTTTGTATCTAGTTTTGGTAGAATTAGGAGTCCTAGCCGAGTAGGAGAGGGATTGCTTGCACAAGCCTCCTTGTGGCCGCACCCCTCCCCTCTCATATACCCCCATACCTGCGAGTTGGAGGGTTAGACTACGTTAAAAACATTAAACCCTAGACCTCTAGATTGAACCAGCTTGTAAGCCTTCATCTGGAAGTTCATCTGCAAACTTTACGTGTTACCTGCTATTCCACTGGGAATAAGACGGTACAGGACCACTTGTAGTCGGTGGATTACTTGTGCAAGAGTGTGGAGTTGAGAATATCCTTGGGGTTGCTATCTTTTGCATTGGCATCAAGGATCAGCCGGGAGAGTTCTTAGTGGCGCACTAGTTATCATACTGGAGTTGTCTGTGAGTTCACTGAGAAGATTGGGCCACCCCTTATCAGTTGTGTTATATTAGGCCCAAGGAACACCCAAATAAATGGTAGGGCCAACCTCTTGGCAAGACTCCCCCAGTTCTGTCAGATCCGGGAGTTTCGGGCTCTAAGTAGTCGTGGAACCCGCTAGAGAGAATCCGACGCCGGTGAAACTCTAACACAGAGAGTGAGGGAATATCTGGCATCCAAGACACATGTCACAGTCTAACACACATGATATCGTATACCATGTGTTGTGGTGGCATTCAGACGCTCCGGAGCCCCTCTCCGCAAAAACCCTAGTCCCTCAGCATACCATGTGATGTTATTTTGAATGTCGTCCATGTACGTACCCCTCAAGTGTGCCTACATGTCAACACAACTTGAACATGCCAAGCTGCCAATACAACGTATAGTACATGCTGAAAAGGTGGGCTAAGCCCACGCGTGGGAGGAGTGAATGCAGTTTGCCGTCTCCACTTCCACACGCGTGTCAGTAGTGCAGTTGCAACTGAGTTAATATCGCCACTTTCACACGCCTGCATTTTATCTCTTCTTCCCCCTCCCGTTCCCCATGCCGAAATCAGTTTGCTTCCTCCTCTCTTTCTCACCAACGATGTCGTCTTCACCGATATCCTCTGCGTCTAAGAAGAGGAGGACCGAGGATTCCCTTGCAGCCACCTTTTGGATTTTTTTCATGCATCTTCTTACAAAAGTTCCTACAGGGTCGGTTGTTCCACTGAGAAACCTGGTTCAGTCCTGCACCACACTTCCCTTTCGAGGAAGGTTCTAGATGCCAAGGTCACCATGGGGCAGATCGAAATCCGGAGCCAGGACATAGCTAGGACCGCGAAAGAGATCCTCGCGAATGCCAAGAGGGATATAAAATATTGTGCACTCGAGCTGGAGCAGAAGCAGAGAGCTTTGAGTGCTGCTACCAGCATGGCTGAGGTTCTGCCGGTCAACCATGACTTGGGTAGGAAGATGGAACAACTTTGGAATAAGAATCAGATGCAAGACCAGGAAGCTGATCTCATCCGCGGCGAGATCGAAGTGCTGGCCAAGGAAGCAGGGGAGCCCGGCCAGATCTAAATCGATTTGCTCCTGCGTGAGCGTGTTTGGCGCTTGTCCCAGGTAGTATTTGTGTTATGATTTTATTCAAGTTTAATTAACACTAAGTGTGTACTGTCATCCAATGTTGAATTTTCTGACCGAACATATATTGAAGTACTCCCCTCTGTTCACATATAGTTTGCGTTCTTGGCAAATTTTGTTTTTTCACATTTTGTTGTTTGAACGTACAAAAAATTCCAAGGAGAGGCTCCCACGAGTTAAATTAGAAAGAAGCCAACTATGCACGCAGCTTGCTTGCATGCATTGTTCGTGGATGCCTCCCATGAGACGTCGGATCCAGCTTTCAATGACTCAAAGTCAAGGAAAAGTCCCCCCATCCCGCTCTATTTAGGTTTTTCTTCTCCCTCTGCTTGTTCGTGCATTTCTTCCCCAAAAACTAGCAGTTCTTCTCCTCGAAGCGAAATCAGTTGTCCCTCTGCCGCTCGTTCGTGCCTTTTTGCTCGTCGACGCCGACGATGTCGTCTTCTACTGCAACAAGGTATTTGTTTTAACATGATTTGTTTCAACAGTTCTTCTTCCTTCATTTCGATTACACCTTTTCAATTCCTTTGGATTTATTTCAACATCTGGTTTCCCTTCGTGCAGCGCCGGTGGTTCCAGTGTCCGAACCGGATCGCCTTCGCTGTTGGGGCCGGTGGGCGTCGTCGATTCGCTCAAGACCCATTTGGCAGAACTAGACGAGGAGTTAAAGAATCTGGAAGAGGAGTGTAGGGAGAATGGTCGCAAGGCTAAAGAAGCTATTGCCTGCTATTAGGAGGCAGAAAGGGTTGCATCCGAAATATGTCATGAGCTGAATGAGAAGCTGATGCAAAACATGGACATACTGAGCACGGTCTCATTCCTCGAAAAGAAGATTGAGCTAAAAGACAGGGAAATTGTTCTGCTCCGTAGGGAACTGGAACTGGCCAAGAAAGGGACGTTGCTCCCAGAGCGGGGCTTCAAATTAAGTTCCATTGCTCCTGCGTGAGCGTGTTTGGGGCTTGTCCCAGGTTACCTACTATCCATTTCTTTCAGTTTAAGACCTGTTGTGTGTATAGTGGCAAGTTTATCGCAGATTTGTGTCGAACTATGTTTAAGTTGTGTTTACTAATTTTATAGTTTATCTCAATAATTTATTTCTTAAGAATGCTCAGGAATATTTGGACTACGTTTGAAAGTAATCACTACAAAGGAGATAGTTTGCAATAACAGTTCTGATGAGATAGTTTGGTAAGACAACAAAAGAAAACATTTCTGGTACTACTACAAGTTTATATGAGATAGTTTTGGTAGGACAACAAAAGACAACATTTCTGGTACTACTACATCTATACACGAGGAATATATATTCTAATTAATTAAATAATTTAACTCAAGTTCGACCACCAAACTAGATAATAAAACAACAACACAAGTTTGTTATCATTCTCCAAATTACTCAGAAGTTCTCACCAACTACACTGCCAAGTTCACTGCCCCCATCGTCCTCCTGTCATTCGACGTCGCCGTCCGCATTGTCACTGACCACCTCTACGACCAGCCTGATATAGTCCTCCGTCACCTTTACGTGTATGACGATGAGATCATCTATTTGCAATCGCGATGGAACGACGAATTCAGACCAGACCTCAGTGAACTTGAAGTAATAAGGTTTTTCTTCTTCAACAATGTGATATGAACCCAAAACTTCGTTGGCCCCACCAGCTTTCATGCATATACGAGATTGCCCGTCTCTTGGATGTATATACCCATTTATGCATTTCAAAGGGACATCCTGACCAAGTACATTTAAGACTGATATCAGAAATGCATAGATAGCTAAATAATTTTTTTTTCAAATTAATCAGGAAAAGAATGATCATGCAATTAACTAACCAACTCATTAAGTTCTTCTTGATCATGCACCCTGTGCACAAAGAACTGAGGGACTATAATATGCTCCCCATTTTCTAGGTCCATCTTATTCTGCTTGTATAAAGCCTAGGATATCGCATTCATTTCAGAACCACTAACCTCACATGGGTACTTAAATAGGCTCTTTTGTAGTGTCATCTTGCAAGATGGTACGATAGGAAGACACTCTGATCGCAAAGGGAAAAACAAGTGAATGTGCAATTACATAACCAAGGCCATCTTGGAAAGTTTGAAACATATATATTAACTAGCTAGTAAATTAATGTGTAAGGAAACAACCCAATGTGCAATTACATACCAGGATCTAGAACCCAAGATTTGACCTTATTGTTTGCATTAGTTACTCGAACGTCAAACATACCGAATATATCATCATAATCAAACCTCGCAAGATCGTTCGGTTGAATGGCATAAGCTTGACAAAATAGTATCCAATATGGTCCACATATATAAGTCATTCCAGGCCCATGTTCCACGTAGAAGTGGTACTCATTGACATTGAATACAATCCATGCCTTATGTGGACCAATAGAAAATTGCTCTATACGCTTATGGAAAAAACAATGCAGGTCCTACATAGTACACATATATACAATTTAATAGAATAAGCACACATATATTCGTCAACAAATCAAAAGCTCAGGAACAACATAATTGTAGTGTCAAGGATACTTACTGCCGCTTGATGACACAATTTTATAGACACCCTCATCCTCACTCTAAAAGTCAATAATGGCAGTTCACTGCCGGCGAGACACATGTCAGGTTCATGCAGAACTCACATAGGTTGTGAGCCATTCCTGATTTTGAAACACAAAAAACAAGCGTATTAATTACAACAGAATCCATGATACAGCTACACAAATAACAGCACTAATGATCTACATAAATACTACAATTTAAGTACTAAATCAGCACAATCTGCAGAAACCCCTACAAAATAATAGTACTAATTAGTACTCCCCCTCCGTTCTGGTAAGCCTTTCTAGCAAGCTAGTTTATGGAACGGGGGGTATTAGTACTACTTGTACTGTTCATCCGCCATGGCCGGCAAAAAAACCCCAGCAGATTCAAACCGATGATGACCGCCATGAAGAGGGTGCTTACCGATGGTGAAGAGGGTCGTCGCCGGTGTTTTGCTGAACCTTTGAATCGTTGCCGATGATGACCCCAGCGGGGGATTCGGCCACACGTACCGCTGCATGCATGCACGCAAAAATGTGAGATTCACTCTCCTCGCGCTCGCCATGCGCGCGGAGGAAAAAGAAAGGAGAAGGGAAATGGAAAAACCTCGCGGCTTGTGAAGAAGAACGGCGGCGGCGACGGCAGCGGTTATCTCCCCGTGGAGAAAAACGGTGGGGGTTTTCTCACACTATAAGGGGACATAGTGCTCTCTCTCCGCGTCTGTTCGGCTATTAACTAAAGTGGAGAATGAAGTCCAACGAAAATCAACCTATGGTAGACATATGGAGCCAAAGGAAACACGTGGAGAACCCACGAAAATCCCGTTGCCTCCTTGCCAGCATGCGGAGCTAGAGGGGTTGGCATGTGGGACCCATCAAGGCTCAGACCAAAATCAGGTTTGGAAACTAGATCTAGTTCTCTCCACGCTTGGCTGTGGCGGCCGCGGCGGACGGTGCTCTCCATGGAGCTCACCCCTTCCATCCTTTTTTCTGGGGTTGTGCAAGCCGCCAGAGGCTCATCCTGCCGCCCCCACCACCGCCCCCCTTCGAGGCTGCCGTCTCCTCACCCTGCCCTCCACGGCTTACGTCGTCGATGCTCCCCTTCTGGCCGCATTCCCCGTGCACGCCTGTACTATTGGACTAGTTGGGGCTCCCCTTCCGACCGCCTCCGCAAGCCAAGGTAAAGAACCCTCCCATCCTTGTGATACTTGCTAAGAAAGTAAGAATACCTAGAACTGTTCTGGAAATTGTTATGCCAATTGATTAGTTTGCTCATGGTTCGTTATTAGTTTGTTCATGGTTAGTGATTTGATGTTCATGAAACTCGATTAGTTTGTTCTGCAAATTGAGTAGCCTGTTATAAAAAATGAGTATCCCCTTTCAGACAAATCCAATAATAGCTTGTTTATCTCTTTAACAGATGGATGGGCGTTGGATTTCAAGTGGTAGACCTTGGACCCCTCCATATGTTGATGGAATCAAAGAGTTCTTAAGCTTAGTCAAGGAGAGAAACGGCTGATAATTGTCATGTTCGAGGCCCATGCACGAGGTGCCTAAATATGAAGATTCAGCATTTTGGAGAGATGACCCGGCACTTACAGATCCACAAAATTTCCAGTACCTACCTTCGGTGGATACATCATGGAGAGGCAATTGATGTCGTGATTATTGAAGATCCTCCACATAATGATGGCAATGGTGGTGATGAGGATGATAATGCCGGTCATGGGAATCATAATATGGATATGGATGAATAAGATGAGGCAGATAGAGAAGCCGATGAAATGGAAGCAATGTTGAAAGGCCTCACGGGAGCAACAACCCATGAAGGAACAGAAACAGAGGTCGAAGGTGGGTATGATAAAGTATTTGAAAAATTGTTGGCAGAGTCAGAGCGCCCGCTTTAACCGGGAAATAAACACGTCGGTAGGCTGGCATTAATGATAAAGCTAGTTCATCACAAATCATATTACTGGGTCAACAACGCTGCTTTTGATGCTTGGATGCGTATATTTGCCAAGGCATTTCTGGACAACAATACACTGCCCAAATCATATACGGAAGCAAAAGCTTATATAAAGGAGTTGGGTCTTTCATATGATAGCATACACGTGTGCCCAAACAACTATATACTTTTCAGAGGGGATTATTATGATAAGGACAACTGCCCAGAGTGTCAAGCATCGAGGTGGAAGTATCCGGAGAGAAAGAGATGTGCTGTTAAAGTGCGTTATTTTCCTTTGGCACCGAGTCTGAAGAGATTGTTTGCTTCAAGGAAAACAGCGGAGAACATGCAGTGGCATGCGTTAAAGAGGAAACCTGAAAATGACATATTGACTCATCCGGCTGATGGTGCAGCGTGGAAGGCTTGCGACGATGAATATAAAACATTTGCGGGCGATCCTAGAAACGTAAGGCTCGACATTGCCTCTGATGGCTTCAATCCCTATGGAACCATGAGCACAAGCTACAGCATGTGGCCTGTGTTTGCCGTGCCGTACAACCATTCACCAGAGGAGTTCAGTGATCCATCATACTACATGTTTTGCTTGCTAATCCCTGGCAAAACAAGTCCTGGAAAGGACTTTGGTCTTTTCATTCAGCCGTTTCTTGAAGATTTGCAGCACCTTTGGAAGGGCGTGCGGACTTATGATTCATTTTCTAGGGAAATGTTTGATCTTCATGCTGCAGTACTCTGGTGCATACACGACTACCCATCTTGTGGCACTATGTCTGGGTGTACCACTCAAGGCTATGCTTCATGCCTGCATTGTGACAAAGATCCTCTATAAATGCCCATAACCAACAAATTGTGCTACATTGGGCACCATCGTTTCCTCGCCCATGACCACTTGTGGCGGGGAAAGACATACCTTCAAGGTAAAAATTTCATCAAGAACGAGCGGCCAGAATCATTTACTGATAAAGAGTTAGAAGCTGAGTTGGAGAAGGTTAGACATCTAAAACCAGGAATTGGTCCCCAGAGCATCAGCAAGAAGTGGAAGCATGGAGAACCTACACCGATCTGGAAGCGTAGGCTTGGTTGGTGGGACTTGCATTACTGGCCAAAGTTGAAACTTCGGCGTAATCTCGACGTGATGCACATCGAAAAGAACATCTTAGACAACATCCTTGGCACCGTCCTTGAACTGGAAGGGAAGAGTAAGGACACTGTCAATGCCAGGAAGGATCTTCATACCCTTGGTGATAAGGGGTTGCCCGATCCTCTCGGTGAACTCACATGATAACTTGATATGATAACTTGTGTCTTGCTGAAACCTCTCCGGCTGATCCCTGATGCCAATGCAACAGCTCTCAATCCCTTTTGATATTCTCAACTCCCCACACTTGCACAACGTAATCAAATACTACGAGTGATCCTGTACCTACTAATTCCCAATGGAACAACAGATAGCACGCATAATTTGAAATGGTAACACCACCAACAGGTGGGAATAATTTTCAGATGAACATGGTTTAATCTAGGAAAACTAGGGTTTAATTTTAACTAGGTCTAACCTCTAAATTCGTGGCTAATAGGTATATATGATGGAGGGGGTGCGGCCAAGAGGGAGGTCGCCCCCTAACCTATTCCTACACGGTTTGGTGCACCCAAACCTTTACAAACGGAGCCGAACATGGCCCCAGCCATGTGGACTCGTAGGTACTCTAATAAAAACGTTTGGGACAGCCTAGGACATGTCCTTGCTGCTCCCATATCATCCCCCAATGCATGGATTGCTCCTTTAACTCCTTGTGCTCTTGTGGGAAACAATCTCCATGACTTCCTCCATGTGTGCACACTTGTTTTCCACCATTGTATGCTTGTTTTCCAGCTCTTCTTGATGCTCTCCTCCATCCATGTTGGTGTTATCAATAAAAACCTATCATACATAAATACACATGCTTAGGTAGTATAAAATTCTTATAAACACAAACAACATGCATTACTAGGAAATAATTCACCTTATCATGAACAACAGTGAGGCTCAATATTTCCTTCCAACTAAAGCATGAAAAATCCTCATGGACCCCTATTATATCCATATCACTTGGCATTAGAAAAAAAGTTGCAGCTGGATCTACCGGTAATGCCCCAGGACGTGGACCCGAAGAAATATAAATATGTAATGACATATGGAAACTATACCCTAAAAAAGATGCAAAGACACAACTATGCCAGTTTCTATTTGTCTGTATATATCCAGATGGTTTTTGTTCCAACATGTCCAAGTGTGTCAATGTACAAACACGCAAGATCTCGGGACTTAAAACCCATGACTGCCACATCCTGTTGCAGAGAACATTATCTACTGGGCTGTGGGGATTATTGAAAGACGATGTCTATCGGGCGATAGGTTACCTAGGCAAAATTTTCAAGGACTTGTGCAGTAAAAGGTTGGAAACAAGTGTTCTGCTCCGTCTAAAAGCTGAAATCCCAGTAATCTTGTGCAGGCTTGAAAACATCTTCCCGCCTGCGTTTTTTGATGTTATGGTCCCCCTGGCTGTGCATTTACCTGACGACGCTTTGCTCCGAGGTCCTGTGAACTATGGGTGGATGTATCCAATCGAGAGGATGTTGTGTACTTTGAATAGATACGTGAGGAACATGACACATCCAGAAGGTTCAATTATAGAGGCGTACATTGACTCCGAGTGCTTGACATTTGCCTCTAGATACTTCAAAGAAGATATTGAGACAAGGTACAACCGGCAACGGGGATATGAGGTTCATCAAAAAGTTGAACGAGAAGAATCATCTTGTGATGTGTTTGGCCATGGTGCACGTTTAGTTGGAGCATATAGTGCGATCAATCATGATAGCACTGAGACCCTGTCAACAGAGCTTCATAGAATGGCTTGGTATGTCCTAAACAATTGCAGCAGGGTTACAGGCTATATCCAGTATGTTCCCTACGTCTGAATCTTATGTTACCCTACACATTGTATACCCCATAGTTACTGGAGTTTAATAACTCTTCATGGTTTGCAGAAAGTTCAAGACAAAGCTAGAGGAAGAAAGGACACCTGATGTTGAAGTTAGGGTTGAGCAGGATTTTCCAAGATGGTTCAATGAGCATGCAAGTTTACTTTTGCATTTCTCTTTGACATTTTGCATTTCATTGCATGATTGTAACCATATTGTTTTTCTTTTTTTTCTGTGGTACACATATGATGAACAAGGCACGGGAAAGACTAGAAGTTCATGAAGATGAGTTGTTCGCATTGGCACTTGGCCCACACAGCAAAGTTAAAACATATTTAGTTTTTCATGTGAACTTAGTTCGGTTTATCACCGTTGAGCGTGAAAAAGGCAAGAAAACGGAAAACAGTGGAGTCATGGCTGCTGGAGATCACAGCGGGGACGCAAGAGATTTTTATGGTGTCCTCAAGGAAATCAAAGAGATGACTTACATCTCTACCGAGAAACATAAACAGACAGTTGTTCTGTTTGGCTGATACTGGTATCGTCTTGAAGCAGGCAGGGGCATGCGCAGGTTTAAACTGGAAAAGTATGATAAACTGTTCAGGAGCATCAACATTTCCAATTTGTGGTACGAGGATGATAAGTATATCCTGTAAAACCAGGCATAGAAAGTGTTTTATATGCCAGACAATGTAGGGGGAGAACACTGGCGAATAGTCCAAAAATTTGAGCATAGGTGGACCTTTGATGTGTCCGAACATGAGAAGGACAAATATGAGGAGGACAATGATGAAGAGGAGAGGCCTAGTATTCTAGCACTTCAAGATGTCGAAGTCTCTGACAATGAGGATGTTCATGCTGACCCGATATCCCATCCTCCGCCTCCGGCTTCTCTGTAACGCACTGACATGGCTCCCCGCATCTTCTCAGTAGATGAGATTTGGTCTTATCTCAAAGATCAGAAAAAAAGTGTATGTGCAGACCGTGGGATTCTTCACCACCACCATGCCTCGTGCTGCTGGAGTTCCGAGGGATCTTCTACTTCCGCCTCCCCGCTGGATCGAGGGAACGGAGGTTGTCATCAACCGTACGTGTGACCAATCACGGAGGCACTGCTGGATTGCGGTGCACATCTTCACGCTCTCGGGATCGGTGTGAGTACGACTATCCCAACAATGAGATTTGACCTCATAACGCTTTGTATCTTCGAGGATATGTTCTTCTTAAGACTCTCTCTATGCCTGTTTCACTTCGTCTCCTAGAATATATCTTGGCCTTTCGGGTGTCTACCGCGTAGGAAATTTTTTGTCTATGCAATGTCCCCTGCAGTGATATCAGAGCCGGATCTATGCGTAGATGGTTTGTACGGGTAGAACACATAGGAGTATGTGGGCGTTGATGATCATGTTTTTGCCTCCTTGAGTATTTTATGATCTTAGTGGCATAGTAGGATGAATCTGTCCTAGACTAAGTTTACGTGTACTATGTACGCGAGAATTGTCTCACTTGTGGCCGAGGGGGTGTCCGTTTCTCCTACTATAGTTAAGATCTAATCTACAAAGCGTTGTTAAAAATATGTTTTATCAACGTTGTGGCTCTTGTACGTAGGTATGAACGGTTGTATCCTCGTAAGCCCAAGCCACATAAAATATGCAAAAATAAATTAGAGGCGCCTAACTTGTTTTTGCAGGGCATGTGATGTGATATGGTCAATGTTACAAACGTTATGTATGAGATGATATCTTTTGTAAATTATTGACATACTGGCTGGAGCCATATGGTTGTCTTATTTTTATGGCCCGCGTGCTGTATATCATATCCATGTGATATGTTGTAATGGATAATCAAGATGGAGGTGCCACGCACCTTGGTGCCATGTCGGTGGAATGATGGAGATCATACCATGATGCACAAGATGGATATCAAGTGCAAGAAGGACCATATCATATCTCATTATGCATGCATGTGATGTTAATCCTTTTATGCATCTTATTTTTTTTAGCTCGCGACGGTAGCATTATAAGATGATCCCTCTCACTTAATATCAAGATAATAATGTGTTCTTCCTTAAGTATGCACCGTTAAGAAAGTTCGTCGTTTTGAGACACCATGTGATGATCGGTGTGATAGACTCAACGTTCTCATACGACGGGTGTTTTCAAGCCTAGCATGTATAGACATGGCCTTGAAACACACGCAATACTACGGTTCTACTTGGCGATCCTAGCATGTACAGACATGGCCTCCGAACACCTAACCGAAAGGTAAAACATCAGTCATATGGATGATATGATGAACATGTCGATGTTCGCCTTTGAATCTACATCATCTCACGTGATGATCGGTTTTCGTGTAGTGAATTTGGTTCGTGTAATCACTAAATACGACTAAAAGGGATGTTGTTTTTGAGTGGGAGTTCATGGCATAATTTTGAATTAACTTGAACTTATTTATCATGAACAACCAATCAAAGTGAATTTGCACAAATTGTAGTATTCAATGGCATCCACAAAACTACCTTACACTTAGATTGTTAATTGATATATAACTGTTATGATCTGGTAAATACCATTTAAGATTGTTACCGTATCAGTGAAATTTAAAATTGAGTCCTATTGTAGATATTCGATATTTCCTACCTAGCTCCATATGATTAATGATTGATTGATCTAGAGAGCAAATAATTCCTACATAGAATCCAGAGTCATGGTTGCTTCCATATTACTTTATCTTCAAAAGAATGTTTTGATGATCAAGGTGATTTAGGAACTGAAAATAGTTTTTTTCAGAAACAATCAAGTGAAAGATATATTGATATCTAGAAGCTTATTTGTGGCAACATGACTGAGTATAATTTAGCGTGACAGTGTATTCTTATATTATTTGAATATATGCAATGATTGAAGATGCTAGGCGTTTGAATATTCCAAGAATTTGAGTGCTAAGAATTATCCTCTAAATTCCTTCCTTCGAGCTATAGTAGCTTAATCATAAAATTGTTATGATGGGATGGATTAAAAGTATGGGTAAAATTCGTTTACCTTGCTTGGAGATTACTAAGAGTGGAATCTGCAAGAATGCTATTAATATGGTGATATTAGTAGAACAATCAAATTTAAAGTATGACTCAATGGGTGATAGTATATGACTAACACGCCAAGGAGAATGTGCTAGTACAACTAGCATTGTTTGATGTTGAATGATTCTTCTGTAAAGGAAAGGGGATATTGAAAATAGAATTACAAAAAGATATATGGTAGAAAAAGAAGATAACTGGAAAAGTCCAGCTCAGGAGTATATGCTTGATATACAAGTTATAGATGTATTACTAGTTAACAAAGTATTTTTGGTATTTTGATACCACATTGGTTGGTATGAGTTGTCATACAAAGCAACGCAATGCAAGAAATACAAGGGCCTAAAAACTACTAGTAATAGATGTGGTATCGATTATGACAGGAACAGAAATAAAGTGTTATTGTGTTCATTGTCGTATCGAACCAAACATTCAAGATTTATTTTAAGAACTTAATAAGTTGTTATTTCGTTCTCGTCTTTTTGTGAGAACAAATGAGATTGTTCAAACTATGACCATATTCCATAATTGATGGATATGTTAATATAAATCACGTTGGTAAAGTAAACATCTATAAGACTAAATGCTAAACGTTGCAAGACGTAAAAAAGTTTCACTTAAATTGTGACACCACCATTTTAGTTCATATCGGAAAGGAAAACATGAAGGAACTCCATATTGATGGACTTCCGGAGTCATTTTGTTTTGAATAAATTGACGCTTGTGAGACCTCTTCCAAAAGATGACTAGATTTCCGTTCATAGGCCAAAGTAGAATGGACGACTAATTTAATGGAGATTGTACTTATTGATGTATATAGTCCATTATGTATAGTCATGTGTGGTGGATTAAATTTTACTTCATAAAATTCTATCGATGATTTGAGTAGATATGTGAGTATATCTATTTAAAGAGAGCGGAGTTTTACATTTTGAATTCGTTTAAATGGTTGTTAATATGAAGTAAAAATCAATGTAACAAGATAATCAAGTATTTATGATTGGATCATAAAGTATAAAGTTTGAGTTACAAGTTTAGCAAAACATCTGAGAAGTTGCAGAATTGTTCTACAACTTATACTACTTGAATAACCCCACATTAGTTTCGAGTGTTCGAGAGACAAAATCAAACCTTGTTTTGACATGGTAAGATAAATAAAAATGCCATTATAATTTTTTAGTTTATACATTAGTGAAAACCGCTTTTACACTGAAAAGAGCACCATCATGATCTGTTGAAATTGACACCATATAAGATATGGTTTGGGTAGTGACCCTAATTGTCCTTTTCTTAAGTTTTGGTATGCATAGCATGTGTAAAATGTTTACAACAAAAATTGGATAAATATATGTTTATAAGGTTATCCTAAAGAATACATTGGGTATTTCTCCTATCACCGACCAAAGACAAATGTTGTTTGTGAGAAAGGGTTGATTTCTCGAGAAAGTAGTTCTTGCAAAATAAGTGAGTGGGAGGATAGTACAAACTAAACGAGATTAGAGAATCTTCGTTACCATGTCAAGAGTAGCGCGGCACTGGAAGTTGTTCCGGGGTTTGCTATTTTGACAAAGTAGAAGACACTAGATGTGTTGTAGATACTTCGAATGAGTTTGTGAACTGAACCACAAAAGTCCTAAAACTTTGTACTTAGACGAACTTGTGGTTTAAGATTAAAGTGTTGTTTTGACAACAAAGGACCTTGACCTTATAAAGGAAGCAAATGATGGGCACTGACTTCGTAAAATTGACTATGAGTCATTATATCCACCATAGTATCCTTGTATGAATATCAAGTATGTGACTTGGTAGTCCTTTTGATAGGTATGATGCCTAACGATAGCAAAAGGGTCTATATAGCAACAAAGACATGGATATTTACATCCTTTGAAAGTTGTACTTGTCGAAAATATATTTTCGACGAAGTTCAAAGAGTTGACTACTACAGGATTTTGATCTTCTGTAGTGATGCTTTAGTCTTTCCGGATAGTTCTAGCAATAGTTACATATTATGATATGGAAGTTTAATAACAAAAACCAACTTTCCTCACAAGAAAGTTTGATCAAGGATGTGTACTTGACACAGTCTGAGAGTTTTGTAAATTTCAAAAGGTTGCTGGAAAGGTATGCACAACTCAATGGTTGAAGTGAGCATACCGAATTTGGAATCTTTACCTTAATAAAGTTATCAAAAGAGTTTGGTTCCATCATGAACGATAAAGATGCTTGTAGAATTACAAGAAATTAAGTGGGAGCGCTAAGACATATTTCCAATGCTTTATGTAGATGACATATGGTTGATTGGAAAATATATATTTTAAATTAACACGGTTAAGGTTTTCATATTGATGAAAGGCTTAGGAGATATTGGGCATCGATATTTATAAGAGATGGATTAAAGGGCCTGATATGATGGAAGCCAAATTACATAGATGAAATATAGAAGTAGGTCAATATCGAAATGACAAGAAGGATTTCTTGCCACATCGAAAACAATTGAGCAATATTTAAGTGTTTTGACACATGATGAGCATAATGAAATTGAGATTTCTAAGTTACATGTTCCATGCTCTGTACACAACCAGTTGAGTCCTATGCTATCAAATGTTATAGCAGGATAATGATGATTAGACAAGAGTGGGAGAGATCCTTATGCCATTTTAGAAATGCTAAGGATGTGTTTTCCTATATAGTGATGACAAACTATTTGTTGTAATATGTTACACTAATAGTCTTGTCATATATTCAAATAGTTTTATCTCAATTAAAATATGTGATGAAGCGTAGCCCAATAGGCTGGAAGAAAGTTCCATGCTGGATTTGAAAGAGTTTCAAAATTAAAGTATTGTGACGGATACTAAAAAGGCTAAGTATATCGTTGTATTTTGACAACAAATAATAAGAGAATTTTGTGTCAAGGAGTTCTTTATTGAACTTGGTAAATTTCCAATAATGCTGACACTATGAAGCTACATTTTCACAATGTTAGTAACATTGGTTTAAGCTGAGGAATTAAGGTTTCACCGGTGGACCAAATATATACAAAGCCATCTCACTAGAGAATGAGTGATGCGTGTAGACGCAAATAACATGCAAATACAATAGGACCTGAACAGTTCAGATCTTTTTGATGATGTTTACCACATGTGAAGAATGCTAATAACACTGGAACGCCATATGTGTTAAGTGCTTACAGACTAGATTATTGACTCTAGTGCAAGTGGGAGACTGAACGGAATATACCCGAGAGGCAATAATAAAGTGGTTGTTATCTTATTCCTTGTTTATGATAAATGTTTATTTCTCATGCTAGATTTGTATTTAATAAACAAGCAATGGTTCCTAGTAAAGCCTCTCTTTTAACTAGCTCGCTGATTAATAGATGATCAAGGTTTCCTGATCATGAACATTGGGTCATGTCATTGGTAGAATGATGTGATGAACATAGACCCAATATCAAGATAATAATACGATCAAGTCATTTAGTTTATATTGTTATATATTTCATACAAAGTAACTTATTCCTTAGACCATGAGATCATGCCAATCACTGGTACCGGAAGGGTACTTTGATGTCATCAAACGTCACACCGTAACAGGGTGACTATAAAGGTGCCATCCAAATGATGGAGAGATATACTCTGGGCCCTCTCGGTGATATCACATAGACACCGCTTGCAAGCACGTGATATGATCACAAGGATGTCATATCACGGAAACGAGAAAAGAGTACTTGTCAGGTAACGAGATTGAACAAGGTATGGTTGATACCAATGATCGAATCTCGGACAAGTAAAATATCGTGAGACAAAGTGAATAGTTCATGACGTTGATGGTTCACACGATCACTAGAGTCATCGTTGAATATATAAGAGTCATCACGGATCTCCAGATCCCGCTGTTCATTATTGATCGGAGAGGAGTCTCGATCATGTCTATCTTATTCGCGAACCATAGGGTGACACACTTAATGTTCGATGACGCATTTGAGAGGATAAGGAATAACGAAGAATGTTTTGAGCAGCACCGAAATTGTTTCGGGGAAAATTGAAATAGTTCAAGGGTTTTTTCGTCGAATGGTTGTTAATAGAATTAAAAAATGATTCGAGGTGCTATATGCAAATGTTTGTTAATAGAATTAACAAATGCTGAAATAAAGAAATAAAAATGTTTTATTTATTTATTAAAGAAAAACTCTTGGATTTTCTAAGTGGGAAATAAAGGAAGGATGAGTGGATGTGAGTGGAGTGTCCACTCACATGATGAGGGAAGAGGTGGGGGCACCTCCATGGGCTGGCCGCACCCCCCTTGGGATGCCTCCCCCCTCTCCTATAAATAGAGGGCATGAGCTCCCTCTCTCACACACACTTGCCCGCCTCACTTCCTCACCACCCGCTGCTCCATTCCATGGTCTCCGGCATGGCGAAGCCCTGACCGTGGTATCCTTCACCACCACCACACTGTCGTGCTGCTGGAGTTCCGAGGGATCCTCTACTTCCGCCTCCCCGCTGGATCGAGGGAACAGAGGTCGTCATCAACCTTACGTGTGACCGATCACGGAGGCACCGCCGTATTGCGGTGCACATCTTCTCGCTCTCGGGATCGGTGTGAGTACGACTACGCCAACAACGAGATTTGATCTCGTAACGGTTTGTGTCTTCGAGGGTATTTTCTTCTTAAGACTCTCTCTATGCATGTTGCACTTCGTCTCCTAGATTAGATCTTGGCCTTTTGGGTGTCTCTCGTGTAGGAATTTTTTTGTTTTCTATGCAACGACCCCTTCAAAACTAACATAACCAAGCAATTAGTTCCACTTTGCTACCCTCTTTCGGCTCACATAGTGGGTCCAGAACGGCAGTTCCGTCCTTTTGTCCAATGGGCCTTGGGTTTTTCCGGAGAGGATCTTCGGAGCGTCTGAATCCCAACCAAGCCTAGGGTATGCCATACCATGTGTGTTAGAGTGTTGTATGGGTCATGGATGCCCAATATTCCCTCACTGTTTGTGTTAGGGCTTCACCGGCGTGAGATTCTCTCTAGTTGTTGCATGACTACTCAGGGACCGAAACTCCCGGAACGGGGGGATCTTGACAAGAGGTGGGCCCTACCATTGTATTGGTTGTTCCTTGGGCCTAACCCAACACAACCATGAAATTAGTTACACTTTTTCTACCCCCTTCCGGCTCACGTAGAACGTCCAGAACGGCAGTTTCGTCCTTTTTCCAGCGGGCCTAGGGTTTCTCCGGAGAGGAGCTCCGGAGCGTCTGAATCCCACACAAGCCTAGGGTATGCCATACCATGTGTATTAGAGTGTGGCATCGGTCTTGGATTCCTAATATTCCCTCACTCTCTGTGTTATGGCTTTACCGGCGTCGGATTCTATCTCGTGGGTTCCAGGACTACTCATAGCCTGAAACTCCCAGATCTGACGGAGAACGGGGGGATTGTTGCCAATAGGTGGTCCCTACCATTTTCTTGGGTGTTTCTTGGGCCTAAACTAACACAACCAAGCAATCATTTCTACTTTGCTACCCCTTTCGGCTCATGTAGAGGGGCCAGAATGGCAGTTCCGTCCTTTTCTCCAGCGGGCCTAGGGTTTCTTCCGAGAGGGGTTCCAGAGTGTCTGAATACCACCAAAACCAAGGGTTTGCCATATCATGTGTGTTAGAGTGTGGCATGCGCCTTTGATTCCCAAGATTACCTCACTCTTTGTGTTAGGGCTTCACCGACGTTAGATTCTCTTTAATGGGATCCAAGATACTTAGAGCCCGAAAGTCCCGGAACTGACTGGACGGGAGGAATATGTCCAAGATATATGTGGCCCCTACCATTGTCTTGGTGTTCTTTGGGCCTAACATAACACAACCAAGAAATTAGTTCCACTTTGCTACCCCTTTCCGTCTCACGTAGAGGGTCTATAACGACAGTTTCGTCCTTTTCTTTAGCGGGCCTAGGGTATCTCCGGAGCGGAGCTTCGGAGCGTCTGAATCCCACCCAATCCTAGGGTATTCCATACCATGTGTATTATAGTGTGGAACGTGTCTTTGATGCCCAAGATTGCCTCAATCTTTGTGTTATGGCTTTACCAGCGTCGGATTCTCTCTCGCGGGTTCTAGGGCTACTCAAAGCACGAAAATCCCGGATCTGACAGAACGGGGGGAATCTTGCCAAGAGGTGGGACCTACATTGTCTTGGGTGTTCCTTGGGACTAACCTAACACAACCAAACAATTGGTTGCACTTTTCTACCCCTTCCAGCTCACGTAGAGGGGGCCAGATCGGTAGTTCCGTCCTTTTCTCCAACGGGCGTAGGGTTTCTCAAGAGAGGAGCTCCAGAGCGCCTGAATCCCAGCCAAGCCTAGGGTATCACATAACATATTTGTTAGAGGGTGGCATGGGTCTTGGATTCCCAAGATCCCCTCACTCTTTGTTTTAGGGCTTCACCGGCGTTAGTTTCTCTCTCGCGGGTTCCAGGGCTACTCATAGCCCGAAACTTCCGGATCTGACGGAACAGGGGGAATATTGCCAATAGGTGGGACCTACCATTGTCTTGGGTGTTACTTGGGCCTATCCTAACATAACCAAGAAATTATTTCCGCTTTGATACCCCCTTTAGGCTCACGCAGAGGGGCCAGGTCGGCAGTTCCGTCCTTTTCTCCAACGGGCCTAGGGTTTCTCCGGAGAGGAGCTCACAAGCGTCTAAATCCAACACGGGGACCGAAACTCCCGGATGTGACGAAGCGGGGGGATCTTTCCAAGAGGTGGGCCCTACCATTGTCTTGGTTGTTCCTTGGGCCTAACCCAACACAACCAAGCAATTAGTTGCACTTTGCTACCCCCTTTTGGCTCACGTAGAGGGTCCAGAACGACAGTTTCGTCCTTTTATCCAGCGGGCCTAGGGTTTCTCCGGAAAGGAGCTCTGTAGCGTCTGAATCCCACCCAAGCCTAGAGTATTCCATACCATGTGTGTTAGAGTGTGGAATGGGTCCTGGATTCCCAATATTCCCTCACTCTCTGTGTTATGGCTTCACCGGTGTCGGATTCTCTCTCGTGGGTTCCGGGAGTACTCATATAGCCCGAAACTCCCGGATCTTTCGGAGAACGGGGGGAATCTTGCGAAGACATGGGCCCTACCATTTTCTTTGGTGTTCCTTGGGCCTAACCTAACACAACCGAGCAATTATTTCCACTTTGCTACCCCCTTCCGGCTCACGTAGGGGGCGAGAACGGCTGTTTCGCCTTTTTCTCCAGCGGGCCTAGGGTTTCTTAGGAGAGGGGTTACGGAGCGTCTGAATACCACCCAAACCAAGGGTTTTCCATAACACGTGTGTTAGAGTGTGTCATGTGCCTTGGAAGCGTAAGATTCCCTCACTCTTTGTGTTAGGGCTTCACCGACGTCAGATTCTCTCTAATGGGTTCAAGGACTACTTAGAGCCCGAAATTCCTGGATCTGAAGTAACAGGGGGAATGTTGCCAAAAGGTGGGCCCTAAATTTTCTTGGGTGTTCCTTGGGCCTAAACTAACACAACCAAGCAATTAGTTCCACTTTGCTACCCCCTTCGGCTCACGTCGAAGTGCCAGATCGGCAGGTCTGTTCTTTTCTCCAACGGGCCTAGGGTTTCTCTGGAGAGGATCTCCAGAGCGTCTTAATCCCACCCAATCCTAGGGTATCACATAAAATGTTTGTTAGAGTGTGGAATGGGTCTTGGATTCCCAAGATTCCCTCACTCTTTGTGTTAGTGCTTCACCGGCGTCAGATTCTCGATCTCTCACGGGTTCTAGGGCTACTCATAGCCCGAAACTCCTGGATCTAACGGAACGGGGGAATCTTGCCAAGAGGTGGGCCCTACAATTGTCTTGGTTGTTCCTTGGTCCTAATTGACCTCACATAACCAAACAATTAGTTCCACTTTGCTACCCCCATCCGGCTCACGTAGAGGGGCTAAATCGGCAGTTCCGTCCTTTTCTCCAATGGGCCTAGGGTTTCTCCGGAGCATATTAATCCCACCCAAGCCTAGGGTATCACATAACATGTTTGTCAGAGTGTGGCATGGGTCTTGTATGCACAATATTCCCCCACTCTTTGTGTTAGGGCTTCAACAACGTCAGATTCTCTCTCTCGGGTTCTAGTACTACTCACAACCCGAAACTCCCGGATCCGACGGAACTGGGGGAATCTTGCCAAGAGGTGGGACCTACCATTTTCTTGGGTGTTCCTTGGGCCTAACCTAACACAACCAAGCAATCAATTCCACTTTGCTATCCCCTTCCGACTCACGTAGAGGGGCCAGAACGGAAGATTCATATTTTTCTCCAACGGGCCTAGGGTTTTTCCGGAGAGGGGTTCCGGAGCGTCTGAATTTCACCCAAACCAATGGTTTGGCATACCATGTATGTTAGAGTGTGGAATGGGCCTTGGATTCCCAAGTTTCCATCACTCTTTTTGTTAGGGCTTCACCAGCGTCAGATTCTCTCTCGCATGTTCCAGGACAACTTAGAGCTTGAAACTCCCACTTCTGACGAACCCGAGGGAATACTATGAGAAAATGTGGTAGATATTAGTTTCCATCTAACTATAGCCTACCCTAACACGACCAAACAAAATATTCCATTAGGACACCCCTTCTGACGCCGGTGGAAAGGGTAGACGAACAAGTTGACTTTTCTGTCAACATGCCAGAGTTTCGCTGAAGCGGGGGCTCCGGAGCATAGGAATCCCTACAAAACCTAGATGGGGTCCAATCATGTCTATGCTAGTGTGTTTGGAGGTGGAGAGATATCCAAGATCCTAATAAGAGGTGTGACCGGTTCCACCGACATCACTTGTACAGAGGAAGGGTTCTTCCACTCATCTCGAAACTCCCCCTTCAGACGAACCTGAGTGAATGTCTTATCAGAACTAGTGGTAGATATTAGTTCGCCATGTACCTATGGCGGCAGTCTCGCATTTCCCCCTGCCGGGCTAGGGTTTCTCCGGAGAGGGGCTCCGGAGCGTCTGAATGCCACCACAACACATGGTATGCGATACCATGTGTGTTAAAGTGTGGCATGGGTCTTGGATTCCCAAGAATCCCTCACTCTCTGTGTTAGGGCTTCACCGGCGTTGGATTCTCTCTTGCCGGTTCAAGAACTACTTAGAGCCTTGATATGTCTCCAACGTATCTATAATTTCTGATGTTCCATGTTGATATTATGCCAATTGCTACATGTTTTCTCCCTTATTTATGTCATTTTTATCGATTTTCCGGGACTAACCTATTAACAAGATGCCACAGAGCTAGTTCCCTGTTTTCTGTTGTTTTTAGTTTCAGAAAAGTTGTTCTGGAAATATTGTCGGAATTTAAAAATTCAAAAGCCAGAAGTCATAAAAGTCCCGGAAGCTTCCAGAAGTCCTGAAGAGCCCCGGAGGGGGGCCACAGGGTGGCCACACGATGGGGTGGCGCGGGTCCCCCTGGCCGTGCCACCTCCCGGCATCGCCCTTTCGCGCATATATACTCCCCGATGCATAAACCCTAGGAGAATCGACCTTTTCTGCAAAATACATCCGTAGCTCCACCGCCACCACCGACGAGTTTTGGGGGACATATCTCTGTTCTCGCACCCTGCCGGGACGGGGAAGTGCCCCCGGAAGCTATCTCCATCACTGTTGTTGTCTCCTATGATGAGGAGGGAGTAGTTCTTCCCAGGGCCGAGGGCTCTACCGGTAGCTATGTGGTTCATCTCTCTCTCCCATGGTGTGATCTATATGTAATCATGAGCTTTGTAATCTATTTGAATTCGTAGATTTTACTCTTCATCTTTTGCTACTCAAGTGCTTTATTAATATGAACTTTGGAGTCACCTTGTCCCGCGGTGTGAAGGTGACAGCGTGTACGCCGTGTGTGTCTCCCCTATGAAATTGTGGAGTTTGCTTATTATCTTCTAGGGCGCTCATACTGACAGCATGGGGTTAACTAGGCATGGGAATACAAACTTGAGGAGTGTTGTTACAGCCCTACGCAATGACTAGTGTTTGTTATCCAACTGAAGAGGGTTAAGAGTAGCATAGTGAGAGAAGCTATCTAGTTATTCATTTATGTGATCATTGTTGAGAGTGTCCACTAATGAAAGTAGGAGCCCTAGGCCTTATTTCCAAGCATTGGAACACCATTTTCCGCCTGTTCTGCTACATGTTTTCTTGCTTCCATTTTTTCCAGATTGCTATTATCACTTATTACAATCCATATTTCATGCATTTTACTCTCTCTCTCTCTCTTCGCGGAACTAGTGCAACTATACAACTGACAATTGTATTAGGTGTGTTGGGGACACAAGAGACTTCTTGTATCTTGATTGCATGGTTGCTTGAGAGGGATATCTTTCACCTCTACCTTCCTGAGTTGGATAAACCTTGGGTGATCCACTTAAGGGAAACTTGCTGCTGTGCCACAAACCTCTGCACTTGGAGGCCCTACACTGTCTACAAGAATAGAAGCGTGCGTAGACATCAAGCTCTTTTCTGGCGCCTTTGCCGGGGAGGTAAGGTAAAAGGTTCTCACATCCTCGGGTGTGAGTGCTCGAAGTTATTTCCTTTAGATTCTGCAATTATATCTTTTTGTTTCTTGTTTTCACTAGTTAGGCTTATTTTTACTTATTGTTGGTTTTTATTTTTACTTGTTAGTATTAATGGAAAAGAACAAAAATATGAGAGAGCTTTATAATATTTATCTTGAGTTAGGACATGAAGTGTTTCAAGAGAAAAAAACCAATGGAACTTTATTTGCATGCTAGTGGCAATGTTATTAGTATGAACTCTTTAAACACCATTATTGCTAATGATATGGAAAAGTCTAAGCTTGGGGAAGCTAGTTTTGATGAATATGATATTTTTAGTCTCCCAAGTTTTGAGGAGGAATTTTTCTTTGATGATACTTTGGCTCCAATATATGATGATTATAATGATTGTGGTATTCTAGTTCCACCTGTTTACAATCATAAATATGATATTTTTAGTCCACCTACTATTGAGTAGAAAATTAATTATGATTGCAAAATGCCTCCTATATTTAATGATTATGATGATGAGAATAATAATGCTAGCTATTTTGTTGAATTTGCTCCCACTGCTAATAATAAGAATGACTATGCTTATGTGGAGAGTAGTAATTATTTTATGCATGTGACTCATGATAAGAATGTTTCTTGTGATAGTTATATTTTTAATTTTATTCATGATGCTACTGAAAGTTATTATGAGAGAGGGAAACAAAGTTTTATGCATCTCAACAATATTAATTTTCCCCTCTTTATGTTGAAATTTTTGAAGTTGCACTTATTTTGTCTTCCTATGCTAGTCACTTTGTGCTCCGTTGACTTGTTTTTCTACAAGATTCTTTTTCATAGGAAGTGGGTTAGACTTAAATGTGTTTTATATTTGCTTCTCGGTGCTCTCTTATTGTGCTTCAACTCTTATTCTTATGTGAGCATCTTTTCAAATTATCATGCCTAGCTAAAAGGCTTTAAAGAAAAGCGCTTCGGGGAGACAACCCGTTTTATTTCTCCGTTTTGAACCCGTTTTCTGTCGTTTTATTTTGTTTTCTTTGCACCTGGGTGTTTTATATTTTCTTAGGGACCCCTCTGTATCTTTTCTTTTGTGTTTTTGTTGAGCCAAGTAAAGCCTCCAGTGGAAAGTTCAGACTATATTTCGGATTTCTGCGCAGGAAAACGATTTCTGCTGGCACCGTAAAACATCGTATAAGATTCTGGAAGATCATAATGATCTGAATTTTTTTGTGCTTATTCCTCAGATAATTACGCAACTTTTATTAGTTTACCCATTTTTGATTTGAGCAACAGAATAGTTTCTAAAAAAACATATTTACCTGCTGTTCTGTTTTGACAGATTTCTGCCAATAATTGCATTTGCATCTTGATCTCTTTATTTTGGTGTTCTTTTGAGAAAAATAGTTTTAAAATAAGTTGATACAGTAGCTAATGTGTTTATGAGTGTTATGATTGTGTTGAAACTGAACCACGTGAATTTATTATTTCGATTGCACTAACGTTGCTAATGAAGATTGTGAGAAGTTTGGTGTGAAGGAAGTTTTCAAGGGTCAAGAGAAGAGGATGATATGATGTGATCAAGAAGAGTGAAAAGCCTAAGCTTGGGATTCCCCGGAGGTACATCCCAGAAAATTCCAAGAAGACTCAAGCGTCTAATCTTGGGCATCCCCTTCTTCATCGACAAATTATCAGGTCACTTCTAGTCAAACTATATTTTTATTTGGTCACATCTTATGTGCTTTACTTGGAGCGTCTTTTATTTTTGCTTTCAGTTTGTTTAGTTTTCTTTGCTGTAGTTTATGGTTGGATCTTAACATACTTGTGTGGGAGAGAGACACGCTCCGTTTTCATTTCTTAGAACACTCTAGTTTTCATTCTTATTGTTTTGTGAGTGTTCACTTTCTGCTAGTACTGCGTTTAGCCTTTGTTTTCATGCATATCTTATTCAGAGCTGTTAGTTTTATTAGTGTTATGTGAGTACTCTCATGTTTTGTTGTTGTATCATTTGGAGAGTTTTTGTTAAAGCATGTTTTGTATGGTGCTTGGTTGGGAATAGAAATGCTTATGTGATAGTTGGTATAGTGGAAAAATTCGCATGGTCTTGTAGATCACTAAACTGCTTCACTTGAATCACTGCTGTTGTTCTGAGATATTAGTTTGCTTAATGGATAAACTGGAAGGACTAGTAAGTATAAACTTTTAATGGTTGGTCTAAGAAACTTGAAACCATGCCACACTTAAATTACCAGCTGATAGAAACATTGGTATATGATTGCTACGAGTGATACATTTCTGATCGGCCTTTTGTTACGCGCTAGAGTCGGGGTAGCCAAGAGTGACTTGTCTCTACCACGGACCCTCTTGGAGTGATTTTCATTGTGCCTTGTAAGATTATTTTCTTGATGTAATCTTTTAACTCGTGAGTCTATGTTGCGGTTCCTGGCACTTCCACCATCCATATTTGCTAGCCTCTTCGGTACTGTGCATTTCCCTTTCTCAGATTGAGTGTTGGTGCAAACTTTGCCAGTGCATCCAAATCCCATGGGAGGACTTTGTTCTCCTACACATAAGCCCATATATTCTTCCTCAAAACAGCCACCATACCTACCTATCATAGAATTTCCATATCAATTCTGAGATATATTGCTGCACAACATCCACCTCCATTATGTTACTTGATGATGAGCTTCATGGTTATTTATGCATACTGCTACACTGGCAGGAGCATGCAGTTGGATACATCAGAGATATTCCATTATGAGTTATGAGTACTAAAAGTGTGATGATTCATTGTAATAAAGGATGTTTCCCCTACCGGTGAGGTTATATAAAATAAAAAAATAAAATAAAATGAAAAAACCCAAAAAGATAAAAAAAAGAAAGGGCCAAAGAGAGAATAAAGAGAGAGAGGGCGCATCACTATCCTTTATACCACACTTGTGCTTCATAATTAGCACCAATACTTTAGTTTGGAGAGAGTTTTCATATTATCATTCATTCATAACTATGTGGGGAACTTTACATTATAGAACTTGCCTTGTATATTACAATGATGAGCCTCCTCAAATGAGCTCTAGGTCCTCGTGAGCAAGCAAGATGGATGCACCCCCACTAGTTCCTTTGGAGAGATTTCATACACTTATAGCTCTATGTGCATCCGTTGTGTGGCAATCCCTATTCCTTGCATAGCTTCGGTTGTAAAACTTTCTCTTGTGAGCCTTTCTCCCATTGACCTTCCAAAACCACCATAATGTTCTCTTTGCCATAACATCCCGATGCCAGGGACCAACGCAGAACACTTGCTTGTTTTTAGTGTGCAAATAGTTTAAGATTCAAGCATTACATCGTGTGGAAAGCTTGACTTGATCCTAACAGGGGTTGTGAAGATTGTTTGACGTGCATGATATTGTTGTTCTTGAAAGCTTAAATCACATCTAATGAACTTTGCATGGTTGATAGTCTATTAGCATTGATTCATTAAAAGTTTTACTTCTTTCTTCTTTTTTTATGCATTACTTGTTGATATCAAATATAGATCACATGTTTAATTCATTTGATCCTAGTTTACATGCTCTACTTTCCATATTATGATCAAGATTGTGTGGTAGCATGTCACCTAAGAAATTATTTGGTTTTATCGTTTACCTTCTCGAGGACGAGTAGGAATTAAGCTTGGGGATGTGTAACGTCCCAGGTTTTCAAAATTCAAATAACATCATGCATACATGAGCATCATGGAATAGTTGCATGTTTTCCACCTTGCATCAATCATCAAAACAAAATTTTAAACCAATCTTTACCACATAGGTTTATTAAGGGGTATTTTGAAACCCCTATACCTTCCTGCAAAATTATTTTTATTTTTGAAAAGTAACAGAGCCAAGAGACTCCTAACATCACTAGAGTTTCAAAACTTATTTTTATAAATTTTTCTGGTAAAAAATTGAGAAGTGTACATTTTGTTTAGTTTGTGTTGTATAAAAAAAGCACACAGAACAAAAAAAAAGGGAAAAACCTAAACCTACCGCGCTCCCTGGGCCCGGCCCACCTCTTTTTCCCTCTCTCTCTCGCCCAGCGCGCAACGCGCAGCGAAGCTTGAGCCCATTGGGCCAGCCCGAGGCGCAGCGCAAAACGCCCACGCGTTTTCCCTCTCTCTGACTCACGGACCCACGGGTGACGCGAGCATGGCGTCACGCCGTCTTCTTCCCCGCGAAGGCAACCCCGCGGAGAGCGCCCTTGATCACCGCGGCGTTATTTCGGCGATATCCTCGCGATCCTGCTCCCCGCCTCTGTCCTATTTAACCCCCCACCTCTCCTCTCTCCGCCGCACCAAAAACCCTAACCCTACCCCCTCTAGACTGCCCGCGATGAGCATCTGAATCTCCCCACGGCCGCCGCCTTCACCACTCGATTCCGGTGAGCACGACGCCCCTCTGCCCCTTGCCTCGCCTCCTCTCGTTTCCCCACATCCGCGCGCCCCTCCTTGACATGCTTCTGCGCCTCAAAACCCCGCAGGTTGACGCCGCCATCCACGACTGCCACCGCCGGCCGCTCAGCACGACTCCGGCGAGCCATTCGGGAGGAACCAGGACGCGGGAAGGTCCACGTCTGCGCCACCACGATCTCCTCGACGTCCTGCATCTTCCGGTGATCCCCGTTTTCCTTATGCCCTCTTGTAGCCACCGCGCGATGCACGCCGAGCCGCGCGCTCTCGTTTTCGGCGAGACTCCGGCGATTAGCGCCGCCCGCCCAACGCGTTTTGTCGCTGACCGTTGGATCTAATCCAACGGATCAGATTAGATCACTTAGCGTACCGTTAAGTTTAGATCTGGGCCGTTCCACACCATCCAGATCGAACGGCCCACGCGCGCGATCCGATCGAATCGGTACGGACCAATCAGAGCGCTCCATTTAGGATGACACGGATCGACTATTTTTCTATTTTTAGGCAGATTTAATTTAAAACTTGTAAATTCAATAACTTTTGTTCTGTAAACTCAAATGCAATAATTTTGTACTTTTTGGAATCAGTAGAACCAGTAGAACACAATGGATCCATAGATCTCCACTTTTGACACGTGCACAAACATGTTATTCATAGATTCCTAAATTGCACTAATTGGTACATAACTTTAATTCTAAAATGGCTTTTTGAGCAAATCCAAATACTATGGTTTTGTTAAGGTGTAATACTTCCATAAAGTAGAAAATAACAACTAATAGATCACTTTAACACCATAAGTTTTGAATCTTAGGTTATTAGATCCATATGAGAACACTAAAAATGTTACAATATATTTAGTATTGCATAACAATTGTGGTGTTAGTGCATTTTCATCATTGCATACCATGCATACATGTTTTTGAAATGTTTTCCTTTATTCTTTGTTTATGTGTTGTTATTCTATTTGTATAGATTGTGAGGAGGAGCAATATTACAATTGTGGTTGCTGTTCCTACTCATCCTGCTGCCAAGGCAAGTGACACTCCATGTTAGCACCTATATTTTTTTTACTAAGCATTAGTTATTTTAAAGTAGTGTGCATGATAGGACTTTTATATAGTAGTATGCTATGCAATATCCTAGCCACCTTTATACTTAGTCTTAGGAATTAGTAGTTGCTATGCTATATCATAAGATGATTTTACTAGAGATGTGTAGGAAAAATTGTAAGTATAACAAATGAATGAAACACCTGGGTGGAAGTGGTAAGACTGGGTTATGTTGAGTGTTTCCTCAGGGCCCTTATCTAAGGGTTATTCCACTTGAGGTTGTCACTTGCGGATGGCCACCCAGGAACAAAGAGATTACTATGTCCTTCTAAATTTAGTAGCTTCCCGTGCAGCCTTTTGACAATATGGGCTCTGTCTTGATCAATTAAGTTGTGAGGGTTCATCCCAGGCTTGACAAGAAGATGTAGCATAATTATAGGTGGAACGGGTCTTGCCGGTGGGTTTGGACTTCTTCTTTTGAAAGATCTCGTCTCAATTCTCTCCTTTCCATGATGCACTCCGGGTGTATAGGATGTTTGGGCTAATTGAAGACAAAGGGTGAAAGTGCACAACCTCTGCAGAGTTAGAAACTATGATCATAGCCGTGTCCCCGAAAATGGACGAATTCGAGCAGCTGGACAAGGATGGATAGAAGAATCTCAACACCGTTTTATTAAACTAAAATTTGCCCAAGGAAGTATGATTGTGGTACTTGGAGTTATTCCAATGATGCCACCCCCTTTTTGTAAAACAAAATGGCTTTACAAATGTGTTAGGAGAAAATTGGCATTTCTACAAATAGCCTTAAGATCCACCTAGCCAAAGAAATCATGTAGTACTAGACTTGCCATTTTATATCCACCATAGGTGTCATTTGCCAGTACATCATTGTACTGATCTCCTTTGGGGGCTGCATATTCCAACGTGCAGGATCTTCTGATGAAGAATGAGGATGTCTTTTCTGGACTCGAGTCTACACCCAACATGTTTGCCTGTGGCGCATGCTTGAAGATGGAGGCTCATTGCTAAATTACTTCTGTTGTTTGATCTTTGAGTTTTAGCTAGCCATTAAGGCTATGCACCTTGTAATAAGATATATTTGTCTACTCTGGATTCAGTTGTAATAATTTTAACTCTTTTGCAATGATACCTTTAAGTTTTGTATTGTGGTGCTAGCGTTGATCCAGGGACTAGCACATAACACAGGTATTTCACTTTTAATAAAAAGTGGGATGCTACAAAATGGTATCAGAGCCAGGTTGCCTGTAGGTTCGAGCCCTTAGGTCTGGAAAACCCTTGTTGATCAAATTTATTGACTCCTTTGAGAACTTTTGGATCCTAGCGGCATAGTGAGATTGAAGCGGCCCGGACAACTTTACGTGTCCACGGACACGAGACCGTTCCATGATTGGCTTGCGGGTGCCTGTATCTCTCACTATAGTGAATATCCAAATTTACAAAAAGTTGTCAATAACCCATGATCACCTTAGAGAAAGTTTGATATTTTCTAAGTATTTATGCAATTCCTAGTACTCCTTTACCTTATGCATTAAAACTTATGTTCCTTTACTCTTATGACTCAAGATGGAGAGCTTCAACTTCAACGACACTAAGGACATCATCAACACTCACTTTGGAGGCCATGTTCTCGAGATAGTCACACTGTTGGCGCTGCCCACACCCACCATCAGAGGGAAACACCTGAACAAGTTTAGCAAAGAAGGCTGCTGGGGAGTCAGACTTCTTCAGCCAGGACGCCAAACCGAGCCCACAACCAAAGACATCACGATCAAAGTGATCAGCGACTCCATGGAGAGAGGCCTCAACCTCGTCATGCAAGAGCTGATAGGACGTCTCTGTGGGAAGCATTATCGGGAGTTGAAGAATCACTACTCCTTTTCTCTAGGCAGACGTAATGAAGATGGGGAACCTTACATCTTAGCCCCAGAAACCAAAGCTACTCCGTTACGCCAGTATCTTCAAAACTTAGAGATTCATGTCAAGGACCTCGAGGAAGAAAAGTACAATGAGCTACTGTTGAATGATGAATTACGCGGCCTACTCAAGGAGGCAGAAGAGAAGGTGAAGACTCTAGAAGAGGTAGTCCACACTCAAGATGAGAAGCTGAAGACTCAGGACAAGAAGCTGCTGAGTCAAGAAAAGAGAATCAAGACGAAGAACCAAGAGATTAGAGACCTGAAGTCGAAAATAGAAGACAACGACTTGTACTTAGAGGCTGATTACGAGTTGATAGGAAAGATACGTGGTGAGAAGAGAGAGTTACAAGAGAAGAATGATGCCCTGGAGAAAGAAGTGAAGGAACTCAAGGCCATCCTCGCAGGTGAAGGAATCACGATTGAAGAAATTGAAGAAGAAGAAGACGTCATGGTTGAAGAGTAGTTTCTTTAGTTTGATCACCAAGTTGATGTTTACGTTTTTCGAGTTTAGGTTTGACCTATCAATTTTGTGATAAAGACATTTTGTGTGCTATCAAGACAAGTCCTTAAGTTTTTCCAAGCTTTATCTGCCTGTGTTATCCCTTTATGTTTGTGCATGGGTAGAAATATTTTTTTTTCTTAGATCTATCTATCTTAACTTGCCTATGCTGAAAAACCACCACAGATGCCTCCTCGTCGTGACCCCGAGAACAACAACAATGATGCTATGCAACAAATGATGGCAGCCCAGACTCAGCTGATGCAAATGATGACCCAGATTCTGGCAGCCAACAACAACAACAACAACAACAACAACAACCATAACAATCCACCACCCCCGCCCCAAGTGGATAGACTGGCCAGATTCCTAAGGCTAAAACCTAACAAGTTTTCCTTTGCCTCAGAACCGATAGTGGCAGATGACTGGCTACGGTCAGTTAATAAGGACTTGGTGACTTGTGAATGCACTGATGCTGAAAAGGTGAGGTTCACTGCCCACCTGCTCGAAGGACCCGCTGCAATGTGGTGGGAGACCTATCAAGTGACCCATCCTTTAGAGGGAATGACTTGGGATGCTTTCAAAGAAGGTTTTCGTAATGATCATATTTCTTCAGGAATAATGAATCTGAAGAGGGATGAGTTCCGCAGTCTGAAACAGGGAGGTAGGACTTTGAAGGAATATATGGATGATTTCTACACCTTATCAAGGTATGCACCAGAAGATATTGATACTGATGCTAAGAGGAAGGATAAATTCCTTAGTGGACTCAAAGGAGAATTGAAGATACCTGTGTCTGTAGCTTATTCTCCAAATTATCAAACTCTGCTAGACCAAGCCATCACTCTAGATAACAATATGAGGAAGGAAGAAAACAGAAAGAGAAAATTTGGGGTTAGTAAGACTCACTCTGAGCCATCACACAAGAAGCAGTATTTCTCTGAAGGTAGTGGCCACAAATCCTGGAGCCACCACAACAATGGCCATGGACACAAGCACCATGGACACAATCATAATGGTGGATACAGGGGTAACAATGGAGGGTTTAAAGGAAATAATCACAATGGACATAGCGAGGGAAATGGACATCATCGTCATAATACTGAAGGGAAGAGAGATGTTTCCCAAGTGACTTGTTTCAAGTGCAAGAAGACAGGACATTTTGCTAATGAATGCCCAGAGAGGAAGGTGGATGAGAATGCCAAGCCCAACCCATTTCAGAAGGGACATGTGAACCATGTCAATGTAGAAGAAGTAATGGATGAACCTGATGCTGTGATTGGTACGTTTCTACTCAACTCATTTACAGCATCGGTTTTATTTGATACTGGAGCATCTCATTCATTCATATCAAGGGCATTTGTAAATAAAAATGGGCTACCCACTGAAACCATAGGGAAAACCATTAGAGTAAGCTCCCCAGGAGGAGAAATGCTCGTCAACGCCGGATGTAGGCAGCTTACCTTGGAAATTGGAAAATACAAATTTCCAACCCATCTCGTAATTCTAGAGTCTCAAGGACTAGATGTTATTCTCGGGATGGATTGGATGACCAGTTTTGGAGGGGTCATAGATTGTGCAAACAGAGCAATTACACTCACCACCCCAGAAGGAAAGAGGATTAGATTCAAATCCAACATGGAAATAAAAGGGGTTATGCTCAATCATCTTAAGGGGGTTAGCCTAGATCAAGTACCCATAGTGAGGGAGTACCCCGATGTTTTTCCCGAGGAATTACCAGGAATGCCACCTGATAGGGATGTGGAGTTTCTCATTGATCTATTACCAGGCACTGGCCCCATAGCAAAAAGACCTTACCCCATGTCTACTGATGAGCTAAAGGAACTTAAGAAACAATTAGAAGAACAACTCGGGAAAGGTTTTATTCGTGAAAGTTCATCACCATGGGGAGCACCAGTTCTGTTTGTGGAGAAGAAAGATCGGAGTCAACGTTTAGTTATGGATTACCGTTCTCTGAATGAAGTGACTATCAAGAACAAGTATCCTTTGCCTAGAATCAACGACCTGTTTGATCAATTAGAGGGAGCATGTGTGTTTTCCAAGATTGATCTTCGATCTGGATATTTCCAATTGAAAATTAGGGAACATGATATACCCAAGACAGCCTTTGTTACTAGACATGGATCGTATGAGTATACGGTAATGCCATTTGGATTAACCAATGCCCCTTCCTACTTCATGAATATGATGAACAAAGTGTTCATGGAATTTCTGGACAAGTTTGTCGTAGTTTTCATTGACGACATTCTGATATATTCCAAGAGCACCAAGGAACATGAAAGTCACCTCTGTTTGATTCTGGAGAAGCTTAGAGAACACAAACTTTATGCCAAATTTAGTAAGTGTGAGTTTTGGCTAAGTGAAGTGGGTTTTCTTGGACACATAGTATCAAAAGAAGGAATTTCAGTTGATCCTTCCAAAGTAGCAGCAGTAATGGAATGGGAACCACCCAAAAATGTCTGAGAGATTCGTAGCTTCCTAGGTTTGGCAGGCTACTACCGGAGGTTCATTGAGAATTTCTCCAAAATTGCCAAGCCCATGACTGAATTATTGAAGAAGGAAAAGAAGTTTGAGTGGACCGATGCTTGTGAAACCAGCTTTCAAGAGTTGAAGAAACGATTAGTGACAGCCCCAGTCCTATGTCTACCAGATTTAGAGAAAGAATTCCAAGTGTATTGTGACGCCTCCCGCCAAGGACTTGGAAGTGTTCTTATGCAAGGAGGAAAGGTGGCATCATATGCCTCTAGACAACTCAAGAAGCATGAGGGTAACTATCCAACACATGATCTGGAGTTAGCTTCAGTGGTCCATGCCTTGAAAACATGGAGACATTATTTGATGGGAAAAAGATGTGAAGTCTTCACAGACCACAAGAGTTTAAAATACATATTCACACAGAAGGAATTGAACATGAGACAAAGAAGATGGTTAGAACTTATTAAGGATTATGACCTGAGTTTGCAATACCATCCCGGTAAGGCCAATGTAGTAGCTGATGCTCTGAGCCGCAAGGTTTACATTAATGGCCTCACGGCGGGTGAACTACCTGAGGATTTGTGCAATGCATTCAAGGATCTTAGACTAGAAATAGTACCCGAGGGTTTCATAACATCATTGGTGGTACAACCAACTTTGATGGACAGAATACGCGAAGCCCAGAAAGGAGATAAAGATATAGAGGAAATAAAAGTCAACCTAAGCATAGGAAAAGCTAAGGGATTTCATGAGGATGAGCAAGGAACCTTATGGTTTGAGAAACGTGTTTGTGTAGCCAATGACACTGATCTTAGGAAGCTGATTTTGCAAGAAGCACATGAAACACCCTACTCGATTCATCCAGGTAACACCAAAATGTACATGGATGTAAAGGAGAGGTTCTGGTGGAATAACTTGAAGAGAGACATCGCAGAATTCATAGCAAAGTGTGATGTGTGTAGTAGAGTGAAAGCAGAACATCAAAAGCCAGCAGGACTACTACAACCATTGAAGGTGCCAGATTGGAAGTGGGAACAAATTGGTATGGATTTTATTACTGGGCTACCCAGGACTAAATCGGGTTATGATTCCATCTGGGTAGTAGTAGATCGCCTAACAAAAGTAGCTCATTTCCTACCAGTGAAGACCACCTATACTAGTGCTAAGTTAGCAGAAATTTAAATGAAGAGAATTGTGTGTCTGCATGGTGTACCTAAGAGCATTGTTTCCGATAGAGGTACCCAGTTTACATCGCATTTTTGGAAGCAATTACATGAGTCCCTAGGTACCAGATTAGAATTCAGTACGGCATTTCACCCTCAGACCGATGGACAAACCGAGAGAGTGAACCAAATATTGGAGGATATGCTGAGAGCATGTGCACTAGACTATGGATCCAGTTGGGAGGATAACCTGCCGTACGCAGAATTCTCTTACAACAACAGTTATCAGGCAAGTATTGAGATGGCACCGTTCGAAGCATTATATGGCAAAAAGTGCACCACACCACTACTATGGAGTGGTGTAGGAGAACGGAATTTCTTTGGTCCTGACATAATCCAAGAAGCAGAAGAGAAAGTTAGACTGATTAAGGATAGACTCAAGATAGCCCAGTCAAGACAGAAGAGCTACGCTGATAACAAACGCAGGGATGTCACTTATGAGTCTGGTGATAGAGCTTATCTAAGAGTGTCACCCCTTCGTGGAGTTAAGAGATTTGGAATCAAAGGGAAATTAGCACCTCGATTCATTCGGCCATTCAAGATCTTATCCCGCAAAGGTGATGTAGCTTATGAGTTAGAATTGCCTGAGATCTTGTCAGCAGTCCATAATGTGTTCCATGTTAGCCAATTGAAGAAGTGTCACCCTGAGATGTTGGAAACTTCATTAAAGGATACCATACCCCTTGAGGAAGTACATCTCGAGAGTGATCTAACTTACGAGGAGAAGCCTATCAAGATACTGGAGACAGCAGAAAGAATTACCCGCACCAAAACTATCAAATTTTGCAAAGTTCAGTGGAGTCATCACACTGTGGAAGAAGCTACATGGGAACGAGAAGATGATCTTCGAGAAGACCACCCACACCTATTTGCTGATCATTCCGAAGTTCGAGGGCGAACTTCATCTTAAGGGGGTTAGTCTGTAACGTCCCAGGTTTTCAAAATTCAAATAACATCATGCATACATGAGCATCATGGAATAGTTGCATGTTTTCCACCTTGCATCAATCATCAAAACAAAATTTTAAACCAATCTTTACCACATAGGTTTATTAAGGGGTATTTTGAAACCCCTATACCTTCCTGCAAAATTATTTTTATTTTTGAAAAGTAACAGAGCCAAGAGACTCCTAACATCACTAGAGTTTCAAAACTTATTTTTATAAATTTTTCTGGTAAAAAATTGAGAAGTGTACATTTTGTTTAGTTTGTGTTGTATAAAAAAAGCACACAGAACAAAAAAAAAGGGAAAAACCTAAACCTACCGCGCTCCCTGGGCCCGGCCCACCTCTTTTTCCCTCTCTCTCTCGCCCAGCGCGCAACGCGCAGCGAAGCTTGAGCCCATTGGGCCAGCCCGAGGCGCAGCGCAAAACGCCCACGCGTTTTCCCTCTCTCTGACTCGCGGACCCACGGGTGACGCGAGCATGGCATCACGCCGTCTTCTTCCCCGCAAAGGCAACCCCGCGGAGAGCGCCCTTGATCACCGCGGCGTTATTTCGGTGATATCCTCGCGATCCTGCTCCCCGCCTCTGTCCTATTTAACCCCCCACCTCTCCTCTCTCCGCCGCACCAAAAACCCTAACCGTACCCCCTCTAGACTGCCCGCGATGAGCATCTGAATCTCCCCACGGCCGCCGCCTTCACCACTCGATTCCGGTGAGCACGACGCCCCTCTGCCCCTTGCCTCGCCTCCTCTCGTTTCCCCAAATCCGCGCGCCCCTCCTTGACATGCTTCTGCGCCTCAAAACCCCGCAGGTTGACGCCGCCATCCACGACTGCCACCGCCGGCCGCTCTGCACGACTCCGGCGAGCCATTCGGGAGGAACCAGGACGCGGGAAGGTCCACGTCTGCGCCACCACGATCTCCTCGACGTCCTGCATCTTCCGGTGAGCCCCGTTTTCCTTATGCCCTCTTGTAGCCACCGCGCGATGCACGCCGAGCCGCGCGCTCTCGTTTCCGGCGAGACTCCGGCGATTAGCGCCGCCCGCCCGACGCGTTTTGTCGCTGACCGTTGGATCTAATCCAACGGATCAGATTAGATCACTTAGCGTACCGTTAAGTTTAGATCTGGGCCGTTCCACACCATCCAGATCCAACGGCCCACGCGCGCGATCCGATCGAATCGGTACGGACCAATCAGAGCGCTCCATTTAGGATGACACGGATCGACTATTTTTCTATTTTTAGGCAGATTTAATTTAAAACTTGTAAATTCAATAACTTTTGTTCTGTAAACTCAAATGCAATAATTTTGTACTTTTTGGAATCAGCAGAACCAGTAGAACACAATGGATCCATAGATCTCCACTTTTGACACGTGCACAAACATGTTATTCATAGATTCCTAAATTGCACTAATTGGTACATAACTTTAATTCTAAAATGGCTTTTTGAGCAAATCCAAATACTATGGTTTTGTTAAGGTGTAATACTTCCATAAAGTAGAAAATAACAACTAATAGATCACTTTAACACCATAAGTTTTGAATCTTAGGTTATTAGATCCATATGAGAACACTAAAAATGTTGCAATAAATTTAGTATTGCATAACAATTGTGGTGTTAGTGCATTTTCATCATTGCATACCATGCATACATGTTTTTGAAATGTTTTCCTTTATTGTTTGTTTATGTGTTGTTATTCTGTTTGTATAGATTGTGAGGAGGAGCAATATTACAATTGTGGTTGATGTTCCTACTCATCCTGCTGCCAAGGCAAGTGACACTCCATGTTAGCACCTATATTTTTTTTACTAAGCACTAGTTATTTTAAAGTAGTGTGCATGATAGGACTTTTTATATAGTAGTATGCTATGCAATATCCTAGCCACCTTTATACTTAGTCTTAGGAATTAGTAGTTGCTATGCTATATCATAAGATGATTTTACTAGATGTGTAGGAAAAATTGTAAGTATAACAAATGAATGAAACACCTGGGTGGAAGTGGTAAGACTGGGTTATGTTGAGTGTTTCCTCAGGGCAATTATCTAAGGGTTATTCCACTTGAGGTTGTCACTTGCGGATGGCCACCCAGGAACAAAGAGATTACTATGTCCTTCTAAATTTAGTAGCTTCCCGTGCAGCCTTTTGACAATATGGGCTCTGTCTTGATCAATTAAGTTGTGAGGGTTCGTCCCAGGCTTGACAAGCAGATGTAGCATAATTATAGGTGGAACGGGTCTTGCCGGTGGGTTTGGACTTATTCTTCTGAAAGATCTCGTCTCAATTCTCTCCTTTCCATGATGCACTCCGGGTGTATAGGATGTTTGGGCTAATTGAAGACAAAGGGTGAAAGTGCACGACCTCTGCAGAGTTAGAAACTATGATCATAGCCGTGTCCCCGGAAATGGACGAATTCGAGCAGCCGGACAAGGATGGATAGAAGAATCTCAACACCGTTTTATTAAACTAAAATTTGCCCAAGGAAGTATGATTGTGGTACTTGGAGTTCTTCCAATGTTGCCACCCCCTTTTTGTAAAACAAAATGGCTTTACAAATGTGTTAGGAGAAAATTGGCATTTCTGCAAATAGCCTTAAGATCCACCTAGCCAAAGAAATCATGTAGTACTAGACTTGCCATTTTATATCCACCATAGGTGTCATTTGCCAGTACATCATTGTATTGATCTCCTTTGGGGGCTGCATATTCCAACGTGCAGGATCTTCTGATGAAGAAGGATGATGTCTTTTCTGGACTCGAGTCTACACCCAACATGTTTGCCTGTGGCGCATGCTTGAAGATGGAGGCTCATTGCTAAATTACTTCTGCTGTTTGATCTTTGAGTTTTAGCTAGCCATTAAGGCTATGCACCTTGTAATAAGATATATTTGTCTACTCTGGATTCAGTTGTAATAATTTTAACTCTTTTGCAATGATACCTTTAAGTTCTGTATTGTGGTGCTAGCGTTGATCCAGGGACTAGCACATAACACAGGTATTTCACTTTTAATAAAAAGTGGGATGCTACAGGATGCTTGATACGTCTCCAACATATTTATAATTTCTCATGTTCCATGTTGATATTATGCCAATTGCTACATGTTTTCTCCCTTCTTTATGTCATTTTTATTTATTTTCTAGGACTAACCTATTAACAAGATGCCAAAGAGCCAGTTCCCTATTTTCTGTTGTTTTTAGTTTCAGAAAAGTTGTTCTAGAAATATTCTCGGAATTGGAAAATTCGAAAGCCAGAAGTCCTAAAAGTCCCAGAAGCTTCCAGAAGTCCCGAAGAGCCCCGGAGGGGGGCCACAGGGTGGCCACACCATGGGGTGGTGCGGGCCCCCTGGTCGCGCCACCTAGGGGTGTGGGCCCCCTGGCCACCTGCCGGCATCGCCCTTTCGCCAATATATACTCCCCGATGCATAAACCCTAGGAGAATCGACCTTTTCCGCAAAATACATATGTAGCTCCGCCAACGCCACCGACAAGTTTCGGGGGACAGATCTCTGTTCTGGCACCGTGCCGGGACAGGGAAGTGCCACCAGAAGCCATCTCCATCGACTCCACCGCCATCTCCATTACTGTTGCTGTCTCCTATGATGAGGAGGGAGTAGTTCTGCCCCGGGGCTGAGGGCTCTACCGGTAGCTATGTGGTTCATCTCTCTCTCCCATGGTGTGATATATATGTGATCATGAGCTTTGTAATCTATTTGAATTCGTAGATGTTACTCTTCATCTTTTGGTACTCAAGTGATTTATTAATATGAACTTTGGAGTCACCTTGTCCCGCGGTGTGAAGGTGACACTGTGCACGCCGTGTGTGTCTCGCCTATGAAATTGTGGAGTTTGCTTAGTACCTTCTAGGGCGCTCATAGTGACAACGTGGGGTTAACTAGACATGGGAATACAAACTTGAGGAGTGTTGTTAATGCCCTACGCAATGATTAGTGTTTGTTATCTAATCGGAGAGGGTTAAGAGTAGCATAGTGAGAGAAGCTATCTAGTTATTCATTTATGTGATCATTGTTGAGAGTGTCCACTATTGAAAGTAGGAGCCCTAGGCCTTATTTCCAAGCATTGAAACACCGTTTTCCTCCCGTTCTGCTACATGTTTGATTGCATCCATTTTTTATTTCAGATTGCTATTATCACTTATTACCATCCATATTATTTGCATTTTACTCTCTCTTCGCCGAACTAGTGCACCTATACAACTGACAATTGTATTAGGTGTGTTGGGGACACAAGAGACTTCTTGTATCTTGATTGAAGGGTTTCTTGAGAGGGATATCTTTGACCTCTACCTCCCTGAGTTCGATAAACCTTGGGTGATACACTTAACGGAAACTTGCTGCTGTTCTACAAACCTCTGCACTTGGAGGCCCACCACTTTCTACAAGAATAGAAGTGTACGTAGACATTAAGCCTGAAACCCCCGGATTTGGCGGAACAGAGGGAATCTTGCCAATAGGTGGGACCTACCATTGTCTTGGGTTTTACTTGGGCCTAACCTAACACAACCCAGCATTTTTTTCCACTTTGGTACCCCCTTCCGGCTCACGTAGAGCGCCAGAACGATAGTTCCGCCTTTTTCCCTAGCGGGCCTAGGGTTTCTCCGTAGAGGGGCTCTGGAGCGTCTAAAAGTCACCACACCACATGGTATGACATACCATGTGTGTTACAGTGTAGTATCGATCTTGGATGCCCAAGATTCCGTAACACTCTATGTCAGGGCTTCACCAGCGTCGGATTGTCTCTCGCGGGTTCGAGATCTACTTAGAGCCCAAAACTCCCGGATCTGATGGAACAGGGGGAATCTTGCCAAGAGGTGGGACCTAACATTGTCTTGGGTGTTTCTTAGGAATAACCTTACACAACTAAGAAATTGGTTCTACTTTCTTACCCCCTTCCGGCTCACGTAGAGGGGCTAGAACAGTAGTTTCGTCTTTTTCCTAAGAGGGGCTAGGGTTTTTCCAGAGAGGGGCTCCGGAGCGTCTGAATGTCACCCCAACACATGGTATGCCATACCTTGTGTTTGGGACTGTGGAATGCGTCTTGGATGACCAAGATTCCCTCACTCTCTGCATTAGGGCTTCACCGGCGTCAGATTCTCTCTGGCGGGTTCGAGGACTACTTAAAGCCCAAAACTCCCGGATCTGACGGAACGGGGTGGATCTTGCCAAGAGGTGGGCCCTACCATTGTCTTGGGTGTTCCTTGGGCCTAAACTGACACAACCAAGCAATTGGTTCCACTTTTCTACCCCCTTCCGGCTCACGTAGAGGGGCCAGAACGACAGTTTCGTCTTTTTCCTCAAATGGGCTAGGGTTTCTTCGGACAGGGGCTCCGAAGCGTCTGAATGCCACCAAAACACATGTTATTCCATACCATGTGTGTTAGAGTGTGGCATGGGTATTGGATGACTAATATACCCTAACTCTCTGTGTTAGGGCTTCACCGGCGTCAGATTCGCTCTAGCGGGTTCGAAGAGTACTTAAAGCCCCAAACTCCGGGATCTGACGGAAAGGGGAAATCCTGCCAAGAGGTGGGCCCTACCATTGTATTGGGTGTTCCTTGGGCCTAAGCTAACACAACCAAGAAATTGGTTCCACTTTGCTACCCCCTTCCGGCTCACGTAGAGGGGCTAGAACGACAGTTTCGTCTCCCATGTTGCAATCATCAAAGTCAAGATTATTTTTATAGGAACTTAATCACTTTAGTTATGTTGCAATCATGAAACTCAAGATCATATTTATCAAAGTTAATGGAACCATTGTCTCCCATGTTTCTAAAAAGTTCACCACTTTTGGCAGGAACATTTTTAGCAGTTTCAGGCAGTTTTGCATTTTTAATAGTAGAAGTAGGAATGTTGCCAACACCAATTTCTTTTATGATTGATAGTAGAAGGTTTACTAGCATGAGTAGATTTAGTTTTACTAGTGGTGGTAATGGTGGAAACATTAGCTATATTATTCTTTCTAGCTATTTCATCTTCTCTTTCCCATCTAGCATGCAATTCAGCTAGCATCCTAACATTATCATCAATTCGAATTTGGTTGGCATTGAAAGTTTTGCTCTCTTTAACATCGTGAGGCATAACCTTTAGTTTCATAAAATCAACATCAAGAGTAAGGCTATCAACTTTAGAAGCAAGAACATCAATTTTGCCAAACTTTTCCTCAACAGATTTATTGAAAGCAGTTTGTGTACTAATAAAATTCTTAAGCATGTTCTCAAGATCAGAGGGTACACTTTTGTTTATGTTGTAGGAATTACTATAAGAATTACTATTATTGGGATGATATGGACTATCATTGTTGCTACCAAAATTATTCCTCTAAGCATTGGTGTTGAAATTATTATTTTTAATGAAGTTCACATCAACATGCTCTTCTTGAGAAACCAAAGAGGCTAAAGGAACATTATTTGGATCAATAGGAGCATGGCCATTCACAATCATAGATATAATAGCATCAGTTTATAACTCAAAGAGGAGGTTTCTTCCACAGAGTTTACCTTCTTACCGGTTGTAGCCCTCTCAGTGTGCCATTCAGAGTAATTTACCACCATATCATCAAGAAGCTTTGTTGCTGACCCCAAGGTAATGGAAATAAAAGTTCCTCCAGCAGCTAAATCCAGAAGGTTTCTTGAAGAAAATTTCATTCATGCATAAAAGGTTTTGATGATCATCCAAGTAGTCAGTCCATGAGTGGGACAATTTTTTACTAAATATTGTATTCTTTCCCAAGCTTTAGCAACGTGATCATTATCAAGTTTCTTAAAATTCATAATGCTACTTCTTAAAGATATAATCTTAGCAGGAGGATAATATTATCTGTTGAAAGTATCTTTACACTTAGTCCAGGAACCAATACTATTTCCAGGCAAAGATAGCAACCATTCTTAGCTCTTCCTTTCAAAGAGAAAGGAAACAATTTCATTTTAATAATATCTCCATCTACATCTTTATATTTTTGCATCTCACATAGTTTAACAAAATTATTAAGATGGGCAGCAGCATCATCAGTACTGACACCAGAAAATGCCTCTCTCATAACAAGGTTCAAAAGGGCAAGCTTAATCTCATAAAAATCAGCAGTAGGAGCAGGTGTAGCAATAGGTGTGCTAATGAAATCATTCTTGTTGGTGCTAGTAAAGTCACAGAACTTAGTGTTCTCAGGAGTAGTCGTTTTAACAAGACTAAAAATAGGAATAAAACTACAGTTACAATAAGAACTATTTTTTGTGTGTTTTTTATAAAGAGAAGTAAACAAGACAAAATAAAATAAACTAAGCAAAAAAAAAACAAAGTAAAGAGATTTGAAGTTAGAGACTCCCCTTGCAGAAATTCTCTTCCTCCCCGGCAACTGCGCCAGAAAACTTGTTGATGGCTGACGTTGGTAAACCCCAAGAGAAAGGTTGTGAAGAGAGCAGCGGCAGTTTTCCCTCAGAAAAGAAATCAAGGTTGAATCGACCAGTAAGAGGACAAGCAATCTCTGAAGGTTGATACAGCTGAGATGGCAGGGCGCACTACCGGTTCAGCAGCAATGTGGAACCTACACAACACAATCAAATCAATTTGCCCGCAATGAAGCAGTGAGGTTGTCAATCTCACCGGTTTTCCTGAACACAAATAGGTTAAACGTATGGTGTGGAAAACAACATGAGAACAGTATGAAAGCAGTAGCAGCAATGTGAAAACAGTGGAAGCAGTGTAAAAATAGTGGAAGAAGTGTGTGTATTATCAGCATGAGAAAATGGACAAAATTCACTAGATGTGTCTCTCCATAAAAGGTAAATAACATGTGTGCTGAACAAATTATATGATATAGGCTTGGCCTCTAGGGTGGCCCGATCTTCACGGATTGACGAACGAGAGGTGGGGAGATTGGGAAGAATGCGAATAAAACGATGAACTCACGCACACAAAAGGGGAGATAACTCGTGAAGCCTACGAGGGATCACAAACCCAAGTCAACAACACGCTAATTGGAACCGATTTCTCTCACCGGCCGGTCCACAATCCAACAAAAGCCATAAGGGGAAGGTTGGCAAGAACTACAGGAATCACGAGGTGAAATAGTAGCTACTTGGAGAGATTTTGATACAATCCAATAGATGAATCTATGGAGTAGCCATGGATCCCATGGGGGAGGTTCTCCACATGGGAGGGGGAGCACAAGGCCCAAATGTATCTCAATTCAACTCTATCCTATGAAGGAGGGGGAGGGGTCCTATATATAGTAGTAGGGGGTAGGTAGAGGGATACAAGGTAATATTCCCTCTCTCTGCGCGCAGGCAGGTAAGGCGCATGGGAACCGGCCCAGGCCGGGCTGGCCGGGCTGATAGGCCGGGCCGGTTTGTAGGGGCGCCAGCCTGAGGGGCGCAGGGGAACCGACCTAGGCCGGGCTGCCAGGCCGGCCAGGTACCCGAGAGTGCTGGCTTGGGGAGCCGGCCAGGCCGAGTCTTCAAGCCGGCCTTCCTGGCCAGATTCCTCTTCGTCTTCTTGCTTCTTCCTCCTCTTCCACGCGTACACCTTGGACGGCCTTGAGTCTTGGGGCTCCTCGGCATCACCCCTCACTTCTGTAGTCGGCGACTCATACCTAGCAATGCACGAGATGGTCATGTAGTACACCATCCAAAGGGTTATGAAGTGTGTTCTCGAAGAGGAATGAGTTCACCTTTTGAATCCATGGCGACTTGACATATGATGGAGTGTGAGACATTCCTAGTGGGGTGGGTCGCGCTGCATCATTATAGATGGGCAATTGACAGAAATGAAGGCTGCACCATAGTGCATATGCAAGACATAAAGAATACTATGTTATTCATGCGGGCATTACAACAAGATATATAGACCATCATCCAAATGCATCTATGACTAATAATCCACCCTCCGAATATCATTCGAACAAACGTTGGGTATTAATTTGCAAGCAACAGATAATCGTAGTAAGGAAAGTGTGTAATGTAAACAATGTAAACTAAGTAAACACCGTTGTTTTCTCCCTAATGGCAATATCACATCCTCCATCCGTCACGTTTCTGTCACTCGAGCACATATGCGAAGGAGGCATGAACCCACTATCGAGCATAAATACTCCCTATTGGAGTTACTAGCATCTACTTGGCAAGAGCATCTACTAATAATGGAGAGAATGCAAGATCATAAATAACATATGCATGAAGATAACATGATAGATTTATAATCAGAAGACATAGCATTCAAAATTTATCGGATCCCAGCAAACACAACATGTAGAATTACATAAAGAGGATCTCAATCATGTAGGGCAGCTCACGAGATCTAAACATGAGGTACAAAGTGGAGAAGACAACCATCTAGCTGCTGCTATGGACCCGTAGTCTAGGGATGAGCTACTCACGCATCACTTCGGAGGAGGGCATGGTGGTGTAGACCCCTCCCGTGATGAATTCCCCTAATGACAGGGTGCCGGGGAGAGCTCCAAAATCCTCCCGATCTCGGGATGACGATGACGGCGGCCTCGGGTGTTTCTTGGGACGAAGTGGTATCTTTTTAGGGTTGATGTATCGTGGTTAATAAATAGGCGAAAGGGAGATGGTGGTGGACGCCCAAGGGGCCCACACCACCCCGAAGCGCGGCCAGGGGGATGCTGCCCTATGGTGTGGCCCCCCTCCGAGCCTCTTTGGGACGCCGTGGAACCTTCGGGAATTCTAAGACTTCCGGGCTTTGAATTTTCTAATTCCAATAATATTTCTAGAACAACTTTTCTGAAACTAAAAACATCAGAATACAAGGAACTAACTCCGTGGCATCTTGTCAATAGGTTAGTCCCGAAAATCGATAAAAATGACATAAAGTGTATAGCTAACATGTAGGAAATAACATTAAAACAACATGGAACATCAGAAATTAAGGATAATTAAGGATGCGTTTATGATGTATCAACACCCCAAAGCTTAGTTCCTACTCGTCATCGAGTAGGTAAACGATAAAAACACATAATTTCTGAGGTGACATGCTACCAACATAAACTTGATCATCAATAATGTAAAATCATATGTAAGCTGAGATCATAATACTTTAAACACAAGCATCATAGATAAAATTTTAACAATAACGCATAGAAATCACCTTGCATCATGAGAAGTAACACAAATAAAATATCATGAATAATAATGCACTAAAAGATATACGTTTGTTTCAAGCATAGAGATAACATGGCAAAGTGATATTTCTCTTGTCCTTAAGAGTGGGGAAAAAAATCAATGCCAGGATACCTTCAAAGTTCATGAGGAAGACTAGAACAAATAATTAGAGAACAAACAATAGCACATCATGAATGAATCAATAATGTTTCTGGGATAATTGCACATTAAAGTCATAAGGGCAACCATGCTCTCTCAACTATGCACAAAGTTAGAAGATGGAGACTCAACATAAAAGTAAAAGAAAGGCCCTTCGCAGAGGGAAGCAGGGATCAACTCATGTGATAGAGTTTTTTATTTTATTAAACAGAGGTATAAAATATTTGACACTCCTCCCAACCATCTTACACAAACCGCGGTTCTCCTGCTCCTCCTTGCGGGTCACAATCCTCAGATCCGGGGCGAGGAACTCGGCAACTTCCCTGCTCTCGACGTATCGGAAGTTGAGCTCGGCGCGCGGGCGGCAGAACCACCACACCGCCACGTCGAACGCGCGGGCGGCGAGCTCGGGCGTGTCGAAGGTGCCCATCCACCACCGCACGCCGTTGTGTGTGATCTCCATGGACCAGCGCCCGGACGGCCGCAGCTGCACACCTCAGAAGCCGGTGCTACTTCTCACGCGCGGCGCCATCGGGTGGAACAGCGACGAGAGTGAGGGGGAGGTCGGGGGGCTGTTGCGGTGTGCAGTAATCAGCGCCGAGAGTGAGGGGGGAGGTCGGGGGCTGTGGCGGCGGCGTAGAAGGTATGTTGCGTGGTCCGTGCTCGGTCGTATTTATGCGATAGCGACGACGTCGAGAAGTTCATTGACCGTTGGCTTGCCACGCTTTTGTTGAGTTCTGCAGTGATGAGTTGCACGGTCTACCAGCACGAGGGATTTGATCTAAACTCGAGGTTTTAGTAGCTATTAGCGATTTGATCTTTACTCGGGTTTTAGCACAAGGGATCTACCAGCGATAATATACCTTTGAAGTTTACGAAACAAACGAAACCTTAACAAGTCCAGGAAACAAACGAATTTAAAATCCAGCGAGACAAAATAAGAATTTCATAGGCCTAGCTCAACAGCATCCTTGTCTCTTCACCAACAAAGCATATCCTTTGTTCCGGTTCTATATCGCCCCCATCTCAGTGACCGCCTCCAACCTAGGGTCACCGGTCTCCCTCACAATGATCAAAACAGGTTGCTGATTATGAAAATTATTGCCTTGGACGAAAACCATCCATACCATCTTGTCGAGGATAATGCGGCCGTCGGTTTTCTTGTCGTAAGAAATGGTGGTGACATGCTCTTTTGCTCTAAGTCGTAGGCCAACCCTGCCATGATTCCTCAGGAGAGCATGTTCTCCTATCAACTTCGGTAGTTTCTAAGCATGAACGATAATATACCATATTAGCAGACCTTCTCATGGTTGTTGGAAATTTACTTGCAAAAAGAAGAGGGTGTTTTATAGATACAGACCATAGTATAGTGCTGCAAGTTTGTGATGGCGAAACGAGTCACAAAAGGAAGCCCAACATAGGGTCCAAGGGGTAGACGCCGGGCCAGGCGGTTCTTCTCGTGATTGTCGAGATTGGCTCTTTGGGCATATACGATGTTGGCATCATCATGCCTCTCATCAGCAGAATTGTCAGAATCCTCATCATGGACCTCATCATCAGAATTGCTAGAATCCTCATCATGCATCTCATCATCAGAATTGCTAGAATCCTCATCATGCATCTCATCATCAGAACTGCCATCTATGCTGCAAACTGAGTCATCTTCGCTTGAAACTGAGTCATCTTTGCTTGAAATGCAAAGTGATTCATCTTGGGCGTCACGAATAATAGCAACGTAGATAGTGGGCCTTGGTATCATGGAAAACACTAGTATGTCTCCCACGGAGATGTTCTTTTCCTCGATGAACCAGTCCCACTGTATCACGTGCAAACGGGTCTTGCTCTGTTCTTTTGACACACGAAAGGTGTACTTCCTGCCATGGGAACTAAATAGCACATGCTCGCCTACTAACTTGTTGAATGCTATCCAAGCAGTGCACGGTACAACCTGTGCATCAGAATTAAAAGAAACGTGGAAATTAGATATTGTAATAAAAACACAATACATAATACAAGTGTAAGAAGAAGAATTTTTTTTTTACCACTGACTTGAGGTGACACTCTTGTACATCAATACCGAACTTGGATGCAGAAAAATCAACATTTGGGAAATTATTCTTGCATACAGGGCATGGAATACGCTGTTAATCAAGCAAAAAAGAAGCATAAATTACAAAATGTGCATATAAGCAGATTGGTTCTAAAAAGAAACAATTCTTTCACGAAGACATTTATGTAAAACTGGGGCCAAACCATGAACAAATGGTAATGCCTCATAATAAAAGCACAACCATGTTTATCCAAGAAGTAATTCTACACTACCAAGAGAAATGCACAATGAATGTGCTTGTACATTGCACAAGATAGTATGGAACCATCATTGCAATGATATGGTGACACATTTTAGTCATCGACTTAAAGGGATCATGCACATTCAAAAAAACATCTATAGTCACAGCTCTGTACTCATTGGCCTGAGGGAACATAGAGACAAAACAAGCATACACAAGTTTGCTACGCCAGGTGGGCCAGCAAAAGCAAAGACATGGCACATATATTTGTGTTTGGTTCTTACTTTTGCTGGCCATCTAGTGGAGACAGTGAGGCATCAGCCAAATATACATGTGTCAAAGTCATCATCATTGACCAAATCAGCTCATAAATTGTGCATAGTGATAACAAGCCTCATAAACACATAGGTGATCATGCACTAAAGGGCATCCCTAGAATTCATTGTAACATGAAGTCAGAATAAACACATATGGAACAATGCAAAAAAAAAATGTAAGACACGCCTCATAAACGCATTGCCAACACTTGATAGAAGAACGAGCCCAATACCAGGAAGTACTACAAGACGTGGCCTTGTATCACTGTGTCAGACCCCGGACCCAGAGATATACAAACTGTCATGTGCTCCTAGCAATGGACTCACAAGGGTTTTAGGGTTACCAGCCCCGGCCGCAGCAAACAACGGCAGACAGACCGGATTCATCGGCACGTAGTCCGGATCCCCGGTCTACTACTCGTTGTGTCCATGCTACTCATAAACAGATATGTATAACCAAGCGTCCACGAGTCGGATGAAACTGAAGGAACGGGACCAAAGTTATACAGAGCTGCTATGTGTCCAGAAAGTGCAGCAACAATCGAGGGTTACTGGGGTTACCTCGCCCCAGGCCGAATCACATCGGCAGGCGGGCTCGGACATGGATCATTGGCTCCACAACCCCTCGACTACAACAACTATGCAGGTATAGCCAAAAATTTGTAACAACAGACTCGAAACCAACAATCGATCGAAGCAGCACTCTAGACATGAAAGTTGTATTAAACAAGTCATACTAGAGTAGTTTACACGCAGAGGTTACACGACCAACATAGGTCAAGCAACCCAACATTACAACATGCAGCAAAAGAAAATATGTTGCTATACAACAAGACTGCAAAAGGACTAAGAGTCCGAAACATAAGCAATGTATCCAAACCCATACTACAGATACCAGGCTGCCACCTGGGAACCCCTAACTACTCATCAACGTCGAGGTAGAACCCTTCTTCAGCTGCATCGCCGAAGTCTGAAACAAAACAACAACGAGGCAAGGTTGAGTACAAAAGGTACTCAGCAAGACTTGGCTTTTAAGGTCTTTTGCGTAAAGCCATCTTTGTTTTCCGAAGATGAGGAAGAAGAAGCACGTGTAATAGAGCATTTCTAAAACAGAGAAGGAGTCTACTCAACTACTGAGATCATCATGTTCTTTAGTCCACTAGGTCCTTTCTCATCCCCATACTATCTTATGCTACAAGAATCACCCCTCTCGGCGTAGTCGAGGAGGCATCTTTCATTCGTTGTCAACAAATTTTAGTCATTCTGTTAGAGTTGTCTATGATCACAAAATCCGTTGCCAAGTCGGCCATAACCGTGGACACGGCTTTCCGAAAGATTTATCCCTGCAGGGGGTACACTTTACCCACACGTGTCAACCGACTCTTAACGCCACGTAGGTAACGCTCATCTCTAAGAGCGCGGCAGAGTGTGGTCGACCATGGCCTTTACCTTGCTTAGCGCTATCCATGAGTCAACCCAAACAGGGCCACCCCGTCAACAGGGAGTTGGCCACCTCCTGACGGCACCTGTTCTGTGAGTCGGGACAAGATCCGTGTACGTCCATCACATGCCCTAGTTTTCTCCAAAACATTTTATGACACACCCGCAAATGGAAACTTCTATCTACGTTCCCATTGAAGTGACTAGACAAGTTAGTTAGCCGAGCGGGGTTCATTGGCTCGCGTGTGGCTGCACGTTCAGTCTTGGCTTCGAAGGCGAGAACTCGCACCTAGGGGCATGAACGAGACAAAAACCACAACCCACAGTGGCCTCAACATCCATGTCATGTTAATCAACCATATCAAAGCATAAACACCTTTCATACTAGGTTCACGCATTATCAGCATTCATCAACCGTATGAAGAAGATCATAAGACTAAGCATGTCTAAGCACTGAACACACAAGGCTCTACGTTACTCAAACAACCCTAGTCATACTAGGAGGGTAAACAGGTATAAAGGTGACATATAAGGGGCTCATGCAGTGGATAGGTTAACTCTAACAGACTCAAAACTAAGTTGAATCGTATGCATGAGTAATAGGTTGAAAATACTCAAAACATGGGTGGAGCCATGAGGTTGTGCTTGCCTTGCTCGTCAAAGGTGTAGCTGGGGTTGTCGTAGAAGGCCGGATCAACCTCCGGATCTCGGTCTACCGATATCGAGCAACACCGGAAAGAAGGCAAACAATCAATACTTGATGACCGTGCAATGCACAATATGTATGGATGATTAAAACAATGCAACTGACTAAAGCTTGGAAGATAGAGCAAGAAGCTAGGGTTCTACGCCGTGAACAACGAACACCGGAGGGGGAGAAAACCCTAATCTAGAGGTGTGACCAAGTTTAGTTTCTCAAAAGACTTTGGTAACCTCATAGATGGATTGCAATTGGTTCACTGATCAAAATGGTATATTACACTTAATTTTCTAATTTTATTGAATTAAAACTTTATTTTCAATATTTAAATGAAATAAATTCAAACTACAAATGTGGCCTCATTTTGAACTTTGCGAAACATGTATGAAAATGGTATAAACAAATAGCTCACATTTTTATGAACATTTTACATATTTTTACATAATTTTTGGAGTTATAAAATAGAAGTTATTTAATTTCCAAATTTTACTTAACTTCTGTTTTTCTATTTATATGTGGGGACCACTGTTCAGTTTAAAACATTAAAAGAAAAGTCACCTGGCGCGCCACGTGGGCAGGTGACGTCACGGTGACGTCACCGTGACCTCACACGGTGGCCGGCTAGTGGCAGAAGCACCCGCCGGCGGCGATTCCGGCGACCCCAGCAAGCGAGGCTGGGTGCGTTGGGTGCACCTCGACGCGCTCTACCTAACCGTGGCGGAGCCGCCCGCTGAACGTCAACGACGGCGAGCTGCCGTGATGGAGACGGCGGCGGTGTGCTCGGGCTCCGACGGGATCGTTGATTCTGGACGGGAGGGGGTGAACGGAGGGGTCAGGCATGAGCAGGAGCTCACCAGGAGCTCACATGAGCGGTCGGCGGGGCCGGAGGAGGGCGGAAACGGCGGCGCGATGGAGGGATTCCGGCGGTCGGCCGCGGGGAAGAAGACGTCGATTCCGCGCGACTAGGCCATCTCGGCGGCTCCGTGCGCTCGAGGACGGAGAGGAGGACGGTGCGGTGCTGGGAGCTTCTCGGGGAGGGCGGAGAAGGAGAGAATCGACGGCGGCAGCGAAACGACTATGGGGCTAGGGTTCAGTGCAGGAAGAGAGAAGCAGAGGGAGAGAGGAGGGAGCTCGAGGGGGTTCTGCGAGCTAACTCGATCCGGACGGCGCCTTGAGGGCTTCGGGACGTCCACATAGCAAAGGGGCGAGCAGGAGGTGGAGCTCGCCGATCTTCTTCGTCCTTCTGGCCGGAATTGGGGAAGAAAACGAAAAAGAAAAACAAGACGCATATAACCCCATGGATTTTCTGGAAAATTACCAAGTGGTCCTTTTGGACTTCAAAACAGAACCAAAATTAGATTTTGAGGGCATTTTTGTGCAGCAAAAATTACACAAAAATATTTGTTGGAAAGCTCTTCAAATTTGCCACCTTTCTATCATATGGTTGGTTCACTTTGAAAAACTTTGTAAAACAAATTTGTGTGAAGTCAGATTAAGTGATTTTCTTTTAATTTACTGATTAAATTTTAAATTCAAATTTTTGGTCCATTTTTCATGCATGCATGCCATGTACTCAACACCTCTCTTTATTACACAAAAGTCGGGATGTTACAAGTCTACCCCTCTTACAAGAATCTCGTCCCGAGATTCCTAAGTTTTAGAAAAGAAGTCGGGGGTACTTAGATCGCAAACGATCTTCTCGTTCCCAGGTTGCTTCGTTCTCGGAATGATGTGACTATTGAACTTTGAGGAACTTGATGGTCTGACTACGAGTTCTTCGTTCGGCCTCATCGAGAATATGGATAGGAACATCTTTGTAAGAGAGATCATCCTTAAGCTTGATAGTCTCGTGGTCCACACCACGAACAGGATCTTTGAAGCTACGTTTGAGTTGGGAGACATGAAATACATCATGGACATCCGTAAATCCTGGAGGCAACTGCAGTTGATATGAAACTTGACCTCGTTTTCCAATGATAGGGAAAGGACCGATATAACGAGTAGCCTGTTTGCCTTTGATTCCGAACCGTTTTCCACCTTTTAGAGGTGTGACTCGAAGATAAGCTTTCTCACCAATTTCATAATGATCATCTTGATGGTGATGATCATAATAACTTTTCTAGCGAGACTGAGCTGTTTTCAGTCGTTCACGAATGATGCGATCGATTTCTTCCGCTTCCTTGATTGCATCTGGACTAAAGAATGTTCTTTCACCAGTTTCAGACCAATTCAGCGGAGTTCGGTATTTACGACCATATAGAACTTCGAAAGGAGCCTTGCCCAAGCTAGATTTATAACTGTTCTTATAAGTGAACTCGGCATATGGAAGGAACTTCTCCCAATCCTTACCGAACGATATAACACAAGCTCAGAGCATGTCCTCAAGAATCTGGTTAACTCTCTCAGTTTGGCCACCGGTTTGTGGATGGAAATCAATGTTGAAAGATAGTCGGGTTCCCATAGCTTGCTGGAAACTTGCCCAGAATTGTGAGGTGAACAGACTTCCACGATCAGAGATGATCCTCTTTGGAACACCGTGGAGGCTGACTATTCTGGATACATATAGATCCGCCAGCTGGATAGCGGTGATATCTTCTCGGATAGGAAGGAAGTGAGCAACCTTAGATAGGCGGTCAACCACCACCCAGATATCATTATGGCCTTTCTTTCTCTTGGGAAGACCAGTCATGAAATCCATACCCACTTCATCCCACTTCCATTCAGGAATAGGCAGGGGTTGAAGAACACCGGCTCGTCTTTGATGTTCTGCCTTCACACGACGACAGACGTTGCATTCAGCAACATACTGAGCGATTTCTCGCTTCATTTGGGACCACTAGAACCTTTGACGTAGATCTTGATACATTTTGGTGCTACCAGGATAAATAGAAAGAGGTGTGTCATGATCCTCCTGGAGAATTAGCTTTCCCAGATTCCGCATCTTCGGCACAACCAGATGGTTGCCAAAATAAACGGTACCTTGATCATCAACGGAGAAACATTTAGCTGCTCCGCTAGCAATGTTATTCTTAATGTTGGTAATTCCCATATCTCGCTTTTGAGCTTTCTTGATCTGGTCCTCAAGGGAAGGTTTTACCTCAAGGTTGGCCAAATAACCAGAAGTTACGATCTCAAGGTTGAGTTTAGAGAACTCCTCGTGAAGAGAAGGTTGAGCTAGTTGTATCATCAAGTTGTTACAATAAGACATCCGGCTTAGCGCGTCAGCGACGACATTTGCTTTTCCGGGTTGATAGTTGAGACCCAAGTCAAAGTCCTTGATTACCTCCAACCATCTTCTCTGTCTGAGATTCAGATCCGGTTGGGTGAACAGATATTTCAGACTCTGATGATCTGAGTATAACTCACATCGGTTTCCAAGAAGAAAATGACGTCATTGCTTGAGAGCATGGACCACGGCTACTAGCTCGAGATCATGGGTTGGGTAATTGCGCTCATGTGGTTTCAGTTGACGAGAACCATAAGCCACCACATGACCTTCTTGCATTAACACACAACCGAGTCCTTATTGAGAGGCATCACAGAATATGACAAAATCCTTCCTCGTATCAGGAAGAACAAGCACATGAGCGGTAGTCAGCTTAGTTTTCAGAGTTTGGGAACTTTCCTCTGCCTTCTGTGACCACTTGAACTTTTTGCCTTTCTTAAGAAGTTCAGTCATAGGATTGGCAATTTTGGAGAAGTTCTCGATGAAATTACGGTAATAACCTGCCAGTCCGAGAAAACTCCGAACATCCTTGACTGACTTAGGTGTTTCCCAGTCTAGAATGGTTTGGACCTTGTCTGGAATGACGACAACACCTTCAGCAGACACCACGTGTCCGAGATACATGATTTCTTTCAACCAGAACTCACACTTGGAGAACTTGGCATACAGCTTGTGTTCACGGAGTTTAGATAACACCAAACGCAGGTGTTCAGAATGTTCATCTTCGGTTTTGGAATAGACCAAGTTGGCGTCGATGTAGACCACGACGAACTTATCAAGATACTCCATGAATACCGACTTCATAAGCCTCATAAAGGTAGCTGGAGTGTTGGTAAGACCAAAAGACATGACGGTGTACTCGTAAAGACCATAACGATTAGTAAACGCCATTTTGGGAATGTCCTCCATTCTGATCTTTATTTGATGGTATCCTGATGACATGTCCATCTTGCAAAAGAAAGTTGCACCAGCTAACTGATCGAAGAGGTCGTTGATTCTTGGAAGAGGGTATTTGTTTTTGATGGTCACTGCATTCAGCGGCCGATAATCAACAGCCAGACGTGGAACATTGGTATCCCGCTTCTTGACAAAGATAGTGGGACAACCCCAAGAAGATGTGCTAGGTTGGATGAAACCTTTTTCTTCTAACTCCTCAATTTGGTGTTTCAATTCAACCAGATCCTCTGGGGCCATACGATAGGGTCTTTTAGACATAGGAGCGGTACTAGGGACTAACTCAATGGCAAACTCCACACTTCGGTCAGGTGGCATGCTAGTTAACTCTTCAGGAAACACACCAGGGAAATCACTGACTACAGGTAACTCATGAATTTCAGGAGGGTAATCACCTTGCATGAAGTACAGCTGCAGTTCAGGAGATAGTTGTGTGCGTGCTGATGGCGTAATAGTGTACTCCGACCAATAGTCGATGATGGCACCGGAAGGATGTTTCAAGGTGAGGCATTTTGTTGCACAATCCAATATAGCTCCATATTTGGCAAACCAGTCCATGCCCATTATAACATCAAGGTCAGTGGATTTTAGGGCAATGAAGGTTGAAGGGAATTGTAAGGATCCCACCTCAACCATGAGCTCTGGCGTAACCATGGTGGTTTGCCAGTTGCAACCAGGAGAGTTTACCACCAACGGTTTTGACAACTTCTCAAAAGGTATCCCATGCATTTTAGCAAACCCTTCTGATATGAATGTATGCGATGCTTAAGAATCAAATAAGGCTAAAGCCGAAATTGAGTTGACACGAATCGTTCCCAGTAAGACGCTTGGATCTTCCTGAGCATCCTCAACAGTCACGTAGTTAAGGCGACCACGTCTAGCACCAGCAGGCTTCACTGTTTTCTTAGGAGGAGGAGCTGCACGTCCAGCACGATTCTGAGGGCACTCCCTTGAGAAGTGACCAGGCTGGCCACAGCGATAGCAGACATTGCTGGGAGGAGCGGCAACTGGAGGGCAAGAACCTTGTCCACCACCATAGGTTGATGTAGTAGGTGGTGCAGGTGGACGAGGGACATATCCAGATGGCCTTGGCTGATACGGAGCCCTGGAATAACGCTGTATGGAATGAACACACGGCGCTTCCTCTTCTGACCAGAGGGTGATGCACGGATTATCCAACACTCTTCTTCATAGCGGTATCCATCTCCTTTTTGCCACGTTCAAGAGTGATGGCCTGGTTGTACAGTTCCTGAAAGCTCTGGAGCTTAAAGGGCAGCAACTCATAACGAACAGTTGGGTTCAGGCCCTTACGGAACAGATCTGCTTGTCCTCGTCATTAGTGATATCACGAGGAGCATAGCGATCCAGACTAGTGAAAACACGACCATAGGCCTCAATACCCATGCCGCCCTGGGTAAGATCAAGGAACTCCTTTCTTTTACCGTCCATCACTACCTTCGGGATATAGGCCTCACAGAAAGCAGTGTGAAACTGTGCTCAGGTGACCTCATGATCTGGCGCCTGCAACGCCAAGAAGCCTTCCCACCAAGCACCAGCAGCACCCTCAAGCTTGTAGGTGGCGAAGTTCACACGGTCACGATCCTAGACACGGAGAGCAAGGAACTTGCACTCCATTGTGCGAAGCCAGTCATCGGCATCAAGAGGCTCAGTGGATTCAGCAAAGTATGGTGGCTGAGCCTTGAGGAAGTCCACAAGCGTAACGCCGGCAGCACGACGTTCAGTGTTCTGGTCCACACGCTCCGGAAGGTGTCTCTTCCTCAGACGGTTTGTCTCAATGCTCTGCAACACCTGCGCCATTGTGGGTGGCGGCGGAGGTGTTGGCTCAGTAGGAGGGTTGTTACGGCCACGAGTACCACTCGACATCTTGAGTAAAAGGAAGAAGAATCATGAATAACACATCCATGGAACAAGATACAATGTATCGACATGTGATAGTTTCAATGCAAATCAAGATACATGCCAGAATGTAGTAGAACAGAACAAATGAGCATGAAGTGTATCGTTTCATCAACATGGAGACAACATCTTACAACATTTATTGAAACCAGTCGAAGTACAAACCATACATAGTGGCGGTACAAGCTCACAAGCTTAAGTACATACAACACTGAAAGGAATTACGGTAGATACACATCACCGATGTTCTACTCCTATACATTATTTTTTTACAACTTCAGGTTTCGAGTGCATGAAAGCAAACATTACTCTAACTGGAACCGACAATGGTCTCAGTATCCTGCGAAGCCGAAAGGAAGTGGAACTGGAGCACCATAGTAGCGACGAACAAACTCATCATGTGGTCCATGGAGAGACTGTGGTACACCACGCACCATCCTAGGCCTCCTCATGCGTCCACGAGGGGGAACATCACCTCCAACATTTGGAGACGCAACCGAAGAAGGCACAAGTAAAGATGTAAGCTCTATCTTAGAGGTCTGAACAAGACCACTCTCAACGAATGGCCTCACTCTGTCGGTCACAGTCCTAAGACTAGCTGCAATGGTGTTGACTAGTGCACTAAGCTCACGCTCACGACGAGCATAAGCAACAAGAAGATCAGCGGTGCACCTAAGTCTAAGATCTTCCTCCTGGGAGGAATCAACAAAGGTATGGGTGAGAGACCCCTCAAGAGTAGGCTCAGAACCAGGACAATATCGGAAAGAGCTATGCTCATGGTCTGGATAGTGGTAACGAAGAACGTTAAGACAGTGTCGTGCAGCATCCTGCACAGCCATCTCAAAAGTGAAACCAAGACCCTCAGCATAGTGCATGGCAGGAATGATGGTACCATCTGGCTGTGGGAGACGGACACCACATAGGTACTGGGACTGGTTGAAGTCACGGTACTGCTCATACACATTGTACACAGGGTACCAAGGGAATCCTAGGTTTGCACAGGCCGAGGCTAAAAGATGGGGAAAACCTGGAACTCCAAGGCAAGGGGTGTGTCGAAGAACCTGTCCAGAGGTCATCTGGAACAAAGACACTTGCAAGATGTCAAAAGACATGAACAAATGATTTGGATTTGGAACTATAACAACCTGAGACAAAATACTCGGAAGAAAACACCCAACGGTTTTACTCCTAACTTTTGAGAAAACACCAAGGAAACCAATACACATTAAAACAAATGAGGTACGGTGACTCAGAGTTAGAGCGATACCAGGTAAGGAGTAAAAAGAATCCTAAGAGGGTTTTCATAACTCATTTTGTCTTTTCAAAATAGTTTTCACAAGTTCTAGACTCAACATCGACCAACGGCAAGGGTTTCCTATAGGCAGTCCTACTCTGATACCATGACTTGTCAGACCCCAGACCCAGAGATATACAAATTGTCATGTGCTCCTAGCAATGGACTCACAAGGGCTTTAGGGTTACCAGCCTCGGCCGCAACATACAACGGCAGGAACACCGGATTGATCGACATGTAGTCCGGATCCCCGGTCTACTACTCCTTGTGTCCATGCTAGTCATAACCAGATATGTATACCCAAGCGTCCACGAGTCGGATGAAACCGAAGGAACTGGACAAAAGTTATACAGAGCTGCAATGTGTCCAGAAAGTGCAACAACAATCGAGGGTTACTGGGGTTACCTTGTCCCAGGCCGAATCACATCGGTAGGCGGGCTCGGACATGGATCATCGGCTTCACAACCCCTCGACTGGGACAACTATGCAGGCATAGCCAAAACTGTATAACAACGGGCTCGAAAACAACAATCGATCGAAGCAGCACTCTAGACATGAAAGTTGTATTAAACAAGTCATACTAGAGTAGTTTACACGCAGAGGTTACACGACCAACATGGTCAAGCAACCCAACATTACAACAAGCAGCAAAAGCAAACATGTTGATATACAACAAGACTGCAAAAGGACTAAGAGTCTGAAACATAAGCAACGTATCCAAACCCATACTACAGATACCAGGCTGCCACCTGGGAACCCCTAACTACTCATCGATGTCGAGGTAGAACCGTTCTTCAGCTGCATCACCGAAGTCTGAAACAAAACAACAACGTGGCAAGGTTGAGTACAAAAGGTACTCAGCAAGACTTGGCTTTAAGGTCTTTTGCGTAAAGCCATCTTTGTTTTCCGAAGTTGAGGAAGAAGAAGCACGTGTAATAGAGCATTTCTAAAACGGAGAAGGAATCTACTACAAAGATCATCATGTTTTTAGTCCACTAGGTACTTTCTCATCCCCAGATTATCTTATGCTACAAGAATCACCCCTCTCGGCGTAGTCGAGGAGGCATCCTTCATTCGTTGTCAACAAGTTTTAGTCATTCCGTTAGAGTTGTCTGTGGGGACCCCAGACTAGCAGTCCGAGACCTCCAGTATGCATACATTCACGATCCCATGATCAGTTAGTCGTGAACAACATACTCGAGTTGGCATTGCAGATTACAACATCCACTACACGAATACACGGCTTACACAACTGGTCACTTGACTCAGTTGAAAACAACTGCCACGCAGGGCAGGAACACATACTAAAAACAGTGGAAGACTACAAAACACACTCGTGGTAAACCCAAGTCACGCCTTGACTACCTACAGGCTACTGACTCAGAGACGTTCCTAGTTCGCATAACCGTCAGCGACACCATCTTCTTCAGGTTCTCCGAGTTTCTGCTCAAAGTATGGCTAAGACAATAGCCAGGGACGAAACCAATGTGAGTACGTTTGAATGTACTCCGCAAGACACCCCAAATGAAAGCTAAACATGCAAGTATGCAAATATATATATAGGTGGTCGGAAGGCTTTAATTAGGGTTCAACTAGAAATGATGAATTTAGGACTAATCATAGTTGCACAAGTTTTATTTTTCTTTGTTGAAGAAGATACTTCAAAATATATTTCATTTCTCTTGTAGATATAGCATGTCCACAAGGTTTTGATAGAGCATTCTAAATAAAGAAAACATTTCTCTTTGCAAAACTTCTTGGAAAAACACATCTTTAAGATCATCATTTATCCGGTACCTCAAAGGTACAATCATTCCCTTTCAACGTACCTCCCAGGTACAATTCCAAAACACTTTATAGCTTTTTGAAAACATTGACACAATCCACAAGATCCAGTACATCCGCCGTGAACAACCACGGACTGTCCGAGACAGTATGCAAACATCGGATAACTGGTCCTAACCATCCACTATGTCAGCGCTAGTAAATGACTACCTCTTCAACTGGGTTTGTTCTCCCCGGCACCGAGTGAGTCAGCCGTATCGATCCGGTTTCCCCTGACAACACACCGCCATGGCAGGAGACCAAACTGTTGCAACCGGTGGCGAACTTAATCCCCACACTCTGAATGTCCCATTTCTCCCTCCTGGCGACAATTCGGTTCGGGGGACTCTAACCCCTATAGCACATTGAGGTAGACACAGACTAACACCGACAAGCAATTAGCTAGACCCCATTCCCATATTGGGGTAATGTGGCAGCACGGCTTGGTTGTCCGGCGAAGACTAGGTTATGTGTCATTTTTGGAAAACAAGTCGAAAACATTTCCTTCTTCACGAACCTCGGTTGGACAAGGTCCCACCTTTCCTCGGGGTTTTTCCAAGCTTTTGCTTTCCAAAAACATCAAGTTAAAATGTCCACTAGGGGACTTAAGTTGGTTAACTCATGATACTAAAATGTCTAAAGGGCTTGGTAACACCAAGATTATATAATGGATATAGCATATTAGATACATAAAAATAGATAGTGGTATAGTCCACTTAAAAGAATAGTTTTTGAATCAACTTTTGTAAAACTTCAGAAGTAAAACATGCATGGTAGATAATGATAAGTAAAACAACAGCAAGCATTTAGAATGGCTTGCCTTGGCACTGGTCTTGGTCTTGCTCTTGAAATAAACAAGAGTTGCAATAAAAACCTCTGCGGGAAATAATACCGTCTTCGTTTTCTAACATCGTAAAACAAAAAGGAAAAACACCCAATCAGAACCAAACAAAGGCAAGCACTTGATAAAATGTAAACATACAGCAAGAATTTCATCAAACAAGTACACTCACAATCAATGGTACTAGGGTGCACACCATCAAGCAAAACAGGCACAGACAATACACACGAATAACACTAGAATTGAGGCTATGGATCCTCAACCAAATTGGCATGGGTCCAGTGGGTGTGCCACTCTCATATCATGATCAAATAAGGTTGAATGACTCTCTGGTCATTCATGAGGATGAGCAAAATAACAAGAAAACAACCTAGGAACACATGCACATGCATAGAAAAATAATAAGAAGCAATATTACAATCTCAAAGTAACACATGCTTTTCTAACCATTGAGAAATAATATAACCAGTAGCTAAGCAACCTAATAACAGAGAGAAAACAATACCAAACATATCATGTCATCACTCAAAACATGGAAATAATCATGGAGCAAAATGACCACTAAAACTAGAGATGCAAAAGGGACTATTTAGACATGCATACATGCATAACAATACTAGATCATCAACCATGATTTATTCCAACAGGATGGATCTGTAAGGTAGCATCCAAGTATCAGAGAAAACAACACCTAGACATGCTAGTAATATCAAAATAAAAATCTAATCAATGCCTCCAGATTTAAGCATGCAAATAACAACTTATGGCAGAAAATCATCTAAACCTATCATAGCATGACAAACTTATCTAGAGGTCACTCAAGCATGAAAACAAGCATAATGATATAGAATAACAGTATCTATGCTATGGAAAATAATACTAAAGCATTTATTCAATTCATCATACCAATATGAAGAATAACATAATTTAACCTATTATTACTAGGAAAAACACCCTATGAGAATAAAACCATAACAAACATGGTTTTTCACACCCAAACCCTATCATGCTAGTGAAACACTCAAAACACCTCTCAATAATGTATTAATACATTACACATGCTAGGAATCACTTTTATAACAAAAACAATATAACACACAATTTAATAAAGGCATAGCAATAATATGCAGAAAATGGCTAAACACTAAATATTGCACCAATCCTATTCTGTAACTTATAACATCATGAAAAGCTAGTATAAGGTGCTCCTAGTCATTATCAAACCAACACAATTGGATTCATTTCAAAAATCATCACCAATAAAATTAAACAATTCACAGAATTGCTCTCTGGCCTAAAACTAACATGCATGTCATTTTCACACCACAACTCAAGTAAACACAAGGCCAACTTCCACAGATAAACATTTTCAAGGGCTACTCAGAACAGTTGAGTTTGCATGTTTTGGATCTATAAACTCAAGTTATTAAAGAAATGGTGTTAATGACTGTCTCTGCCATTTATTTTATTTCTCCAAAAATATACCACAAAATGCAGATCTACAAGTTGGAGATGGTTAGGAAATAGTAGATCTACATCTGTGATTTTTTGTTTGGCAAGTTTTACTCATTTGCATTTTTGTTTTGATTTAAAGTAAAGCAGTAGATCTGGATCTGCAGGAAAACAGAAAAAAAACAACCTGCACGAAGGAAACAGGCCAGATCTGAGACTGGGCCGGCCTGCTAGGTGCTCGTCCGCGCGGGAAGGATTCAAACGCGAAGACGAGCCTCGTCTGGGCCTGTCCGTCAGCGGCCTGGACGGATGAAACGGTACATGACCGTTGGATCAAAATCCGACACGCGACGAGACGCCGCGTCGTCCCGCCCCGGCGACGACCAGAAAGGAGCGGCGGAAAACAGAGGGCACGGCGGCCCGAGGTGGAGCTTCGCCGGAATCTCGCTGGAGTGAGTTCCCAGCATCGCCTGGAACCGAGACTGGGTCTAGGAGGACCCGGAAGACGACGCGCATCTGATGCCCTCGTCTTCTCTTGCTGGGAAGGACCCGAGCTAAGGTTCTCCATAGGTCCCGTGGCGGCGGACCAAATCCAAGGATGGCGGCACTCCTGCAGGGAAACAAACGGAGAATTGAGGAGGGCATGAGCATCAAAGGATCTCAAGGGTGGAAGGGAAGAAAACGGAGAGGCTGGAGCTTCCCTGTATGTTGAGCTCGATGAGGAGATCGCCGACGGTGAGCTTCGTTCGATTCCGGCGAACAAGGAAGAATCAGAGGGGGCTTTCAAGATAGGGGTTCGATTGAAGGCTATAGGAGCCAGGGAGACATCCTCGGGAGCACAGAAGTGGCTCGCACTCGCATGGCGTCGGAGCTCGTGCGCATGGCCGAACGACGGCCATGGCGGCTCGGCTGGGGGCATCAAGGAGGGAGGGAAGGACGTCTAGGGAGTGGAGCATGACCAGGGGGTTCTCTGGGAACATAAAGAGAGAGAGGAGGGGGTTTGTAGAGCTTCCACCCGCAGGTGTTCGACATTGATTAGAGGAGGAAGGAGAGCTCAAGGTGAGGAATGTGAGGCACGGGTGTGCTCCATGAAGGCTAGTGTAACCAGAAGACATGGTGGGAGGCACGACATGCGGCCCAGGTGTTGGAACGCAAACGACGTGTCGGGGATGTCCTGGGTGCCATGGACACCTCATGGGCAAGGAAGAAGAAGACAAGGGGAGGGGAGGGGACTTGCCAGGGAGTCACAAGATGCACGGGGAGCCTTGTGGCGCAAGGGCTCTCCCTAGAATGGACTGAGGAGGTGGAGTAGAAAAATGGAGGGGTTGATCACCATCCTTGTCCTCATGTTGGTGGATGAGCTAGAGGGAGAGCGAGAGAGATGGGTGGGTAGACCATGTCCAGGAGGTGAAGGAAGATATTTACTACTGCTCAGAACAAGAGAGAGGTGGATAGGATCCAATAATTGATCAAAACAAGTGTGAAAACAACCATGTCCAAAATAACCAGAAGTGGTTTTTGATTGTTTTCACCAATAGTTTGAACATAACACATGTGCAAAATCATGTCCATTGGATATAGAATAAAAAATGTAGTCTAGGGGTGGTGGTCTCAAGTTTTTATGAAAACTTTTCTTTCACAAAATTTTGGGAATTCAAAAATGGCAAAAACTGTTTTTAAATATTTTCTCCAAAATTTTCAACACAACTTGAATTCTTTTTTCTATAAATAAGTCCCAAATGACCATAGGCATGTTGGGTATTTTTTCCAAGATTTTAGGAAATACTTTTATTCACAAAATATTTTAATGTCCATTTCTGGCCTTTTGGAAAATGGAAAATAATAAATAGTAAAATGCTTTTACAACAAATATTTTTGAGTTGGGATGATAGAGTACGTAATATAGGTCTCAAAAGTGATTTTTAATAAACAACTCCTTTGAAAATATTTGAGACACCAAGTGGAAAAAGGGTGAAAACAGGGGTTTATTTAATAGGCTAAAAACCATGAGAGAAGAATAATTAAATAGCCATTGGAAAATAAATGGACCATATGGACGTGATGTATAGGTCATGGAGATTACAAGGGTAGGTTCATAGGGCCTGAAAACAATAAGGAGTGCTTTGGAGTAACATGGAAAAAGTGCTTCATGATAAAGGTGATATGATCATTATTTTTGGGGATGCCTTCAATAGGACTTTGATAGATGATACCAAAGGGTTTCAATATCCAAGATAACACCATGGATAGATGGCATAGATGTTAAACATGATATACATGAGGGTAACTTGATGAATAGAACAACATTTGACATAAAGGCATGTCCCAAAGGTTAGAAGTTTTTAAGAAAACAGAGTATGAGATGGTCATATGATGGAATATGATATTGATGTTTGATCTTGTTATTAATAGGTTTTATTTACATAAAACAACACACATTAATCTAGAAACAAAAATAAATACTTCAAAGCAAACACAAGATAAGATCACCCAACAAGTAGATAAAGTAATAAGACACACAAGATCACTCAAACAACTGAGTTCTTAAATTTAATTTCCAGGATGTTTTCTCATGTGTTAAATAGAGGTAGTGATCAAGGCATACCATGACAATAGGATTTTGTAAAGAGGTACAGCTCAAAAGTTGTTATTTCCAAAAGAATATAATTGAGGGCAAACACATGGGTAACATAGTCCCCTATTATTGTTTTTGCAAAAAGAAGGAAGTGAGAGGGAGTTTTTGAAATACTTGCAAAAACATCTTGTTTGAAAACAGGTTGGAGATGATTAGCTCCAAAATACTTTTCATATAGTTTTGGAAATTTCTTTTGTTTCCTCAAAACTTGGCCTTTGGGTTTCTTCTAAAATCAAAACATTTTCAAAAAGGTTTTTGCCAAAAGAGTGTGATGGATGAAGATGATAAGATTTCCTGTCATGACTTGATCACAAGGGTTGTGTTTTAAGAAAGTTATGATCAATGGTTGTAATGTTAGTTGTTAACAAACTCAAACAAATACACAATCAACTAGCAAATAGAAAAGAAACACAAGCATTAGCCAAACATGTTAAAAGTTTTTGTTGCCCCTGATTTTTGGGTTATTGAAAACAAGTTTTTCCTGTCTTCCAAAAATTGGGCTATTACATTGTCTATGATCACAGAATCGTTGCCAAGTCGCCCATAACCGTGGACACGGCTTTCCGAAATATTTATCCCTGCCGGGGTTTCACTTTACCCACACGTGTCAACCGACTCTTAACGCCATGCGGTAACGCTCCTCTCTAAGAGCACGGAAGAGTGTGGTCGACCACGGCCTTTACCTTGCTTAGCCCTATCCACGAGTCAACCCAAACAGGGCCACCCCGTCAACAGGGAGTTGGCCACCTCCTGACGGCACCTGTTCTGTGAGTCGGGACAAGATCCGTGTACATCCATCACTGGTCCCGGTCGTGCCTTAGTTTTCTCCAAAACATTTTATGACACGCCCGCAAATGGAAACTTCAATCTACGTGACCCATGGAAGTGAATAGACAAGTTAGTTAGCCGAGCAGGGTTCATTGGCCCGCGTGTGGCTGCACGTTCAGTCTTGGCTTTGAAGGCGAGAACTCGCACCTAGGGGCATGAACGAGACAAAAACCACAACCCACAGTGGCCTCAACATACATGCCATGTTAATCAACCATATCAAAGCATAAACACCTTTCATACTAGGTTCACGCATTATTAGCATTCATCAACCGGATGAAGCAGATCATAAGACTAAGCATGTCTAAGCATTGAACACACAAGGCTCTATGTTACTCAAACAACCCTAGTCATACTAGGAGGGTAAACAGGTATGAAGGTGACATATAAGGGGGTCATGCAGTGGATAGGTTAACTCTGACAGACTCAAAACTAAGTTGAATCGTATGCATGAGTAAGAGGTTGAAAAGACTCAAAACATGGGTGGAGCCATGAGGTTGTGCTTTCCTTGCTCGTCAAAAGTGTAGCTGGGGTTGCCGTAGAAGGCCGGATCAACCTCCGGATCTCGGTCTACCGAGATCGAGCAACACCGGAAAGAAGGCAAACAATCAATACTTGATGACCGTGCAATGCACAATATGTATGCATGATTAAAACAATGCAACTGACTAAAGCTTGGAAGATAGAGCAAGAAGCTAGGGTTCTACGCCGTGAACAACGAACACCGGAGGGGGAGAAACCCCTAATCTAGAGGTGTGACCAAGTTTAGTTGCTCAAAAGACTTTGGGAACCTCATAGATGGATTGCAATAGGTTCACTGATCAAAATGGTATATTACACTTAATTTTCTAATTTTATTGAATTAAAACTTTATTTTCAATATTTAAATGAAATAAATTCAAACTACAAATGTGGCCTCATTTTGAACTTTGCCAAACATGTATGAAAATGGTATAAACAAATAGCTCACATTTTTCTGAACATTTTTCATATTTTTCCATAATTTTTGGAGTTATAAAATAGAAGTTATTTAATTTCCAAATTTTACTTAACTTCAGTTTTTCTATTTATATGTGGGGCCCACTGTTCAGCTCAAAACGTTAAAAAGAAAAGCCACATGGCGCGCCACGTGGGCAGGTGACGTCAGACGTCACCGTGACCTCACACGGTGGCCGGCCAGTGGCAGAAGCACCCGCCGGCGGCGATTCCGGCGACCCCAGCAAGCGAGGCTGGGTGCGTTGGGTGCGCCTCGACGCGCTCTACCTAACCGTGGCGGCGCCGCACGCTGAACATCAATGACGGCAAGCCGCCGTGAAGGAGACAGAGGCGGTGTGCTTGGGCTCCTACGGGCTCGTCGATTCCGGACGGGAGGAGGTGAACGGAGGGGTCGGGGAGGAGCAGGAGCTCACCAGGAGCTCAGAGGAGCGGTCGGTGGGGCCGGAGGAGGGCGGAAACGGCAACGCGATGGAGGGATTTCGGCGGCCGGCCGTGGGGAAGAAGACGTTGATTCCGCGTGGCTAGGCCATCTCGGCGGCTCCGCGTTCTCGAGGACGGAGAGGAGGACGGTGCGGTGCTGGGGAGCTTCTCGGGGAGGTCGGGGAAAGAGAGAATCGACGGCGGCGGCGAAACGACGGCGGGGCTAGGGTTCGGTGCATAAAGAGAGAAGCAGAGGGAGAGAGGAGGGAGCTCGAGGGGGTTCTGCGAGCTAACTCGATCCGGACGGCGCCTTGAGGGCTTCGGGACGTCCACGTCGCAAAGGGGCGAGCAGGAGGTGGAGCTTGCTGCTCTTCTTCGTCCTTCTGGCCAGAATTGGGGAAGAAAACAAAAAAGAAAAACAAGACGTAGATAACCCCCTGGATTTTCTGGAAAATTACCAAGGGGTCCTTTTGAACTTTAAAACATAACCAAAATTTGATTTTGAGGGCCTTTTTGTGCAGCAAAAATTACACAAAAATATTTGTTGGAAAGCTCTTCAAATTTTCCACCTTTCTATCATATGGTGGGTTCACTTTGAAAAACTTTGTAAAACAAATTTGTGTGAAGTCAGATTAAGTTATTTTCTTTTAATTCACTGATTAAATTTTATATGCAAATTTTTGGTCCATTTTTCATGCATGCATGCCATGTACTCAACACCTCTCTTTATTACACAAAAGTAGGGATGTTACATACTGCCACGTATTGGACCTGATCTCCTAGCATTTATCATGGCATGCAAACCAAGGGAAAAAATAGTGCTTATAATAGCATGTACGAATACAAATACTCAAATTGTATACACTACAAGGTACTATAGACACTCTTTTTGCCTTTACCATGGCCTAGTTTAAATCATCGGCATATAACGAGGACATTCAAGGCAAAGAAAAGTGGAACAATGGAAACAAATGTAATACGAGCCTCATATATCATTGTCATGCAAACCAAGGGCGAAAGGAGTGCTTATAATAGCATGTACGAATACATATACTCAAATTGTAGACACTACAAGGTATTATAGACACTCCCTTCCCTTTACCATGGCCTAGTTTAAATCATCGGCATAACAAGGAGGACATTCAAGGCAAAGAAAAGTGGAACAATGGAAACAAATGTAATACGAGCCTCATATATCATTGCCATGCAAACAAAGGGATAAAAGAGTGCGTACAATAGCATGTACGAATACAAATACTCAAATTCTATACACTACAAGGTATTATAGACACTCTCTTTTCCCTTTACCATGGCCTAGTTTAAATCATCGACATATAACAAGGAGGACATTCAACGCAAAGAAAACTGGAACAATGGAAATAAATGTAATACGAGCATCCTATATCATTGCCATGCAAACGAAGGGCAAAAAAGTGCCTATAATAGCATGTACGAATACAAATACTCAAATTGTATACACTAAAAGGTATTATAGACACTCTCTTTCCCTTTACCATGGCTTAGTTTAATCATCGGCATATAACAAGGAGGACATTCAAGGCAAAGAAAAGTGGAACAATGGAAACTAATGTAAGATGAACCTCATATATCATTTCCATGCAAACCAAGGAAAAAAGAAGTAATTAGAATAGCATGTATGAATAAAAATACTCAAATTGTATACACTACAAGGTATTGTAAACACTCTCTTTGCCTTTACCATGGCCTAGTTTAAATCATCGGCGTATAACAAGGAGGACATTCAAGGCAAGGAAAGTGGAACAATAGAAACAAAAGTAATACGAGCCTCATATATCATTTCCATGCAAACCAAGGGAAAAAGAAGTGGCTATAATAGCATGTACGAATATAGATACTCAAATTGTCTACACTACAAGGTATTAAATAGACAATCTCTGTCCCTTTACCATGGCCAAGTTTAATCATCGGCATATAACAAGGAGGACATTCAAGGCAAAGTAAAGTGGAACAATGGAAATAAATGTAATACGAGCCTCATATATCATTGCCATGCAAACCAAAGGCCAGGCAAGTGCCTATAATAGCATATACAAATACAAATACTCAAATTGTATACACTACAAGGTATTATAGACACTCTCTTTGCCTTTACCATGGCCTAGTTTAAATCGTCGGCATATAACGAGGACACTCAAGGCAAAGAAAAAGTGGAACAATGGAAACAAATGTAATACGAGCCTCATATATCATTGCCATGCAAACCAAAGGCCGAGAGAGTGTCTAAAATAGCATATACGAATACAAATACTCAAATTCTATACACTACAAGGTATTTTAGACACTCTTTCTGCCTTTACCATGGTTTAGTTTAATCATCGGCATATAACAAGGAGGACATTAAAGGCAAAGAAAAGTGGAACAATGGAAACAAGTGTAATACGAGCCTCATATATCATTGCCATGCAAACCAAGGGAAAAAGGAGTGGTTATAATAGCATGTACGAATACAGAAACTCAAATTGTATACACTACAAGGTATTATAGACACTCTCTTTCCCTTTACCATGGCCTAGTTTAAATCATCGCCATATAACAAGGAGGACATTCAAGGCAAAGAAATGTGGAACAATAGAAACAAATGTAATACGAGCCTCATATATTATTGCCATGCAAACCAAGGCCAAGCGGAGCCTATAATAGCATATATGAATACAAATACTCAAATTGTATACACTGCAAGGTATTATAGACACTATCTCGGCCTTTACCATGGCCTAGTTTAATCATCGACATATAACTAGGAGGACATTCATCATGTTGATAAATTAGGATACACAAAAGAAAAACAGGTGGAACAATGGAAAATGCACAGAAAAAATGAATTTGAACTCAGAATTTCGAAGTACAACAAGTATAGTCACTACTAGCACCTGGCCTCGGTAAATCATTAGCCAAAGTGTTAATAATTGGCCAAAATTGAATAACTTTGCAAAAATGCCAAATCTAAGCCGTGAACCCAAAAAAAAACCCCAAATCTAAGCCTAATCTAACTGAAGCACCCAAATCAGTTACGAAATTAAACCATAACCTATCGAAATCATGGTGGAAATAGATGAACTAAGCGTGTCGGATATCCCAAACTTAAGCCATAGAACAAAACCACGTCTACGGGAGAAAATACGAAGCAGATACGCAGAATGAACGGTAAAAACATGTGGATCTACCGTATATGTCGTGCTACGCAGAAAAATCGAGCTCAATCTACAGATCTACGATACATACAAGGGATAAGAGGGTTAGATATCATCTTACCGCCATTGCCAAAGCCCTCGAAGAGGACGGGACGAGCACGTGGTGATCTGAAAAAAAAGCCGATGAAGATCCTGCCTGCCAAGGGAGGAAGAGGAGGCCTGGCCTTCGTTTCCCGCCAAGGATGGTCGTCGCGCTGCTGTCGATGTCCCGGTGGAAGAAAACCCGCCGACGGAGAGAGGGCAAGCTCAGGAAGGTGGTGAGAGAGATAGAGCGAGTGATATGACTAGAAGAGAGAGAAGGGGAGGTGAGCGCAATTGTCGGGGGGCTACACCCAAGTAGGGGTAAGACTGGTGGTAAAACAGCGATCAATGTACGGTTTGCCGCGTAGGCGGCTACCGGGGATCCGGTATCCGGTAGACGCTACTCGGTGATAAGTACTGAAGGACAAGACGAGATAACAAGTGATATTCTGGATCAACCAGGTAGAGCTCGGGTGATCCGAGTAGATGGGAAGCTATCCTGCTCGGGCACAAAGTCAATGGAGCCATTGTGGGAGATCCCGCATATCCTGCAGCCATACAGGCGTGCGGTTCAGCATACTAGGAGCATGATTATCTGCACTGAGGCGTGGGCACAGTACGGTTAGGCGCATCTCAAGACCTGTCACTAACAGGTGGGACAGGACATGTCAGTGACCTACCCTAAGGGGCTGACAGGGTGGACAAGACCTATCAGCCGGACGGCGCGGAGACTTTCGGCACGTCGTCAGCGGTAACACGGAGGCGTGCGACGTTTGCAAGTGGTGTTGTCACTTCGTGTACTTTTAAGTGTAGTTTACTCGCTAGCCCACCATTATATAAGGGGGCCAGCCCCCTCCTGCGCGAGGGGCGTTGGATCCAGGTGCATGTATTGAGAGTCTTAGCGACACACAGAGAGAGAGCTAGCAGTTGGCTACTCGGTTGTGAGTAGGACAGAGAGAGTTTGTGACTTCCCTGCTCGGTTGAGCATTATACAAAGAGGTAGGCAGGAGTAGGGGTGTTACCTCCACACGAGGGCCCCGAACCTGGGTAGATCTTGGTGTTTTCAGTGTTCTTGAGCGCGTCTACTCGACGTCCGATCCCTCCCCGAATACCTACAGCGTCCATCGGCCCCAAACATTACCCACCCTATGGCATCTGTCTTTACCTCACAATGACAGTTGGCGCCCACCGTGGGGCCAGCAGCGGCGCTGCCTGGGGTGCATATTCGGACGGGACCGGTTGCTCTGTCGGGGGAGCGCGTCGTTTGTGGCCTTGTCCACAGATTCGGCTCCTTCGACTTCGTTAGCGACAACGCCGGTGATTTCGGCGGCAGGCCCATGCCTGCAGGCGGCATCGTCCTCTCTTTCGGCGCACATTTGGTGTACGTCGCCACCACCGTCATCCGTGAGTACCCCGAGGTGGTGCTCGTCGCTAAAGATCCCCTCGCTGTTCTCGCTGTCCGCGGGAAGCCTGCTGCCTGCTGTGTGGGCAGCGTGGAGGTGATGATGACCGGCCCTGTTATTGATTCCGGGAAGGGCGCGGCCACTGCGCCTGAAGTCATTGAGGAGCCGGCTGCTCCCAGGGGTCACAAGCCTTACGACATGCCGCGGAACCTACCTGGCTACGTAGATCCTTCTACATCAATAGTGATACCGGCTGCTCGTGCTGGTGTCGAGCAGCTCGGCATGCCTATCGCCACGGACGCGGATACGGATGTGGTGAGGGCGCAGCTCGAGCAGCAGCGACTCGCTTTGCTGCAGGAGGCCCAGGAGCTGGAGAAGGTTAGGCTTGAGCTTAACTTGGATCAAAATGAGTAAAATAGAGGACATGCCTTTACTCCTATATCTAGGAATCCTAGCAAGATAGGAACCATTCGTCGCAACTTAGGCGCTAAGCTAGCTAGAGATGGTAGAGCTGCTAGCAGGTCTGCCAGTCAAAACACAGATGGTAGGAAGAAATACAGTTCTCCTGCAAAAACACATAGGGATGCAGAGGCAGTTGCTACAGAGTTACCGCATCTCACTGGCGAGGCACGTGTTCGGTAGAACGAGCGGCTCAATGAGCTTGTTCAAGAAGCGGGTAGGCAGAATGAGGCTTTTCGGCAGGCCTATTCAGGAGGCGGTGCGTCTCATGTTGTTCACTCGCATGGGGCAAGATCTGTGGACCAGGCCTCATAACCACTTCCCAGCGGTGATAGGGCCCAGAGCGTGAACTCTGGGAGGAACAAGCAGATGGAGGTGTACGACCCGGCTGACGCCAGAAAAAAGCACGCTGTAGAGCGGCAGCCCGACAAAAAACACAATGCTGCAGGTGCAGGCCGTCAGGCTGCTAGAGTTCATCAAGAGGTGCAAGGAGAAAACCGAGATGGCCCACCTCGGCAGCATGTTGCTAACCCAGTCCAACATGTTGTGCAGCCGGATGTGGTTGCTGCTGTGGCCAACCCGGTTGCTCAACCCGGACCTGTGCACCAAGACCGCTACAACGACGGGTACTCGGCGATGGAGCGAGCCGGGTACGCCGACCCAAGTGATCTCGCAACTCGGTTAGGAGGAAGGATGCTGGAACCAAGTGAAGCAAGGTACAAGCTGAACCGACTCTGCCGGTCCGAGGAGATAGAAGCAAAGGGCTCGCCAGGGCCAGGCTGTTTTGGTCCCAGGATCATGGGGGAGCCACCCGTGTCCAAATTTCAGCTGGCTAGAGGGACCAAGACCTATGATGGAAGCACCAATCAAGAGGACTGGCTGAATGACTATGTGACTGCCGTGTACGTTGCAGGTGGCAACAGGAGATGGGATGTTCGGTATGTGTGGAGGGCCCTGCCCGGATCTGGCTCAATAACCTGCCGAAAGACAGTATCAACTGCTGGCTTGACTTCTCGGAAGCCTTCATCAGCAACTTCACCAGCACTTACAAGAGGCTAGACCGGCCGCAGCAGCTCTCGGCGTGCAAGCAAAGAGAAGAGGAGATTGACCGCGAGTACCTTATTCGGTGGAGCACTCTGAGGAACACCTGTGAGGGTGTGAATGAGTCACAGGTCATTGCGTGGTTTGCGCAAGGTTGCCTACATGGCAGCCTGTTGTGGCAAAAGCTGCAGAGGGAGATGCCGAGTACCCTCGCCGAGACAATCAAGATTGCAGATATGTACGCTCTCGGTGACCCTACTCAGCCTCTGCTTGATTCTCGGCGCCATGACCGCCAGGATTTACGCAACAAGAGAAGAGAGGACCGTCCGGATATCCGCTACGGGTCTAACCACGTAGCTGTTGTTGCTCGAGATCAAGGTGGTGCCGGGAGTAGCCAAAGGCAAAAAACAGCTGGAGCCCAATACGGGCAAAACCAGACTCAGGGCCAGAACTTCAAGAAGCAGTACAATGCTCCCCAGCAGAACAGTGCCTCCCAGGAATTCGGAGATCCTGCAAGGTCATCTTTGAGAACATGAAGGATGGACCGTGTAGCTTCCATACACGGGATTCGAGTAGGCCAGCCAACCACACTACCCGGCAATTCAGCTGGTGGGATCGCATCAAGAGTGAAGGCTTTTGGAAACTGCCCCTCCTCCTCCTCTTCCGCTGGCAGGTTCCAATGTGCAGCCTATTCGGGCAGCTGCCCCCAGGCCGGCCGAGAACCAGAGAAGGGAGAACGTGAACCAGGTGGCTCAGGGAGCCAACCGGAACAACAACAACTACTACTACAACCGCAACTTCAACAACAATCGCAACAACAATTATTACACCCGCAACAAGAACCGCAACAATGCCCACCAGAACAACAACAACAATGATGGTGCTGGGGACCGGAACCAGTACCAGGAAGACCACGAGAGCTACATGGTGTTCACCACTGAGCCGGATGATAAGCAATTCCAGCGCAGGCGCACGATGGAGGTGAATGCCGTGATGCCATATGTGCCTCACTACATGGAGTGGTGCGACCAGGAGATAGTCTGGTCCAGAGCAGATCATCCCAAGATAATGCCCAACCCGAGTACATATGCTCTGGTGGTGAACCCTACTTTCTTGGGGACCAAGAAGAACGTGAAGTTCAGCAAGGTGCTGATCGACAACGGGAGCAGCATTAACATCATGTACCGAGATAACATGGAGAAGCTCGGCCTTGCTGAGAACACACTGCTACCCAGTCGGACTACATTCCATGGAATTGTGATGGGAGTGTCTTGCGCTCCTATCGGCCGCATCTGGATGGATGTGCTTTTTGGCACCAGGGAAAATTGCCGGACCGAGTGCCTGCAGTTTGAGGTGGTTGATCTTCAGAGTCCTTATCATGCTCTACTCGGCAGGCCTGCTCTGACCAAGTTCATGGCCTCAACTCATGCGGCCTATCTGAAGATGAAGATCCCTGGCCCCAATGGCATCATCACCATCTCGAGTGACTACAAGCGCTCCTTTGAAATTGCAGCCGAGAAGAAGAAGATTCATGAGGTGGTGGCCATGGCCCAAGCGACTCAAGTCGGTGTGCCTGGCATGCCGAGTTCTCAGTATGGGGCTACCTTCCAGGCCCCCCAAGAGACAAAGAAAGTGCAGATTGACCCAGAGTTCCCGGAGCGTGTGGCCATCATTGGTGCCGGGTTGGAGGAGAAATAGGAAAGCGAGCTCATCCACTTCCATCGTGAGAATCGGGATGTCTTTGCATGGTCCAACCAGGACCCGCCGGGTGTCCCGAGGGAGTTGGTTGAGCACTCGTTGCATGTACACCCTGACTCCAAGCCGGTTAAGAAGGCAATGCGCCGCTTTGCGGCTGAGAGAAGGAAAGCTATTGGTGACGAGATCACAAAGGTGTTTACTAGTGGATTTATCATGGAGGTACTGCATCCGGATTGGTTGGCCAATCCGGTTATGGTGGAGAAGAAGAAGGAGGATCCCAAGGCTGTTGTAGCCTGGTGCATGTGTGTGGACTACACCGACTTGAACAAGGCTAGCCCCAAGGACCTGTTTCCGCTACCCCGCATAGATCAGGTGATCGATTCCACTTCTGGCTGCGAGCTTTTGTCTTTCATTGATGCCTACTCTTGTTTTCACCAGATACCTCTGAACCTGGCTGATGAAATAAAGACTTCTTTCATTACCCCGTACGGGGCTTATTTCTATCTTGTCATGTGTTTTGGATTGAGAAATGCTGGGGCTACTTATCAGAGGTGCATGCAAAAATGCTTGCATGACCAGATAGGCAAGAATGTGCAGGTGTACGTAGATGGCATTGTTATCAAAACGAAAGAAAAACACACTCTGATGAGCGATATTGAGGAAATATTTGCCAGCTTGCGCAAATACCGGATGAAACTAAATCCAACCAAGTGCACATTTGGTGTCTCGGCTGGCAAGCTACTCGGCTTCTTGGTATCCAGTCGGGGCATTGAGGCCAATCCTTCAAAGGTAAAAGATATAGAGAGCATGTCTTTGTCGAGATCACTGAAGGATGTGCAGAAATTTACCGGATGCCTGGCTTCTCTTAGCCGCTTCCTGGGAAGAATGGGCGAGAAGGTGCTACCTATTTATTAACTCATGAAGAAAAGTGACAAGTTTGTCTGGACACCACAAGCTGATGTGGCCTTCAAATAACTCAAGAACATGCTGGGTAGCGCTCCCATCTTGGCAAGCCCTTTGCCCAAGGAGACAATGCTGCTTTACATTGCAGCCACCAACCAGGTAGTCAGTGTGGTGGTGGTAGTGGAACAAGAAGAGGAAGGCGAGACCGTGCAGCGGCCATTATATTATCTCAGCTAGGTGCTATCCATCTCCAAGCAGAATTACCCACACTACCAGAAGAAGACATACGGCGTTTACCTGGGTGCCAAGAAGCTCAAGCATTATTTCCAAGAGCATCCCATCGCGGTGGTGACCACTTCTCCCATCTCAGAGATCATGGGCAACAAGGATGCAAGCGGCCGAGTTGCCAAATGGGCAATTGAGCTAGCCGCGTACACCCCATTGTACGCGAGAAGAGAAGCAATCAAGTCACAAACCCTGGCGGATTTTTTGGTGGATTGGGCCGAGATGCAGTATGAGCCTCCCTTGCCGGAAACCAATTTATGGAAGATGCATTTTGATGGATCCAAAGTAAAAGAAGGGCTCGGTGTCGGTGTAGTGCTCACCTCGCCCAAGCGAGATCAACTCAGATATGTGATGCAGATCCACTTCTCGGCATCCAATAATGTAGCCGAGTACGAAGCACTAGTACACGGCCTGAGAGTATCCAAGGAGATTGGAGTATGGCGTATTGTCTGCTATGGTGACTCAGACCTGGTAGTTCAACAAGTCTCAGGGACTTGGGATGCCCTGGATGCCAACATGGCGTCCTATCGGTTTCTAGTGCAGAATATGACCGGATTCTTCGATGGATGTGAATTTCATCACATTCACCAAGCTGAAAATGATGCAGTGGATACTCTGGCCAAGTTGGGATCTTCTCGGCAGTTCATACCACCTGGGATTGCTCTGGAGCATTTGAGGAAGCCATCCATCAAGCCATCTCCCAACTCGGAGTCAATATACATTCCAGGGCTGCTGAACTCTGAAGCCGTTCCTATGGAGATTGATTGGGAGGGCTCAAAAGAGAACCCGGGGACTGCTTCTGCAAACCCGGGGACTGTCGCATTCATCGGGGGGGGTCATTTCCCAGTACTCGGGGACTCGTCTCGAACTCAGAGCAAGTCATGGGAGTTGATGCAATGGAAGTGGACGAACCAGTGTTTCCTATCCAGGAGACACCGAGTTGGGCTCTGCCCATATTATCCTTTCTAATGGATGGCACATTGCCGAGTGATAAGGTCACAGCCAGGCAGATACAGAGAAGATCTAAGGGCTACACTATCATCAATAGGGAGCTGCACAAGAGAAGTCCTACTGGCGTGCTCCAATGTTGCGTGGAACCAGAAGAAGGAGAAGAAATCCTAAGAGAAATACATCAAGGAGAATGTGGGCATCATGCCTCATCTCGGGCTCTGGTCAAGAAGGCATTCTGGCATGGATTCTTTTGGCTCACGGCCTTGCAACAAGCAGAAGATCTGGTGAGAAAGTGCAATTAGTGCCAGAGATATGCAAGCAAAATTCATATGCGAGCTTCCGAGTTGAAGACCATCCCTATCACTTGGCCCTTTGCAGTATGGTTTTTGGATATGGTGGGCCCTTTCAAGCCAGCTAGACGCAACATGAACCACATCTTGGTCATGGTTGACAAGTTCACCAAGTGGATTGAGGTGAATCCTATCCGGAAGTGTGATGGGAACACAGCTGTGAGCTTCTTGAAGGATATCATTCTGAGATATGGCTACCCGCATGGGATCATCACGGACAATGGAACAAACTTTGCTGAGGGAGCCTTTGCTAGGTTCTGCAAAGAGAAGCGGATCCGACTAGACGTTGTGTCAGTCGCACATCCGGCCTCAAATGGCCAAGTTGAAAGAGCTAATGGCATGGTCCTATCCGGAATAAAGCCAAGGCTAATTGAGCCATTGCAGCGAACCCCTTGTTGTTGGCTGGACGAGTTGCCGGCGGTGTTGTGGAGTCTAAGGACTACCCCTAACCAATCAACCAGATACACACAATTCTTCCTGGTATATGGAGCTGAGGCCGTCTTTCCCACTGGCCTTAAGCATGACTCACCCAGAGTAACCCTCTATACTGAGGCAGAGGCAAGAGAAGCCCGAGAAGATGATGTGGACCTGCTCGAGGAAGCAAGAGAGTTAACTCTGTTCCGCTGAGCTGTATATCAACATAATCTGAGGAGGTATCATAGCCGGAAAGTAAACCCAAGGGTTTTCCGAGAAGGACACATGCTCCTTAGACTCGTGCAGCGCACAGCTGGGATGCACAAACTATCCCCTCCGTGGGAAGGGCCTTTCATTGTGAGCAAGGCTCTGCACAATGATGCCTATTATCTCATCGATGCACAGGCGCCACAGAAGAACAGGGCGGATAAATCCGGAGAGGAATCCAAGCGTCCCTGGAATGTAGCTCTACTCTATCGTTTTCATTCATGAGTAAACATTGTATGTATCTCCTCAACCGAGTTAAATTCAAGTTGGCACTCTGAATTCGAACTCGGGGACTGCCTTTGCCAAACTTGCTCTGTGTCATTTACTTTATGTACTTTGTCTACTCGGTTGATTTACTCATAATTTCACGTGCATATCTAGTACTGTGTTTAAACCCAAGGGCCAACTCTTCAACTCTGCTGCTGTCCGCAACCCAGCTTCATGGCAAGCAAGAGAACAAGCCAAAGGTCAATGAACACACGAAAAATTGCTAAGGAATAGAGAAGTGTAGCAACCGTGTAGGGTGTATGTTCTTCTCTGTTTTCTTTTCGGCTAAGTGGTGGGAAGCGTTAATATTCAGATCTCAAAGTGGTTAAGTATCTGAAACTTGGTTTTTGAAATCTTGTGACTCGACTACCAAAAAAGCCACAAGTGGCATGTAAGAGCAAAGACAAAAGAGCTAAGTGGATGAAAAAAGCAACTCGAGGACTTGCATTTTAACGCAATCCGGCATTGAGCCAGTCTTGCTAAATAAACAACTAAAATTGAGTAGCGCGAGGAACCAATAAAAATATTTGTTACATCTGCACCCGGCGTACCGGGGATCTGATAAGTGTTTAAGGATAAAAGTGAAGGAATTTAAGCAACAACTGATGAGGTAGTGTCCATCTCGGTGTTGGTAGGCGCCACGGCCTCAGTAGCCGGAGTTGTGGAAGTAAGCTCTGGAGTAGACGAAGTCGGAGTAGCGGAGGCCGGCTCAGAGGCAGAGTTGGTGGCCTGAGCAACGGAAGCACTGGTAGAGGGTAGAGCTCGGAGGCGACGTTCTCGGTTGCATCCCCGGTCCCGCTCAACTCGGGAGAAGGATCGTCAATCACAATCTCGGTGGTGAAAACTTCCTCTTGTGCGGCGGGCTGCGACTCAACTCGGGCCTCGTCAGAACCAGCTGCTGGCTTGATGATTTCCGGGTCTGCCTCCATCCCGGACTCTTCAGCAGTGTTGCCCTGCTCGGTCCCTTCTTCTTCAGCTTCCTCGTGCTCTTCCTCTTCGTCACCCAAGTTGTTGTCTTCGCCAGCATCTTCATCAGCCTCAACTTCTTCCTCCTACTCGTCATCTCCTTCAACATCGGTATCTGGCTCCGTGGGGCCGTCGATGTATTGGTTAGTTTCAGCATAACACGCAAGCTCGTAGGCCACTTCCTTCCGGCGCAAGACGCATTCTTCCCGGCCAGTCCATTTGGAGCCATTCTGGAGGGTACCAATCGTGTCAAGATCAAGATTATCGTACCAGGATAGAATGAAGTGCACGGCCTCATCCGCACCAGCCCGGGCTGCAAAGGCGCGCCACTTCTTCAGCTCCTCCTTGATGTGGTTCAGGTTGGCTGCCTTCTCGTTGATTGTGTCTGGAACCTGTCGCTTTGGCCAGAATAGCTTGTGCAGATTAATTGCGGTGGATACCATGGAAGTGCCCAGACCCTTGAGGGATGTCACCCGAGTTTTGATGTTTACAATATGATCATCGATGTTGGCGGACTCATCAGTGTTGAGGCCGGAAGCTGCCCTGGCTCTTCTCGCTTTCTCCACAGCGGTCTCAGCGACATCATTGAGGTTCGGGAAGGTATCTAGGTCAGGACATGCTAGTTTGAGTCAGAAAAGAGAACCAAGAAGAAGAAAAACCGATTAGAAGTAGTCAGAAAGACAAAGACGGAATAGAATGCAGAATAGCGAGAACTCACAGCTCAGTTCCAGGACAAGAGCCCCTAGTCGGGCCCTCCAGTCATCAGCAAGTCGGATGTGCCTATCTTGGAGACGGCGTGAATCATTGACCATGCCCTCGAGAGTTTGCTTTCTCTCTTTCAGAGATCTAATCTCCCTCTCGAGATCCTGCTTCTCTGAAGTAGCCCGGTTCATCACTGTTGTCTTCTCATTCCCCGACTCAATCGCAGCCTTGAGTACGTGAGTAAGCTCGAGTTTGAGCTTCTCAACTTCCGCCTTCTCGGCATCCAGTTCTTGCTGTAGCTGGGCCTCTCGGGCCTACACTTGCTGCTGCGCTTCAGCCAGGGTGAGGCACTCCAGGTGCTGTTCTAGGAAGGTTTTGTACTCTTCTGCGGGGTGAGCAACTCATTTAGCAGCATGAACAAGCAGCATAAGCTAAGTGAAGAGAAGAGAGGGATTAGCTCACCTTCTAAGGAGGAAATTTTGCTCTGCGCTGATGCAGCCATGACCTCGCAGTCTTGGTGCCTGTCAACGAGCGCCTTGAGCTCACCTGCAGAGAAGACAACGATTGAACAAAAGCAAAAAACAGGCGTAAACAACAAACGCACAAACCGAAATGCTAAATACTCACTTTCAACAGAGGACAAGTTGATGGTAGTGTCCGTGACATGCTTCTCCAGAGCGTCCCTCTCGCTCTTCTCAAACTCCAGCACCCGGTTCCTATCTCCGATGGACCGGTGCGACCACTGGAGCTGGCGGAAAACCTTGGTCCGAGTTTGAGTGCACTCCTGCAGGGAAGAAGGAAATATTATAAGATTGGAAGATTTGGCCCGAGTAGATGGCAACTCGGTTGAGCTTTACCTACTCGGCCCGAATCTCGGGGACGGGGAAGTGGATAGAAGGGAAGGAGTAAAGTGGAAAGAAGCAGGCAGCGCAGAAATCCAAATGGAAAGGAAAAGACACTTACCCGGTTGGTGTTCTCGGCGTCCTAAGCAGCCTTGCACAGACAGTACATTTTGTGCGCCAGGGTACTGCTAGAGGAGGACATTGCCATGGTAACAAGACCAACATTGGCCTTGTTCCACATCTGCCGGTAGTTGTCAAGGTTCTTCAGATGAACACCGTCCCATTCGGGGCGGCCGAATTTCTTACTGTCCCAATCCTTCTCGATAAATCCTATTCGGTCAAGACAGTATCTATGTCTTCTGGGAACTCATACCCATCCTCTGTGGGGGGAGTATTATCTCGGATGGTCAGGGAAGTGTTCTTTCCCTTGGATCCAGAGAGGACCATGGCCTTCCGCTGTTTCAGATCAGCCAACCGCTCGGCCTCTTGCGCCATCTTGATCTTGTGCTGCTCCTGCAACTCGACCCAATATTCTGGGAAGTTGGGAGGCTTGGTGGTACCACTAGCGCCCGAGCCGAGAGATTTTATTCAGCAGGGGAAAATTTGATGTTGGTCTGTACCAGTTTAGTGTTCCGATTAGGGGCCTTAGCCTGCTTGGGCTTGTTGAGTGGCCAGTCAGTTTTCTTGGGTGGCGGTAGCTGCTGCGCGGGTTGCCCGCTTTGCTGAGCACTAGGCGGTAGGTTCTCTAAGGTCCGAGGGGTCCGCTACCGCTTCTCCGGTGGTTGCAGACCGGTCTGCCCTGCGCCTCTCTTGGGTTGCACCCTGGTTGGCTACGAAGCCGTCTTTGCTACTGAGGGTGCTGGCTACTTCTTGGAGATGGGCTCTTGAGCTTGCTGCTGTAGTGTTGGCGTATTCTTGGTTGGCGGCGCCTAAGGCTGGCTAACCGGCGCAGCATCAGGCTGAGCTTGGCCTTGAAGCGCTGGCTGCTCCACAACTTGGGCCTGCACAGACGGAGTATCTTGCCGCTGCTCAGAAAGTTTTCTTCCCGCTGCTCGGCAGCAGAATCTGGCCGCTCCTTGGCGGAGTCTTCTTGCCGCTGCTTGGCAATAGCATCTCTGGGCTCCTCAGCGGATGCAGCTGGCGGTGTTGGTGGTCTCTCGGTGGTGGGCTCCTGGGCAGCATGCTGGGTGTTGGGTTGTGGCTGCTCTGGAGCGTGGTCGGTCTCCATCTCAGCGTCGGTGTTCTCGGCGCCAAGATCATGCTCTTCTCGAGGAGGGGAGGAAATCTGCGTCCTGCCCTCAGGTTGTTTGTTCCCCTCATCGTTGGAAAGCTCCACGACATCTCGGGGCGTGCTTCTATTGGGGGCGGGTTCGTTGGTGGCCTCGGTGTCGAGTGCAGCACTTGAGTAAGATAAGTAGAGGAGAAGGAAAATCAGAGGAATGCAGAGAAGAAAGCCAGGGAGAAAACAGTGAAGAGCATAGAAGGCAAAGGGCTAAGTTCAACTCGGAAGAACTTACCCGTCAGCAGTGGGGAGCTTCTTGCGCACGATAGTCTTCTTGTTGCCTGCCTTCTTCTTCATCTTCTTGGCAGGGGGCTCCAGTGCCCTGCTACCCGTTCTTTTCCTGGTTTTGGTGGGGGCGGCCACAGAAACAGGTGCCACGTCCAGTGGTTCCTCCCCCTCTCCCAGTTTTGTTTTGTCTATGATTGGAAGAAGCAAAGGTCAAAGTGAAAAAAGAGAAAAATCATGGCGCGCTGCAAGCAAGCAAACAGGTGAACCCGGTCACCTTCTTCATCATCTGACCAGTCCCGAATAGAGGCATAGTCTCGGGACTTACCGTCCTGGCCAGCACGGGGGATATAGAGTGTATCCTGGACATCAAACGCTGTCGCGTCATCCTCGGTCCGGTCCGGCTTCGAGGTCCTCTCAAATATGGCATCATTCTCCAGTTTTTGACGAGCGATATGCAGAAAGTGCAAACATAAAGCACGCTAAGTAGAGTCCCAACAGAGGAATGATACCCGGTCTAGCGTGCAAACATAAAGCACAAAATGCTAAGGCCTAGAAGAGAAAAACGAGTAAATGTTCTACTCGGTCTAGCGTGCAAGCATAAAGCACAACATGCTAGAGTCCTAGAAGAGGAAAGTAAGCAAAAGTCCTACTCGGCCTAACAAGCAAACAGAGAGCATTTGAGACTAAGTCCTAAGCAGGAACACAGATGGAAGTTCTACTCTGAACAGCATGCACACATAAAGCATAATGAGCTAGATTCCAACAGAGGAGTTCTATCCGGTATAAAATGTAGGCATAAAGCATGTTGTGGTCAGAGGCTAAGGTTTTCCCTACTCGGTATTCAGTAAAGAATTAAGATCAGCAAGTGTGCAGAGATGAATACTTACTTGAGGAATGGGCTTGGTGCGGCTAAACGGCACGAAGCCGTAGAACCAGGTATCCGTGAGCGTGGTCCGGAGGATGGACTTTGCCCAGATCGCCACCTCTGCGTTGGTGAGCTCGAAGGTCGTCATCCGGGTACAGTCGTGGGGCCCGCCCATATAGCACATCTTGTGCACTCGGTGTTGGAGCGGGAGGACTCGGCATTCCACCCAGCAGGCCACCGGATCGTCCTGGAGGAGCCCTTCCTGCACCAGCATGTGCAGGCGGTCGTCAACCTGGTTGGCGTCCTTCACCGTCTTCCTGGGGTGGTAAGCCCAATTCCGCATATCGGCAGTCGCGATATTCCGGAACTCGGGAAGCTTGATCAAATCCACAGCTTCCTCTCCTTCTGCGGGAGGGGCGTTCTTCACGTAGAGGAAGCCCCTTTGCCACTTGCGGCAAGTGTCTAGCCCGAGTACGCGCAGGTGGTGACCCGTGGTGCGCTGGAGCATCATTGCAGTACCCGTCTGGGTCATCTCCTTCGGGCAATCGGATTGGAAGGATTGGGAATCACTTGTTGGCGGAGAAAGAAGAATTTGGCCCAGGTATGAACGGTGGGATAGACACCTAGGAAAGCTTCGCAGACTGCGGCATGGGTGGAGAGCATGGCTACCGCATTGGCGGGTAGGTGGTGTGGCTGGAGGCCAAAATGGTGCAGGAAGTCCTGCATGAACTTGGATATAGGAAGCCCGAAGCCCCGCCTTGAAATTGCTTAAGAACACCACGTACTCACCGGGTTCAGGAGTGGGAGTGCTTTACCCTGTACACCTGGAGCACTCCACCACAACAACCCCATTGCATATGGCTATGCTCGTGTCACGGTGGAAGACATAGTCCAAGTTTTTGAGGACCTCGAGATTGACATAGCTACACCCGAAGGGGAGAGAAGACTTGGAGATGTCAAGCGCCAGATCATTCTATGGAAAAAGAAGTACATAGTGTTTCCAGGCGAGGCGCCAAGGCTATCAAGTCCACCCCCTCCGATGGTGGTGGTGGTGGTGGTGGCGGCGGTGGTGGTGGTGGTGGTTCACCTACACCTCCTTCACGCCATTCGACGCCGTCCCCCGATCCACAATCTCCGGCGGGTAAGCAGCCGCCGCCCCCCAGTCCTCCTCCGGTGGGTAAGCAGTCGCCGCCCCCGAATCCTCCTCCGGCGAAAAAGCAGAAGCAGGCGGACAGCAAGGAAACCCGCTCCTGGACTATTAACCCGGACCCTTATGTACCTAATACCACAACGGTACCGGAGCCATCACTGAATCCTCTACTCCCAAGTCCTTGGGAACTTAGTGAAGCTGAAACCAAATTGGCCGCGGATGCTCATTATGAGAAACGGAAGGCGGATAAGAAGGCGATAAAAGAGCCTGAGCCCAAGCAAGTATTCACTGAGAAGCAAAAGAAGTGGGCTAAGGATTTTTTGACGACACCGTCCCAAGCCGAGCTGAATATGGCTGACGACTATGGACGTGAACTTCGTAGGAAAGCAGAAACATTGAAGGAGGAGAAAGAAGAAAGTAAAAAAAGCGGGAAACAAGTTGACCAGCTCGGGATGCAGAATAAACAATCGATCCCCCGCTCATAGTGAAAGCCGGTCCGGAAGAGGACCCCGAGATCATAGCAGCTGCGGCAGCACTTGGATTGACTGTAGCAAGTGCCATGAAACAAGCAGCCGAGACGGGTTTGACTCTTCGTGCCTTGTTAGACCTTGAGGATGTGCCAACTAGTGAGGTAGCATTACAATATGTGCGGAATGGGCCTCTCGTCGAGCCTGCGCAGGAAAAGAGTCTAGCACCACAAATGCGAAATCTGCTACATTGGTACAAGAATTACATAACATGGGCCGACAAAGAATATGTTTATGCGGATGTTACAGAGGAGCATCACACCAAACGGTACTCTGTAGAAGTTCATATGAGTGAATTGTTCCAGCTATTCAATTTGCGCGAGCTCGACAAATCTATGCTGAGTTGCTACGTTCTGTAAGTGATTTCTTTCTACCTCATCTCGTTCTTCATTGCCTGCACACCTATACCTTGAGTTTGTTAATTTATAGTATTTCGTACAGGAGCATGGGCACCATGGAGCATCTGTTAATTTACCTAAATATATATATATATATATAGGTAAATTTACCTATATATATATATGGTGAGCCCTACCACCATCTTAGATGGTCTCGATTCATCGAGTCCTGGCTCCCCCAGTCGCCTGCCCCCCGGGAAGCGCGGCCGCCCCGTGGCCGCCCGTCACAAGAACAAAGACGCGCGTGGCACATCGAAGGCGGGTGGAGGTTACACGTGGATGGCATTCCTTCCGCCTTCCGCTTCCACGCGTAACCCCCCACACAATGACAGCTACACGTGTAAAATCCGCAACAGGAAGTCGGAGGGGGCCTTTGGATATAAAAAGGAAGAGAGACACCCCGAGAAAGGAGGGGGGAAGAGGGGAGCGAGATTAAGAAGAAGAAAGAAAGAGAGATAGGGATAGAGGTATAAAGAAAAGGGAAAAGAGAGAGAGGGAGTTGTATTCTCATCCGTGTAACCTCCCCCCCCCCCCCCAACAAGATAATCCCAAATCAGACATGTAGAACGTAGGGTTCCATCTCTCGATGGCCTGAACCTGGGTAAAAAGTGGTGTCTGTGTGATGTGCCTTTAGCTCTCCCCAAACCCCCCATTTCACCAAACGAGAAGCGACGGTGCATGAGTATCCCTCGCCCACTGCCGAACAAATCTTGGGGCTGGACGTTGGTCACTCCCGGTGTCCGCGTTTCGACACGTGACACCTATCCCGCCCAAAAACAACCTAGCTTTTGGGCCCTCGCCAACTCCATGGCAGATGAAGAGGGAATCTGAAGATGCGGCATTGCCACAATGGAGATCTTCTCTCCATACCCCAAAGCATGCCTTTTGCGTGACCACCTATGACATCCCCTTTGGCTTTGAAAGGAGGACCAGGTAACAGGTAGAGGGGAGGACAAGACATAGAGAGACCAAAGAGAATCCCATGCTAGTGCAAGGCATAGGGAGTGATTTTCCCCGGGCCATAGCGGTAGAGTACCCGGAAACGCACCTTGTAGCCGAACTTCCACCAGGAATATAATCGATGCAGGATGTAAGGTTGTTAGCCTCCAACGGCCTTGAACCTGGGCGAAAAACCCTCGCGTGATGTGCTTGATCCCGCGACATATGCGCATGCCAATCGATCCCTCCTAGCGCCCCTTGCCAAATCTACAATGGGGTGTCTCGCACTCTCCCGGTGTATGTGATCCAGGGCACAATATTTTTAATCCTAAACGTTCATGCATGAACGGGCCAATCAGAATAAAAAAATTAAGCTATGGCATAAGGCTCACTAGCAAATTCCAATATATCCACCTCCACCGTCTTGTCGTCAGACAACCCTGTCTGGAGGAGCTCTTCCTCCGTGTCACTTCGTCGAGCAACGATTGCTCACACCTGAGTTGCTAGTACCGGTCACCTCACTGGACAAGCGTGGCTTCAAATATTTTACCTTACTCTAATACGCCTTTAGGACGATCATATCAAATGGATAAAAAACACACTTCCATAATATCTTGACCATGCACGCATGTTTGGGTTCGTCTTTATTTCTTCTCAACTACTCCCTCCGTTCTAAGATACTTGAGTTCTATTTGTTCAAATATGAATATATATATATATATATATATACACATACTAAAATATGTCTAAATACATCAATATTTAGACAAAGGAAAGTCAAGTACTAGCTCCGTTCCATAAAGTAAGCCGTTTTGACAAACTAAATTGTATTTTAGAACGGTGGGAGTACTTCTTAGATTTACCGAACATACCTGTGAAGACAGAATATTACTTTTGCTTGAGCTGAGCTTACAGCTTACTTGGTGGTGCCTAAACCTATTTTGGCCTGTTTGTTATGGACTAATCATAGATCATCATCTTGCTTGTAGCGGACATAGTTAAAAACGAGTCAATTCAGACGTTGTATTATGAATTAGCGAATTGTTCTGTCCTTAAAAATCCACGCCACACATAGGACTTTGTGGACCGATGAATTAAGTCCGATGCGTGAGTCTTCGCACACATATACTTCGTTCTTTCCATTCTATCCTATTCTATTGGAAAGAATCTAAGGTGTCACTTTATATTGTTGAGAAAATCAAGGTGCATTGCGACAGAGAGGCGTCACAGTTTATGACCGTGGTACAAAAATATTACTTGCTACTACTCTAAAAAAACAAGTGCCCGTGGGAATGAGCACGCCATTGTTGTCCGATTTCGTTTCCATAGACCATAATTTTTGTCCTTTCCGAAGTGTGCGACTTAGCAGCATTGTTTCTAGCGACGGTGTGCTTCACCAAGTAGGTAAAAGGGTGTTGTTTAATAATTTCTTGTTCCTTGTCCTGTGGAGCGAATGCCAAACCAGAACCCTATAGACAGATCCGCCCTTGTTCCAGTATAAGGCCTGATCTCCGTGTTCAATTAATTCCCCAATCATGAACGCGTTTCTGTGAGCTTAATTGATAGCCTAGAACAAAGAGGTGAGAGTAAGGTGCAACTCTTAGCTAAAATCTGCATGGCTCACACCTTGTGGTCTAGTATCTACTGCTCGCGTGTGCTCATCAGGTACTCCTCGTCGGAGAGGGGCGGGCAGCACCGGAGCAATGCGGCCGTGAGGGTGAACGGGGCGTCGCACCGGACTCCGCTCCAGGTGGGATCGGCGCTGGAGACGTCCATCAATAGGTCGCTGGCAGAGCTCAGCGCCCCGTTGCTGGCGCCAGCACCTCTGCTTACGACAGACGGCCAGGAGCGCAGCCGGCAGAACATCCCGACAGAGAAGCAGGCTGAGGACCCGTTCAGGCAGGCGCAGATCGTGGAGGGCGGGGTGCGGTACCAGCAGACGGTGGTGGTGCGCTCGTACGAGGTTGGCCCCGACAAAACGGCGACACTCGAGACTGTACTTAATCTTCTCCAGGTACTATTATCTGCTTAATTAAGCCCTTCCTTTGCAGCGGCTAATGAGTCTTTGCGACGATTAATTGGAGACGGAGGGAGTACAACATTCATTATTTCTGACGTTGTGACATATTTGCGTGCATGCACCCAAGCAGGAGACAGCGCTGAACCACGTTTGGATGTCGGGACTCCTTGGTGACGGCTTCGGCGCGACTCACGCCATGATCAAGAAGAACCTCATCTGGGTCGTATCCAGGATGCACGTCCAAGTTGACCACTACCCCATATGGTATATACCGTTTAACTGGCTGATATGTCCTTCAACCCTTTCTCTCAAGATACGATTTACTTTTCGAGGCCAGGGCTTCTCTCCACTTCGAAAAATTAGTTAACACAAGAGATTGCTCGGTCCTGACCATACTACTCCCTCCGATCCGAATTAATGATCGGAGGGCTAGCCCAAGTTTTGCCTATGCCTTGTGTGAATATGCGACCATTAATTCGGATCGGAGGTAGTACCATGCTTTTAGAGCATCTCTACCACCTTCGAACCGTAAAAGCGGGATACAAGTCGAGTTTTGCCTATTTTACAGGTTGAAAAGGCACGAGACAGAGCAGCACCCATAGAATAGACCATAAAAACGAATATTCTATTTGATGCGTTTTTATTTTTTTTCTGGTCATTTTCTTCGTTGAATCACACGCAGAGACAAGTACTAGTACTAGCCATCGCAGGAAGCACAAAGCTGAGCATCAACTAGTACTAGGCACGAGGCACGAAGCCGAGACCATCCACTAGCACTAGGCACGAGGCGCGAGGCTCAGACCATCAACTCACGAAGCTCCGAATGCTGTCGGACCAACCACCCCGTCCGGTCAAAGGCGCCCTGCACGAAGCCCGCTACCCTCCTCCTCCCCCCCCCCCCCCCCCCCCTCCCCGGGCATGGACTTCGGATGGAACACGGAAGCCCGGTGCCGAGTGTCTGCCCACGAAGCCTCCCGCGGCGTCGTGGTGCCGCTGACAGGGGGCGAAACGGCAAGGTACGCTGGCATGGACGTCCATGGTCCGAGGGTAACGAGTGGTAATTGCCGAACGGAAATTTAACATTTTGTTAGAGATGTAAGAAATCGACGGCTGGAGCTTTGAGCACGGACGGCAGTGTGGGGAGAATTCCGGCCAGTTCGTTACCGTATATTACCCTCCAACCCATGTACATAAAGGTTGGAGACTTGCATTTTCGGTGGCCCGTAAACCGTTTACAGATCCGCGGAATTTTACGGTCACTGCTTTGGCCGCAAAACTGAGCCGAACCCGTAAACCCGCCGAAATTTTACGGGTTTAGGCTTTTTACAGGCTTCGTTAGAGATTCTCTTATATTTGCTGTCTTGTAGGGGAGAGGTGCTAGAAATTGACACGTGGGTTGGCTCGTCGGGGAAAAATGGTATGCGGCGTGACTGGCTCATCCGTGGTCGCGGCTCTGGCAACATCTTCGTCCGAGCAACCAGCACCTGGGTGATGATGAACAAGAACACTAGGAGATTGTCCAAGATGCCCGAGGAGGTTAGGTCCGAGATCTCGCCGTGGTTCACTGACCGGCATGCGCTCCAGGAGGAGGCGACCGAGAAGATCATCAAGCTTGATAGAAAGGCCAAACACGTCGAATCTGATTTGAAGGTTAACTTCATTAATATTCGTTACTGCATTTTTGCATCCAAGTTTGTTTATTATTTTAATTAGTTGATTTGTCAGTCGTTTATAGAGACGTCAGTAGAATCGACCTATGCAATCCCTTTAATGCATACAAAAATTTCATTGGGATTGTTCTCTCCGCGGTTCTCCTAATTTATTCCATGGTTTCTCACATCTGTGACGACTTTGGATATTTTTCAGCCGAAGCGGAGTGATCTGGATATGAACCAACATGTCAATAACGTTAAATACGTACGGTGGATGCTTGAGGTATTATATCGCCCAACTTTTCTCCTCCAGGAGCATAACCTATTTATCATTTGCTATATAATTGAATATGATAAACTAAACTAAAGTTTTCTTCTTTAAAAAAACGTGACTATGCACAGAATGTTCTAAATTTGCATAACTATAAAAACTATAGGACAAATCTTTTCTTAATCACCTAACCCAGCACATGCACGTGGCTGGTTCACTACCCCTCATACATACACTAAGGAATAAAATTGCTAATGTCATGAGTGTGAAATCCAAAATTTTAAAACATTTTCTACGTCCAACCGTTTATCCGGTTTAAGATCCGTTTTGACTATTGGTAACTAGATTCCATATTGATATCTTCCGACTATTTCTCCTTCTAGACCCAAAAATTACCCACCAATATCATGTGAGTTCCTATGCTATGTAAGTTTCCCACCATATTAACAATTAATTATTGAATTGAAATTAGATCTCACTTTTCACTATTCTTTTCCATTTTTTTTCTTGAGCTTTGAAGTTAGCACCTTGTTTCATAAGTCATTAGAACTTTGAGATGGTAAATATATCATGGACACGTGGATAAATATATACTAAAACACTCGTGCAAATTCATATGTATTAGAGTGGTAACTTTGTCGATTTCATGGTTATAACTACACCGTAAAGCATATGGGTAACCTCATGAGTATTTGGTTGATTACTATTACTTAGAGGATATGACAACTATATTGATTTCGTGGTGGATAACTATATCATGATGAACACATAGGTAACTCCATCAGTGCAGGGTGGATAACTATTATCGATAGAGTAGGCTAACTACATCGATTTCATGTTGGATACAATTATCATACATGGGTAACTCCATGAGTGTAGGATGGGTAACTCCATCGGTACATGGTGGTTAACTACTACCGAGACAGTAGAGTAACTACATCAATTTTATGGTGGATACTTATATCAAGAACACATGGGTAACTCCATCTGTACATGGCGTATAGCTATTATCGAGACGGTAGGCTAACTACATGGATTTCGTGGCGGATGTCTGTATCATGTACACCTGCATAACTCCATCAACGTATGGTGGCTAACTACTACCGAGAGTAAATTCATCGATTTCGTGGTGGATACCGCATTTGCTAACTTCATTAGCACATAGTGAGTAACTGAATCAGTACTGGGTGGGTAACTATTACCAAGAGAGTAGATTAATTACACCGGTTTTATGATGTGTAACTATGTCATGAACACATGGATAAATACATGGGCAACTACATCAGTTCCAGATGGTTAACTACTTAAATTTTGTGGCGATTTCTTATATCACAAACATATGGGTAACTCGATCAGTTACGAGTAGGTAACTCCATTACTACAACATGGATATATATTATAGAGACAGTTGGGAAAACTATATTGATTCCATGGTAGGTAACTATATCATGAACATATGGTTAATTACATCAGTTCGGAATGGGTAACTTTTTCCTAGATAGTAGGGTAACTATGTCGATTTTACGATGATAACTATATCATGAGCATACAGGTAAATACCACTTTTACCTAGATAGTACGGTAAGTAAATCAGTCTTTGGATGAGAATGAAGATCCATGAACGTGTGATTTCTATTTCGGCTCCCCCTCCTACCGAGACGAGGAATGCTGAGGACAACACGAAAAAAAGTGTTTAGTACCAAACTGAATAAACAAGAACAAAAAATAGGAGCATTTCCACCCACAAAATTCAGTCGTGTCATAACATACATACTAGGTGGGAAGAAGATTCCATTATGTCTATTTCGAAGATGCAAGTAGCTGAACCGCTATTTCAGTAAGAAAAATAATATGCCCGCAACAAACTTATCGTTAAGTTACAATAGATTACTCTGCCATGTCAGACGTCTAAGTGTTGAGTCTGGTTGTGCACACCACCGAGGATGAACCACAATACTCACATAGGCGCGCCTCCATTTGTTACACGCAGTAGCAAAACAACGATAAAATTAAGCAAGATCGAACCAACGGGGACACGAGATTTTAACGTGGAAAACCCTTCCAACAAGGAAGAGAAAAAATCACGGGCGCCAGCCAGCAATGCTTCACTATTTCGGGTGAGGTTACAAACGCGCCGGGATTTACAATGTGTGGCTTATCCCGTGCGGCGGCTTACAAGAGGTATATAAAGGCGGTTCTGACCTAACTAGGTCGGTAACGGTGAATCCAACTCGAACTTGGTAACAACTCGTACCGTACCTAAGCCTCCGGCGACGGGCCTCACATAGCGGAGGCCGAACTTTTCTTTATCTTCATATGAATTTGGATCACTCAAAAATAACATCATCTACCACTTCAGTGCCACAGCATACGTCTGTCTGTGTGTGCACGTGCTCAGCCCGCCAGCGTCGTTGGTCTCTAGATCGTGTAGAGCGTTTCCAAGCCACACGCTTGTCGCCTAGCCGCTCTTATGAGTTCTCTTCAACACCGTATACATCTGTAGATAGGAATACCTCTTATCTTGTCTTAGTGCAGCTATGAGGTGCGCGATTAACTATGGATAGGTATGCCATCGCGCAGAGGCTACATGCGCGCATCTATACATCGACGCCGGAATTTACGACATGCTCTGTCTGTCGCCGACATGTGGCCATAACATCACCCATTCGACATCCCATGCCTCGATACCTAGTTTCTCTTGCCCTGCACCTGCCCACTATAGAGAGGCAGTGTACTATAGTGTGCCCCATGCTCTGCAAGTTTTGAAAAGAATACTAAGTCCCTCCCCAAAACAGAAGCGATCTTTGCTAATCCTTTGTTCCGTTAAAACCATCGTAAAAAATTAACTTTATGCTTACAAGTCACGGTATAAGATGCAACAGATTTTTTTTTGGATCGAAGGGAGTACCAAAATTGATTGGGTGGACTGGGAACGAACTAGAGCATCCGGTCGTGGCTACATCATAATGGACAGATAAATACCAGCGAGCACATGAATCACGTAGCTGAGTCACCAGATGTTGAGGAAGCGAGACGAACGAGGAGCGACGGAAATATTGCAAATGACTCAGTCCTCTCCTCATGGTGCCCTTCCTCCTCTTCGTCCTCGTAGTCTCTAGCTCCCTCGCTTTTCTCGAAATGAACCAAGGGGAAGTAAAGTTGTGGTCGGTACAGGTTAGCCCATCCCCTATGTTGCCGTTCGGGAAGAAATTTAAACATGGGCCCCTTAATAATTGTTAATTCTATATATATACAAATTTAACAACTCGTTCAAAATGCATCACCGTTACTAGCAGACAATACATCGTATACATATTGTGTTAAAAATCTAACATATCTAGATGCAAAATCACTAAATGTTCTATATGAATATTAGTCTTGCCGATTATCACCTCGACTTGTCTTGGAATCGGTTTGTGTTTTTACCTTTAAATGACGATTTAGATTTTCTGTAAACACCAGGCTCCATATCGTGGCCCTCTTGAGATTAGATCTTATCGTCATAGATGAACTGATGTATGCATTTTTTTTGTATGAAGTGTAATACAATATGTCAGTATGGCACTATATTTTTTTCTTGAAAAAACACTAGAGTTAGTTGTTCCACCTTTAGCAGCAATTATTCAAAACAACGCGGGATGGGATGATAAATGTATTTTTGGATCGAGAATTCTAATGCATTGATTATGTGATATTTTTTAGTAGATAACGATAGGAGAAAAAAAGCCTAACTGATTAAAGAAAAAAAAAACCACGTTGCGTACGTTTTTTTTTACCCCAGATTCTGCATCAATCAATGCACATGGCTTTTTATTGAAGAGTGTTAAGTATCAATCATCTTATAATCAAGATCACATAAGATTGAGATATGAGTCAAGTGAAAATATACTGAGCGACCATCAGGAGCAGAGAACATCCAAACCAAAATCTGAATCCAGTAAATCGCCATATTGATAACCTGTGAAACATGATTTTTCTTTATTTCTTTTAAAGAGGATGTTGTTTCTACAATTTCAGGTTGACCAACACAAAGCTGAATCACCAATTCGAATTCTAGCCTTTGTCTTGTTATCAATTCTATGCAACTAATTACCAAGCCTATCTGTTATATTGGTTGGTAGTGGCATGTTATAAGTACTGGAAACCACACACCACAAAAGCTTATTGAAAAGGGCATGAAATAATCAAATGTGCAATAGTCTCCTCCGAGTCATAAAAATAACATTTGATACACCCCTTGCAATTATGTTTTATGACGTTATCTTTGGTGAGAAAGGCTTTATAATTAAGGAACCACATAAACACCTTGATTTTCAACGGAATTTTGAACTTTGCATCGAAGATACCCGTGTGACCGTTCACGAGGTCCTCGTACATAGACTTAACATAAAACACTTCATTATGAGTTGATTTCCACAGAAAAACATCATATTATTCTGTCAAGTTAATCTCTATCAATCTGTGGCAAGGATGGGACCATGAATCCCATATATCGCTAAGTCATGCCCACCTAAAGCTCATATTGATAGGTGACGCCTTTGGCAATACATCTTGAACAAAAACACTTTTCCGTCTAGCAATGTAATATAAAGATGGATATTGATCCCACTAGGAAGCTGCATAGGTGACCCTTCCTCTAGTCTCCATGTTGAACCGCCAGGGAGAGAACGAACCACCCACCTGCTCTAATGGCAGCGTAAAGCTTCTACCACATCGCTTATACTACACCTACTTGTCTGGCCCCCTTGGATTCTGAGGCCCGGGCCCTGCTTGGGGAACGGCGTGGCTCCTGGTCGTCATGGGCTACCGAATAAGTGGGAATGAGAAATGGGGTGCTCGTCGCCGGGAGAAATATGAGGAAGAAGGTAGTCGCCTGAAGAGTAGAATGGGAGCCATAGGTAGCCCTATAGATAGATTTGCCAACAAAAAAAGACTAAACAATAGTCCAACACAAGCACAAATATAGTCCAACTTTATCGATTGTATTAATTTTTTTTTTGCTCATGCACAGACTATCCCCGACCAGTTCCTGCAGCACTACCAGCTTTGCGGTATCATCTTGGAGTACAGGAAGGAATGTGGAAGCTTGGATGTTGTGCAATCTATTTGCCAGCCAGATGAGAACTCAGTCTCGACCGGTGAAAACATAAACATGGTGAGAGGATCCTCACTATTGCCAGAAATCATCAATGGTCACCACAGCTTGGCTGGTGCGCTACAACAATGGCCAACAAAGTACACACACCTTCTGCAACTAAAAGCAGGTGACGGGTATGAGGAGATTGTAAGGGGCAGAACCACATGGAAGAAGAAGTTATAATAAGCTCGATGATCTTGATATTCAATTTCTTCTTGGAGAAAACAATATGCTTACTATGTGTTTTATATATAGATGGTACATATACATATATATATATACAGTATATACATATATATATGTATATATGTATGTATATATATATGTATGTGTGAGTTGCTATAGCTACTTTACCTATGTATGTTCAAGATGTTGTGCCTCCTATCTTGATATAAAAATACTACCTGTGATCATCTCGTGTGATTTAACCCTAAAGAAAAATTAACTAGTCATCAACCCGTGCACATGCACGGGCTTCTGTCAAATGAAAAACATAAATAGAAAATGAACACACGGTATGATATGTTGTAGAACATATGTTGCCAATATTGAAAAAAAATCGAAGGAAAAATATCACTATTGTATAAGAGTAGAACGTCCACAAGTTAACCTTGGGATGGAAAATAATTTTATTTCTCCAGATATTTTCTAAGCGTTTATGATTACCTTTTCTCCATTTGTATCGACTTTAGATAAAGCTCCATGTATACGGAACATGAAGATTCCATGGTTTTGAGGAAAACCATGTCTCGAGACTAAACTTGGTTTTGAGTAAAACAATGTCTTAAGACTTAGTTTTCCACTAAGAAGATAGCACATATGGCACTCGATGAAAAATTGCCGCTCGGGTCATTTTTCAATTAAAAGCGGTCCCGAGAGCATGAGAGTCCAGAGAACTTTTTCGTCGTCTGATGCGTCCATATTTGGTACGATTTTGCCGATTATTTTCATATGTTTATATTGCAATTCTAGCATCATTCTATATTGGTTTCTACCTTTTACATTGATTTAACCACAAACCCATTTTTTTCCAATGAGCTTTTCACAATATATGTTTTTAATTAGATTTTAATTGTTTTTTCCTTGTCTTAGTTTCTATGTATGTGTAGGTGGAAATTATGAATTATCAAGGGGAAATGAGACAAAGGGAGAAGAATCTAGAGAAGTTACAAGCACCAGATGGCAAGTTAAGAGACTTGGAAAATGGTAATTTTTTCACCAAGCTTAAATGAATATTGAAGACCACTGTAGCATCCACCTCTTCCATATGAGCTCAACGAGCCAAATATCACCTAAAACTAAGTTAGTATGAGGAAATGGCGGACAAAATACTGTAGGAGAAAAATATTCACGAGACGGGGTTTTTACCGACCAACGGTAATGTCGGGAATGACCGTATTGGTGACCATAAAATGATTATTTCACACATCAAATCAACAGAGGCTTTTACTAACCAACGGTACAATTGCCAATGACCGTACCGCGGTCCAAGACGCCCAAAATTGGGCGAACTTCCCGATTCTTCACCGATTTTGACCCTGTTCGAACCCTAACCTTCTGAAACACTTTAGGTCGGCTCGGGGGGGGGGGGGTCAAAGGGGATAATATATATCCCTTGGATAAAGAGTAGACCACCTATATAAGGAGGGGAGACCATGGCCTACAGGGGCATCCACACATCCTCCCTAGCCGTCGCAAGGCTGCTAGAGGAGATACGTCCACCTCCATAGCTTCATCACCATAACCACCACCGGGAAGCTCTGCCACCGCCTCACTACATCCATTGGAGATCAAGGAAAGGCTTGAGAGTAGAAGGCCAAGGCATCTACATAAACACCATCATCATCCACACCGTTGTAACCATAGAGTCATCCATCCATCTCGTTTTAATCTTAGACTTTGTTGTAAATTGCTTCGTGTATCCATCTATGCACTCATGAATGATTCATATATTGATGTGCACGATGTTTTGTGACTCCATTCTTGAATTGCTCAGTAGGCGATATAAATGAACCCTAGTTTCTATTATATGAGCAGATTATCTGTTTGTTTGTAACTGCATGTTGTGTAGTAACATACCTCAAGCTATTGTGAGTTGTGTACCTCATAATATATTGCCTGTGTATCATGATGTGGTTGTTTGTGTTGGTTTGAGGCAGACTGGCGATATGAGTATGACAGGACAGAAAGTCGTTCCTCCTTTCTCGCCGATCTCTGTCATGGGAATAATGGAGAACTCACCGAAGTAATACCGCATCCATGGGGAGACCCTTAATCACGAGTGCCAGTAGGTGCATCGCTTATCATCTGGGCTATGTGGTGATTGTGAGTAGTATGTAGCTCAGAGGCACTCGGGGAATACTAATACACGGAGCTCCATCCTTACACAGTATAGGATTAAAGAAGAACAAATTCTCCAGTCTTTAGTATGAGTACTAGTGGTGATTTCAGACTCCCCTGTAGCGTCCCTTGTTGTCTTCATATCATTTTACATTCAGTTCTAGTATATTTTTTATTTACTTTTTTATCCATGTTCTAGTTGTATTGTTTACAAAACCCTCTTTATTAAACTGTTTGGATATGAACGTGACTGCGTTTGACATCGTAGTTGCCGGATTGGTAGTGCCAAACAATAGTGCTCTCTGTGGGAACAATACAAATCGGGAGATCATACGTCCAGGAAATTGCGATTTAACAAACATGTACACTTGTAGGTATCATGCTTTTTTTATGCCGTTACCGGGCAGCATAGTGCTTGGTCACTACCTTTCCACTCACAGATAGTTTATTCTATTTGTTGTTATTTATCTTAATGTTTTCCTTTATACAAAAAGAACAAAAGAAATTATAAAACTGGAAAGTATAAAAACCGTTAATCATGACTTCCAAGAAAACTTTGTTTGCTTTTATGCTTGAAATATAGGCGAAGAGATACATGAGTACATGAAACCGGGCTACCAAAGAATAGACAGTGAGAGATTTACTAAACCATACAAAAGAAATCTCCATAGACCTACGTGCTGAAGTTGAATTAAAATTGAAGACTGTAAATACACCAAGAACCAGTTATCAATGACTCACCAAAAAATCAAGAAGAGGAGGAGCATAAAAAAGAGGAGAAAGAAAGGATTGATCACCCTCTCACAACTTCAACTTCAAACAGTAAATCTATTATTGATGTCTCTAATTATGGTAATGATTATTTTGATGCTCATTTACTAAAAATATGTTCTAAAGAGGACACGTCCCTAGCTTTTGAGAGCATTGATATTGATTAACTAAATAGGAGACCTATTGAATCACCACTTGAGTGTTCTTTACCTGATTATATTGATAAAAGTGAAGTTTCTAAATTACTTGTTGAGAACCTCATTGCTGGTTAAAGAAAGATGTTGATATAGGCTTTATCCCTGAAATTCCAGTGGTGAACCCCTCTGAAGAAACACCAGCGGGTATTCACCTTAGGATTGAGTAGGCATTAAAGTAGTTTGAGTTGTGTGCATTTCAGGAGAAGACAAACAACATAATGCTTACTAATGATACATTTAAGCCTGTTGATTTGTCAATATTAGATGAACCTCCAATTACATATACTCCTATTGATCTTGATGATATATTTGCTGACTTTTTGCAAGATCTTCACAGCCTAGACATAGAATTTGCAAACTCAAATACTTATGTGCAGGTACAAGAGTGGGATGACATCTCTACAGATGAACTAGAAGAAGAACACACTTTTTATGTATTTCCTGTAGACAAAGAAGAATTCCGTGAAGTATTCCCCTATGAAGGTAGCCCAGCTAATGCTCTAAAATATTTATATAAGTCTCTAAAACTCTTGTTGCAGCAATATGAGGAGGCATGCCTGCAAAACATGATGCATCCATTCCTTCTTGAGAGCAATCACATCTTGCTTTCATGATGCCCATGCACCTCAAGAGGGTATGTCTCCGAAAAACTATGTTCTACGGTGCTCCAAACTTCTTGAAGAGGATGTGACCTCAACAATCCCCATGGTGAGGGTTCCAGGCTCTCGTAAGGGAAAATGCGTCGGTGGACTACTTGACTTGATGGGTTACTATCCAGCAGATCTTTATTTCGATGAGGTTAAAAGCAGGTTACAGGGGTACCACACAGATTGAATCTAGTACAGCTATGGATCTAGGGTTGCTTAGTTTGCCGTGACCCCCCTGTTTTATATTGGTAGCTAGGTCTTGGGGGCCGTACAAGAATAGGACTCGATTCTGAGTCTGTTACTACTCTTTCCTAACTTCTCGATCAAGTCTTTTCTTCACTACTAGGGAAAAGCTATGTGCGCCGCGGCTGTCACGCCGCGCTTATTGGAATAGTTGTGGCGCACCTGCCTGGTGCGCCACGCCTATCCGTACCTTACACGGCCGCGGTGCGCCACGGCTATATCCTGGTGCGCCACGCCTATGTGCCTGTGGTGCGCCATGGGTTAGGTAAGTGGTGCGCCACGCCTATATTTCCCTCCATGGCTATTTTGTCTAGTGCGCCACGCCTATGCTTCTAGGTGCGCCACGGCTATATTTTTCTGTATTTTTTAAATACGCGGTATTATATTTATACATGTATTACAGTCAAATACAGGTATATACAACTCAAATACAGAAGAGTATAAGTAGATAAAATTGATCAAAACAGTGATGTGACAAACAAATAATATATCATAGTCGATCATATTATTTAGAATTCCGAATATCTACATCAAACAGTTGAGTTGATTATCACTATGAAGTGTTCATCAGAGCCTAATAGATACATCAAACAGTTAATCACCGAGAACGAGTACATCAATCGATGCTTCATCATCATTATAAGTGACCTATCTAGTCGCCGATAACCTAATCATCTAGCTAGGAACTATAGCATTGCAAGCATGGCGAGCGAGGCGACAGTGACAACAACGGCGGCGAGGGTTTTCATCCACTTGTTGTTTTTCTTCTTCTTCTGTTACTCGAGATGGATGAACCACCTAGTTTCCACCTCCACTCTAGTGTTGTAGGCTTTGTAGGCATTGCCCCTAAACTTGTTCACCTACTCGAAGGAGTCTTCCCGGTGGCCGTAAACTCCTGGAACCCTGCCTCTAAACACAACGTAGAACCTCGGCATCTGTAATGACAAGATAGAAAACAACAAACAATAGTTTAAACATGTCTGCAATCATCATTAAATGGAGAAATATGACAGAAATAAGATGAAAGTTCAACACAAAGGAATACATTACTTCCGGCATTCTCCGAAAACAAGTTGGCCCTTCATATTTTGTGCTTGTTATGAGGTAGTATACGTGATGGCGATACGGGGAAGGATGAAGACAAGTGTTTCTGAACTTTGTTGAAACTAAACAAAATCACATACATAAGTGTTTGTGAGATCCGAACAAAGTTGGACCATTTCGTGCACATACATAATGGGGACATTTTTCATAACCCCGGACGGGGCTATGCAAAATATCACCATTACGTATATGCACCAAACGGTGCAACTCAATTCTGATCTCACTAACAATAATATTACATATGTGACTTTTCTTAGTTCCAACCGAAACTCTCGTCTTCATTCTTTTCCCGGATCACTACTGCCTATAGTACCTCTTAAACGACACAAGATGGTCATCAGTCCATGTGCCTCATATTTTGGCCTTGATGTGAAGTTCGACCTTCATATTTTGTGCTTGTTACAAGGTAGTACACGTGATGGCGATACGGGGGAAGGAAGGTTTTTTGGACTTCTTTGAAATTAAACAAAATCATACATGTAATATTATGGTTAGTGAGATCTGAACAAAATTGGACCCTTTTGTGTACATACATAATGTCGACATTCTTCACAACCCTGTACGGGATTTATGAGGGATGTCACCATTAAGGATGTGCACCAAAGAGTAAAATTTAGTTCCGATCTCACTAACCATATATAATATTATATATGCAACGTTATTTAGTTCTAAAGAAGTCCAGAAACCCTCGCCTGCATTCCTTTCCCCGGATGATCACCGCGTGTAGTATTCCGTAACAGGAACAAAATGGTCATCGGTCTGTGTGCCTCGTATTTAGGGTGGACACATACAAGCAGCCTTGGTGGACCTGGAGCGCCAAGTGGGATGCACAAGATCATAATTTTGTGAAAATCACAAGGCGCACCAGACCACCAAGGCCATCTTAGTGTGAACCAACTCTTTTAATCATCGACATTTATACAAAAGATCGAACGAACATCACAAGTAGGGCAACAATAATAAAAAGCAAGATAATCAAGCATTGACATAATTAAGCATCGGTTACACGATGGACGATTCATAACCCTAATGATTGAGTTCAACTAGTTTCGAAAAATATAGCAAGCCTTACAATAGTTCTCACTCCTTCTGACTCAGCCGCCCAAGAATTACCATGGGGCATCCCTTCGGAGTGATGAAGGGCCTGTCGTCACATGCAGGTGCTAGGATGGTATCTATGTCGCGGTTCGGCATGGGGAACCAGCTATAAAAGGTCATACTCTTGTTCACCACTTCATGAACGATTTTCGTGGCAAAGCACTTCTGGATATCATACATCTCTTATCTAATATTTTCATCGTCGAACATCGACAAGTGGGAGGCCCATTCTTTGATTTGACTAGGCAGGGTAAGGTACTAATGATCCCGTACGTACGCCCGAATGTGATGAATGACATAGTAGGTGTCTCTGTTACTGCCTGACGGCTGCTTGACGCAGGCAAAATCCGTCGTGTGGGTGAACACCCGAGCGCCCTGAATGACCTTCTCCCTCTCAATTATGCCCTCCTTTGCGTGGTAGCCGGTGAGAGCATTATTCAGAACTTTCTTCACGATGGAGTAGTCTTTCTTCACCGCACTACCTGAGTCGAGATACGTGGCATACGAATGACTCATACAAATGCAGATGAGTGTGCATTGTGTATATCTGTGCTAAACAATCCAAACAAAGTGTTGGAAAGGAGCGATGAAAACCTAAAGAAAAGCACTTTCGATTCGGCTAAGAATATGGACTTACCCGACAAAATAAGGCACGAGGATGTAATCCTTGGTCTGGTTCGCCAGCATGAAGTTCTGGAGATATGTCGACGCGACTACGTGGTTCCCAACGGAGCACATCACGTCATGGCGCATGTAGTAGGGGTCCACTATCGTGACGCCCTGTGTATTATCTCTGATGATCTGCACTGCCAAACTGAGCGAGTATAGGCGGACCATGGAGTAGTGCAGCAGATTGCTATGGAACATAGTAAAGATGTCCAAAAACCGCAAGACTATCCTATCCGCGCCGGTTGAATCGACGAAGCCCAAGTCCTTCGGCACCGTGGCAATGAAAATCGGGTATGATGGATCCTTGGATTCAATAAGGCGCCCTTCGAGATAAAGAACGGTGTCATCCAAACTCCGCATATCCCCACTTGCAGCCTTGAGCAGGCGTTTGCGAAGCATAGGTTGACCTATCACATGCACCTTCGGTGTATCCTTGGATGTAGGTGCCCCGTCCTAGACACGGAGCGACATCTCAGTAGGCTACTCGCGGACTATGCGGCCATGGATCTAGGTCCTCTTTTCCGCGGCTTCGGCGCCTTCGGCGGACATTCCTTCTCAATCTCCTCATTAGCCGCCTTACGGATTGTGTCTGGGCTGAAAATAACTCCTCCCTTCGCGCTTTTCTGAGTCTCGGTGCAGGGGCCGACATCTGGAGGCGTGTCGTCCTGGGAACCGAACATACGCTTGCAACTAGATTTATCCGCCGGAGGAGCCTCACCACGAGCCTCCGTGCTATGGTAGGGTTCTTCTTCTGGGAGAGGAGGAATGTATTGTCCGCCATCAAAGTCATCAAGATCATCTTCCGTCGGGTGTTGTGCCATCTACATGTCATGATCACCCACCAGTAAGTCAGGGGTAGGCGACGGCGCTACGACGGTCTTGCCATGGCTCCGCTCCGGTGCTTCTAGAGGGGTAGTTTTCGAGGTGGTGCCTCCCGCCGGCAGTTCTAGAGGTGATGTCTGCGGGGTGCCGTCCCTCTTCCCTAGGCAAATCTGGCTCTTCGGCCTTTCCATGTTCCAAGGTTGGCACTGGATCAGCGTCAGGGTCTCGAGGTCATCTTCTTCCTAGTAGGGTTGAATGGGAGGTAACAAGTCGTCGTAGCCCGCCAGCACCCGAAGCACTCGAACTCTATATACGCCATCTCGCATCGGCCTATTGTGGAACATGCGGGTTGCCGGTTGAACAATCATACCCACAACCACATCCTTCAACACGCCGTCAACTATGTGTAGGAGAGTGCCTGGAACATCGATGTTATGCGGTCAACTTTGTGTAGGAGAGTGCATGGAACATCGACGTTCTGCAGAAAACATGCAGGGCGTCACAGATGCCAGTCTAAGGCAAAGGAAGACGAAGCGGATCGACGCTCCAACGCTTAACTATTTACCTAGCTGGCGATGGCGTCGAGCTCCTCTAGTGGCGAGGGGCTAACGACGGCGGGCGTGCTAGTGATGACTGGCGAGGGACCGCCAGCGGCGGGCGTGCAACTGATGACCATGCGGTTGTTCGCTGGTGCACGCTCTTCATTTCGCAGAGGACCGCCGTCTGTGGGTGTGCAATGGATGGTCAGGCGGCTATCGGCGGGCGGAGTCACCATCGGCGCCGTGTTGTAGGCGGGCGGAGTCACCAGTGGGTCCGCCACCGTAACGTTGGCCGGCGAGACTCTGGACATGTATCTCGAGTTGATGCCATGCATGCTAGGCACCGGGCACGGCCCCTATCGACCTCCCTGATCCCATTGAGTAACCACCAAAAAGAGGGTAGACAAAACGTCATGTGTTCTGCCAAAGCTTTATTGACAATATTCGGAATATCGTCAACTTTGGACTTGAGGTCCGCAATCTCGCGATCGCGGGCTTCGCCACGTTGGACATCTTCGATGGTCTTCCTTCTATCCCTTCTCGCCTCATTGGGCTCCTTGTAGTATTCTCAGAGCTTCTTCGTCTTGCCCAAGCTACTAACTCGGCCACTTGGCGACCTTTTGTGCTTATCCTTCCCCTTCGTCACGTTCACCATCCTGTTAAAATGGTCGTCCCACAAGCCGGTGCAGCGAAGGCATGGATGTCGAGCTTCCACCACTATCGATTTTTGTGTTCTATACAAGTAGCGTGAATCGTTTAGAATTCCCCCAGTACACTATGATGCAATCGACTTGATCGTCGAGAGAAAACTAATTGGGGTGGTGTATTTACTTACCAAGTTACGATACAACTCCTTCACCTTCTCATCATCGGTAGTATACTCATTAGCTAACGGGTCATATGTAAACCGGGCCTTGATGAAGTTTTCTCTCTGCGGCGAGTACTTTACGAGGGGATCAGGGATGCCCTGTGCTGCACGTGAGGCTTCCTACTTCTTCCAATTGGAAATCGCTGCTCTGTAACCGCCGCATCCCAGTTTGTGGGAACCTATGTTCAACCCCTGCAGCTTTTGCCCCCATTCACTATGAGCCTTGGGGCTTCGCTCTCGCAAATTAGCTTGAAGTTCCGGAGTTCAGCTTCGGTGATATTCGGCTCACTCGCTAAAACCTCCTCAAAGGTTTTTTTCGGGTTGAAGAGCGCAACCTTCACCCGGTGTTTCCAGTTGGACAAGGCGTTGTTCATCTTAACCACGGCGACATTGTTGACTGGATTCACCTCCAGATTGTCGTTATTGTACTTAAGCGGCTCATCTGGCGGATGCGGGTAGAAGTATCGTTCGTGCAGTTTTCTAAAGAGAACAACCTGATAATGGGTAGTTTTTTCCCTTAGATCATCGGTGGTGATCTTGACAGTCTCCCGGACCATGCACCCAATTTGGTTTCTGAATCCTTTGACCACCGACTTGGGCGCGATAGGATACCCATTGGTGCACACTTCTGTGAACATTTCACGGTAGGTGCGGGGACTGTTTATTTTCCGTTTTCTCGTTGTCGTCTTCTTCTTGGCTTGGATACCACCATTTGTCTGACCACCGGCATCAGTGGTTTCAGTCCCACCGGCTGCGCCACTAGTGGTATCCCTGGCGCCACTAGCGGTGGCTTCATCCTTGTCGGCACCACTAGTGGGGGCGTCATCTCCGGCATCTGCCGTCGGATCGTATTCCTCCTTTCTGGGAGATTTGCCAGAACGGCTTAGAACCGCCGGCCTCGTCGTTGTGTGCCATGTTCTGAAGGAGAATTTTTTTTGGTTATTCTAAAGGCAACAAAAAATCTATATACTAGTCGATTATGGGAAAACGGCTAAGTCCTAAATTCACAGGAAAATCCAGCATGACCTTTGCAAATTTTCTAACACTAGAGCGCCCGATTTTCGCCGAAACAGAAATTAATCAACATTTCGGCGAAAATGGGCAACTCATTTGAATTCCCTGCAAAGTTTTAAACGGCTCGATGGTCGGACATAGTTGCTCTGGTTGATCTCATATTCAGCCACAACTCAAGAACACCTTCAAAAATCTATCAAGCCCAAAAGGAAGCAGTTTTCTCTAGCTTAATGGGTGCTTCTCAAGTTTCACCATGAGATCAGTGCTTTTCCACTGAAATAAACACAACCCTGGAACTAGCTTCCTTGCTACATGAAAGAAAAATGACGATGCATTGTAGCATTCGACATTCAGCTCACTAGTAGTACCAAACCGACTACAACATCAGACTTGAGGACAGCAAACAGCGGAAAATCATAACAAAATTTGAACAACCATGCATAAAATAACGAGCTTTACGAATGAGGATCACCAGCTAGGTACAGCCATGTATAAAACAACAGAAAAAAACCTGTAGTGGATCACCAGCTAGGTACAGCTGGAATGACTTTGCTTCATGTATAAAATAACGAGCTTTACGCATAAGGATCAATCAGCCTTGGCTGTTGTGACTTGGTCACCCAGAGGCAAAAGATGAGGTTTTGGAGGAACAAGAACATGTGGTATACTGGTATTACATTACAAGTATATTGTAACTCGAAGGTGAGGAGATGCCATGTATTTATATTTTTCCCTTGATGCTTTAATCCGCAGCTTATTCACCATACACGATTACAAGTGTTGTAACTCGAAGTCTGCTCGACGACTACGTCTTCCACTACTGCCAGTTCACGGCTAGTCATAGAAGAGTTAAAATACATGAGCTGAGAGGGGAAGCCTAGTACACTTTCAATAGCTGCTTTTTTTCCTAGCAGTAGCCTAGCAGCAGCCTAGAACGTCAAATATTCTGAGCCATACAGCAGCAGCCTAACAGGCTTGAAATCTATCAGAAAATAAACATTTAACTTAACCATTTGGTGCTTCTACAAAAACAAAGTGATAGATATTTTTCCTTCCCATCAGATTTATGCTAGACCAAATCCTACAACAACCTACTACACTTTCAATACAGTAGAACTGATGTTAGAATTAATTATTGAAGTCCAAAAGAATATAACTTAGCATTATGTCATTTTAAATCCAAAAAGGTATACTTTCAGAAAGACTAGCAAATATGTGCTAGCTGTTGCTGAACACAGGCCAGGCGGTCCGGACCTTCCTTCTGTTTTTTGTCAGCACAAGATTTTGATTGGATTTTCTTTTCTTGGAGGAAAAAAATGTGAGGAAGATAAGCTTGTAGGAAAAAAAGACACAAAGAAAGTAACTGCTCTTGGAAATTTATGCTACTTTCAGTTATTGTCCATTTGTGGTGCAGCAATAATGTGATGATTGACAAGGAATGAGTTATGTCTCTCAATTAACATGTTTTACTGGACTATTTTAGATTGACAAGGAAAAAGGGTACTTTTTTTTAGCTTTTCATTTGCACCTTAGATGTACATTCCCAAGTTTATTTTCCTAACCAAAAAGCATGTGCTAACGCGGTTTGTTTCTTTCCCTAGCCAAAACCATCTGAACCTTGTGGTGGTGAACAATGTCCCCCTGTTTTTCAACATCAGTGACTCTAACTTATGCAATATACATTTGGCCAGATCCTGAAATAATGAAGAAATTCCAAGTGGACAGAGGTGCTATCAAGTTTGTTCTCTCGGGGCCCAACATTATGTGCCCTGGACTGACATCGCCTGGTGGTGCCTTGGACAATGAAGTACACGAGGAAACGCTAGTGGTAAAAAGGCTAAGGGCATCTCCAGTCGTTCGGCCCCCCCAGGTTTCAGATCGGCGCTTTTTAGCGAAACCGCCGCCCCGCACCAAAACCTGGGGGGGCCGATTTCACCAGCCGTTCGGCGGCCCATAAAAGAGAACGGCGATATTGTTTGAAACTTCATCTTCCCGCCCCAAAATATAGAGCCCTAGTTCGGCGATCACGGCAGCCATGATTTTGGGCAATAATATTACAAAAAACGCCACAGGTGGGCGATCAAATAGAGTCTAGATCGAATCACACAGACGGGCGCGCGCGGCGTGGGCAAACGTAGGCGATCAGGCAGACGCGTCGGCCGGCGTCGGAGCAGGCGGCGAGCTCAGCGCAGCATCCTCAAGGTCGATGACGGCGTCCGAGCAGGCGACGGGCTCGGCATCCTTGTCGACGACGGGCGCGTCATTTTCCAGGTCGACGACGGGCTCGGCATCCTTGTCGACGACGGTCGCGGCATCCTCCAGGTCGACGTGCGTGCTCGTCGGCGCGGTGGTGTAGCTGGTGCCACCAGACGACGTAGTCGGGGCCGGGGGCGTGCTGATGTCGGTCAGGATGAGGTTGCACTGCGCCAGGAACCAAGCTCTCACCTCGGGGGTCATCACGGCCGGGTCGCCGCCCGTGAGGAAGGCGAGGTCGTTGTTCCTCTTCTTCGCCGCTGTGCCAGTCCTAAGGAGGTCGATCTTGACCTGCGAGTTGGCCATGAGCGCCGCCCATCGCTGTTTGGCGACCTCCTCCCTCTTGCCGGCCTGGGCCTAGGCGTCGGCGATGCATGTCTCGATCGACGCCTGGAGCTTTGCCGCTGCAGGCGCGCCGTCCCTTGCCAACTTGGCTTTCTTGTGGCCCATCGGCGGACGCCCTTCGGGGACGTACTCCTTGCCCTTGCTGATCGACCGCCGCACCTCCGCCCACTTCTCGCACTTCTCGATGACGACGAAGACGTGGAGGAACTTGAAGTCGGAGCCCTCGTCGTTCTTGTACGCCTCGAGCATCCGGACGATCTCCATCTCGCGGTTGGCGCCGCTCTGCGGCCTCATCGAGATCTCCTCCTGGATGCCGTGCCACTTGTTGCAGGACGCCTGGATGTTCGCCCAATGGTTCGCCATGGCCTTCTGGCCGCGGTCAGTGATGCAACAGGCGTAGTAGGTGTCGATCATGCGGCGCTCGTCGTAGGCGGTCTTCACCCGCTTCCAGTAGTTGTCGACGTGCTGGTTCGCGCCGACGATCGGGTCCATGCTGATCGTTTTCCAGGCCTCGGCGAGGAGGACGTCCTCCCTGTTCAACCACTTGATGCGAGGCTCGACGGGGGGCGGGGGTACCTTGGGTTCCTTGCGGGGACGGCCAGGACCACGGCGCTTTCGGCCTTCGCCGGCTAGATCTGTCCCCTCTGGCGGCACCGGCGTCTCGTCCACCTCGTCGTCGTCGTCGCCCTGCACCTCCGTCGCCTGCGTGCCCGCAGAGCACCCTTCGCCACCTCCCTGCGTGAAGAACTCCCCGCTCTGCTCGAGGAAGCCAGGGCTCGCCACCGCCGCGATCGTGCCGGCCACGATGATCTCCTCCATGTAGCTGTTGTCCTGGGGCTGAAGTCCGGCCATGATCGCACGGCGGTAGGACGGGGAAGCTGCGTAGCCCGGCGACGCGCCATACATCATCGGCGGGTGGTAGGGGAAGGTGGGGTTGGGGTTGAAACCTCCCAGAGGGTCGCCTTCGACGAACCACGCAGGCGTCGGGTGCGGCGACAGGCGTGGCGACAGCGACGGCGACTGCTTCCATCCGGCGAAAGACGGGGCCGAACGGGCTCTTCCGCTTGACGAGCGGCACTGTGGCTGCGACCGGAGTAGGCGGCTCGTCCGGCGCGACCTCGTCCTCCTTGTCCTCCAACTCCTCTTCCTCGGCGGCGGCCTGCTCCTCCGCCTGCGTTGCGCCATCAGCTGCCTCTGTCGCTGCGCCGCCTCCCTCCCCCGGCGTTTGATGTTGGCCGTATCCAGGCGCGCTCTTTCGGCGATCCACTCCTTGTTGGTCATGCCGGGCGGCTTCTCATTTTAAGACATCTACAATTTTCATCAAAGATACACAACACAATTTCGCATGTATATATGCAACCATATGAATCTTGTCGTGGCGAGGTACTGATCGATGAGAGCGAGAGACACATATATACAACATATTCACACATATATATACATGCAACCATATATATAAATATCCCTCCAACAACTCACCAACTATATATTTTGCCGACACGAGACCGAGAGAGTGTGTGTGTGGCGATAGGGAGTGAACAAGATGGAAGAGAAAGTTCTAAATTGAGATGGGGTGGAGAGAGGAGTGTTTACTAGAGATTCCCCTCACATATATATCAAATACAATAGGTTGAACAAGCTTAAAATGGTGGGAAAATGAGGAAAATGGAGTGGTTAGGAGGTTGGGGACGACTAGATCTAAAATGAGGTGGAGAGGTGGGGGAATGGGAGGTGGGAGGTAGTCCAATCACTTGAAAATGAACCCAGGCATAGCCGTGGCGCATGTCGCACCCGGACTTCTAGAGGATACTCACAGCCCGCTAAACAGTAGATAAATGGCTTACGGGGCTTACCGGCACCCGCATCTCAATATGAGTAGGCCAACACGTAAACGTGTGACAACCAACCTCTACTATTCATCGTCTGCGTAAATCATCCCGTAGAAATCCGACTACTTCCATTGACGTACTTCATAACATCCACACATGGTACGTCAACGGCATTCGAACAAGTGATATCACAACAAATCTCTAAGACACAAAGAAATAGAAATAAGTGGCAACTAGCTCTCACTAGAGCAGAGATAGCAAATACAGTCATGCAGAGGACACATGTCCCAACAAGTCATCATTACATTACAGCGGAAGCATGCAAAGTGTCTGAGTACAGACAAGATCCAAATAGGCCTAAGAGGCCGGAAACGAAAGAACGGAGCCCATCCATGAAGTCTCGGATCCTGCCCGGGTCCGCTATGTACTCGTCAGCAGCCTCGTCATACTCCACGTAGTAGCCACCATGGAGATCGGCCCTAAGCCTCCGGCGACGGGCCTCCGCGTAGCGGAGGCCAAACTTTCCTTTATCTTCATATGAATTTGGATCACCATAATATAACACTCCACCTTGAGACAAATTCCCTCTTGTAGCATAAATGAGAACCTTCACCTGATACACACAAAGAAAACACCTTCGGCGCCAAATAGCCTCTTGGGCTAAGCAGTGCTACCAACTAAGCTTGAGCAAAGCTCAAACTTAGCAATAGGAACTGGCTTTGTCATCATATCAGCAGGATTATCATGAGTACTAATCTTGCATACCTTCAGCTTACCTTGTGCAACAACATCACGAACATAATGGTACTTGACATCAATGTGCTTTGTTCTCTCATGGAACATCTGATCCTTAGTAAGGTAAATAGCACTCTGACTGTCACAAAATAGGTTAATGCAAGTATCATCTCCACAAAGCTCAGCAAATAGACCTTTCAACCACACTGACTCTCTGCATGCTTCAGCAATAGCCATATACTCAGCCTTAGTAGTAGACTGTGCAGCAACACCCTGCAAGGTAGCCTTCCAGCTAACGGCACATCCACTAATTGTAAACACATAACCTGTGAGGGATCTCCTCTTATCCAAATCGACAGCATAATCTGAATCCACATAGCCTGCGAGTCCCTCACCAGTCTTGCCGAACTTCAAGCAAGCTTTGGATGTGCCGCGAAGGTACCTGAAAATCCACTGAACAGCTTTCCAATGTTCTTTACCAGGATTAGCCATGTATCGACTGACCAAACTCATAGCATAAGACAAATCAGGTCGGGAACACACCATGGCATACATTAAGGAACCAACAGCACTAGCATAGGGAACTCGTGACATATACTCAATATCTTTGTCAGTAGTAGGACATTGCAATGCTGACAACTTGAAGTGCGAAGCAATTGGGGTACTAACAGACTTTGCATCATGCATATTAAAACGATGAAGAACTTTCTTAATGTAATTCTCCTGACTAAGAAATAGCAATCTAGATTTTCTGTCTCTTGAAATTTCCATACCTAGAATTTTCTTAGCAGGACCAAGATCCTTCATCTCAAACTCACTACTCAATTGTTTCTTCAATGTAGTGATTTCTTTCATGCTCTTGGCAGCAATTAACATATCATCAACATATAGCAGCAAGTATATAGGTGATTCATCAACAAATTTAATGTACACACAGCTATCATATTCAGACCTCTTAAAGCCATGTGACATCATAAAAGAATCAAACCTTTTATACCATTGTCGAGGAGACTGTTTCAAACCGTAAAGGGACTTCTTTAGCTTGCACACAAAATCCTCTTTACCATGCACTATGAACCCATCAGGTTGGTCCATGTATATCTCCTCCTCAAGTTCTCCATGCAAAAACGCAGTCTTCACATCTAACTGCTCAAGCTCAAGATCATGCATAGCAACAATACTAAAGAAAGTACGGATAGAACTATGCTTGACAACAGGTGAGAACACATCATTATAATCCACTCCTGGAATCTGACTGAAACCTTTTGCTACTAACCTTGCCTTAAACCTTGGAGGCTCTCTTGGAGATAAACCCTCCTTTCTCTTGAAGATCCACTTACAGCATACGGTCTTCTTTTGTTTAGGCAAGCGCACGACATCCCACGTGCCATTTTTCTCAAGTGATTGCATCTCCTCGTGCATTGCACCAATCCACTTGTCACGATCAATCGAAGCAATAAGCTTCATTATATGTAGCCGGTTCAGCATCATTCTCCACCTGTTCTGCACAACTTAGAGCAAAATAAAAAACATCACATTCCTCAATTAAACGAGTACGAGGTCCTTTATTCCTCTTCTCTCTGCGCTCTGCAATAGACAAATTTTCTTGCCGCACAATAGGAGGTGAGGGTGGCACAATATTCTCCCCATCAATTTCAGTTTCCTCCTCATCCAGGTGTTCTAGCTCCACCTGCACACGAACTCGTGGTTCGTCCTCATCAGAAGAATCTGGCACAACATCAGTCGACAAACTGTCCTCATACATAACAGATTCATTAAACACAACACTTCTACTAAAGAAAGTCTTTTTGGTTTCCGGGTTCCACAACTTATATACTTTTACTCCAGAACCATAACCAAGAAATAAGCACTTAACAGCTCTAGGCTCTAACTTTCCATTATCAACATGAGCATAGGCAGTGCAACCAAAAACTTTCAGTTGTGAATAATCAGCTGACTCACCAGACCATACCTCAATAGGAGTTTTCTTGTCAAGAGGGATGGATGGTGACCTGTTAATCAAGTAGCAGGCAGTGTTGGCAGCCTCAGCCCAAAAACGCCTATTCATGCGGGCGTTAGACAACATGCAGCGAGCTTTGGAGATGATCGTCCTGTTCATCCGCTCAGCTACACCATTCTGCTGAGGTGTGTATGGGATGGTGTGATGCCTGACAATGCCTTCCTGCACACAATAATCATCGAAAGCATGCGAACAAAATTCGCCACCATTGTCAGTACGAAGCAACTTCACCTTTCTTTCAGTTTGCTTTTCAATCATAACTTTCCACTCTTTAAAAGCAGCAAAAGTATCATCCTTAGTTTTCAGGAAATAAGGCCAAACTCTTCTAGAGTAATCATCAATGATAGTAAGCATATAACGAGCACCACCATAAGAGGGCTTACGAGAAGGCCCCCACAAATCAGCATGTACATAATCCAATGTACCTTTAGTGGTATGAACGGAAGCATTGAACTTAACTCTCTTATGCTTACCAAACACGCAGTGTTCACAGAACGGCAACTTACTCATATTGCAGTTCTTCAGAAGTTCTCTCTTCACCAATTCTGCCATACCATGTTCACTCATGTGTCCAAGTCGCTTATGCCAGAGGATAGTTGTACTTGGATCATCATTAGTAATAACAGCAGCAGTACCAGGCAATGTGCTACCTCTAAGAATATATAACTTGGCAGAATTCATATCACCAATCATAACAATGAGAGAACCTTTTGATACCTTCAGGCGTTTATCCCCTCCGGCGTACTTGTACCCGTCACAGTCAAGGGTACTCAGCGAGATCAAATTTCTCGCCATGGATGGTATGTGTTTCACTCCCGTCAATGTACGTGTCATCCCACCGTGGGTCTTGATCTGAACAGATCCAACGCCAACAATGTGACATTTGTTGTCGTTCCCCACACGCACAAAATCTCCAGTCTGCACAGCCTCATAAGAACTGAACCAATCTTTGTTACAGCAAATATGAAACGAACAAGCAGTATCAAGAATCCACTCATCATCACGGGTAACACATGCAGCAAAAACAGCTAGGCATTCACCATCCGAACTATTATCACCAGCAACAACAGCAGCCTTACCAGTACCATTACCATTACCGTCAGATTTATTTTTCGGTTGGTATGTGCCGTTCCTTTTCTCCTTGTTCTGCACCTTCCAGCAATCCTCAATGGTGTGATTGGTTTTCTTACAATACCTGCAGAACTTGTCACGTCCTTTGGACTTGGAACGGTCCCTGCTCTTATCTCTGTTGTTGTTGTAGTTGTTATCTCGCTGCTCTGGTCTGCCTCGAACCTGCAATGCATCGCCTTTGGAGGACGATGGGTTAGACTGCACCATAACTTTCATCTTTTCCCTGGTCTGCAGGGCCTCACAAACGTCCGCGAGGGTTAATTCATCGCGGCTTAACAGTATGGTATCACGCAGGTTTGTAAAAGAGCTAGGCAGCGAACATAACAGCAGAAGAGCTAAGTCTTCATCATCATATTTTACCTCCATCGACACTAGGTCGGACACGATCTCCTTGAAGATCGACAAGTGGCTCATGACAGAACAACCATCCTGCATCTTGAGCGAGAACAGCTTCATCTTAACATGCATCTTGCTGGTTAGATCCTTTGACATGCAGATCGATTCCAGCTTGAGCCACAACGCTGCTGCGGATTTCTCCTGCAGCACTTCTTGCAAGATATCATTAGATAGATGAAGTTGAATCAACGACAAAGCCTTATAATCTTTGCGTTTCTCATCGGCAGTCCAATCCTTGGCTTCCTTATTCCCGAACTCATCTAGCGCCTCATCAAGATCCGATGCTTGCGATAGAATCGCACGCATCTTTACCTGCCACAGAGAAAACCTCGTCTTGTAGTCCAACAACGGTAGATCAAACTTCATCGATGCCATCGTGAATCCCTAATCTGAAACAAGGCTCTGATACCACTTGTTACACGCAATAGCAAAACAACGATGAAATTAAGCAAGATCGAACCAACGGGGACACGAGATTTTAACGTGGAAAACCCTTCCAACAAGGAAGAGAAAAAACCACGGGCGCCAGCCAGCAATACTTCACTATTTCGGGGTGAGGTTACAATCGCGCCGGGATTTACAATATGTGGCTTATCCCGTGCGGCGGCTTACAAGAGGTATATAAAGGCGGTCCTGAACTAACTAGGTCGGTAACTGTGTATCCAACTCCGACTCGGTATCAACTCGGCCCTAAGCCTCCGGCGACGGGCCTCCGCGTAGCGGAGGCCGAACTTTCCTTTATCTTCATATGAATTTGGATCACCATAATATAACAAAACGTAGTCTGCAGAACACGCAGCCCCAAAGGGGTCTGTACAGACGAGTACTGGCAAGCAAGACGCACAAGATACCGAAGTGTACCCGGCAACACCAAGTACAAATGCTTTGGGTTCAACGGAAGATAGGTGATACAAAAGTGCGGCAGCGGGCTTCCTAACCAACTACAGAGACACGCTACAACATCCGGCTAAAAGAAAGGGATAAGATAGCGCATCGGAACCAACTACCAACAACCTCAAACAAACCCATCCTGGATCTCGCCCCTTATCCAAAGAAGCAATCCGAGGATAACCCACACAGTTGGATTAATGAAGGTTCAAGTTATTGTGTCAATAAGACTATTACTAGTGAAAATTAGTATTAGTTAGGTGTAAGTTGTCTAATCCTTGTTAGCCAGCCCTATCACCAAGTCATCCATAACCGCGGACAACACGGCTTCTCGAGAAGATTTAACCCTGCAGGGATGCACCAATTTGGCCGTACACGTAAGAATATCCCGCCAGACGGGGGATCAACCCACCAAGCGAGGTACTCAACACAACCCAACTCTTCTTCGCATCAAGCCCAAAGAACCCCGTGCAGTTGAGCGCACGGCTAATCAAGCCCCACGAAGAAAAGGGGACCCTCATAGCACTCTAAGAACGTGTCTCCCTAAATGCCGACTACAAAAGTTACCACCCTGGCGCCAAGGGTTCGCACCTGCAAATGCATGCGGCAAATGGAAAACCCGAACTAAATGAGGCGATTTGGACGAGATGCGAATCGAATCAAAGTTGAGGGGGCGCCCATACGCGCTTCCCACATGCGGTTAGCGCGCTCTTCATGGATCTAGAGGACAAGAACTTTTCCTGAGTTCGACACTAGCAGGCCTCAAAACCATACCCGGCCTCCTGCCGGTGCCTTATCATCAAATTAGCATTACCTCAAACATTAACAGGTTGTTGTTTAAACATCAAGACCCAGAACATAATAGATATGGTAACAGAAATAACGGACATCAGACTCGAGCAAAAACAACCCTAAGCATGCTAGTAAGACACAGGCAACAAGCAACGGTGTTATAGGTGTGGAGGATAGGCTATATCAGGGTTATAGGATAACATATGATAGGATCGGGACACAAGCAACGAATCTTAAGGCTAGCAGGATAGACAACGGAAAGTATCGATATCCAGTGTGGAAAGGACACAATGGTTCATGTGAGTGAATACTTGCCTGCAAACTCAGTAGCCTTGCACTGGGCTAACTCCTCTGAAGTAGTGTCGTAAACCTCGTCTGTCTCAACGTCGTTGTCTATTCGGGAAGAAGCAAACCAACAACGCAGAGAGACAAACAATCAATAACATGGCATAATGCACAAACATGGGATGATGCATGACAATTTAACTGATGCATCAAAGATAAACTAGTTGACATGGTAACATAATTAAATGGGCCCATATGCAATTTAGATTGCATATGGAAAAGCCCATGAATTAAGGTTGAATTAACTGATCTACAACTAACCATCATGTGAGAGTTGATTAGAATGATGCATGGATGAATAAAACAATAAGAAAACAACAATAGCTTCAATTTGATATGATGTTTACCAAGTTTGGAATTTTATTTATTAAGTTATGAAATTGGCTTCTTAAATGAGTTACACAAGCATTTGTTGTTTTCACCAATTTTAATTGTTCCAAATAGATAACAAAATTCATAGTTGGAAAGAACACAAAATTCTAGGTGGAATACATGTTTCATTTGTTGACAATGGATTTAAAATGAATTAATTATGAATTAAACAAGTTTAAACAAGGTTTAAATGAATTTAATTCAAGTATGAAATTATTTGAATTTTTTATTTGTTCAAAACATTAAATAGAATTCATATTTGAAAAGATTATATTTTTCTGGTTTGAAAACATATTTTATATGTTCAAAAAGAATTTAGTTTGACCAAGTTATTAACTTAGCAATTTTAAATGATTTAAACAAGATTTGAATTATTTAACCAATTTTATTTGTTCAAAATAGGAAACAAAATTTATATTTGGAAAGCTTGTTCAATTTTGAATGGAAAACATATTTTACATGTGCCATTTGAATTAAATTTGAATTGGTTATGAATTTGACCAAATTTGACTGAGTTATTTGAATTTGAATTTTTGAAACGATTTGAAATGTTCAAAACAGTATACAAATGGTTTAAACATGTAGAGAATTAAATTTGGTATGGAAAACATATTTTATTGATTAAATTTTGATTTGATTTGCAAAAGATATATGAATTTGAATTATAGGGGCTATTCTGTGATTTTTAAAAGTATCAGATTTGTTCCAGGGGCTTAGGTGCAAAAAATAAATTCAGAAAAGGTCCCTAGAACCTTTTCTACGCAGGCAGAGCAACCCCTGGGTCACTGGCAGTGGGCCAGCGCCCTGCTGGTGCGTGCGTGGCGTGCGTGTGTGTGCTTGCGTGGCCACCACATCGCTGACGTGTGGGGCCAGCATGGTTGCGTGGCAAAGCGAGCAAAAATATGGGTTTTATTCTGCGCGGCGGGGGATCGAAACCGCGCCCTCGCGCTGCGCGCCGTTGGATCTTGCCACTGGGCTGGCTCGACGGTGGTGATAGGAGAGGGAGGCGCGGGGTTTTGAGGTGGATCTGCTCTATCTAACTGAAACTGAAGAAAACGATTCAGTCTTTCTGAACCTGACGGAGGCGTGCTCGCCGGTGGCGACGCTGCGCTGCTGCTGCTGCCCGAGTGCGAGCAAGAGCGCCGTGTGCGTGCACGTGACGCAGGGGAAACAGAGGAGGACGTGGGGGTGCAGGCAGTGCTCACCGAGGGGGAGCAGAAGGAGCAGGAGCACTCGACGAGGTGACGGTGGCCGGCGACGTGGACGGAGACGGCGGCGGCGATCCGAGGCCTCCTAGGCCCTGTCGAGGAAGCGAGGAGGGAGAGGGGACTACCACGGTCCCGTTCCCGTGCCCGCGGGGACTCGACGACGACCAACACCCCAACCACAACCTCGCTAAGCTCCGGCCATGGCGGCTCGTCAGAAGATTCAGAAAATTCAGAGGAGAAACGGAGGTGATCTGAGAGGGAGGAAGGAGAGGGCTAGGTTTAGGGTTTGGGAGCTCTCAGGGTAGAAATAGGGGGAGGAAAAGGAGGGAGCAGGTGGAGGTGTGGTGCGGTGCGCTGGCGTCAGAGATGACCACGCCCGTACGGAGGAAGGAGAAGGAGGGAGCGGGCCGTGCTGCGCGCTGGCTGGGGTGGAGGTTGGGCTGGGCTGGCCCAGCTGGCTGGCCTGGTCTGCCTCCCCCAGCCCGATTTTTATTTTTTTCTCTCTGTTTTTCTTTGCAGAAAAGAAAAGAAAGGAAAAGGAGAGAATTAGAAGGGATTTTGGGTTTAAAATTTTTGTGGATAATTTTGTATAAGCTATTTATTACAAAAGCCAAGCTGTGCAACTTTTTGTTTTCCAAATTTTTAAATTGTGTTGCTGTTTGGAATTCAAATGGATTTGATTGAAATTTGCAATAATTGGAATATTGAAAATTAGGCAAGTTAAAAGTTTGGAATTTCAAGTTTATTGGAACTAAACAAATGGGTTGATTTGAAAGTTTTATTTGAAAAAAATTGTAACAGAACAAGTATGAAACAAGGGTTTGAATTTTGGTTTGAAATTCAAATGGAAAACAAGTGAAAACAGAAACAATGCTCATGATGGAATGATGCAAACTTAATTTAAACAAGAAGCAAGCATTGTAATGGTGTTTTTCATACTTGGGATGTTACAAAACGCCCCCCCTTGAAGGAATCGCGCCCCGAGATTCCTACTGAGAAGAGAAAAGGTCCGGATACTTCTTGCGAAGATCCTCTTCGGTCTCCCACGTTGCCTCTTTATCGGAATGATGGGACCACTGCACTTTTAAGAACTTGGTGCTCTTGTTGCGAGTTTTGCGCTCGGTCTCATCGAGAATTCGAATAGGGTGCTCCTCATAAGAGAGGTCTTCTTGCAGATCAATAGAATCATGATCAACTGCACGGCCTGGATCTTTGAAGCACCTCTTGAGCTGTGACACGTGAAACACATAGTGCACCTTGGATAGTTTTTCTGGAAGTTCAAGACGATAGGCATTTTCTGCACGCCTTGAGAGAATGTTGAAGGGACCAATATATCTTGGTGCAAGCTTTCCTTTGACACCAAAACGATGAGTGCCTCTGAGGGGAGTTACACGGAGATATGCTTTGTCTCCAGGTGCATAAACCATGTCCCTGTGTTTGTTGTCATAGTAGCTTTTCTGACGAGATTGAGCAATCCTCAGATTGTCACGAATGATGCGAACTTTCTCTTCGGCCTCCTTAACAATGTCAGGGCCTAAGAGTGAACGTTCACCAGCTCCAGACCAATTGATTGGACTCCTGCATCTGCGGCCATAGAGAGCCTCAAATGGTGCCATGCCTAGGCTTGCCTGGAAGCTGTTGTTGTAGGAGAATTCAGCATATGGAAGACATTCCTCCCATTTCATGCCAAAAGAGAGACCACATGCTCTGAGCATATCCTCGAGAATCTGATTGACTCTTTCGACTTGCCCTTGAGACTGAGGGTGATAGGCTGTGCTGAACAGAAGTTTGGTGCCCAAGGCTTCGTGAAAGCTTTTCCGGAAATGAGAAGTGAAGATGCTTCCACGGTCTGAGCTTATTTCCAATGGCACACCATGAAGAGGAACAATCTTTGCTGTGTAGAGCTCTGCTAACTGACTAGCTGAGATTGTCTCTTTGACAGGAAAGAAGTGAGCGACTTTAGTGAGTCGGTCAATGACAATGAAGATTGCATCGTTGCCCCTCTTGGACTTTGGAAAACCAGTGACGAAGTCCATTTCAATCATGTCCCACTTCCACTCAGGGATTTTCAGAGGTTGGAGAAGACCGGCTGTTTTCTGATGAACTGCCTTAACACGTTGACAAACGTCGCATTCAGAAACGTATTGAGCAATTTCACGTTTCATGCTAGGCCACCAATACAGTGTCTTGAGATCCTGGTACATCTTTGTACTTCCAGGGTGTATGGAGAGAGGAGTTTCATGAGCCTCCTTGAGAATAACATCTTTGAGACTTTGAATTTGAGGAACTGCAATGCGTCCTTCGAAGAACACAGTTCCCTTGTCATCCACTGAGAAGGACTTAAATTTCTCATTGCCTCCTTTGATGTGTTCTACAATCTTCTTGATTTCAGCATCACGAAGTTGTTCAGAACGAATCTTGTCCTCGAGAGTTGGACTGGCTGTCAAGTTTGCAAGATAGCCTTGAGGAACAAGACCAAGGTTGAGCTTCTGGAATTCTTCATGAAGAGGAGGTTGGCTTTCCATGATCATGAGATTATTGCAATACGACTTGCGACTGAGAGCATCGGTGTCGTGGTGGTGTCACGGCAGATGCCATGGGATGGCTAAAGATGTGGGGACGAAGGACGCTGGAGGTGCTCGGGGAGGGATCACGCGACGAGTAGCCGCGTGAGGTACGAAGTAAACACTGCAAACAACACGATCTACCCAGGTTCAGGGCCCTCGTGAGGAGGTAAAACCCCTACTCCTGCCTTTCTTTGTGTATTTTGGTATCTCTCCGAGTAGCCACAGTACAAAGTTCTTGCTACCGAGTAGCCACTCTCCTCTAGATGATGAACTAGGTCAAGAACTAGGGTTCCAGTATGCAATCTAGGTCAAGATGTGTTCGATCCTCACGCAGGAGGCGGCGGGGCACCTTATATACATGGTGCCCAGCCGGATACGTCCAAACATGGACAAGTGTCGACATAGTGTGCACATCGTCCTTCTTCCGGGTTCCCGCTGACTGCTTTGGTTCCTAACCTTGGCTGCATCTGGAAAGTCGTTGGGCAAAACAAGGGGACAGACTGGTATCACTGTACCTAAACACAGAGTAGGCCCCCCTTATCCTGCCACGGCCTGCTTCCATGCTGTCACTGTCAGGCAGGCCGGTCCCAGATGAACAGTAGTTCGAATGCTGCCAAGTACGGACCCAGGATACGCGGGATCCTGTGTCAGAACGGCTCCTTTGACTTTCTGGCCCGAGTAGGTTCCCGCCAATTGTTCCCGCCAATTGTACTCGGGCCAACTCCTATACTCGAAAGGACAGAACTTGATTGATATCTCCTTCTGGTCATCTTGAGGTGAGACCGAGTAGCAGTCGACCGGGTAGCGAGTACCGGGTAGTCGGGTACTCGACCAAACCTCTCTTCTGTAAGACGCCTTTACCACTTGCCTTTACCCTACTCGGGGGTAACCCCCCGACAGCAGTCCCCGAAGCTGGTTGAGTCTTGCGAACTCGTTCACTAGGCTCTGCCAGCTTAAAACCAATCTTTGCAACATAGCCCTTGAACCTCAAGATGCCGAGTAGAACTTCCGAGTAGGTCTCTGAATAGTACCTTAAGTTTCCTCTCCTCCGCGTAGCAGATGACTTCTACTCTGCGACCGAGTAAAAAGACTTGGAGAATTTTCTTGAATTGAGCCTCTGCAGCGCAGAGCACTATCCAGCCCTTCGCACAGCAACTGAACACGTGTCAAGCATCCAGGCCCCCGTCGTCTCGTTGCCCAGGGCACGACGTGCCACGCGCCTGGTTTCCAGGCAGTGGGCCCACCACGCGTCACGTCCCATCAAGAGTAATAATAGGCCACGATCTGGTGGTGGGATCAATTGCGGCCGTTACGTGCGCATCCCGCGCTTGTGTGCGTTTCCAGCCGGCCACAGATCCCACCACACGCCACGATCGATCCCACTTCCCCGATGGTAACGGTAGCCTGAGGCGAGGGTATAAATACCCCCCGCCGGTAACTTCCTTTTCCCCTTCCTCGCACTTTTCCTCTTTCATCTCTCTGTTCTTCTCCGCCGCCGAGCTCTCCGCCGCCGCGCAATCTTTTGCGCCGCCGCGAATCCAATCCAGCCAATCAAAACCTTCCGATTCTTTCCACCTCTCCTACTCGCAACCATGTCTCGCGCCGGCTGGGCTGGCTCACACGTCACCGCCGAGGACTGCGCCTGGCTTGTGAACACTAGGAGGGTTCCTCCTGGTGTTCAATGCCGGCCATCCAGGGCCGAGCTCGTGCCTGCCCCGGAGGAGGGCGAGCACGTTGTGTTCTTGGCGCATTTCGAGCGCGGCTTCGGCCTGCCGGCCTCCGACTTCCTCCGCCGCTTCCTCGACCACTTCGGCCTTCAAATGCATCACCTGCCGCCCAATGCCGTCGTCTTCCTCGCCTACCACGCCGTGGTGTGCGAGGCCTTCCTCGGCATCCATCCGACAACGGACACCTGGCTCAGGTACTTCCACCTCCGCCAGCAGACCACCGGGAAGAAGGAAGGCACGGGGGTGCCACGGGCAACCGACACCGGCTGCGCCATGATGGTGCAGCGGTCGGGGACCAATCACCCCCGTATCAAGGGGTTGGAGTCTGTCCGGATGTGGCAGAAGACGTTCCTCTACGTCAAGAACATCCCCGCCACCGAAGGAGGACAGGTAACAGATAGAATCAATCTTCCCGCTTGGAGCCTCCGTGCTCCCACCCAGAAGAATTGGAAGGAGAAGCCCCTCAACGACCTCAACGCGAAGGAGATTGAGGCGCGGCTCGGCGCTCTAATCGACGAGGGCCTCAAGAGTGATGATCCAGTGGCATGCTGGATCCAGAGACGCGTTCTGCCTCTGCAAGAACGCTGCCACCTGATGTGTTACATGGGAGGCCCCCGTGACTGCACCAGGACGACCACCATCGAGCTCGACAACGCAGATGTTCCCGAGCACGCCAGGGCCATCCTGACGACGAGCCTCGCCGAGCATTGGCAGTATGGGTTCATCCCATTCAGCCGTACCAAGCCGATTACGCGGGTACGTTCTTCTTTCCCTGCTTACTGTATATGGATTCCGAGTAGAAAGCTTCCTGTTCTCGTCGCGACTAGCGATCGTAGTCTGTACCGAGTAGAGTACTTAGTAGAATTGTATAGGCTTAGTGTGCTTTGTGCCTGCACGCCTTTCCGAGTAGCACATTCGGTAAAAATACTTAGGCTTAGTGTGCTTTGTGTTTGCACGCCTATCCGAGTAGGATACTCGGTAAAAATACTTAGGCTTAGTGTGCTTTATGTTTGCACGCCTATCAGAGTAGGATACCATCCTGCTACTCGGCTACCTTGTGACACTTCTCCGCTCTTCAGGTCCTCACTCGCCAGCTTATAGAGAGCTGTGAACGTTTTGAAGGCAACTGGTCTCCTGACCGTGAGGAGGACGACAAGGCCTCTTTTGAGAACGCTGACCAGATCAACCTCCCTCGTTCCCCCACCATGGAGAAGCAGCACGCGGAAACGTCTCTCCGCGACTGGCCTGAGGACGAATCTGAAGGTAACTGCGCACTTGCTTTGCTTGTTCACGAGAAGCACCAATCCCCTGTTTGTTGTTTCTGATTTGCTCCTCTTCTTTTCCTGAAACCGCAGATGATGTTGATGAAGAGAACGAGGGTGAGGACGAAGACGAGAACGAGAACGAGGGCGATAAAGCCCTTGTCGTCAACCCTCTTTCTGTCGCTGCACCCGCTACCCGCAAGCGGACTGGCAGCGGTGCCGTAGAGCCCCCCGCCAAGAAGAAGAAACTGATCGAGAAGGCGACCAAGAAGGTCGTGAAGAGACCAAGGCGAAAGCTCGCCTCCACCAGCGCGTAAGTTTCTTCTCTGTCGTCTCCCTTCTCGTACTGTGTTATTTTCCCCAATCCTCTTCTAATTTCCGAATTCCTTTTTCTCTGTAGACCTCCCATGGACGCGAACGCTGCTCTCGCGCCCGATCAGGCTAAGAAGCCAGCAGCGCCACTTATCAACCTCGACGATGACGAGGATGACACCGCCAACGCACAGAGCGCTGATGCTCAAGGAGCAGATTCGGAGAAGCAGTCCCGTGCGGAGTCAGCAGCACAGGACACTGCCGCCCACCAGGAGAGACCCCCTTCTCCTCTGGCCAACACTGCCGAGGAGACTCAAGACGAAGAGATGCAGGATAACACCGCCCTCAAGCGGCCAGAGGCTGAACAGGAGCAGCCAACCACAGACGCTGCAAGCCAAGCGAATCCTGCTGCCGAGCAGCGGGTGGAAGATGCCACCATGACGGATGCCACCATGACAAGCCATTATCCACTGAGCGATGCGCAAACAGGCGCCGCACTGAGTAGCGCCCAGCCAACTGGCGCACCGGATAGCGCACCCCTGGCGCCGCCAACTGATCCAGCCAGGCAGCAAGCCCTAGATGCTTTGAAGGAGGAGGTCGAGAAGAGGGCAGACGAGAAGGAAGCTGCCGAGAAGACAGAGGCTGAGAAGAAGGCAGCCGAGGAGGAGGCCGCCGAGAAGGCGAAGACCAAGATTGAGGGGAAGAAGCCCGAGAAGCAGAAGGGCGAGAAGTCCACTGCTCAGAAAGAGAAGGCGATGAAGCGAGCTACAGAACAGATGCCGCCGCCGACATCGACTGGACAGTCCAAGCAGTTGATCATCCGCAACCCCAGTGCAATTCCTGCCGCCGCCAGTGTAGCCGATCAGGCCCTCTACCCGTATTACATGGTGAGGGTCAGCCAACAGCGCCAGATTGGCCTCTCCGTCGAGGACCGGAAGATTGCTCTCACAACAGGAAGGAAAGCCGTAGCAACAGACTCCAGGCCCCCGCCCCCCGTCTCCATTGCTTCTCGGGGAGCTCAAGATCAGGTGATATCATCTCAGAGCCTCGAGCAGGTACTCGACTTGGTGGGTTTCATCGATGCCAAGTGGGACACCAAGCTTCTCGGCACTGAGAAATGGCACGGCCTCGGCCTGGGCGACATCGACCATATGCGGGTCGACTGGAACAAGGTGGACTTGGGCTACCAACCCATGACCGTCTCCTCCAGCACCGCTACTCTTGCTGCCAAGATGTTCGTGCACCGCAAGAATGCAGAAGATCTGGAGCAGTCTTACGCGGTAAGTCTCAACTTGTCCTCTCCGAGTAGCATTTTTCTTCTCTCCTATCCGTCTTCATCTTCCTTTACCCTCACCCAGTCCCCGAGATTCTGGCCGAGTAGGCGGATGCTCTCCCGAGTAGCCGCCTTCTCGGGTTGAATCTTCACTTCTCTGTTTAACTTGCTTTCTTTTCGCTTCTCAGGATAGCGTTCTGAAGCGTACCAGTCTGCATCGCCAGCTTCTCTGGAATTATGCTATCGCCAGGAGGCGAATTACTGCACTGGAAAGAGAGAAAGCAGCTGCGGAGGCAGCCGGTAAGGATGCCAAGGATAGCACCCTGAAGCTGTCTGAGGTGGAAGGTACGCTCCTAGCCGCGCGGTTCTTGCGTTTTTTGTTTACGCCCGCTATTGCTTTCCTGCGCTAACCTTTTCTACTCTGCAGGGAAACTGAAGGCCCTGGCTGACGAGCACGAGAACTGTCGCACCTTTGTTGCGAATGCCGAGAACACCATCAAGAAGCTGGAAGGTAAACCTCCGTCTACTCGGTTTGCCCTTGTGCCTGTTTCCTTTGCTTCTCTGCTAACCGTGCTTTGCTCTTTTCAGAAGATCATAAGAAGTTTGTGCTAGAGCATCAAGATTGCCTCAAACCTGCAGAGGTGGAGGTGCGACTAATAAGCCAGTCTGCAGCTCTGCAAAGTACACATACTTCCGAGATGGAGACGCTGCAACTCCAGCTGCGCGAGGCACTCCAGGATGCTGTCAAGCTTGGTGACGAGAGAGACAGAGCCATCGCCGAGAAGGCAAAAGCCGAGACAACCTTGAATGCCAAGATAAAGGCCCTCGAGCAGGAGCGCGAAACGCTGAAAAAGGCCAATGCTGGGTACTGCACTCAATTGGACGGATTTCGCTCGCTCGTGGAGAGGCACATTTCCAATGAGGAGCAATGGAAAACCCAGTTGCAGCAGCTGCGCCAAGAGCTTCACAGTAAGTTCCCTCCTTTCTGCATCTTTTCTTCTCGATTCTGCCTCTTCTCGGTTCCCGTGACTGAATTCCGTCCTTGCCTCTATGCAGAAATCTTCCCTGATCTCGTGTCCGCCTGCGCGCCAGCCTTGGCCAAGGCTCGAGCGGCTCGCCTTGAGAAGGGCGAGGCCTCGGACACCAGAGCCGAGATCGAGGACAGCTTGCTGGTGATGAAGGGGCACTTCGAACGCCTAGCCGGCGTGGGCACCGACTTGGTGCGCGTCGGCTTCGCGCTTCACAAGCTGTTCTGGCCTGAAGATGCGCCGCCGACAACGATTGATGGCCTTGCTCTGAAGCTGCATATTGTGAAGGCCGAGCTGAAGAAATGGCGCGCCTCGGGAGCTCGGGCAGGTGCTGACTTGATGCTTCTCTGCATTGCTTCCTGGTACGAGAACCTGAATATGGAGATCATCCGCGGGAAGCGCAACGATTCCAAGTGGGAGATGGACCCCAGCTGCGTGGCCATGCGCAAGCTGATCGCGTACGAAGTCGCGGAGTGCGCTGAGACGGATGTCTTCATCGACGGCCTCCCCGAGCCCGACACCGAGGTGGAGGACGACGAGGAAGCGGATGAAGACACCGAGTCCGACTTGGACGGCTTCTTCGAATCGCCTAGAGGCAAGGCCGGGAAGGGGAAGAATGTCGCCGTCGTGAGTAGCGATGAGGAGGCCGAGCACATCGACACCGCCGCACTCGGATTCGGCACCTCATCAGGAGCCGCTCTCGACGACACGGTATTCACCCCTGGCCAAGCCTCTGGTGCTTCTTCAACCCCAGGGCCTATCTCGGTGGCCACGGCTACCTCTGACCAGGTAGCCACCGAGCGCGACGTCGAGATGGAAGAGTCCGCCACCGTCCAGTCGGAGGCGGATGCCACCCATGCCAGCGCCGACGAAGAAACCGCAAGGACAACTGCCACCAACTCGGAGGCAGAGGCAACCAAGACCACCACAGAAGATGCAGCAGCCAATGCCAGCGCCGACAACACTGCCTCCTCCACATGATTTTACCTGCACACTTTTTACTTGAACACTTATCAGATCCCCGGGATGCCGGGAGCAGATGTATCAGAATATTTTATTCCGTTGCTACTCAATTTTATTTCCACTTGTTATCCTCAATTTAATCATTTTGAGCAGCCCTGGCTCAATGCCGGGTTGCGTTTCCATGCGAGTCCCCGAGTTGCATTTCTTATTCACCCTATCTTTTCATCTCTGCTCTACCCGCAACTTGTTGCTTTTTTGGTATTCGAGTCACGAGAGTCAAAGAGCAGAGCTGCAAATACTTAGCCACTAGAAACAATCATAGTAACGCAGCCCACCACTTAGCCGAAAAGACGAAACAGAGAACAAAAGTAACAAACACTCTACTCGGTTCCTGCACTTTTTCTTCCTTAGCGATTTTCGTGTGCTCATTGACCTTTTGCTTGTTCTCTTGCTTGCCATGAAGCCGGGTTTCGGACAGCAGCAGAGTCGAAGAGTTGGCATATAGGTTTAGACACAGTACTCAATACGCTTATGAGTTCTGAAGTGAAGCAACCGAATAGACAAAAGGTAAAGCCGAGTAAAAACACTTAGAGCGATTTTGGACGAGGGCAGTCCCCGAGAACAATTTCAGATTACAGAGTAGAATTTCAACTCGGATAAGAGAGTACATACACATCTTTGCTTACGAATGAAAACGACGGAGTAGAGCTACATTCCAAGGGCGCTTGGTTTCCTCTCCACATTTATCTGCCCTGTTCGCCTGTGGTGGGCGCACATCTACAAGATAGTAAGCATCGTTGTGCAGCGCTTTGCTCACAATGAAGGGCCCTTCCCATGGAGGAGACAACTTGTGCATCCCGGCTGTGCGCTGCACAAGCCTAAGGACCATGTCTCCTTCTCGGAAAACCCTTGGGTTCACCTTTCGGCTATGATAACGCCGTAGGTTTTGCTGGTAGATAGCCGAACGTGACAGAGTCAGCTCTCTTGCTTCTTCAAGCAGGTCAACGTCGTCTTCTCGAGCTTCTCTCGCCTCCACCTCAGTGTAGAGGGCTACTCGGGGGGAGTCATGCTCTAAGTCTATTGGCAACACGGCCTCAGCCCCGTATACCAAGAAGAATGGCGTGTAGCCGGTTGATCGGTTAGGGGTAGTCCTTAGACTCCACAACACCGCTGGCAACTCGTCTAACCAACACCCAGGTGTTTTCAGCAGCGGCTCCATCAGCCTTGGCTTGATGCCTGCCAGTACCATACCATTTGCTCTTTTAACTTGCCCATTGGAAGCAGGGTGCGCGACTGACGCAACGTCTAGTCGGATATGCTTATCTCTGCAGAACCGCACCAGTGCTCCCTCAGCAAAGTTTGTGCCGTTGTCGGTGATGATACTGTGCGGGTAGCCATATCTCAGGATTATATCCTTCACGAATTTCACAGCTGTGGCCCCATCACACCTCCGAATAGGTTTCACTTCAATCCACTTGGTGAACTTGTCCACCATGACCAAAATGTGAGTCATGTTGCCTCTAGCCGGCTGGAAAGGCCCAACCATGTCCAAACACCAAACAGCAAATGGCCAGGTGATAGGAATTGTTTTCAACTCGGAAGCAGGCATGTGAATCTTACTTGCGAACATCTGGCAGCCTGTGCACTTCCTCACGATATCCTCAGCTTGCTGCAGTGCTGTGAGCCAATAGAATCCATGCCGGAAAGCTTTCTGGACCAGCGCCCGAGAAGAGGCATGATGCCCGCATTCTCCTTGGTGTATCTCTATCAGGATCTCTTCTCCTTCTGCTGGATCCACACAACGTTGCAGCACGCCAGTGGCACTTCTCTTGTGCAGCACATCTCGGACAATGGTGTAGCCCTTGGATCTTCTCTGAATCTGCCTTGCCGTCACCTCATCTTCAGGTAGGGTGCCGTCCCTTAGAAAGGATAATATGGGCATAGCCCAACTCGGTGTCTCCCGTACGGGAAACACTGGTTCGTCCAGTTCCATTGGGACAGGCTCTTGTGGTTGCTCAGGAGGAGTAGGAGCGCTTCTTTGCAGCCCAGATCGATTGGCGAGAACTTCTTCAATGAATGCGACAGCCTCCGGGTTGAGGGCGGCAGTCCCCGAGCAATAAGTGGCAGTCCCCGGGTAGGGAGTGGCAGTCCCCGGGTAGGGAGTGGCAGTCCCCGAGTAAGGAGTGGCAGTCCCCGAGTAAGGAGTGGCAGTCCCCGCGTAGGGAATGGCAGTCCCCGCGTAAGGAGTGGCAGTCCCCGCGTAGGGAGTGGCAGTCCCCGCGTAGGGAGTGGCAGTCCCCGAGTAGGGAATGGCAGTCCCCGAGTAGAAGACGGCAGTCCCCGGGTTTCCTGCGGCACTCTCCCAGTCAATCTCCATTGGGTCAGATTCCTCACTTGGCAGAGAAGGAACAAATATGGACTCCGAGTTGGGAGAAGGCTTGATGGATGGCTTCCTCAAATGCTCCAAGGCGATTCCCGCCGGGATGGATTGCCGAGAAGATCCCAACTTGGACAACTCATCTGCTGCTTCGTTCTCTGCTCGGTGAATGTGTTGGAACTCACAACCCTCGAAGAACCCAGTCATAGACTGCACCAGGAAGCGATACGATGCCATGTTGGCATCCAAAGCATCCCAGGTGCCCGAGACTTGCTGCACCACCAGATCTGAATCACCATAGCATATGATGCGTTGTACGCCAACCTCCTTTGCTACTCGCAAACCATGCACCACTGCCTCGTACTCTGCAACATTGTTGGATGCCTTGAAATGAATTTGCAGCACATACTTGAGTTGATCTCGTTTGGGTGACGTAAGCACAACACCAGCACCAAGGCCTTCTTTCACCTTTGAGCCATCAAAGTGCATCTTCCAGTAATTGGAAACTGGAGCAGGAGGTTCATACTGCACCTCGGCCCAGTCCACAAGAAATTCCGCCAGGATCTGAGATTTGATGGCATCTCTTCTCGCATACGCGGGAGCATACGCGGCTAGCTCAATCGCCCACTTGGCTACTCTGCCACTCGCCTCCTTGTTGCCCATGATATCCGAGATGGGGGCAGAGCTCACAACTGTGATAGGGTGCTCCTGGAAATAATGCTTCAGCTTCCTAGCGCCCAGGTACACGCCGTAGGTCATCTTCTGGTAATGAGGGTAGTTTTGCTTTGAACTGGACAACACTTCACTGAGATAATATACTGGGCGCTGCACACTCTTGCCCTCTTCTTCCCGTTCCACCACAATCACCACGCTGACTACTCGGTTAGTCGCAGCAATGTACAGCAGCATTGGCTCCTTGGGTAGCGGACTAGCCAAGATGGGAGCACTTGCCAGCATTTCTTTCAGCTCATTGAATGCCACATCCGCTTGCGGAGTCCAGACAAACTTGTCACTTTTCTTCATCAGTTGGTACAGAGGCAAGGCCTTCTCGCCCATTCGACCCAGAAAATGGCTCAGAGATGCCAAACAACCTGTGAACTTCTGCACATCTTTCAGTGATCTCGGTAAAGACATGCTCTCAATAGCTTTTATCTTAGCAGGATTGGCTTCAATGCCCCGACTAGAAACCAGAAAACCGAGTAGCTTTCCAGCTGGTACACCAAAGGTGCACTTACTCGGATTCAGTTTCATTTTGTACTTGCGTAGGTTAGCAAAGGTTTCCTCCAGGTCGGCATGCAGAGTATGTGTTTTATTCGTTTTGATGACAATGTCATCTACGTACACCTGCACATTCTTGCCGAGCTGGTCGTGCAAGCATTTCTGCATGCATCTCTGATAGGTTGCACCCGCATTCCTCAAGCCAAAACACATGACACGATAGCAATAAGCCCCGTACGGGGTAATGAAAGCAGTCTTTATTTGATCAGCAGGGTTGAGTGCAATCTGGTGAAAACCAGAGTAGGCATCTATGAAGGACAACAGTTCACAACCAGCAGTGGAATCGATCACCTGATCGATGCGAGGTAGCGGGAAAGGATCCTTGGGGCATGCCTTGTTCAAGTCGGTGTAGTCGACGCACATGCGCCATGCAGTGGCAGCCTTGGGATCCTCCTTCTTCTTCTCGACCATGACCGGGTTGGCTAGCCAATCCGGATGCAGCACCTCCATGATGAAATTGCTTATCTGTAACTTGGTGATCTGGTCACCAATGGCCTTCCTTCTCTCATCTCCGAAACGGCGCATAGCCTGCTTCACTGGTTTGGCGTCAGGACGCACATGCAAAGAGTGCTCAACCAACTCCCTCGGGACTCCTGGTAGATCTTCATTGGACCAGGCGAATACATCCCGATTCTCACGGAGGAAGTGGATGAGCTCGCTTTCCTATTTCTCCGCCAACCCGGAGCCAATGATGGCTACGCGGTCGGGGAACTCGGGGTCGACCTGGACCGTCTTTGTCTCCTTGGCAGCTTGGAAAGCAGTACCGTGCTGGGTACTCGGCACACCTTGTGCGCCAGCTTGTGCGGACTGAGCCATGGCCACCACCTCGTACATCTTCTTCTTCTCGGCAGCAATCACCATCGACTCCGCCAACTAGGAGCTAGCAGAGGCACACTCCATGGACTTCTTGTAATCTCCAGAGATGGTGATGATGCCATTGGGACCAGGGATCTTCATCTTCAGATAAGTCACATGTGTAGAGGCCATGAACTTGCTCAGAGCGGGCCTGCCGAGTAGAGCATGATAGGGGCTCTGATGATCCACCACCTCAAACTGCAGGCGCTCTGTGCGGCAGTTCTCCCGGGTACCGAATAGCACATCGATCCACACTCGGCCAATCGGGTTTCATGAGATCCCGGGCACAATGCCATGGAAAGTGGTCTTGCTAGGCAGCATCATGTTCTCGGCCAGGCCAAGCTTCTCAAGTGTGTCCTTGTACACAATGTTGATGCTGCTGCCTTTGTCGATTAGCACCTTGCTGAACCTCACGTTCTTCTCGGGACCCAGGAAGGTAGGATCCAGCACCAAGGCATAGCTACCCGGATTGGGCATCACCTTGGGATGATCTGCTCGGGTCCACCTGATCTCCTGGTCACACCAATACATGTAGTGAGGGACAGCAGGAATCACTGCATTGACCTCCATGGCCCGCCTGTGCTGTGATTGCTTGTCGACTGGCTCAGAAGTGAAGATCATGTAGCTCTCATGGTGTTCTTGGTACTGATTGGAGCCATTGCCCCCATTGTAGCCATTGTTGTTGTTGCCCTGATAGTTGTTGTTGCCTCTGTTGTTGTTGTTGCGGTTGTAGTTGTTGTTGTTGTTGCGGTATCTCTCATTGTTGAAGTTCTGGTTGGCTCCTAAAGCCACTTGGTTCACATTCTCTCTTCTCGGGTACACTGGCGGCCGAGCTGCGGGTGCGCGAGTGGGCTGCACATTGGCATTGGCTGCTGGCAGGGGAGGAGGAGGAGGCAAGCCATCACTCTTGATTGCCTCCCACCACTCGCACTGCCGAGTAGTGTGGTTAGCAGGCCTCGAGGGGTGGTGAGTGTGAAAGCTACATGGGCCATCCTTCATGTCATCGAAGACAAACTTCTTCGGCTGCTCGGAGTTCCCGCTACCCGACTGAGAGGTGCGAAATGGCTTCTTGTTGCCTTGGCCCTGGTTCTGGTTTTGCCCGTAGGCTCCAGCAGGTTTCTGCCTCTGGCTGCCACCAGCTCCAACAGCCACTGCATTCACCTCCTCGGGATCATACCGATTGTCTACTCGGCGCTTGTTGCGGAACTCGTTGCGCTTGCTGTTGCTGAAGTTTCTTCTCGGCTCAGAGGAGTCCATCAATGGCTGAGTAGGATCACCAAGTGCGTACTGATCCGCAATCTTGATGGTCTCCGCCAGAGTGTTCGGCATCTCCCTCTGCAGTCTCTGCCACAACATACTGCCATGCCTGCATCCCTGCGCAAACCAAGTGATGGCATGTGCTTCATTCACACCCTCACAGGTGTTCCTCAAAGTGCTCCACCGAGTAAGATACTCGCGGTCCGTCTCGTCTTCTCGCTGCCTGCAAGCTGATAGCTGCTGTGGCCTATTCGGCCTCTTGTATGTGCTCGTGAAGTTGCTGATGAAGGCATCCGAGAAGTCCAGCCAGCAGTTAATGCTGTTCTTGGGCAAGTTGTTGAGCCAAGTGCGAGCTGGACCCTCTAGCATCTGTGGAACATAGCGCACAGCCCATCTTCTGTTGCCATTCGCGATATGGACCGCGGTGACATAGTCATTGAGCCAATCTTCCGGCTTGGTGCTGCCATTGTAGCTCTTGGTGCCTCTTGCAAGCTGGAAGTTCTTCACGGACGGCTCGTTCATGATGCGCGGGCCAAAGCACTCGGGGCCAGGAGGACCCGTGCTCTCCAGCCGCGCCGACAAGCTGATCCGGTCCAACTGATGCCTCGCATCTCCAGGCGCCAGCACGCGCTCACCAACACGGTCATGAATATCATAGCCAGCCATCTCCATGGCCGAGTAGCCATCATCATACCTGTCCACCTGCACAGCTGCAGGCTGCTCCACCGGGTTGGCGACTGGTGCCACTGGGCGCGGCTGCTATCTCTGCCGAGTAGGCTGAGCTGCGGGTTGCCGAGAAGGACCTGGACGAGCAGCTTCTCGGGCACGGCTTTGAGCTTGATGGGCTTGAGAGCCTGCTCTTGCAGCGTTGTGCTCCTGCCCGGGCTGCTGCGGCACAGCAAGCTGTTTCGCGGCAGCAGCCGGGTCATACACCTGCATTTGCCTGTCTCTGACCGAGCGCCCGCTGCGGCTCTTCTCGCGGCTGGGATGCGGAGACGAGGCCTGATCGTTAGATCTATCCGCGTGCGAGTGAACCACCTGCGAAGCCCCAGCACCCGGGTTGGCCTTCCGGAACTCCTCGTTCTGCCTAGCAGCCTCCAACACCAACTCGTTGAGCCTTTCCTGCTGCCTAAGGCGCGCATCTCCATCCAGGCGAGGCAACTCGGCAGCTACAGCCTCTGCAGCTCTAAGTGTCTTGGCGGGTGTGCTGTACCTTGGCCTTGTGAAGGTGTTCGCGGTGGCGGACTGAGCGGGCACCTCCGCAACCGTTGCCATCTCGACACCCAAGTTGCGCCGCGTAGCGCCTACTCTGCTAGGCCTCCTAGCGACTGGCGTGAAGCCGTGAGCCTTGTTGTACTCGAGCTGGTCTAGACTCAGCTCGAGCCTGATCTTGTCCAACTCCGCCTGCTCGGCAAGCAGCTCCTGGCGCTGCCGCTCGAGTTGCTCCCTCACGGCTAGGAGCTCGATGTCGGTGGGGGTGGGCATGCCAGGTCGCGTAGCTGACGCGGGAATGACCGTAGACGTGGAAGGCGGCAAGTTGCTCTCCTTCTCATAGGGCCGGTGAACCCTGCCACCAGCCGGTGCATCAGTCTCCTCGACGACGGCCGCATCGCCAGTAGCGGCTGCGCCAGTGTTTGCCGCCAAGCCCGTCACCATCACCTCAGCGCAGTTCGCAGAGCGGCGCGCGGGCTTTCCGCGTGCAGCAACCACCGCGGGAGGATCCGCCGCGTCATGCACCAGCTCGGGGTACGCGCGGTTGGCGACGGTGGCGACGTAGACGAGGTGAGAGCCGAAGGAGATCACCGAGCCGCCCTCAGGCATGGCCATGCCGCCGAAACAGCCGGCGTTGTCGGTGACGAAGTCGAAGGAGCCGAATCTGTGGACAAGGCCACAGACCACGCGCTCCGCTGAAGAAGATCCCGTCCGAACAGAAACTCCAGCCAGCGCCGCTGGTTGCCCCACGGTGGGCGCCAACTGTCGTGGTGGTGTCACGGCAGATGCCATGGGATGGCTAAAGATGTGGGGACGAAGGACGCTGGAGGTGCTCGGGGAGGGATCACGCGACGAGTAGCCGCGTGAGGTACGAAGTAAACACTGCAAACAACACGATCTACCCAGGTTCAGGGCCCTCGTGAGGAGGTAAAACCCCTACTCCTGCCTTTCTTTGTGTATTTTGGTATCTCTCCGAGTAGCCACAGTACAAAGTTCTTGCTACCGAGTAGCCACTCTCCTCTAGATGATGAACTAGGTCAAGAACTAGGGTTCCAGTATGCAATCTAGGTCAAGATGTGTTCGATCCTCACGCAGGAGGCGGCGGGGCACCTTATATACATGGTGCCCAGCCGGATACGTCCAAACATGGACAAGTGTCGACATAGTGTGCACATCGTCCTTCTTCCGGGTTCCCGCTGACAGCTTTGGTTCCTAACCTTGGCTGCATCTGGAAAGTCGTTGGGCAAAACAAGGGGACGGACTGGTATCACTGTACCTAAACACAGAGTAGGCCCCCCTTATCCTGCCACGGCCTGCTTCCATGCTGTCACTGTCAGGCAGGCCGGTCCCAGATGAACAGTAGTTCGAATGCTGCCAAGTACGGACCTAGGATACGCGGGATCCTGTGTCAGAACGGCTCCTTTGACTTTCTGGCCCGAGTAGGTTCCCGCCAATTGTTCCCGCCAATTGTACTCGGGCCAACTCCTCTACTCGAAAGGACAGAACTTGATTGATATCTCCTTCTGGTCATCTTGAGGTGAGACCGAGTAGCAGTCGACCGGGTAGCGAGTACCGGGTAGTCGGCTACTCGACCAAACCTCTCTTCTGTAAGACGCCTTTACCACTTGCCTTTACCCTACTCGGGGGTAACCCCCCGACAATCGGCCATAACATTAGCCTTGCCTGGAGTGTAAGAAATGGTAAGATCAAAGTCTTTAATCTTTTCAATCCATCTCCTTTGCCTGAGGTTTAGATCTAGTTGAGTGAAGATGTACTTCAGACTTTTATGATCGGAAATGATTTCAGTGCTATTACCCAACAAGTATTGTCTCCATTTCTTGAGGGCAAACACAACTGCTGCAAGTTCAAGGTCATGAGTGGGATAATTGAGCTCATGTGTGTTCAACTGACGTGAAGCATAAGCCACAACTTGACGTTCTTGCATAAGAACTGCACCTAGACCTTGGAGAGAGGCATCACAGAATATTTGGAAAGGTTTGGAAGGATCTGGGCCAACCAGAACTGGTGTAGAAGTGAGTTTAGTCTTCAGGAGATTGAAGCTTTCATCACATTATGGAGACCAAACGAACTTCTTGTCCTTCTTTGTGAGGTCAGTGAGAGGTTTGGCAATCTTGGAGAAGTTTGGGACGAAGCGACGACAATAGCTAGCCAAGCCAAGAAAACTTCTTACTTGCTTCATCGTCTTTGGAGGTTTCCAATCAACAATTGCTTTAACCTTTTCTGGATCAATGGCTATGCCCTTGGCAGAGATGACATGACCAAGGTAAGCAACTTCTGAAATCCAGAACTCACATTTGGAGAACTTGGCATAGAGAGGATGCTCGCGAAGCTTCATGAGAGTGAGACGAACATGTTCTTCATGCTCTTCCTCGGATTTTGAGTAGACAAGAATGTCATCAAGATATACCACAACGAACTTGTATAGGTATTCATGGAAGACAGAATTCATGAGTCGAGAGAAGGTCGCCGGTGCATTGGTGAGACCAAAGGACATGACGGTGAATTCATATAGACCGTAGCGAGTGGTGAAGGCTATCTTTGGAATATCCTCTTTTCTGATCTTTATTTGATGGTAACCCATTCTCAAGTCCAACTTGGAGAATATTGAGGCTCCAGCAAGTTGATCAAAAAGATCATCGATACGAGGAATTGGATACTTGTTTTTGATGGTTTTCTTGTTAAGAGGACGATAGTCAACAACGAGTCTCTTTGTGTGATCCTTCTTCGCAACGAACAGAGTTGGGCAACCCCAAGCCGAGGAACTAGGTTGAATGTAACCTTTCTCCATGTACATATCAATTTGTTCCTTCAACAACTTCAGCTCGGGAGTTCCTATCTTGTAGGGATGCTTAGAGATTGGAGCAGTACCTGGTTCAAGCTCGATCACGAACTCAACAGCTCTGTCCGGAGGCATTCCTGGCAACTCTTCTGGAAAGACGTCAGGGAAGTCGCATACCACCGGAACATTTTCAAGTGAAGGTACAGGTTTTGCATTGAGGGTGCATAGCTGAATGGAACTTGATTCATGTGGAGAATATATTATCTGGCCAGAAGGGTGGGACAGAGTTATTGACTTTTGAGCACAGTCAATTCTTGCTTTATTGGCCTTCAGCCAATCCATACCAAGAATGACATCAATGTCAGAATTTCCCAGCAACATTAGAGAAGCAAGGAATATGTGGCCTCCAATTAGGATTTGATTGTCCTTACTTATCTTGGAAGTCAACATTTGAGATTCCGGGGAGTGAACAGTGATTTGATTGCTTAGTGGAACCACAATTAGGTTGTTTGTTGTGGAAAAGATCTTTGACACAAAAGAATGTGATGCTCCGGTATCAAACAACACTTTAGCTGGAATAGAGTTTACGGGAAATGTACCGAGAACGACGTCAGGAGCTTCCTCAGCTTTGTCGATCTTGACATGATTCACCCTTGCGGTCCTCCTGACAGGCCTGTTGTTGGAGTTGAAGGCCTTAGGAGGGGGAGCGCGCACCATTGCCTGGTTTGTGTTAGGACGAGGTGGTGGTGGAGGTAGCTGCCTCTGCGTGCACTTGTCGGCGTAGTGCCCCGTCTGCTTGCACTTGTAGCATGTGACGACACGACGAGGCCCTGGCCTTGGCTGCCCCATTGAAGCCCTTTGATCATGCATCTGAGCAGGGTTGGGTGGGCGGGGAGCGAAGCCTGGAGAAGTTTGGGCGTATGGAGCCCGAGTGACAGCACCATTTGGTACCCAGATGCGGCGCTTCTGTGGAGGGGTGGTCATGTTGGAGGAGGAACCACCCTCACGCGAGTGCTTGCGAGACTCCTCGAACGCCTTGCGCCCATTTTCTTCATTGAGCGCGGTGTTAATGAGATCCTCGAAGCTGTTGGCCTTGATATTGGTGAGGGCATACTTGAGTTCCGGGTTAAAGCCTCTGCGGAACCTTGCCATCTTCTTAGCTTCAGTGGACACCTCATCTCCAGCGTACCGAGCGAGGCGATTGAACTCACTCTGATAGCCGATGACGTCCAACTTGCCCTGCTTGAGAGAGCAAAACTCTTCACGCATTCTTTCCATGAGACCATCTGGAATGTGGTGCTTCAGGAAGGCTTCCTTGAAACAATCCCACGTGACTGGCATCCGAGTTCTCATGGCCTGGAAGTTTTCCCACCAAGTAGCTCCCTGACCCTTCAGCAGATAGGAGGCATATTTGACCTTGTCTTCTTCAGCTACATGTGCAATCTCCAGAGCCTTGGCTATCTCACGGATCCAGTCATCAGCGTCCAGAGGCTCGCGTGTGGCCACGAAAGCTCTTGGGCTCAGACTGAGAAACTCCTTGATGCTGACCCGTGGAGCTGTCTGGTTGATGTGCTGATTAGCCTGGAACTGGGCCATCTGCGTCATGACTTGGGTCATCTGAGTCAACTGCTCCGCGATTGGCGGTGGCTCAGGCGTGTTGTTCCTTGTTGGCGGCATCCTGAATGGAAATGCATTTTAGCACAACAATAGAAAGGATAGACTTGGCAACCGAAAGAAAGATTATTCCGACGCATGAATAGACAACCACAAGGTTCACCATCACATGTTCAAATACATCAGAATATCCAACAAACCATAAATGGTTTGAATGCCAAAGGATAACTAAACATAGCTAAGAATGGATACATCGGTACTCCCATGCTCATCATGCAGGACGGCGGCTAGGAGTACGGCGAGAGGTACGGTGAGGAGCACGCCCACCAAAGTAGGTGGAACGGCGATCCACGTAGATCTGACGTGGTCTGAGACCGACTCTAGGCGTGGTGAAGTACATAGAGTCGACTCCCTGTGCTCCAAAACGGGGAATCCCAGTGTAACCAGCACCAAGGTTAAGGAGTGGACCTCTGATCGGCTCGTAACCTCCAGCATCTGGCAGACGACGCCCAACTGGCTGATCGAAACGTGCAAAGCGCTCGTCTCCAACAAAGTCTGTGGTGTAAGTCGTGAGACGAGTCAAAGCAAGGTAAAGCTGCTCTCTGACTAAAGCCAACTCCTGAGATAGTGTGCGGGCAACTGCGTCACTGTGCCTCACAAACTGAGCGGTGGTGTGCAGCCTGGAGTTATCATGCTCGTAAACATCCAAGTTGTCGTAGAGAGTGAAGTGAGCTCCCTCCGAAGTGATGTAACCACGGGGGATGTGGCGATAGATAGAATCGTCAAATGCCCAGTAGTCAGCACGAAGGACGGTGAGGCTCACATAAGCTGCCTGCTGCACAGCCATATCCACTATGGAACCCACTGCCTCGTAGCGGTGGACTACGCTCATGCCATCATTTGACAGAATGTAGACGATAGCCTGGTAGTAGGTCTGCTCAAACTCTCGCTGCTGCTCGTAGACCTGGTACTCTGGTGCCCAACGGAACCCCAGAAAAGTGACCATGTCTCTCAGCATCTCCGGATAACCGGCAGTGCTCTCGCAACGAGTCATACGAACCACATGCGGGTAGAACCTGAGATCCATCTGCAGATGATCGGGGAAGCTTTGATTAGACGCCGGTAGAGGAACTGAAGTGGCAAGCAACAACAAGGTTTCAACGGACGAAAAGGATGTTGAGAAGAACAGGATATCGAAGCAACATTCGGGAAACACGAGACCAAACACTCCTGAGGTACTACGGAAAACCCATCCGGGCTTCTAAAGGATCAATATCTACTGCTTAAGGAATAGAGGATCTGCTTCCGGGGCTTATGTGCCTCCGTTCTCAATCGTGAGTAGGCAACATGATAAATCATGTCACAACCACCTCCATTCCTATGGTCTAGTAGATATAACTATCCTAGAGAAACCAGGATACGTGAAATCCTAACTTGAAAGTTTAGATGAGAAGAGAAAACAACGTTGCACTTCCTTACCAGAAAAGGGAGGGTGGGTGGGGAAAGAAATAAAAGAACAGAATTCCTACTCTCACGTTTCATTTTTCCTATATAACTACAAAATAGTTTCTAGACTCAACTGCGACCAGTAAAAGGGATCCTACAGGCAGACAGGCTCTGATACCATTTGTCGCACCCGGACTTCTAGAGGATACTCACAGCCCGCTAAACAGTAGATAAATGGCTTACGGGGCGCATCTCAATATGAGTAGGCCAACACGTAAACGTGTGACAACCAACCTCTACTATTCATCGTCTGCGTAAACCATCCCGTAGAAATCCGACTACTTCCATTGACGTACTTCATAACATCCACACATGGTACGTCAACGGCATTCGAACAAGTGATATCACAACAAATCTCTAAGACACAAAGAAATAGAAATAAGTGGCAACTAGCTCTCACTAGAGCAGAGATAGCAAATACAGTCATGCAGAGGACACATGTCCCAACAAGTCATCATTACATTACAGCGGAAGCATCCAAAGTGTCTGAGTACAGACAAGATCCAAATAGGCCTAAGAGGCCGGAAACGAAAGAACGGAGCCCATCCACGAAGTCTCGGATCCTGCCCGGGTCCGCTATCTACTCGTCAGCAGCCTCGTCATACTCCACGTAGTAGCCACCATGGGGATCCTCGGAAACGTAGTCTGCAGAACACGCAGCCCCAAAGGGGTCAGTACAGACGAGTACTGGCAAGCAAGACGCACAAGATACCAAAGTGTACCCGGCAACACCAAGTACAGATGCTTTGGGTTCAACGGAAGATAGGTGATACAAAAGTGCGGCAGCGGGCTTCCTAACCAACTACAGAGACACGCTACAACATCCGGCTAAAAGAAAGGGATAAGATAGCGCATCGAAACCAACTACCAACAACCTCAAACAAACCCATCCTGGATCTTGCCCCTTATCCAAAGAAGCAATCCGAGGATAACCCACACAGTTGGATTAATGAAGATTCAAGTTATTGTGTCAATAAGACTATTACTAGTCAAAATTAGTATTAGTTAGGTGTAAGTTGTCTAATCCTTGTTAGCCAGCCCTATCACCAAGTCATCCATAACCGCGGACAACACGGCTTCTCGAGAAGATTTAACCCTGCAGGGATGCACCAATTTGGCCGTACACGTAAGAATATCCCGCCAGACGGGGGATCAACCCACCAAGCGAGGTACTCAACACAACCCAACTCTTCTTCGCATCAAGCCCAAAGAACCCCGTGCAGTTGAGCGCACGACTAATCAAGCCCCACGAAGAAAAGGGGACCCTCATAGCACTCTAAGAACGTGTCTCCCTAAATGCCGACTACAAAAGTTACCACCCTGGCGCCAAGGGTTTGCACCTGCATATGCATGCGGCAAATGGAAAACCCGAACTAAATGAGGCGATTTGGACGAGATGCGAAACGAATCAAAGTTGAGGGGGGCGCCCATACACGCTTCCCACATGCGGTTAGCGCGCTCTTCATGGATCTAGAGGACAAGAACTTTTCCTGAGTTCGACACTAGCAGGCCTCAAAACCATACCCGGCCTCCTGCCGGTGCCTTATCATCAAATTAGCATTACCTCAAACATTAACAGGTTGTTGTTTAAACATCAAGCCCCAGAACATAAGATATGGTAACAGAAATAACGGACATCAGACTCGAGCAAAAACAACCCTAAGCATGCTAGTAAGACATAGGCAACAAGCAACGGGGTTATAGGTGTGGGGGATAGGCTATATCAGGGTTATACGATAACATATGATAGGATCGGGACACAAGCAACGAATCTTAAGGCTAGCAGGATAGACAACGGAAAGTATCGATATCCAGTGTGGAAAGGACACAATGGTTCATGTGAGTGAATACTTGCCTGCAAACTCAGTAGCCTGGCACTGGGCTAACTCCTCTGAAGTAGTGTCGTAAACCTCGTCTGTCTCAACGTCGTCGTCTATTCGGGAAGAAGCAAACAAACAACGCAGAGAGACAAACAATCAATAACATGGCATAATGCACAAACATGGGATGATGCATGACAATTTAACTGATGCATCAAAGATAAACTAGTTGACATGGTAACATAATTAAATGGGCCCATATGCAATTTAGATTGCATATGGAAAAGCCCATAAATTAAGGTTGAATTAACTGATCTACAACTAACCATCATGTGAGAGTTGATTAGAATGATGCATGGATGAAGAAAACAATAAGAAAACAACAATAGCTTCAATTTGATATGATGTTTACCAAGTTTGGAATTTTATTTATTAAGTTATGAAATTTGGCTTCTTAAATGAGTTACACAAGCATTTGTTGTTTTCACCAATTTTAATTGTTCCAAATAGATAACAAAATTCATAGTTGGAAAGAACACAAAATTTTAGGTGGAATACATGTTTCATTTGTTGACAATGGATTTAAAATTAATTAATTATGAATTAAACAAGTTTAAACAAGGTTTAAATGAATTTAATTCAAGTATGAAATTATTTGAATTTTTTATTTGTTCAAAACATTAAATAGAATTCATATTTGAAAAGATTATATTTTTCTGGTTTGAAAACATATTTTATATGTTCAAAAAGAATTTAGTTTGACCAAGTTATTAATTTAGCAATTTTAAATGATTTAAACAAGATTTGAATTATTTAACCAATTTTATTTATTCAAAACAGGAAACAAAATTTATATTTGGAAAGCTTGGTCAATTTTGAATGGAAAACATATTTTACATGTGCCATTTGAATTAAATTTGAATTGGTTATGAATTTGACCAAATTTGAATGAGTTATTTGAATTTGAATTTTTGAAACCATTTGAAATGTTCAAAACAGTATACAAATGGTTTAAACATGTAGAGAATTAGATTTGGTATGGAAAACATATTTTATTTATTAAATTTGGATTTGATTTGCAAAAGATATATGAATTTGAATTACAGGGGCTATTCTGTGATTTTTAAAAGTATCAGATTTGTTCCAGGGGCATAGGTGCAAAAAAGAAATTCAGAAAAGGTCCCTGGAACCTTTTCTACGCAGGCAGAGCAACCCCTGGGTCACTGGCAGTGGGCCAGCGCCCTGCTGGTGCGTGTGTGGCGTGCGTGTGTGTGCTTGCGTGGCCACCAGGTCGCTGACGTGTGGGGCCAGCATGGTTGCGTGGCAAAGCGAGCAAAAAAGATGGGTTTTATTCTGCGCGGCGGGGGATCGAACCCGTGCCCTCGCGCTGCGCGCCGTTGGATCTTGCCACTGGGCTGGCTCGACGGTGGTGATAGGAGAGGGAGGCGCGGGGTTTTGAGGTGGATCTGCTCTGTCTAACTGAAACTGAAGAAAAAGATTCAGTCTTTCTGAACCTGACGGAGGCGTGCTCGCCGGAGGCGTGCTAGCCGGCGGCGACGCTGCGCTGCTGCTGCTGCTCGAGTGCGAGCGAGAGCGCCGTGTGCGTGCGCGACGTGGGGGTGCAGGCAGTGCTCATCGAGGGGGAGTAGAAGGAGCAGGAGCACTCGACGAGGTGACGGTGGCCGGCGACGTGGACGGAGACGGCGGCGGCGATCCGAGGCCTCCCAGGCCCTGTCGAGGAAGCGAGGAGGGAGAGGGGACTACCACGGTCCCGTTCCCTTGCCCGCGGGGACTCGACGACGACCAACACCCCAAGCACAACCTCGCTAAGCTCCGGCCATGGCGGCTCGTCAGAAGATTCAGAAAATTCAGAGGAGAAACGGAGGTGATCTGAGAGGGAGGAAGGAGAGGGCTAGGTTTAGGGTTTGGGAGCTCTCGGGGTAGAAATAGGGGTGGAAAAGGAGGGAGCAGGTGGAGGTGTGGTGCGGTGCGCTGGCGTCAGAGATGACGACGCCCGTACGGAGGAAGGAGAAGGAGGGAGCGGGCCGCGCTGCGCGCTGGCTGGGGTGGAGGTTGGGCTGGGCTGGCCTGGTCTGCCTCTCCCAGCCCGATTTTTATTTTTTTCTCTCTGTTTTTTTTTGCAGAAAAGAAAAGAAAGGAAAAGGAGAGAAATAGAAGGGATTTTGGGTTTAAAATTTTTGTGGATAATTTTGTATAAGCTATTTATTACAAAAGCCCAGCTGTGCAACTTTTTGTTTTCCAAAATTTTAAATTTTGTTGCTATTTGGAATTCGAATGGATTTGATTGAAATTTGCAATAATTGGAATATTGAAAATTAGGCAAGTTAAAAGTTTGGAATTTCAAGTTTATTGGAACCAAACAAATGGGTTGATTTGAAAGTTTTATTTGAAAAAAAATTGTAACAGAACAAGTATGAAACAAGGGTTTGAATTTTGGTTTGAAATTCAAATGGAAAACAAGTGAAAACAGAAACAATGCTCATGATGGAATGATGCAAACTTAATTTAAACAAGAAGCAAGCATTGTAATGGTGTTTTTCATACTTGGGATGTTACAAAACACCCCTCCTTGAAGAAATCGCTCCCCGAGATTCCTACTGAGAAGAGAAAAGGTCTGGATACTTCTTGCGAAGATCCTCTTCAGTGTCCCACGTTGCCTCTTTATCGGAATGATGGGACCACTGCACTTTTAAGAACTTGGTGCTCTTGTTGCGAGTTTTGCGCTCGGTCTCATCGAGAATTCGAATAGGGTGCTCCTCATAAGAGAGGTCTTCTTGCAGATCCATCTAATCATGATCAACTGCACGACCTGGATCTTTGAAGCACCTCTTAAGCTGTGACACGTGAAACACATAGTGCACCTTGGATAGTTTTTCTGGAAGTTCAAGACGATAGGCATTTTCTGCACGCCTTGAGAGAATGTTGAAGGGACCAATATATCTTGGTGCAAGCTTTCCTTTGACACCAAAACGATGAGTGCCTCTGAGGGGAGTTACACGAGATATGCTTTGTCTCCAGGTGCATAAACCATGTCCCTGTGTTTGCTGTCATAGTAGCTTTTCTGACGAGATTGAGCAATCCTCAGATTGTCACGAATAATGCGAACTTTCTCTTCGGCCTCCTTAATAATGTCAGGGCCTAAGAGTGAACGTTCACCAGCTCCAGAACAGTTGATTGGACTCCTGCATCTGCGGCCATAGAGAGCCTCAAATGGTGCCATGCCTAGGCTTGCCTGGAAGCTGTTGTTGTAGGAGAATTCAGCATATGGAAGACATTCCTCCCATTTCATGCCAAAAGAGAGACCACATGCTCTGAGCATATCCTCGAGAATCTGATTGACTCTTTCGACTTGCCCTTGAGACTGAGGGTGATAGGCTGTGCTGAACAGAAGTTTGGTGCCCAAGGCTTCTTGAAAGCTTTTCCAGAAATGAGAAGTGAAGATGCTTCCACGGTCTGAGCTTATTTCCAATGGCACACCATGAAGAGGAACAATCTTTGCTGTGTAGAGCTCTGCTAACTGACTAGCTGAGATTGTCTCTTTGACAGGAAAGAATTGAGCGACTTTAGTGAGTCGGTCAATGAAAACGAAGATTGCATCGTTGCCCCACTTGGACTTTGGAAAACCAGTGACGAAGTCCATTTCAATCATGTCCCACTTCCACTCAGGGATTTTCAGAGGTTGGAGAAGACCGGCTGTTTTCTGATGAAATGCCTTAACACGTTGACAAACATCGCATTCAGAAACGTATTGAGCAATTTCACGTTTCATGCTAGGCCACCAATACAGTGTCTTGAGATCCTGGTACATCTTTGTACTTCCAAGGTGTATGGATAGAGGAGTTTCATGAGCCTCCTTGAGAATAACATCTTTGAGACTTTGAATTTGAGGAACTGCAATGCGTCCTTCGAAGAACACAGTTCCCTTGTCATCCACTGAGAAGGACTTAAATTTCTCATTGCCTCCTTTGATGTGTTCTACAATCTTCTTGATTTCAGCATCACGAAGTTGTTCAGAACGAATCTTGTCCTCGAGAGTTGGACTGGCTGTCAAGTTTGCAAGATAGCCTTGAGGAACAAGACCAAGGTTGAGCTTCTCGAATTCTTCATGAAGAGGAGGTTGGCTTTCCATGATCATGAGATTATTGCAATACGACTTGCGACTGAGAGCATCGGCCATAACATTAGCCTTGCCTGGAGTGTAAGAAATGGTAAGATCAAAGTCTTTAATCTTTTCAATCCATCTCCTTTGCCTGAGGTTTAGATCTGGTTGAGTGAATATGTACTTCAGACTTTTATGATCTGAAAAGATTTCAGTGCTATTACCCAACAAGTATTGTCTCCATTTCTTGAGGGCAAACACAACTGCTGCAAGTTCAAGGTCATGAGTGGGATAATTGAGCTCATGTGTGTTCAACTGACGTGAAGCATAAGCCACAACTTGACGTTCTTGCATAAGAACTGCACCTAGACCTTGGAGAGAGGCATCACATAATATTTGGAAAGGTTTGGAAGGATCTGGGCCAACCAGAACTGGTGTAGAAGTGAGTTTAGTCTTCAGGAGATTGAAGATTTCATCACATTGTGGAGACCAAACGAACTTCTTGTCCTTCTTTGTGAGGTCAGTGAGAGGTTTGGCAATCTTGGAGAAGTTTGGGACGAAGCGACGACAATAGCTAGCCAAGCCAAGAAAACTTCTTACTTGCTTCATCGTCTTTGGAGGTTTCCAATCAACAATTGCTTTAACCTTTTCTGGATCAATGGCTATGCCCTTGGCAGAGATGACATGACCAAGGTAAGCAACTTCTGAAATCCAGAACTCACATTTGGAGAACTTGGCATAGAGACGATGCTCGCGAAGCTTCATGAGAGTGAGACGAAGATGTTCTTCATGCTCTTCCTCGGATTTTGAGTAGACAAGAATGTCATCAAGATATACCACAACGAACTTGTCTAGGTATTCATGGAAGACAGAATTCATGAGTCGAGAGAAGGTCGCCGGTGCATTGGTGAGACCAAAGGACATGACGGTGAATTCATATAGACCGTAGCGAGTGGTGAAGGCTTTCTTTGGAATATCCTCTTTTCTGATCTTTATTTGATGGTAACCCATTCTCAAGTCCAACTTGGAGAATATTGAGGCTCCAGCAAGTTGATCAAAAAGATCATCGATACGAGGAATTGGATACTTGTTTTTGATGGTTTTCTCGTTAAGAGGACGATAGTCAACAACGAGTCTCTTTGTGTGATCCTTCTTCGCAACGAACAGAGTTGGGCAACCCCAAGCCGAGGAACTAGGTTGAATGTAACCTTTCTCCATGTACATATCAATTTGTTCCTTCAACAACTTCAGCTCGGGAGTTCCTATCTTGTAGGGATGCTTAGAGATTGGAGCAGTACCTGGTTCAAGCTCGATCACGAACTCAACAGCTCTGTCCGGAGGCATTCCTGGCAACACTTCTGGAAAGACGTCAGGGAAGTCGCATACCACCGGAACATTTTCAAGTGAAGGTACAGGTTTTGCATTGAGGGTGCATAGCTGAATGGAACTTGATTCATGTGGAGAATATATTATCTGGCCAGAAGGGTGGGACAGAGTTATTGACTTTTGAGCACAGTCAATTCTTGCTTTATAGGCCTTCAGCCAATCCATACCAAGAATGACATCAATGTCAGAATTTCCCAGCAACATTAGAGAAGCAAGGAATATGTGGCCTCCAATTAGGATTTGATTGTCCTTACTTATCTTGGAAGTCAACATTTGAGATTCCGGGGAGTGAACAGTGATTTGATTGCTTAGTGGAACCACAATTAGGTTGTTTGTTGGGGAAAAGATCTTTGACACAAAAGAATGTGATGCTCCGGTATCAAACAACACTTTAGCTGGAATAGAGTTTACGGGAAATGTACCGAGAACGACGTCAGGAGCTTCCTCAGCTTTGTCGATCTTGACATGATTCACCCTTGCGGTCCTCCTGACAGGCCTGTTGTTGGAGTTGAAGGCCTTAGGCGGGGGAGCGCGCACCATTGCCTGGTTTGTGTTAGGACGAGGTGGTGGTGGAGGTAGCTGCCTCTGCGTGCACTTGTCGGCGTAGTGCCCCGTCTGCTTGCACTTGTAGCATGTGACGACACGAGGAGGCCCTGGCCTTGGCTGCCCCATTGAAGCCCTTTGATCATGCATCTGAGCAGGGTTGGGTGGGCGGGGTGCGAAGCCTGGAGAAGTTTGGGCGTATGGAGCCCGAGTGACAGCACCATTTGGTACCCAGATGCGGCGCTTCTGCGGAGGGGTGGTCATGTTGGAGGAGGAACCACCCTCACGCGAGTGCTTGCGAGACTCCTCGAACGCCTTGCGCCCATTTTCTTCATTGAGCGCGGTGTTAACGAGATCCTCGAAGCTGTTGGCCTTGATATTGGTGAGGGCATACTTGAGTTCCGGGTTAAAGCCTCTGCGGAACCTTGCCATCTTCTTAGCTTCAGTGGACACCTCATCTCCAGCGTACCGAGCGAGGCGATTGAACTCACTCTGATAGCCGATGACGTCCAACTTGCCCTGCTTGAGAGAGCAAAACTCTTCACGCATTCTTTCCATGAGACCATCTGGAATGTGGTGCTTCAGGAAGGCTTCCTTGAAACAATCCCACGTGCTTCTGGAACACTGATACTAGACATGCTTCTTTAACACATGTTACACTTGAGAAGGCTCAAGATGATCCAAATGTTCTTTGGAGTAAAATTTGAGTTAACTCCATTCTGGCTATAGCGTTGTTCGACTCTGGAGCATCACATACGTTTATGTCAGAAAAGTTCGCTGAAATGCAAGGGATACCTTTCCAAAACATGCCAAAGTCCTTGGTGGTCCAGTCCCTAGGGTTTAACTGGCAAACCACGAAGGTTACCCCAGAGCTCATAATCGATATTGGGTATCGGTTGTTCCCTACCACCACCTTTGCCCTAAAGTCAACTGACATTGATGTCATTCTAGGCATGGATTGGCTCAAGAGATTTGGGGCTATAATTGACTGCGCAGAAAAGTCCATCATCTTGACAGATCCTTCTGGTGCTAGTGTGATGTGTTGGACGTGTGCAGATCTAGCCCCATCAGCATGCCATCAACTTGCACCTGAGTCACAACTATACTCAATGCAAGCTGGCTACCCTCCTGAAATTCATGAGTTACCAGTAGTCAGTGAGTTTCCTGAAGAGTTGCCTCGCATGCCACCTGATTGAAGTGTGGAATTTGTCATTGAACTAGTCCCGGACACCGCTCCTATGTCCAAAAGACCTTATCGTATGGCCCTAGAAGAGTTGGCTGAATTGAAGCGACAAATAGAGGAGTTGGAAGAAAAAGGTTTTATCCAACCTAGTACATCTTCTTGGGCTTGCCCTACCATCTTTGTCAAGAAGCGGGATACAAATGTTCCGCGTCTGGTTGTTGATCATCGGCCGCTGAATGCAGTGACCATCAAGAACAAGTATCCTCTTCCAAGAATCAATGACCTGTTTGATCAGCTAGGTGGTGCAACTATCTTCTCTAAGATGTGCCTACGATCAGGATACCATCAGATAAAGATAAGAAAAAAGGACATTCCTAAAACGGCTTTCACTACTCGTTATGGTCTTTATGAGTACACCGTTATGTCCTTTGGTCTTACAAATTCTCCAGCTACATTCATGAGGCTCATGAACTCTGTATTCATGGAGTATCTTGACAAGTTCGTCGTGGTCTAAATCGACGATGTCCTGGTCTATTCTAAAACAAAAGATGAACATGCCAAACACTTGCATTTGGTGTTGTCCAAACTCCGTGAGCACAAGTTGTATGCCAAGTTCTCGAAATGTGAGGTCTGGTTGAAAGAACTCATCTATCTCGGGCACGTGGTGTCTGCCAAAGGTGTTGCCGTGATTCCAGACAAGGTTCACACCATTCTGAACTAGGAAGCACCTAAATCAGTCAAGGATGTTCAGAGTTTTCTCGGGATGGCAGGTTACTACCGTCGTTTCATCGAGAATTTATCCAAAATTTCCAAACCTATGACTGAGCTTTTGAAGAAGGGCAAAAAGTTTGAGTGGTTAGAAAAGGCAGAAGAGAGTTTCCAAACTCGAAAAACTAAATTGACTACCTCTCCTGTGCTTGCTCTTCTTGATACGAGCAAGGACTTTGTTGTCTTCTGTGATGCCTCGCAACAAGGACTTGGTTGCGTGTTAATAGAAGAAGTTAATGTGGTGGCTTATGGTTCTCGTCAGTTGAAATCACATGAGCGCAACTACCCAACTCATTATCTTCTTGGTAACCGATGTGAGTTATACTCAGATCATCAGAGTCTGAAATATCTGTTCACTCAACCGGATCTGAACCTAAAATAGAGACGATGGTTGGAAGTAATTAAAGATTTTGATCTGGGTCTCAACTACAAACCCGACAAAGCCAACGTCGTGGCTGATGCGCTAAGTCGGAAGTCTTACTGTAACAACTTGATGATACAACAAGCTCAACCCTCTCTTCATGAGGAGTTATCCAAGATTAACCTTGAAATTGTTCCTTCTGGATATCTTGCTAACCTAGAGGTTAAACCTTCTCTAGAGGACCAGATCAAAAAGGTTTAAAAGCATGATCTAGCCATTGCTAACATCTAGAAGAGCATTGAAGAAACGCGTCAACCAGCTGGTCGCAACTTGTGACCAGTATGAGGAAAGCCGCTCGATGTATACGGCAACGAAACCGGCTCCAAAGGTATGATTCTAGCATTTTGGGCATTGCTTCTACGTTTTCTCCTTTGTCGGATGTTTTTTCTAACCCAGACATTGTCTTTTTTGATAGATTCTGACTCTTCCTAAGGATGACCTTGCCTCTGATGCTGAGTTGAACGCGCTGCGTTCTAACTTCGCCGGTGGGCGGAAGCGAAAGAAGCCCTTACCACACAGGAGGTGATTGACCTTGACGGCGTCGCCGTCGCAACATCTAGGTAAAGAAATCTCGGGCTTTTTCTTTTCCTATGCTTTTTATCGCATGCATTTTTGTTTCTCGGATTCTTATTTCTCAGAGTTTCTTGCTTTTTCTCTCCAGCCTTGCTCCAACCACCTTAAAGCCAAAAAGTCGGAAGAAACATAAGGCTATGGTCAAGAAAGGAGCGCAACCATCTCCCGCTACAGCACCCGACACTCCGGTTGCCGCAGGGGAGGAAAACTCGGCTGCAAGGGAGGGAGAATACCCCTTGCAATCCAGCCAGCCCATTGCGTCCGAGTCGGACGCGAGGGAAAGGTCGGAGCCGGAAACGGGAGGTCCTTCACATATTCTAGAGGAGGAGCCTATCCCGACATTTGACAAGGATTTCAAGGTAAAAGAAGAGCCCTTTGACGATGACGGGTATATCCATCCGGGGGCGACAAAGTACTTCGCTCCAGCTCCTTTAATCCATCCTTGGCCGCAAGGAGGACTTATTGTTAGGAATAACTTCGTGTTCTCGCCTCAGCAGATTATCCAAGACGGCCTCTGCCACGTCTTGATTCTCTTTGCAGAGTATGCAAAGGAGTTCAACGAGAACCTGACGAGTCTTCAAAAAATGAGCCACGTAACATCTCCAGCCCCCAAGAATTTTCCTAATGTATTCTTTTTTGACTTAATGCTTTTATCATTTACCTTGCTTGTTTTTTTGACTTAAGTGATTCGTCTCTTTTCCATGTTTCATCAAACTGCCGAAAATATCAACATGGAAGTTTTTAGCAAACTTACCATCAAGAGTAAGGAGGTAAAAACTCTCCGTAAGTTTTTTACACTTTTACCGGCATACAGAACTTTACACTTTTACCATCAAGAGTAAGGAGGTAAACCCTTTTCTTCCCCGGAAGTTAGAAGTGTAAAAACCAGCGCCTCGAAGAAGGCACGGAGATGGACAGGATTCTTGGTCAGTTTTTTACACTTTTACCAGCAATTTTCCTCATACCATCTGATGGTATTTGTTCTTTTTCCTCCTCTATTTCCTTCTAACTTTTCCTTTGTTGGTTTAAACAGAGGGAAACCCTTTGCTTACCCGGATTGATCGAATCCGGGATTTCGAGAGAGTCTTCACCGTGCTGAAATCCGCGGGGATGTTACTTATCAATAAGTACATTCCCGACAACGCAGGAGAACTCTCGGAAGTGAGCAAACTCCCGGAGGCGATCGAGGAGGTAGAAAACCGGAAGGAGTCTTGGTTTCGCTCCACAGCTCGTGGTGGTGCACGCATAGCCCTTGGGCTCATGCGTATGCACTATACCACCGCCAAGTCTTGGCGCGTGGCGAGCAGTATCCCTCAAGGATACACGGACGCGTAGCGAGCCAGCATCTTTGACTCTCTCAAAGGCCATGCTACCAAGATAGCACAGATGGTGAACATCTCCACCTTCTACCCCGAGGAGGAAGTTCCAACAACTCCTGAGGAATCCAGCAGCGAGGAGGACGACTCGGATCCCGAAGAGGCCGCTTAAATCCTGGGTAGATGGCAGGAAAAATAGAAGCATTGCCATTCTCTCAAATGTAACATTCAGTGTAATGCTATCAATTATTTGTATAAACAAGTTATCCCGCTTTTGCAGTTTAAATTATCAATCTTTGCAAGTTTTTCCGGGTTTTAATTCCTTTGCCTTCTAAGTTCTCTGGTTTATATGTTTTAACTAGCCTTAGTGTTTGAAATGGCTCAATAGTACTTAATATTCACGCCAAGCGACTGGATTTAACCGATCAGTCGAAACTCGGAAACATGGATTGTACTAAGGCATTTTTACTTACTAATTTCAGTGACCCAACACAAAAACAATCAGATAATACTTTGAGAAAAGTAAGGAATTTTGAAATTGATTGAAACTCAGGCACGCAGGAACAACCTGGGTTTGCTTAAGCCTCCATAGGCTGCAAAGCATTCAGTTTTATAACTCCGAGCATGCTGGCACAATTCGGTTTAACATTGAGTATTTTGAAAGATCATTGGGAAATAGATAAGAAGGACTTATGCTTTGTACGAAAATAAACAGATAAAACATAAATGCATGAATTCCGACAACTTTATTTCATGATCTCAAAGATTTTTACATAGAAATTGAACTAAGTGTAGAAGGGACGTAACTGCTGGATGCTCCATGGTCTCTTTGTCTCTCCAAGTTCGACATCTATATTTCTCTTTCTTTTGCGATTTGGTCTTTTGGGATCATCCTCCCTATCCCGAATATCTACAAGATAGTAAGATCCATTTTTCATAGCCTTGCTAATGACAAACGGTCTCTCCCAAACTGGGTCTAATTTGTGCTTTCTTTCCTGCACCAATCTTAGCACTAGGTCGCCTTCTTTGAAAGAACAATGCCTGATTTTCCGACTATGGTATCGTCGTAATCCTTGCTGATAAATGGCGGATCTTTGAAGCAAAAGTTCTTGTTCCTCTTCTAAAAGGTCGACGTCATCCTGTCGTGCGGTTTCGGCATCCGAGTCATCGTAAGCCTACACTGTTGGGCTATCATGAAGCATATCCGTTGGAAGCACTGCTTCTGCGCCATAAACCAGGAAAAATGGTGTTTGTCCAGTTGATCTATTTGGCGTCCTTCAAATACTCCAAAGCACAGAAGGCAGTTCTTCTACCCATTCTCTAGCTGCTCTATGAAGAGGAGATTCGAGTCTTGGGTGTATTCCCTTCAGGATTGAGCTGTTCATTCTTTCAACCTGCCCATTGGATTGTGTGTGTGCCACAGATGCAAGATCTAGGCGTATTCCTGTTTGTCGGCAATATTTTGCCAACTCTCCAATAGAGAAATTTGTCCCATTGTCCGTGATTATGCTGTGTGGAACGCCGTATCTCATGACTACGTCGATGATGAAATTTCTGGCAGTCACACCGTCAAGTTTTTTGATGGGTTTCGCCTCCACCCACTTGGTATACTTATCCACTTCAACGAGTAGATGTGTAAGTCCACCTATTGCAGTTTTGAATGGTCCCATCATATCTAGCCCCCAGACCGCAAATGGCCATGTAATGGGGATAGTTTTGAATGCTTGGGCTGGCATATTCGTCTGCTTGGAGTAATACTGGCATCCGGCACATGCGTTAACTATGTTTTCCGCGTCTGTCTTGGCTGTGAGCCAGAAAAACCCTGCACAGAATACATTTTTTACTATGCTTTTTGACTGAGCATGATGTCCGCAATCTCCTGCGTGGATTTCTTGCAAGATTTCTCGGTCTTCTTCTGGCAAAATACATCGCTGAAAAATTCCGATAGTGCTGCGTTTATACAGGAAACCATTAATTACCGTGTATCATTTGCATCGGCTCTATATCTGCCTTTGTAAGACCTCGTCTGCTCCATCCGGGAACTTCTGATTAATTAAGAAGTTTAAGTATGGAATTGTCCAATCCGGCTTAACGAGCAATACTTTAATTGACTCAGAAACGAGAGGATACCCAATATCTCCACCTTTGATCGATGGTTTATGCAAATTTTGGACAAACACACCAGGTAGCAGGGTTTTCACTCTTTTAGAGCCCATGCGGGCTAATGCATCTGCGTTCCAGTTTTCTTCCCTTTTGATATTAAGTACTTAAAATCCTAGGAAGCAAATGGAAAAATCGTCCAGAGTTCTCCGATACTCGGCCATGATGGGGCTTTTAGCATCCATGTTTGGTTTAGCTGATGCAGCACCCAGTCCGAGTCACCGTAACAAAGTATACATTTGACGCCAATTTCTTTTGCAGTTTGCAAGCCATGAAGCAATGCTTCGTATTCTGCCACGTTATTACTGGTGTTGAAGTGCATTTGTAATACATACTCCATAGTATCACCTTTTGGAGATTTTAGCACTACACTAGCTCCAGCGCCTTCCTTCATCTTGGATCCGTCAAAATGCATGATCCAGTATTCCGACTCCAGCATTGGTGTGTTCTCCATTGCTTTTGTCCAATCAGCGACAAAATCTGCCAACACCTGGGATTTAATTGCCATCCGGGGTTGGTACTTAATGTTGAACACAGCTAGCTCAATGCCCCATTTGGCTACTCGGCATGTTGCGTCCGCATTGTTGATGATATCCCCTAGTGGTGCTTTTCTTACCACTATTATGGAATGTCCTTGGAAATAATGACGGAGTTTTCTAGATGCGAAAAACACGCCATATGCCAGCTTTTGATAATGTGGGTATCTTTGCTTTGACTTGGAGAATACTTCACTAACATAGTACGATGGATGTTGATATGGTATACTTTGTTCATCTTTCCGCCTTTCCACAATTATCACAGCGCTGATAACCCTGTTTGTTGCAGTAAGACACAGTAACATGGGTTCTTCGTCTTTTGGGGATGCCAAAATCGGAGCTTTCATCAAGGTTTCTTTCAGCTGGGTTAGTGCTTTGTCCGCCTCTTCTGTCCATTCAAATTTGTCGGATTTCTTCAACAATTTGTATAATGGCTGAGCTTTGTCTCCTAGTTGGCTTATAAACCTGCTGACTGCGGCTGCAGAACCCGTCAATCTTTGTACATCTTTTAAGCACATAGGCTTTGTGATGTTCAAGATTGTCTTGATTTTTTCCGGGTTTACTTCTATTCCTCTGTGAGAAATGATAAAACCCAGAAGCTTTCCCGAGGGAATCCCGAATACGCACTTTAATGGATTCAACTTCATTTTGTAAGTGCGCAATTTTTTTAAAGTTTCGCGTAGATCTTCAAGAGTGTGTCCTTTTTCTTGGAAACTACGGCAATATCGTCTACGTAAACATGGACATTTTTACCGATTTGACTATGCAAACAAAATTGAATGCAACGCTGGTACGTTGCACCCACGTTCTTCAGGACAAAAGGCATGGTTATGTAATAGTATGTTCCATACGGGGTTATGAAGGAAGTTTTGATTTAATCCTCCTCCTTCATACGTATTTGATGGTACCCAGAATAAGGATCCATGATGAGGACATCCCTAGCTCTTCACCTATTGTTACACATGAGGATGTTCCAATAAAAGATAATGAAGTAAGGATTGGTCCAATGACAAGATCAAGAACCAAGCTACTCCCTCCGTCCGGGTTTAAAAGTCCTCTAGTGGAAAAATATTTGTCCCAATATTATCTCCAAATAAGGCCTGTAATCATTTATTATCCTAATTAACTGTGCCATAATAATTGTGAAATCCCACCTAGTCTCCTCTTGATTGGTTTGCATGGCCAAATTAATTGCGCAATTAATTAGATAATGGAAAACTGTGACGTTGATTGGTGGAAAGGACACCAATAGAATTGTGCCTTGGTCGTGATGCTCTTCATTAGGGGACTAGTAATGACGGAGGGAGTATTACAACAACAGGTGAATTCACTCCTACTTGAGTATAATGTTTATAATTGTGAGAATTTTATACTACCTAAATCCATGCACTTATGTATTCTCAGGTTTATTGATAACACAAGGAGGAATGGAGATCATGAAGAGAAGATACACTTGGATGTAGATGGACTAGAAGATGAGATGGAGATCAAGTGCTATCATGGTGAAAACAACAAATAAGAAATGTTATGATGACAAGGGGATAGTGCCTCCACAAGGTCAAATGCACTTAGTGTGGAAAACAATGCCAATATGTTATTTCCACACTCATTGATGGACAAGCAAGAGGAGGGCACCCACAAAGGATATCTATGCGCCATATAGAGTCATAGTAGTTGTAGGTTTGGTTTGTATACCAATTTGGCCGCATCCCACCTAATTGGGTCGGTTTGTATCTATGTGTGTTCCTAGTAGGAGTCCTATTCGAGTAGGAAAGGGATTGCTTGCGCAAGGAAGCTTGTGGCTGCACCCCTCCCTCTCATATACCCCCTACCTGCGAGTTGGAGGGGTTAGACTACGTTAAAACATAAACCCTAGACCTCTAGATTCAAACAGCTTGTAAGCCTTCATCTGGAAGTTCATCTGCAAACTTTACGTGTTACCTACTGTTCCACTGGGAATAAGAAGGTACATGACCACTTGTAGTCGGTGGATTACTTGTGCAAGAGTGTGGAGTTGAGAATATTCTTGGGGTTGCTATCTTTTGCATTGGCATCAGGGATCAGCCGGGAGAGTTCTTAGTGGCGCACTAGTTATCATATTGAAGTTATCTGTGAGTTCACTGAGAAGATTGGGCCACCCCTTATCATCTTGGTATCAGATTTATAGGTTGCCTCGGTGAACTATCAAATTTCCCTTTAGATTTGAGTGTTTTTCTTACCTATCCGGAAAATTGCCCCACAAAAATAGTTAGTTCATTGCCATAGCCCTAGATAATCACCTTAGTTTCATTACTATAGCTGTTTCTGTGTTTGATTTTTGTGTTGCTTTTTGTCTTTTTAGTTTTGTTATTTTCAGCTAGGGTTAGGGTTCTTGTTCCCCTGGTCGATTTCATATAAAAAAATCACAAAAAAAAAATCCGCTGCTCATTGCCTTTTAGCCATCTAATCCGAGTCCACCTAGCTTTCCTACCGCGGCAGCGTTTTCATCAATTTCATGTCGTACCGCATCCTAGTCCATATCGGATTCCCCACCGCGGCAGAATTCCACGCGTTTTCCTGCCGTACCACAACCGCTGCCGCCTCCCACCCGCACTCGGATTCGTTCCACCGCGCGCTTACAAAATCCGCTCCCGCGCCGTAACGCAGCTTACCATCGCAGCTCACCGCGCGCTATCGCGACAGAAATTTTCTGCCGTACCGCTGCCGCGCGCTAGTTTCTCTGCCGCCGTTCCAGATTGCTGCCATGCGCTCCACACCACTGCCATAACGTGCGCGCGCCCGTAACACCATTACCACTCACCGTAACGCACCAGTACGCGCTGCCGTGGCAGAGAGTTGAGCAGTTTTGCCGCCGTGGTACACTGTTTTCTGCCGTGAGCTAGTAAACTCATTTTCACTTAGTTTTTCTTTGTTTTTCCTTGTTATTTCCTGTTTTTATCACTAGGACTAATATATCCAACATTTGTAAACCATAGCCACAGCCTTTCTAAATCATTATAAATAGGAACTTGCCCACAAGTATAGCTATTTTGTGCTCTGATAGGTTGCTCATTTTTCATCACCACCATTGTGTTCACTAGTTTATTGGTTCATATTGCTCCTCGTTGTGTTTAAGGCCATTGGAAAAATACAAAAAAATAGAAAAAGAGTAAAAGTATAAAAAAAAGAGAAAAGAGAAAAACAGAAAATTGCAAAGAGGCCATATTGATACTATTGTTTCTAGTTGAGCTTGCCATTGTGACACTTGGTTTTTCTTTGAGCAATCTTGTGCCTGTCAATTAAGAGCCTAGCTAGTGACTTTCTAGTGCATTGCAAAATCTCATCCATATATTTGCATTGCCACATTTGTCTCCATTATTGTGTGAGTTTCCTTGGGTATTTTTATATCTTCACAAAGACAGCAAATAGGACTTTTTACTTTGGTGATTGTTAGGTATCCATACCAAGCCCCACTAAATAACCTTGTTTGCTTTTGTGAGAGTTAAAAACCTAGGTATTCTCTTCTTCACATCAAAGTACATTAATTGCCTCTACTTTTGGTAAGTATTTCTATTCACTTTGGAAGGGTAAGATAACCTATTGTCTTGCTAGATTTTTGAGTGAGTTGTGAGAGAACACCAAAATATATACTTGTTTCTATTACACTAACCTACTAATGGATTTTTCTAGTGGTGATCTTGTGCAGCAAAAGAAGGACCATAAGGAGGGAGTATGAGGCTCTAAGGGATGTATTGGCAAAACAAATCAAGGACAATCATAATAAAATCAAGCAATTTATGCAAGATGCATGTGATCCTTTATATGATGCTCTCCAAGCTATGGAGAACAAGATGGAGGCCACACATAAATTGGCCGAGACAAACAATGGGGAAGTGAAAACAATAAATGATTCTATTGCTCAAATGACTACTACCCTTGCTGGACTTCAAACCATGATTCAAGACAGATTTCCACTTGTTGATGATGATAATGCTAGTGTCCACAGTGATGCTAATAATGGCTTGGAAGCCAATGGATACGTGGATAACTTTCTTGGTCGGGGAGCTAGAGGAGGAATTCATGGCCGAGCCAACCATATGGGTGCAAGGAGAGTGCCCAATAATGTGGTTCCTGAAAATCAAAGGGAGGATGGTTTGAGTAAGCCAAAATTCTCTATTCCTTCTTTTAGTTTTGATACTATGGATGTGGAGGAATATTTACTATGGGAGCTAAAAATTGAGAAGCTATGGAGATTGCATGATTATAGTGAGGATAGAAAAATGAAATTGGCATCTTCTGAGTTTGATGGATATGCTCTTAGATGGTGGGATACTACTGTGAGAAAGAGGCAAGAGGATGCTGAATTACCCATTGTCACTTGGAACACCATGAAGAGAGTCATGAGGGATAGATTTGTTCCACTAAATTACATAAGGCAACAATTTGATCAATTGCAACAATTGAACCAAGGTACTATGACTGTTGATGCTTATTATCAAGAGATGGAATTAATCATGCAAAGGGCACGTGTGAGAGAGCAATTGGAGCAAACAATGCAAAGGTTTCTTTCAGGTTTGAATTATAAAATCAAGGGCATTGTTAGGCATCACCAATATCATGATATGCATGAATTATTACATCATGCTAGGGAGGCTGAATCACACATCAATGAGGAGGCTAAAATTACACCAAGCACAAGGAATAGATTTCCCTTGAGATCATCTACTATGCCTAGTACACCACCTCCTCCATCTACTAGCCATGGTGTTTCATCATCCTAGGCCGAGCCTAGTACCTCTATTGCAAAGAAATCATCACAACCAGCTGCAAGTACCACGGGTTCAAGTGATTCTACTACAAGGAATAGAGACATTACATGTCATACATGTGGAGGAAAGGGGCACTTTAAGAGGGATTGTCCAAATACAAAGGTGATGATTATCAATGAGAACAATGAGTATGAGACAAGTGATGATGTTGATCCTAATGATAATGATGATGATGATGATGGTTATTTGAGTGATACTCCATTGGATGCCTACGCTACTACTATGCCATCTATTATTTGCACACAAAAATGATTTTGAGTGTTATTCCTAGTCCTGAAAATCAAAGGTGCAATTTGTTTCAAACAAAGGCTGTTATTGGTCCTAATATGGCTTGCAAAGTCATTATTGATGGAGGGAGTTGCAGGAATTTGGCTAGCAAAGATCTATGTGCAAAGCTAAATTTGAAATATTTACCACACCCTTGTCCTTATCATATCCAATGGTTGAGTAGCTCGGGACAAATGAAGGTGACTCATATGGTGCGTGTGGAATTTCAAATTGGACCTTATAAGGATACTATTGAGTTTGATGTGGTGCCCATGACAGTTTTCCACTTATTATTGGGAAGACCTTGGCAATTTGATAGAAGTGTGAAGCATGAAGGAAGAGCAAATACTTATGAGTTGCATCATCATGGGAAGACTATTATTTTGAGGCCTATGACTCCACAACAAATTGTAAATGAGTCCCAATCCAAAATTGATATGAGAGTGGAAAAATAGAGAGAGAGAGGGAAGAGGGATCACCAAAATCACAAGCCTTGGGGAGTGATATCCTAGCCAATTCGAGTGGTAAAAAGAGAGAGAACCTATTATGCATGTTAGCCAGTAAAGAGGATTTGAGGGAATTTAGGGATGATCCTACATTAGTCCCTATTGTGCTTACTCACAAGGGAGAGGTTTTGGTTTCTAATGACATGACCCCTATTCCTCTTGGTGTTTCTCATGTGTTGCAGGATTTTGATGATGTTTTTCTAGGAGATATTCCCTCGGGATTGCCACCATTGAGAGGGATTGAGCATCAAATTGATTTAATTCCTCGAGCATCTTTACCAAACCGAGCCCCTTATAGAACCAATCCACAAGAAACAAAGGAGATACAAAGGCAAGTACAAGAGCTACTAGATAAAGGTTATATTCGAGTTAGTCTTTCTCCTTGTGCTGTCCCCGTTATTTTGGTTCCTAAGAAAGATGGTACTTGGCGCATGTGTGTAGATTGTAGAGCAATTAATAACATCACTATTCGTTATCGTCATCCTATACCACGTTTAGATGACATGTTAGATGAATTAAGTGGTGCTACTCTTTTCTCTAAAATTGATTTGTGTAGTGGATACCATCAAATAAGAATGAAAGAGGGAGATGAATGGAAATCTGAATTTAAAACAAAATTTGGTTTATATGAATGGTTAGTGATGCCTTTTGGGTTAACTAATGCACCTAGTACTTTCATGAGACTAATGAACCATATTTTGAGAGACTTCATTGGTAGATTTGTGGTAGTTTATTTTGATGATATTCTCATATATAGCCACAATGAACATGATTATATTAATCATATTAGACAAGTTTTGCAATTGCTAAGAGAAAATAAATTGTATGATAATCTTGAGAAGTGCACTTTTTGCAAAGATAAGGTCATCTTTTTGGGATATGTAGTTTGTAAACATGGGATTGAAGTTGATACATCAAAAATAGAAGCAATTCGAAATTGGCCAATTCCAACTAATGTGAGTCAAGTTAGAAGTTTTAATGGGCTTGCTAGTTTTTATAGAAGATTTGTGCCTAATTTTAGTACTATTGCTGCCCCTTTAAATGATCTAACTAAAAAGGGTGTTGATTTCGAGTGGGGTATTGCTCAAGATGTTGCTTTTGATACTTTGAAAGAAAAGTTGATTTCGGCCCAACTTCTAATGCTACCAAATTTTTGATATACAATTTGAGATTGAATGTGATGCTAGTGGAATAGGTATTGGAGGTGTGTTAATGCAAGAAAAGAAACCTATTGCCTATTTTTCTGAAAAATTAAATGGTGCACAATTGAATTACTCTATTTATGATAAAGAATTATATGCACTTGTGAGAGTTTTAGAGGTGTGGAAACATTATTTGTGGCCTAAGGAATTTATTATTTATAGTGATCATGAGGCACTAAAATTCTTAAAGTGTCAAACAAATTTGAATAAAAGACATGCCAAATGGGTTGAGTTTATTGAATCTTTTCCATACATAATTAAACATAAAAAAGGGATTGGAAAATGTAGTTGCTGATACTTTGTCAAGAAATAATATGTTACTCTCAAATTTAGAAATTAAGGTTTCGGGTTTGGAGGGTATTAGAGATTTATATGATGAAGATAATGCATTTTCTATGCCATTTAATAAATGTACTAATGTTAAGGCTTGGCATAAATTTCATATACATGATGGATACTTGTTTAGAGCTAACAAATTATGTATTCCCGAGTGTTCTTTGCGTTTGTTCTTAATACAGGAATCTCATAGTGGAGGTTTGATGGGACACTTTGGAAGAGAGAAGACATTGCTTATGTTGGCTGAAAATTTCTATTGGGCACATATGAGGAGAGATGTGTATAGATTGGTGCAAAGATGCATTACTTGCAACAAGTCCAAGTCTAAGCTAAAACCCCACGGGAGGATATAAGTACACCATGGGAGGATATAAGTATGAATTTTGTTTTGGGCTTGCCAAGGACAAAAAGAGGACATGACTCTATGTTTGTGGTTGTGGACAGATTTTCAAAGATGACTCACTTCATTGCTTACCACAAGAGTGATGATGCTTCTCACATTGCAAATTTATTCTTTAGAGAAATTGTGAGATTACATGGAGTGCCAAGAACTATTGTTTCAGATAGAGATGTCAAGATCATGAGTTACTTTTGGAAGACACTTTGGGGTAAGCTTGGCACTAAGCTATTATTTTCTACTACTTGCCACCCCCAAACTGATGGCCAAACCGAGGTGGTTAATAGAACATTGTCCACATTATTGAGAAGCATGATCAAGAAAAATGTGAAGGAGTGGGAGGAGTGTTTGCCACATGTGGAATTTGAATATAATAGAGCTGTGCATTCAACTACTCAGTTATGTCCTTTTGAGGTGGTTTATGGTTTCAAGCCTATTACTCCTCTTGATTTATTACCACTTCCCACACAAGAGATAATTAATATGGAGGCATCAAAGAGGGCTGATTTTGTGAAGATGATTCATGAGAAAACAAAATAGGCAATTGAGAAGAAAGGAAGAAATGTGGCTGAAAGAGTAAACAAGAAGAGGAAAGAAGTCATATTTCGGCCAGGAGACATGGTGTGGGTGCACTTTAGAAAAGATAGATTTCCCACATTGAGAACATCAAAATTGATGCCTAGAGGTGCTGGTCCTTATAAGGTTATTTCAAGGATCAATGATAATGCATACAAGATTGACCTCCCAATTGATGAGTTTGGTGTTAGCAATTCTTTTAATGTGGCTGATTTGACACCTTACCATGGAGATGATTTAGCATCGAGGTCGATGCCTTTTCAAGAGGGGGAGGATCATGAGGACATCCCTAGCTCTTCACCTATTGTTACACATGAGGATGTTCCAATAAAAGCTAATGAAGTAAGGATTGGTCCAATGACAAGATCAAGAACCAAGCTATTACAACAACAGGTGAATTCACTCCTACTTGAGTATAATGTTTATAATTGTGAGAATTTTATACTACCTAAATGCATGCACTTATGTATTCTCGGGTTTATTGATAACACAAGCATGAATGGAGATCATGAAGAGGAGATACACTTGGATGGAGATGGACTAGAAGATGAGATGGAGATCAAGTGCTAGGATGGTGAAAACAACAAATAAGAAATGTTATGATGACAAGGGGATAGTGCCTCCACAAGGTCAAATGCACTTAGTGTGGAAAACAAGGCCAATATGTTATTTCCACACTCATTGATGGACAAGCAAGAGGAGGGCGCCCACAAAGGATATCTATGCGCCATATAGAGTCCTAGTAGTTGTAGGTTAAGTTTGTATACCAATTTGGCCGCATCCCACCTAATTGGGTCGGTTTGTATCTATGTGTGTTCCTAGTAGGAGTCCTATTCGAGTAGGAAAGGCATTGCTTGCGCAAGCCAGCTTGTGGACGCACCCCTCCCTCTCATATACCCCCTACCTGCGAGTTGGAGGGGTTAGACTACGTTAAAACATAAACCCTAGACCTCTAGATTGAAACAGCTTGTAAGCCTTCATCTGGAAGTTCATCTGCAAACTTTACGTGTTACCTACTGTTCCACTGGGAATAAGAAGGTACATGACCACATGTAGTCGGTGGATTACTTGTGCAAGAGTGTGGAGTTGAGAATATCCTTGGGGTTGTTATCTTTTGCATTGGCATCAGGGATCAGCCGGGAGAGTTCTTAGTGGCGTACTAGTTATCATATTGAAGTTATCTGTGAGTTCACTGAGAAGATTGGGCCACCCCTTATCAATCCAAAAAGCATAAAAGCTTAGAGCTAGAAGTGGCATCTATTATTTGATTGATTCGCGGTAGTGCAAACCTATCTTTTGGACACAATTTGTTCAAGCCAGTATAATCTATACACATCCTAAGCACAATATTGTCTTTCTTCGGGACTAATACTGGGTTCGCAGACCAATCAGTATGTATAACTTCCCGGATAAAACCAGTGCTAAAAGCCGGATAATTTCCTTGCCAATAGCCTTCCGTCTTCTTCCGTCAAATCGACGAAAAACTTGTTTGACGGGTTTTGATCCTGGAATTACCTTCAATTGGTGCTCAGCAAGTTCCCTGGGTATTCCCGGCATGTCCGCGGGACAACAGGCAAAAATATCCCATTTATCACGGAGGAATTTGACGAGCGCGCTTTCCTATTTGTCGGTCATCCCTATTCCCACTACGACAAACTTTGTCGGATCTTTGAGATCTAGGATAACCTGTCTTGTATTTTCTGATGCTTTGAAGCTATCTTCCGGCTTTCTTTTCCTGTCGGCATTTCTGTCGACGATACTTCCTTTGCCAGCTCCTTCAATTCCTCTTTTTCTATCACTTGTTCGGCCCAAAGGGTGTTTCCTTTTTCCAGCTCGTTTGCCAACTTGAAGTCTCCCGAAATGGTGATTACTCCTCCTTTTGGCCCTGGCATCTTCAGCTTGTTATAGATATAACATGATCTTGCCATGAATTTGGCGAAAGCTGGACGTCCTAGTATTGCATGGTATACACTTTCGAATGGCACGACCTCGAATGAGATTTTTTCCTGTCGGAAGTGTTCTCTTTCTCCGAAGGTTACATCTAGGGAAATTTCTCCTAGGGATTGTGCTTGCTGGCCTGGAACAATGTCGTGGAAACGTATATTGCTGTGATTGAGTCGGGGCTCGGAGATTCGCAGATGCTTTAGTGTATCTAGGTACATAATGTTTATACTAGATCCTCCATCCATCAGCACTCTTTTTAGCCTAGTGTTTTGAACAATAGTGCTTACAATTAGAGCTTGCGTGCCGGGTTCTGGGATGTTTCCGGGATGATCGGACTGATCCCAGGTAATTGGCGTGTTTGAATACTTCAAGAATTTGGGGATTGGTGGAACAACCACATTTATTTCTCGAAGTGTTCGCTTTGCCTGTTTTGCAGAGGGAGTTGCCAGGAAAGTTAGGTTGCATTCTCCATCAACTCTCGGGAATTTTGGCTCGCCTTTTCGCTGTTGTTCCTGGACTTTTTTGTCAGTGTCCGATTCATTGTCCTCTTTTTCATCTTCTGGCTTTTGCTTGTTAAATTTCCGCTTGGAATTCTTTCCTTTACTCCCGGATCCTGCAGTGCCCTTCATATGCTTATTTAGCCCGCACTGCACGTTTGTGTGGGTAGGTTTCCCAAATTGCGAATGGTGGACACAGTTTTCCGACTTGATCTTTCCCACTCTTCCTTTGAGTAGGAGATAGGTTTTGTGCTTCTTCCTTTCCATTTGCCGCCAGTATCCTTTCCAAATGCTAAGTTTACTTCCTTTGGTTTTGTCTGTGCTTCTGGAGTAGCCTTCTTTTCAGAACGAGGCGTCTTTTTGGCCTGAACCAAAGCACCAATATTTCCACCTCTCGCTTTGATGTCATCTTCGGCCGCTTCGTGCTCATTGGCGGTAGTAAGCATAGATCCGAGATCTTTGTGCTCCTTCAAACCAACCATGAACGGTACGAGGCCGGGTTTTAACCCATTAATGAAAGCATGCATTGCTTGTACATCACTTACTCAAGAGCAACTTTTTTCATTGCTGTCCATCTTGATATAAAGTCGACATACGACTCGTCCTCAAACTGGACGCATCGATTTAGCTGGTTGATGCTCTTAGGCTGTTTGTACGTACCCCGAAAATGCTGAGCGAATACTCTAGCCATATCATCCCAGCTATCCACGGATCTTGACGGAAGCCCGTTGATCCAATCTCTGGCTCCCTCCAGCAACATTAGAGGGAGAAATTTCACTACTTCCAGGTCTGTCCCTTTGTTGATCTGAACGGCAGTATAGTAATCTGAGAGCCATGTATCCGGGTTTGTGCTTCCAGTATACTTTTGGTAAGTTGGACCAACTTTGGCAAAGCCAGAATGTAGGTTTATTCTTTGGATCCTGTCAGTGAAACACTTACGTCCAAAGTATGGATCACCTTTTTCCGCCTTATCGACGTGAGCGGAATATCTGCCGGCTGAATGGACAGAAGGGGATCTGCTCCTTCCTGGTCAATTGTTGCGCGAGTGCGCTTTTTCGAGATTATCCCTGCTTCGTCCGTTATCGTGTCCTTTGGAATAAGGTGGAGTTCTACTCCTAGGCCTTTCTTTGTTCCTAGGAGGAGTACGGGATCTCTCACGCATGTGAGGATTGTTGTATCTTCCGGCTTTTTCAGTTGGGCGTCTCGGAGGCGGCATCATTTTTCCGTCTTTCCGGTTTTGTTCCTGACAAAGGGATGAACCCTGGACCTGTCGGGTGAAGATACCCGGTCAAAGGTTCAAGAACTAAGCCCAAGTGGATATGCCTTGGACTGTTCTAGAAGGCCCAGTTGAAGCCCACCCGCAGAGCCTTGCGGGTCAAGTTAGGAAACTTGTAACCGACTGTAGGTTAGGGTTTGAGTCCCCCCCCCCCCGGGTACGGTTTGAGACCTGGCCACCTATATAAAGGCCAGGAGAGCCACCAGGAGGGGGACAAGCAATACCGCGCCACCAAAGCCTTGAGATCGAGATCATACTCTCGACTTGAGCATCCCGCATTGTAACCGATCTACTCGTTAGTACAGATCGACAGAAGCAGGAGTAAGGGTTTTACCTCTACAAGGGCCCCGAAACTGGGTAAATCGTGCCCCCTGTTTAGCCGACGATTGTCACCAGTGCATACACGTTCTCCTACTCGAAACCCTATGGGCTCACCCAAGGGACTTGTTGAGATGCATATTCGACAATTGGCGCCGTCTGTGGGAACGGCGGGCGCTAGATCTCCGACCTATTCGGCCTCATCAACGACCAACTCACACTAGAACCCCGGAACTTTGAATCCAACCAATCCGATCCGAATCGGATCGGTCATCGTCGCCCCTCACTCGTCGGAATCACGCCCGCTATTCAGCGACTTGGAGAAGAGTATCACCCTGAAGTTCGGGAGCTTCCAGTTCTATGCCAACAAGGACGGAATTCTTCACTTCCCCGAGCAAACCAATCTCGAAGGATCGGTATCTGGGTCGATCTCTAGCCCAGGAGTTGTCGATTCAAGACCCTACTACGCGGATCGTGATTTGGCAAAAAGCGGCGAATCTATCCGCCTCAACACCAGCAACTTCCAGACCCTCTCCACAGAGGAACCTTCTCGGGTCAGGAAAGCCTACCAAACTACGCCTAGGACCCGCGAGCCATGTCTAGCTCAGGTCTGCATGGCAGGATCAGCAGATCCACCCAAAGAAACTGATAACAGCGCAAGGGAACGTGATACCATCGGCGTCTCGCGAGCCGCTTCGGATCGAGCAAAGGAGGCCATTCGCACAAGCAAACCACTGGAAGTCGGAGCTCCTCATGAGGATATGACCGCCTACCACTATCATCTAGTGAGAGCGGCTACTTTAATCAAGGAAGCTCGCATAGATCTAGCAGAGCGAAGGAGATTAGCAAATGAGTCGAGCCAGCGCCGAGCCACGCTATCCAAAACACCTTCTGTCGGAAATCGTCCCGCAAGAAAAGGATACGTCTCAAGAACCGCGACCATGGATGGAGAGTCCCTGACCGGAATCAACAAATCACTCGAGTTTCCCTTATGCGCGTCGACGAGGATGGAAACATCTATCCGCAAACTCCCGCCGCCGTAGTACTGGCTGCAGCCACCTACATGCAGAAAAATCAACCAGGGGAGAACGACCCCCGTGCAGAGCAATACAAGCAAGTCAAGAAAGGATTAGGCATGGCAGCGGCAAGACTCGCCTTCTACGATCGCAAGAAAGCAGCTGAACAAAAAGACAAGGAAGCGTCCCGCAGACATAGGAGCACATCGCCTAGCAAGGAAAAATCGCCTCGTCGCGCGCGAGGAAAAGAAGCTCGGCGACGCGGAGATAGTCCGAGTGGCAGTAACGATAGCTCGAGGGATCGAGACCGTAGCCGCAGCCCGCGAAGAGGTCGAGATCGCAGCCCACGTCGACACAGCAGCCGCTCGCGACACCGCATTAAGGAGCCGCAGAGAGACGTCAACCGCGACGAGCCCGGGTACAATGCGCGATCAGAAATCGCTCAGCAAAAGGTTGACAAAGCTCGAGCGGCCAGGAATCGCGCCCGTTCCCCATCTACCTCTTCCGACTAAGAGGTCTGCGGAGCCTTATGTTTTCCTCGCAACATCCGCGAGGCACCGCTACCCAAGAGGTTTAAGCTCTCTACGGAGGTGCAAAAATATGACGGTTCGCAAGAGCCACAAGCTTGGTTGTCAGATTACCTCACGGCAGTAAAATGCCAATGTGGGAACAAAAACACGGCTATGCAGTACCTTAACCTACATCTCATAGGCGCTGCACGCATCTGGCTCGAAGGAAGACCGAAGGCATGTTACAGATCATTGGACGATCTAAACCTCGACTTCTTCAAGAATTTTCAGGCGACGTACAAAAGACCTGCAACCATCGAGGAGTTACGAGCTTGCAAACATAAAAGTGGCGAGTCTACTAGCGATATATTCGGCGATGGACCACACTCAGGAATACAACAGGGAACATATCAGAGGAGGTTGCAGTCGAAGCATTCACCAAAGGAGCTCGGCGAACCGCCTTCCGGGAAGAGCTGGGACGGATAGCTCCTAAAACCATGGGAGAACTTATGGCTATAGCTGACAGATGGGCCAATGGCGAGGACGCGGTGCGCATCGAGAAAGCATCATCACCAACACCAGATGACGACTGCCATAATCGAAAGAAAAGAAGAAAGCATTACGATCGCGACGATCGGGAAGAACTGGTGGTGGCAAAATTTACGAGAAATCGCGACAGCGGATATCGCGGAAATCGCGAGTGGAACCCAAAACCAGAGGACAAAACTCCCGAGGAGGACCTTGATGGTTACTGTACGCTACATCTATTCACAGACAAGCGCACTGGAAAAACTAAAGCAACACACCTTCTCAAGGATTGCCGAAAGTTTCTTGACATCCACGAGGCCTTCTCGAAGAAAAACAGAGCAGCAGTCAATCAGGGCTACCCGCAGCTCTCTGGAGGAGGACCCCAAGGATTCCACCCGCCGCAAGCCCTGCCCCCACCAGGAAACCAAAACACAGTTCTAGCCGCGCTGCCTGCGCCACCCGCCCCAAACCAGGGAGCCAATGGATACCCAAATCTAGCAGGACTCCTAGGGATGATACAGAAAGTATGCCCGTCCCGCAGGGCCCAGAAAACAAACACTCGACAGGTATTCATGGCTGTCCAGGCACCACCTTCCCAACCCGAGTATCTGAAGATGGCCGACCAGCCGATAATTTTTTCCAAGGAAGACCATCCCCCCGAGTCTATTGACCAGGGCATGCCGCACTCGTCATCCAGGCACAAATAGGCAACTATGAACTCGCCCGAGTACTTGTAACATCCCAAGTATGAAAAATAGCCATTAGAAGGTTTGCTCTCTGTTATTTTATGTTTTGCATCATGACATCATGTTCATTGCATTTGTTTTGCTTGTTTTCCATTTGTTTTCCTCTGTTTTCATTTGTTTTCCTTTGTTTTCTATTTGAATTTCAAATCAAATTTCAAACCGTTTGTTTCATACTTGTGATGTTACAATTTCCAAAATGATATTTCAAATCAAAACAATCATTTGTTTCCATTAAAGTTGTAATTTCAAAACTATTGTTTTGTTTCTATCAAAAATTCATCTAATACCAAACCATTTTCAAAGTCAATTAATTTCCAAAACAGCAGCCATTTTTTAACTTTATGAAAATTGCAAAACAAATCAATCTTTTTGTTTCAATTAAACTCTAAGGTTCAACTATTTAAATCTTGTTTTCAATATTCACTTAATAATCAAATTCATTCAAATTTCAATCAAATTACTAACAGCATTATAATTTGAACTTTTTGGAAAACCAAACTTGGCAAGTTGTTGCTGTTACATAATTAAGCAATACCAAATTTTTTATAACATTTTCTAACATCCAAACCTAGCCTTTTTCTTCCTTTTTCAATTCAGCAAAAAAAGCAGAACAGCAAAAAAAAATAATAACAGAAACAAAGAGAGAGAGAGGGCCAGCAGGCCCAGCCCACCTCTACCCCTCAGGCCCATACCCCTTCGCCCCTGTCTTCTTCCTCGTACGGCTCGAATCCGAGCGTGTCCACGTTGACAGGAGCAGCAGGGAACGACCACTACAGCTCCACCTCCCCCTATAACTCCAGGACCCCGAGCTAACCCTAACCCTATTCTTCCTCCTTCTCCCTCTCCCCCGCCTCCATTCTCTCCCTTCTCCCTCTCTCTTTCTTCTCTGCTCCAATTCTCTGAAACTTTACCTCACCGAAACCCTCCTCCCCCTCCGGCGATCACCGGCGGCCCGGGCTTCCTCCGAGCGAGCCAAAGCCGGGAATGGGTTCCCCCGGCGCCCTCTCCTTCCTCGACCCCACGGCGAGGGCCGGGAGCCAAGGAATCGCCGCCGCCGTCCAGCCCTCGCCACCGTCGCCTCCCTGCTCCGCCCCGTCACCGTCCGCTCGAGGTGATCACCCCCCCTCTCGCTACTCCCTCACCTCCTCCCTCCCGCAGCACGCACACGGCCACCCCCACGCAGCAGCCCCCGCGCGCGAGCACGGCGAGCCGCAGCGGCGAGTCGCTGCCGCCGGCCGATTTCCTTCCGCCGATATTCAGTAAACGTACGTGCAACAAGTTCAGTTAACTCCCGTATCTGCACCTTAACCCCCCCCCCCCCACGACCCCCTACTGTCAAGAAACAGAACACCACCGTAGTGGTTACTGCCCTTGCGCGCACAGCAGAGGGGGTGGGTTCGAAACCCACCCCCCACGGGATTAAACCCCATTTTCCTTTTTATTTTTTTCACAACCCAAACAAACTACTAATTGCACCCAAGTCCCTGCTAACTATCTTCTAGGTCCCTGTTAATTTTTCCTAAGTTCCTAGGTGTTATTTTAAATGGCAGAATAATACTTAAACTTCACAAATGCATAAATAATTCATTTTAACTCCAAATTCAACTTTTTAAATCTGTTTTCTGTACCAAATTGAATTCTCTACCCAAATATAAACTTTGTTTACTGTTTTGAATATTTCAAATTGGTGAAATATTTGAAAACTTGTTTAATTCACTTAATTTTGCAAAATTCATAACTTGGGCATAAAAATTCCAAATTCAACAAATAAAATATGTTTTCCACTCAATTTTTCATGTACTTTCCAAATATCAACTTTGTTTGCTGTTTTGAATAATTTAAATTGCTGAAAACAACTGTTTCTTGTTTAAAGCATTTAAAATTGCCAAATTAATAACTTGTTCATTTTAAATCCATTTTCAACAAATAAAATATGTTTTCCATGCTAAATTGACCCACCTTTTCAAATATAAACTTTGTTTCTTGTTTTGGATAATTAAAATTGGTTAAATAATTTAAACCTTGTTTAAATCATTTAATATTGTTAAATTCATAACTTGCTCAAATTAAATCCTTTTGAACATATAAAATATGTTTTCAAACCATAAAAGTATAAACTTTTCAAATATGAATTTGGTTTAATGTTTTGAACAAATAAAAATTCAATTAAATTCAAACTTGAATTAAATCCTTTTAAATCTTGTTTAAACTTGTTTAATTCATAAGTAAATTATTCTGAATCCTTTTTCAACAATTGAAACATGTAATCCACCTAAAAATTTGGTGTTCTTTCCAAATATGAACTTTGTTATCTGTTTTGAACAATTAAAATTGGTGAACACAACAAATGCTTGTGTAACACCTTTAAGGAACCAAAATTTCATAACTTAATAAATAAAATTCCAAACTTGGTAAAGCTTATTTCAAATTGTTTCTATTGTTGTTTTCTTATTGTTTTCCTCATCCATGCATCATGCTAATCCACTTTCACCTATTGGTTAGTTGTAAAACAATTATTTCAACCTTAATGCCTGGGCTTTTCATATGCAACTCAATTGCATGTGGGTCCATTTAATCATGTTATGTTATCTTGTCAACTAGTTTATTTTGATGCATCAATTAAATGGTCATGCATCATCCCATGTTTGTGCACTATGCCATGTTATTGATTATTTGTCTCTCTGCGTTGTTTGTTTGCTTCTTCTCGGATAAACGACGATGTTGAGACCGACGATACTTACGACACCCCTTCCAAGGTTCTAGCTCAGTACCAGGCTACTGAGTTTGCAGGCAAGTATTCACTCACATGAACCATTGTGTTCCTTTCAACACTGGATACCGATACTTTCCGTTGTCTATTCTGCTAGCCCTATGAATCGTTGCTTCTGTTACGAACCTATCACATGTTACCCTTTAACCCTGATATAGCCTCACCTCCACACCTATAACCTTTCTGCTTGTTGCCCGTGTCTTACTAGCATGCTTAGGGATGTTTTGCTCGAGTCTGGTACCCGTTACTTTCTGTTACTATTCCTATTATGTTCTGGGGCTCGATGTTAAACAACAACCTGTTAATTTTGAGGTAATAATAATTTGCTGATAAGGCACCGGCAGGAGGCCCGGCGTGGTTTTGAGGCCTGCTAGTGTCGACCCTAATTAGGAAAAGGGTCTTGTCTACTGATCCATGATGAGCGCACTAACCGCATGTGGGAAGCGTGTATGGGTGCCCCCCTCAATTTGATTCGATTCGCATCTCGTCCAAATCGCCACACTTAGTCCGGGCTTTCCATTTGATGCATGCATGTGCAGGTGCGAACCCTTGGCGCCAGGGTGGAACTTTTGTAGTCGGCATTTAGGGCGGCGTGGTCTTAGAGTGATATGAGGGTCCCCTTTTCTTCGGGGGCTCGATTAGCCGCGCACGCACAGCATGTGGTTCTTTGGGCTTGATGCGAAGAAGAGTTGAGTTGTGTTGCGTGCCCCGCTTGGTGGGAGGCATTCCATCTGGCGGGTTATTCTTACGTGTACGGCCAAATTGGTGCACCCCTGCAGGGTAAATCTTCTCGAGAAGCCGTGTTTTCCGCGGTTATGGATGACTTGGTGAAAGTACTGGCTAACAAGTACTCAGAACAACTTACACCTAACTAATGATAACTTGACTAGTAATCGTCTTATTGACACAATAACTTGAACCATCATTAATCCAACTGCGTGAGTTATCCTCGGATTGCTTCTTTGGATAAGGGGCGAGATCTAAGATGGGTTTGTTTGGAGTTAGTTGTTAGTTGGTTCCGATACGCTATCTTATCCCTTTTCTGATAGCCGGAAGTTATAGCAACTCTGTAGTTGGTTAGAGCAGCCCGCTGGAGCATCTTTTGTATCACCCTTTCTTCCGTTGAACCCAAAGCATCTGTGCTTGGTGTTGACTGGTTACACTTTGGTGAATTGTGAGTCTTGCTTGCCAGTACGTTTATGTACTGACCCCTTTGGGGCTATGGTTTCCGCAGACTACGCTTACGAGGATCCCCGTGGTGGCTACTACGTGGAGTATGACGAGACTGCTGACGAGTAGATAGCGGACCCGGGCAGGATCCGAGACTTCGTGGATGGGCTCCGTCTTTTCGTTTCCGGCCTCTTAGGCCTTTTGGATCTTGTCTGTACTCAGACACTTTGGATGCTTCCGCTGTGATGTAATGATGAATTGTTGGGACATGTGTCCTCTGTATGATTGTATTTGCTATCTCTGCTCTAATGAGAGCTATTTGCAACTTATTTCAATCTTTTGTGTCATAGAGATCTGTTGTGATATCACTTGTTCAAATGCCGTTGACGTACCATGTGTGTATGTTATGAAGTACGTCAATGGAAGTATCTGGATTTCTATGGGATGGTTTGCGCAGACGATGAATAGTAGAGAATGGTTGTCACACGTTTACGTGTTGGCCTACTCATATTGAGATGCGGGTGCCGGTATGCCCCGTAAGCCATTTATCTACTGTTAACGGACTATGAGTATCCCCTAGAAGTCCGGGTGCGACAAATGGTATCAGAGCCTGTCTGCCTGTAGGATCCCTTTTACTGGTCGCAGTTGAGTCTAGAAACTATTTTGTAGCTATATAGGAAAAATGAAACGTGAGAGTAGGAATTCTGTTCTTTTTCTTCTTTCCCCACCCACCCTCCCTTTTTCTGGTAAGGAAGTGCAACGTTGTTTTCCCTTCTCATCTAAACTTTCAAGTTAGGTTTTCACGAATCCTGGTTTCTCTAGGATAGTTATATCTACTAGACCATAGGAATGGAGGTGGTTGTGACATGATTTATCATGTTGCCTACTCACGATTGAGAACGGAGGCATGTAAGCCCCGGAAGCAGATCCTCTATTCCTTAAGCAGTAGATATTGATCCTTTAGAAGCCCGGATGGGTTTTCCGTAGTACCTCAGGAGTGTTTTGGTCTCGTGTTTCCCGAATGTTGCTTCGTTATCCTGTTCTTCTCAACATCCTTTTCGTCCATTGAAACCTTGTTGTTTCTTCCCACTTCAGTTCTTCTACCGGCGTCTAATCAATAACTCTGTTCCACCCTTCTGGCCAGATAGTCTATTCTCCAAATTAATCAAGTTCTATTCAACTATACACCCTCGATGCAAAACCTCTACCTCTACTCAAAAATGTTCCGGTGGTTTGCGAATTCCCTGACGTCTTTCCAGAAGAGTTGCCAGGGATGCCTATCGTATTGAACTTCCAGAAAAACTATCCAAGGTGCACGATGTGTTTCACGTGTCACAGCTCAAGAAGATCTTCGCAAGAAGTATCCGGACCTTTTCTTTTCTCAGTAGGAATCTCGGGGCGCGATTCCTTACGGGGGGGCGTTTTGTAACATCCCAAGTATGAAAAATAGCCATTAGAAGGTTTGCTCTCTGTTATTTTATGTTTTGCATCATGACATCATGTTCATTGCATTTGTTTTGCTTGTTTTCCATTTGTTTTCCTCTGTTTTCATTTGTTTTCCTTTGTTTTCTATTTGAATTTCAAATCAAATTTCAAACCTTTTGTTTCATACTTGTGATGTTACAATTTCCAAAATGATATTTCAAATCAAAACAATCATTTGTTTCCATTAAAGTTGTAATTTCAAAACTATTGTTTTGTTTCTATCAAAAAATCATCTAATACCAAACCATTTTCAAAGTCAATTAATTTCCAAAACAGCAACCATTTTTTAACTTTATGAAAATTGCAAAACAAATCAATCTTTTTGTTTCAATTAAACTCTAAGGTTCAACTATTTAAATCTTGTTTTCAATATTCACTTAATAATCAAATTCATTCAAATTTCAATCAAATTACTAGCAGCATTATAATTTGAACTTTTTGGAAAACCAAACTTGGCAAGTTGTTGCTGTTACATAATTAAGCAATACCAAATTTTTTCTAACATTTTCTAACATCCAAACCTAGCCTTTTTCTTCCTTTTTCAATTCAGCAAAAAAAAAGCAGAACAGCAAAAAAAAAAAATTACAGAAACAAAGAGAGAGAGAGGGGCAGCAGGCCCAGCCCACCTCTACCCCTCAGGCCCATACCCCTTCGCCCCTGTCTTCTTCCTCGTACGGCTCGAATCCGAGCGTGTCCACGTTGACAGGAGCAGCAGGGAACGGCCACTGCAGCTCCACCTCCCCCTATAACTCCAGGACCCCGAGCTAACCCTAACCCTATTCTTCCTCCTTCTCCCTCTCCCCCGCCTCCATTCTCTTCCTTCTCCCTCTCTCTTTCTTCTCTGCTCCAATTCTCTGAAACTCTCTGAACCTGTACCTCACCGAAACCCTCCTCCCTCTCCGGCGATCACCGGCGGCCCGGGCTTCCTCCGAGCGAGCCAAAGCCGGGAATGGGTTCCCCCCGGCGCCCTCTCCTTCCTCGACCCCACGGCGAGGGCCGGGAGCCAAGGAATCGCCGCCGCCGTCCAGCCCTCGCCACCGTCGCCTCCCTGCTCCGCCCCGTCACCGTCCGCTCGAGGTGATCATCCCCCCTCTCGCTACTCCCTCACCTCCTCCCTCTCGCAGCACGCACACGGCCACCCCCACGCAGCAGCCCCCGCGCGCGAGCACGGCGAGTCGCTGCCGCCGACCGATTTCCTTCCGCCGATATTCAGTAAACGTACGTGCAACAAGTTCAGTTAACTCCCGTATGTGCACCTTAACCCCCCCCCCCCCCCCACGACCCCCTACTGTCAAGAAACAGAACACCACCGCAGTGGTTACTGCCCTTGCGCGCACAAGCAGAGGGGGTGGGTTCGAATCCCACCCCCCACGGGATTAAACCCCATTTTCCTTTTTATTTTTTTCACAACCCAAACAAACTACTAATTGCACCCAAGTCCCTGCTAACTATCTTCTAGGTCCCTGTTAATTTTTCCTAAGTCCCTAGATGTTATTTTAAATGGCAGAATAATACTTAAACTTCACAAATGCATAAATAATTCATTTTAACTCCAAATTCAACTTTTTAAATATGTTTTCTGTACCAAATTGAATTCTCTACCCAAATATAAACTTTGTTTACTGTTTTGAATATTTCAAATTGGTGAAATATTTGAAAACTTGTTTAATTGACTTAATTTTGCAAAATTCATAACTTGGGCATAAAAATTCCAAATTCAACAAATAAAATATGTTTTCCACTCAATTTTTCATGTACTTTCCAAATATCAACTTTGTTTGCTGTTTTGAATAATTTAAATTGCTGAAAACAACTGTTTCTTGTTTAATGCATTTAAAATTGCCAAATTAATAACTTGTTCATTTTAAATCCATTTTCAACAAATAAAATATGTTTTCCATGCTAAATTGACACACCTTTTCAAATATAAACTTTGTTTCTTGTTTTGGATAATTAAAATTGGTTAAATAATTTAAACCTTGTTTAAATCATTTAATATTGTTAAATTCATAACTTGCTCAAATTAAATCCTTTTGAACATATAAAATATGTTTTCAAACCATAAAAGTGTAAACTTTTCAAATATGAATTTGGTTTAATGTTTTGAACAAATAAAAATTCAATTAAATTCAAACTTGGATTAAATCCTTTTAAATCTTGTTTAAACTTGTTTAATTTATAAGTAAATTATTCTGAATCCTTTTTCAACAATTGAAACATGTAATCCACCTAAAAATTTGGTGTTCTTTCCAAATATGAACTTTGTTATCTGTTTTGAACAATTAAAATTGGTGAACACAACAAATGCTTGTGTAACACCTTTAAGGAACCAAAATTTCATAACTTAATAAATAAAATTCCAAACTTGGTAAAGCTTATTTCAAATTGTTTCTATTGTTGTTTTCTTATTGTTTTCCTCATCCATGCATCATGCTAATCCACTTTCACCTATTGGTTAGTTGTAAAACAATTATTTCAACCTTAATGCCTAGGCTTTTCATATGCAACTCAATTGCATGTGGGTCCATTTAATCATGTTATGTTATCTTGTCAACTAGTTTATTTTGATGCATCAATTAAATGGTCATGCATCATCCCATGTTTGTGCACTATGCCATGTTATTGATTGTTTGTCTCTCTGTGTTGTTTGTTTGCTTCTTCTCGGATAAACGACGACGTTGAGACCGATGATACTTACGACACCCCTTCCAAGGTTCTAGCTCAGTACTAGGCTACTGAGTTTGCAGGCAAGTATTCACTCACATGAACCATTGTGTTCCTTTCAACATTGGATACCGATACTTTCCGTTGTCTATTCTGCTAGCCCTATGAATCGTTGCTTCTGTTACGAACCTATCACATGTTACCCTTTAACCCTGATATAGCCTCACCTCCACACCTATAACCTTTCTGCTTGTTGCCCGTGTCTTACTAGCACGCTTAGGGATGTTTTGCTCGAGTCTGTTACCCGTTACTTTCTGTTACTATTCCTATTATGTTCTGGGGCTCGATGTTAAACAACAACCTGTTAATTTTGAGGTAATAATAATTTGCTGATAAGGCACCGGCAGGAGGCCCGGCGTGGTTTTGAGGCCTGCTAGTGTCGACCCTAATTAGGAAAAGGGTCTTGTCTACTGATCCATGATGAGCGCACTAACCGCATGTGGGAAGCGTGTATGGGCTCCCCCCTCAATTTTATTCGATTCGCATCTCGTCCAAATCGCCACACTTAGTTCGGGATTTCCATTTGATGCATGCATGTGCAGGTGCGAACCCTTGGCGCCAGGGTGGAACTTTTGTAGTCGACATTTAGGGCGGCGTGGTCTTAGAGTGCTATGAGGGTCCCCTTTTCTTCGTGGGGATCGATTAGCCGCGCACGCACAGCATGTGGTTCTTTGGGCTTGATGCGAAGAAGAGTTGAGTTGTGTTGAGTGCCCCGCTTGGTGGGAGGCATTCCATCTGGCGGGTTATTCTTACGTGTACGGCCAAATTGGTGCACCCCTGCAGGGTAAATCTTCTCGAGAAGCCGTGTTTTCCGCGGTTATGGATGACTTGGTGAAAGTACTGGCTAACAAGTACTCAGAACAACTTACACCTAACTAATGATAACTTGACTAGTAATAGTCTTATTGACACAATAACTTGAACCATCATTAATCCAACTGTGTGAGTTATCCTCGGATTGCTTCTTTGGATAAGGGGCGAGATCCAGGATGGGTTTGTTTGGAGTTAGTTGTTAGTTGGTTCCGATACGCTATCTTATCCCTTTTCTGATAGCCGGAAGTTATAGCAACTCTGTAGTTGGTTAGAGCAGCCCGCTGCAACATCTTTTGTATCACCCTTTCTTCCGTTGAACCCAAAGCATCTGTGCTTGGTGTTGACGGGTTACACTTTGGTGAATTGTGAGTCTTGCTTGCCAGTACGTTTATGTACTGACCCCTTTGGGGCTGTGGTTTTCGCAGACTACGCTTACGAGGATCCCCGTGGTGGCTACTACGTGGAGTATGACGAGACTGCTGACGAGTAGATAGCGGACCCGGGCAGGATCCAAGACTTCGTGGATGGGCTCCGTCTTTTCGTTTCCGGCCTCTTAGGCCTTTTGGATCTTGTCTGTACTCAGACACTTTGGATGCTTCCGCTGTGATGTAATGATGAATTGTTGGGACATGTGTCCTCTGTATCATTGTATTTGCTATCTCTGCTCTAATGAGAGCTATTTGCAACTTATTTCAATCTTTTGTGTCGTAGAGATCTGTTGTGATATCACTTGTTCAAATGCCGTTGACGTACCATGTGTGTATGTTATGAAGTACCTCAATGGAAGTATCTGGATTTCTATGGGATGGTTTGCGCAGACGATGAATAGTAGAGAATGGTTGTCACACGTTTACGTGTTGGCCTACTCATATTGAGATGCGGGTGCCGGTATGCCCCGTAAGCCATTTATCTACTGTTTAACGGACTGTGAGTATCCCCTAGAAGTCCGGGTGCGACAGTACTCATGGACGGAGGTAGTGGGATTAACATCATTTACGCGGACACACTCCGGAGGATGAACATGAACCTGGACGGACTCGCGCAATCAGAGACATCCTTTCACGGGATAGTATCAAGGAAGGCAGTCCGACCACTCGGAACAATAAACTTAGAGGTGGTGCTCGGCAACCAAAGCAATTATAGACGAGAATTCCTCAACTTCGAAGTAGTCGACTGGCCCTCATAGTACCACGCCATTCTTGGCCGAACAGCGTTCGCCAGATTCATGGCAGTACCACACTATGCATACCTGAAGCTCAAGCTGCCTGGGGAACATGGTACCATCACCATCGACGGCGATTTCCAAAAATCCAATAAATGCGATATCGAGTTCAACGAGATCGCCAAATCCTTCGGGATGCAGGAAGAGCTGGTAGAGATAGCAAAAACCACGGATCACTCCGTGATGCCTCTCACCAGGAAGAACGCCCCAGAGCTCGAGTTCAGCGCAAACAGCGGCACTCGAAAACATCAGTTGCACCCGACCGAATCTAGGAAAACAGCGATGGTGTCCACCACCCTCTCGCCAGCATAGGAAGGCGCGCTCGTCGAACTCCTCCGTGAGTACTGGGGAATTTTCACCTGGCAGCCCTCAGATATGCCAGGGATACCCAGGGAGTTCGCTGAGCACTCACTCGAAGTTTATAAAGACGCCAAACCTATCAAGCAGACAACCCGACAGTTTTCAGAGCCAAAGCAAAAAAGCACTTGGAGAAGAAGTGAACAGGTTACTCGCAGCAAAGTTCATCCGCGAGATAAAGATCTCCACCTGGTTAGCAAACCCGGTGCTGGTCCCGAAGAAAATATTGACATTCTTCGCGTTGCATCGACTACACGTCGTTGAATAAGCATTGCCCCAAGGATAACTTTCCCTTACCACGGATCGACCAGATCGTGGACTCCACAGCAAGCTGCCAGCGCCTCTCCTTATTGGACGCCTATTCGGCTATAATCAGATCAGGATGAAAAAGGACGACGAGGAGAAGACATCGTTTATCACACCCCATGGTGTTTACTGCTACACGACAATGCCTTTCGGGCTAAAGAACGTAGGCGCAACACATCAGCGCTATATGCAAAAATGCCTTGCCAAGCTCATTCCAAGAATGTACAAGTGTACGTTGACGACATCGTCATCAAGACTCGAGTAGAGGACACGCTCCTCGATGACATCAGAGAAACATTCGACGCGTTGAACGCGTACCGAATCAAGCTTAATCCAACCAAATGCGTCTATGGCGTCCCTGCAGGACAACTTCTTGGGTACCTGGTTTCTGCTCGAGGAATTGAAGCCAACTCGGAGAAAATCCAAGCGATCCTGACAATGAAGGAACCAACTAATCTCCGCGGTGTAGAGCAGCTCGCAGGACGACTAGCCGCTCCAAGAAGATTCATTGCGAGGCTAGGCGAGCAAGCATTGCCTTTCTACAAACTACTGAAGAAAACGGATAAGTTCGAATGGACACCTGAAGCGCAGAAAGCATTCGCGGACCTCAAGCGAGCATTGCAGAGTAGGCGTGTCCTGGCAACGCCACAAGAACGGGAGCCACTGGATCTGTACCTAGCTGCAACAAATCAAGTCATCAGTACAACAATCATGGTCGAGCGGAGGGAAGACGGCAAGGCATATGGCGTCCAAAGGCCAATATATTATATCAGCGAGGTGCTTTCGCCTGCAAACAGTGATACCCTCATTACCAGAAGCTCGCGTACGGCGTGGTGCTCACAGCTCGAAAATTCAAGCACTACTTCCAGGAGCACACTGTCACGGTGCTAAACGACGCATCACTCGGCACCATCATGAATAACCCCATGGCATCCGTAAGAATTGCAAAGTGGAGTATCGAGCTCGGCGCCTGGGACATCATATATGCAGGGCGCAAATATGTGAAATCACAAGTACTCGTGGAATTCCTGAGCGAGTTGACAGAACTACAAACGCCAGGCCCTCCAGAATATACGAGCAACTGGATAATGTACTTCGACGGGTCGAAGAGAAACGAAGGAGCTGGAGCCGGGGTTGTACTGATATCCCCAGAGGTGACAAGTTGCAGTACGTCCTGCGATTGGATTTTCCACCCGACGACCCGGCATCAAACAATGACGCAGAATACGAGGCCCTCCTTCACGACATGAAGATGGCGATCGCCTATGGAGCCACCCGACTGATGATCTATGGAGATTCAAACCTCATCGTACAGCAGACGATGAAAGAGTGCAACGCCATTGCAGAAAACATGGTCGCCTCTCGAGATATGTACAACCTACTCGAAGGAAGTTTCAAAGGGTGCGAACTAAAGCACATTGCGCGATCCAGCAACGAAAAAGAAGATAAATTGGCAAACATGGGTTCTACAAACACACTCATACCGCCTGGAATATACTTCGAGAGGATGATCAAGCGCTCAGTCAAGGTCAAAAAATCAGCAGAAGCACCCGCAGCATTGGAGACAAAGGTGATGAGGACATCCCAAGTACATTGCCACTTAAACGAGATGATGTGAGACTTGGACCAATGACAAGATCAAGGACCAAGCTACTAGAACAACAGGTGAATTAAATCCTCATTGATTATGCTATTTGTGATTATGAGAATTTTATACTACCTAAGTCTATGCATTTATGTATGACTAGGTTTATTGATAACACAACTTGATGGAGGAGAACAATCAAGAGGAGCTAGAAGATGATTATACAAGTGGTGAAAACAAAGGAGCCATGGTGAAAACAATGTTAGAAGATGGTGAAAACAATAATGCCATGGTGAAAACAAGTGTTCAAGATGGTGAAAACAATCAATAACAATTGTTATTCAATAGAAACAATTGTTATTCATCAAGACAAGGGGATAGGTGCCTCCATCAAGTCAAATGCGCCACATAAAATCCTATTTCATATAGGTATGGTTTGTATACCATAATATGGCCGAATCCCTTAATGGTGGATCGGTTTGTATCTCACTTTGAGTCATAGTTGGACTCCTAGTCCTAGTAGGAGTCCTAGTCCTTGTAGGAGGAGGGGACTTGCGCAAGGAGCCCCTTGTGGCCGCACCCTCCACCTATATATGTCCACCACCTGCGTGTGGTTTAGGGGAGAACCAGTTTAAACCAAAACCAACAAACCCTAGCCTCTAGATTGTATTGCTGCTAAGCATTCATCTTGAAGTTTAACCTTGCAAAGTTGCGTGATATCTTGTTATTCCATCTGGGAATAGGGGGATACAAGACCACTTGTGATCTTTTATTACTTGTGCAAGAGTGTGTAGTTGAGAATATCCAAAGAGCTTGATTGTTGTTGCATCTGGCAACAGGGGTCTGCTAAGTGAGAGGTCTCAGTGCAGCACTAGTTATCAAATATATGAGAAAAAACAAAAAAGAGAGAGAAGTTCAACGAAAATATATGTGTTCCTGTTTTTCTTTTTCTTCTTTTTAGGGTTCTTTATGTTCTTCCTTTGTTTCCATCTATACCGAAATTCTCACAATTTTTTTTTTGCCCAAAACTGCTGCGTATTGCCATAGCCACCGTCAGATTCCACCGCGCGCCGTCGTTATCCTATTCCCTCTCGGTTCCGACCAAAAACGCTACCGGCCACCTACCGAACCGCGTACCACGCGCAACTCGCTGGATATCCGCGCGTTCTTATTGGCCTTCGGATTCCGAGCTCCACAAAAAACGCGCGCGCTTTCCACCAATTCGCCAAGCGCTACGCATCAAATACACCCACGCGCGTGAAACCGTGCCCTATTTGCGCTCTCGCACTCAATACCGCGCCACCTGCCGAAAACCGCATTGCTTTACGCATGCGCGCGCTTGACTCAGTCCACCGACGCACGTTTCCTGGAGTCCGAGCGCACACCCAATTCCCCAACTCGCTAGCCGCCAAATCCCTGCCGCGCCGAGACCAGGCGACGCGCAGCCGCAATTTGCCTCCCGATTGTCCCGCGTTGTTCCATCACTGTTAATCGCGTCGGCGCGTCCTTTTCGCCCACGGATTCCCTACCCGACCAGGTTGACCGCCCCTTGGTCTCATTTCGCGTCCGGGTCCGAGTCCACCGCGCGCCACCTCGCGTTGTCGTACGCGCACGCGCACTGTGTCCGAGCGCTGCCAGGACTGTCCAAAACAGTTCCTATCGCCTCACGCGTTTCCTTGCACTCGTACGCGGAAACCGCTACCAGCTAGAAGATTCGATCCACTACCTGCCAAAAACGCCGCACTTATTTTCCAAAACCACATCCCACACACCGCAGCAAGTCCACACAACCACGCACACAAACCTCCGTCGGACATCGTTTTTGAGTCATTTTCTCTCTGTTTTCTTTAGTTTTTCCTTTGTTTTTCTTCCCGTTTTCTCTCTAGGTTTCCAGTCTGATCTTTGATAAGCCCTAGCTACAGCCATTCTACAACAAATATTAGGTCCCAAAATGTCGCACCCGGACTTCTAAAGGATACTCGCCGTTCCGTTGAACAGTAGTAGATTGGATTACAGGGCTTACCGGCACCCGCGTCCTCTTACGAGTAGGCCAACACACGTATGTGTGACAACCAACCCCTATCTGTTCAGCGTCGACGTAAACTATCCCATAGAAATCAGGACACTACCATTGACGTACTTCATACCATACACACATGGTACGTCAATGGTTTGTAACAGAATGATAGCACAACATATCTCTAAGACACAAAAGATTGAAATAAGTTGCAACTGGCCCTCACTAGGGCAGAGAATAGCAAATACAATCATCCAGAGGACACATGTTCCAACATAACATCATTACATCTCAGCGGAAGCATTCAAAGGGGGTCTGAGTACAGACAAATCCAAATAGGCTTAAGAAGCCGGGAACTGAAATAAAGACGGAGCCCATCCACGTAGTCTCGGATCCTGCCCGGGTCCGCTACCTACTCGTCAGCAGCCTCGTCAAACTCCACGTAGTAGCCGTCACCTGGATCCTCGTAAGCGTAGTCTGCGGAAACCACAGCCCCAAAGGGGTCAGTACATCCAAGTACTGGCAAGCAAGACTCACAGTTCACCAAAGTGTAGCCCGTCAACACCAAGCACAGATGCCTTGGGTTCAACGGAAGGAAAGGGATGTAAAAGATGCTACAACTGGCTGCGCTAACCAACTACAGAGATTCTACCACTTCCGGCTAACAGAAAGAAGATAAGATCGAGTATTGTAACCAACTGAAGGATAACTTCAAACAAACCCATCCTGGATCTCGCCCCTTATCCAAAGAAGCAATCCGAGGATAACTCACACAGTTGGATTAAAGATGAATCAAGTTGTTGTGTCAATAATCCTATTACTAGTCAAGTTGTTAATCATTGGGTGTGAGATTGTGAATCATTAGGTTTAAGTTGTCCTGAGTACTTGTTAGCCAGTACTTTCACCAAGTTAACCATAACCGCGGAAAACACGGCTTCTCGAGAAGATTATCCCTGCAGGGTTGCACCAATTTGGCCGTACACGTATGAATAACCCGCCAGATGGGATGCCTCCCACCAAGCGGGGCACTCAACACAACTCAACTCTTCTTCGCATCAAGCCCAAAGCACCTTGGGCGCACGGCTAATCAAGCCCCGAAGAAAAGGGACCCTCATAGCACTCTAAGACCGTGTCCCCCTATATGCCGACTACAAAAGTTCCACCCTGCGCTGGGCTCGCAAAAACATGCATGCGGCAAATGGAAAACACGAACTAAATGAGGCGATTTGGACGAGATGCGAATCGAATCAAATTGAGGGGGGCGCCCATACTCGCTTCCCACATGCGGTTAGTGCGCTCATCATGGATCAGTAGACAAGACCCTTTTCCTATTAGGGTCGACACTAGCAGGCCTCCTGCCGGTGCCTTATCATCAAATTATTATTTAACCATAACATTAGCATGATTGATTGATTAAACATCAAGCCCCCCAGAACATAATGAAATAGTAACAGAAAGTAACGGGTAACAGACTCGAGCAAAACAACCTAAGCATGCTAGTAAGACACTGGCTCAATCAATGGGGTTGTAGGAGTGGTGGTGAGGCAATATCAGGGTTAAGGGATTCATGTGATAGGTTCATAACAGAAACACTACTACTATGGCTGGCAGAAATAGACAACGGAACGTATCGGTAAGCAAGGTTGAAGGGAACATAGTGGTTCATGTGAGTGATAACTTGCCTGCAAACTCAGCAGCCGGGTACTGAGCTAGATCCTCAGAAGGGGTGCTGTAAAGATCGTCTTCTCAACGTCGTCGTCTATTCGAGAAGAATCAAACAAACACGACAGAAATATAAACAATCAATATCATGGCATAGTGCACAATCATGGGATGATGCATGTCAATTTAATAGATGCATCAAAATAAACTAAGTGACATGGTAACACAATTTAAATGGACACATATGCCATTTGGAGTGCATATGGAAAAAGGTCCATGAATTAAGTGGGAACAAATGATCTACAACTTAGTACCATGTGAAATTTTATTATCATGATGCATGCATGATGATAACAACAATAGATGCAAGTGGAAAAGGATTTTAACAAGTTTGGAAATTATTTATTAAATTTGGAAATTTTGGGTTACTTAAACATGTCACACAAGCATTTGTTGTTTTCATCAATTTAAAGGGTTCAAAACAAATAACAAAATTCATATTTGAAAAGAATACCAAATTTTAGTTGGATTACATGTTTCAAATTTTGAAATAGGAGTTAGGGTGAATTTATTATGACATAAACAATATTAAACAAGTTTTAAATGAATTTAAAACAAGTGTGAATTTTATTTGTTCAAAACATAATTTCAAATTCATATTTGAAAAGTTCATACTTTTCTAGTTTGAAAACATATTTTGCATGTTCAAAAATAATTTATTTTGAGCAAGTTATGATTTTAGCAAAATTTAAATGAATTAAACAAGGATTAAATTATTTAGGCAATTTAAATTATTCAAAACATGAAACAAAATTTATATTTGGAAAGATGGTTTGAAATGGTATGGAAAACATATTTTATTTGCATTATTTGGATTAAGAATGAATTAGTTATGGAATTTAGAAAATTGCATTTGAATTATTTGAATTTGAAATTTAAATGCATTTGGAAATTTCAAAACAGTACACAAATGGATTAGTTGGATAGACAATTTAATTTAGAACAACAAACATATTTAGAGTTTATTATTTGGAGTTATAGATTAAAAGTTATTAACAATTTAAGTTTTAGGACTAATCTGTAAATTATAAGGGTTAGTTTTTAAAACAGAAACGTGTGAGAAAACTTTTGTTACAGCACTGTGGGCTAGCCACAGCCACTGCACGTGGGCCTGGGCCAACGTGGCGCTGCGCGCGCTTGCGTGGCCACAAGGGAGGCTGACAGGGGGCCCTCCCTGTCAGTGCTGCAGGGCGAAAAAAGGGTTGGGATTTTATCCCGTAGAGCCACAGCTCGAACTCGCGACCTGCGCGTGAGAGAAAACGGAGCGCAACCACTGCGCTGCTCGAGCGGATCTTGTTAGCATAGGCAACGCGGGCAGGTTATTCTTCAGTGCGGTGCTTAACTGAAATTTTAACGCGCGCGTTGGCCTGTATCTCCGTCAGAGAAATGGGGTGGCGCACGACGGCGAGCACACGGCGGTGCTGGAAGCTGCTGTCCCTGGAAACGTGCGAGGGAGGCGGGTGCAGGCGCGGAGTGCTCGTGGGCAAGACAGAGAGGAGGCACGGTGGAGGCTCACCGGAGAGCAGATCGTCGGCGGGGAACTCCTTCAGGTAGCAGCCATGGCGGACAGAGATGGTTCAGACTTTGGGGTGACGCAACGGGGAAGAAAGGAGGTGGCTTTCGCCGGGAAATAGAAGGGGAGCTCACCGGGAGGGTGTCGCTGTAGCGGATCGGGGTCGAGGAGGACGACGGCGAGCAGGAGGTGGAGATGTTCAGTAATGGCCGAGGTAGACGATGGAGGTAGGCGGCGATCCTGGGGCTCCTCGGGCCCAGCTGGTGCTCGGAGAAGGAGGACGGCGTCGAGGAGGCTCGGGTGCAGGGGCTAGCGTGCCCGGAGACGCCCCATGCCGAGCTGTCGACGGCGAGCACCTTGCTCTGCTCCCGCTCCGGTTCAGAGAAGACAGGGACCAGGGGGGAGAAGAAAAAGGACGGCGGCGGCTGTGAGGAGGCTAGGGCTAGCAGGTGGGTTGGAGGTGGGTTTTTAAGGAGGAGCTCGAGCTGTACGGCCGGCGATCGGGTGGAGGAGGAGGCGATCGGGTGGAGGAGATGGCGTCGTACGTAGGGTGACGTAGGGGGGAGGTAGACGACAAGCAGCTAGGTGGGCTGGGCTGCGTTTCTCCCCCCCCCCCCCCTTGAACCGTTTTTTTTTTATTATTTTTGGCTTTCTGTTTTTTTTTTTTGCAGCAAAACTAATTGGAAGAAAAAGGTAGGTTTTAGGTTAGTAAAAATTTGGAAAAAAAATCATGTGAGTGTGTTAGTGCAACATCTACCAATTGACAACTCAAGTTTTTGAAATTCATATTTATTTGCTGTTTTTTGCACATTGGTTTGAATTTAAATAATTTGCAAATTAATTGATTAATATAGAAAACAACAAACTTAATAGGGTGAACCCTATTATAAATTGGATTAAAAAATATTAGAATAGTTTGGTAGTTTTAATGACTTGGAATTTGGTGCTGTTTGAAAGTTTCTGATTTGAATTTGAATTACCCTTAGGAATTAATGGTTTGATTAACCCTCATTTTTAATAGTTGATCACTATGAAATAAATGGAAACAAAATGAGATTTGGTTTGAACTTTTGATTTGAAAATATTGTAACATGACAAGTATGAAACACATCATTTGAAATTGTTTGAATTTCCCTTATGAAAACAGAATAAAAACAGATGCAAAACAAACAGTAAACAAATGCAAACCATGAAATAAATATGATGACATGATGCAATACTTTAATTAAACAGGAAATCAACATTCTAGATGGTATTTTCATACTTGGGATGTTACAAAACGCCCCCCCTTGAAGGAATCGCGCCCCGAGATTCCTTACTGAGAAACGAAAAGGTCCGGATACTTCTTGCGAAGATCCTCTTCGGTCTCCCACGTTGCCTCTTTATCGGAATGATGCGACCACTGCACTTTCAAGAACTTGGTGCTCTTGTTGCGAGTCTTACGCTCGGTCTCATCGAGAATTCGAATAGGGTGCTCCTCATAAGAGAGATCATTTTGTAGTTCAATGGAATCATGATCAACTGCACGATCTGGATCTTTGAAACACTTCTTGAGCTGTGACACGTGGAACACATCGTGCACCTTGGATAGTTTTTCTGGAAGTTCAAGACGATAGGCATTTTCCGCACGCCTTGAGAGGATGTTGAAAGGACCAATGTATCTTGGTGCAAGCTTTCCTTTCACACCAAAACGATGAGTGCCTCTGAGGGGAGTTACACGGAGATATGCCTTGTCACCAGGTGCATAGATCATATCCCTGTGCTTGCTGTCATAGTAACTCTTCTGACGAGACTGAGCAATCTTGAGATTGTCACGAATGATGCGAACTTTCTCCTCGGCTTCCTTAACAATGTCAGGGCCTAAGAGTGAACGTTCACCAGCTCCAGACCAATTGATTGGACTCCTGCATCTGCGGCCATACAATGCCTCAAATGGTGCCATGCCTAGGCTTGCCTGGTAGCTGTTGTTGTAGGAGAATTCAGCATATGGAAGGCAATCCTCCCATTTCATGCCAAAGGAGAGACCACATGCTCTGAGCATATCCTCGAGAATCTGATTGACTCTTTCGACTTGCCCCTGAGACTGAGGGTGATAAGCTGTGCTGAACAGAAGTTTGGTGCCCAATGCTTCTTGAAAACTCTTCCAGAAATGAGAAGTGAATATACTTCCACGGTCTAAGCTTATTTCCAATGGAACACCATGAAGGGGAACAATCCTTGCTGTGTAGAGCTCTGCTAACTGGCTAGCTGAGATAGTTTCCTTGACAGCAAAGAAGTGAGCTACTTTAGTGAGACGATCAATAACAACGAAGATTGCATCGTTGCCCTTCTTGGACTTTGGAAACCCAGTAACGAAGTCCATTTCAATCATGTCCCACTTCCACTCAGGAATTTTCAGAGGTTGGAGTAGACCGGCTGTTTTCTGATGCACTGCCTTAACACGTTGACAAACGTCGCATTCAGAAACGTATTGAGCAATTTCACGTTTCATGCCAGGCCACCAATACAGAGTCTTGAGATCCTGGTACATCTTTGTACTTCCAGGGTGGATGGAGAGAGGAGTTTCATGAGCCTCCTTGAGAATGACATCTTTGAGACTTTGAATCTGAGGAACTGCAATGCGTCCTTCGAAGAACACAGTTCCCTTGTCATCAATTGAGAAGGACTTGAATTTATCATTGCCTTCCTTGATGTGCTCTACAATCTTCTTGATTTCAGCATCACGAAGTTGTTCAGAACGAATCTTGTCCTCGAGAGTTGGACTAGCTGTCAAGCTTGCAAGATATCCTTGAGGAACAAGACCAAGGTTCAGCTTCTGGAATTCTTCATGAAGTGGAGGTTGGCTTTCCATGATCATGAGATTATTGCAATAGGACTTGCGACTGAGAGCATCGGCCATAACATTAGCCTTGCCTGGAGTGTAAGAAATGGTGAGATCAAAGTCTTTAATCTTTTCAATCCATCTCCTTTGCCTGAGGTTCAGATCTGGTTGAGTGAAGATGTATTTCAGACTCTTATGATCGGAAATGATTTTAGTGCGGTTACCCAACAAGTATTGTCTCCATTTCTTGAGGGCAAACACAACTGATGCAAGTTCTAGGTCATGTGTGGGATAGTTTTGCTCATGTGGGTTCAACTGACGTGAAGCATAAGCCACAACTTGTCGTTCTTGCATAAGAACTGCACCTAGACCTTGGAGAGATGCATCGCAGAATATCTGGAAAGGTTTGGTAGTATCTGGGCCAACCAGAACTGGTGTAGAAGTGAGTTTAGTCTTCAAGAGATTGAAACTCTCATCACACTGTGGAGACCAAACGAACTTCTTGTCCTTCTTTGTGAGATCAGTGAGAGGTTTGGCAATCTTGGAAAAGTTTTGGACGAAACGACGGCAATAGCTAGCCAAGCCAAGAAAACTTCTGACTTGCTTCACCGTCTTAGGAGGTTTCCAATCAACAATTGCCTTAACCTTTTCCGGGTCAATGGCTATGCCTTTGGCAGAGATGATATGACCAAGGTAAGCAACTTCTGGAATCCAGAACTCACATTTGGAAAACTTGGCATACAGACGATGCTCGCGAAGTTTCATGAGAGTGAGACGAAGGTGTTCTCCATGCTCTTCCTCGGGTTTGGAGTAGACTAGAATGTCATCAAGATATACCACAACGAAATTGTCGAGGTATTCATGGAAGACAGAATTCATGAGTCTTGAGAATGTTGCCGGTGCATTGGTGAGACCAAAGGACATGACGGTGTATTCATATAGACCGTACCGAGTGGTGAAAGCTGTTTTTGGAATATCTTCCTTTCTGATCTTTATTTGATGGTAACCCATCCTCAAGTCCAACTTTGAGAATATTGAGGCTCCAGCAAGTTGATCAAAAAGATCATCGATACGAGGAATTGGATACTTGTTTTTGATGGTTTTCTCGTTGAGAGGACGATAGTCAACCACGAGTCTTTTTGTTTGATCCTTCTTGGCAACAAACAGAGTTGGGCAACCCCAAGCGGAGGAACTAGGTTGAATGTAACCTTTCTCCATGTACATATCGATTTGCTCCTTCAACAATTTCAGTTCAGGAGGAGCTATCTTGTATGGATGCTTAGAGATTGGAGCAGTACCTGGTTCAAGCTCGATCACGAACTCAACTGCTCTGTCCGGAGGCATCCCTGGCAACTCTTCTGGAAAGACGTCAGGGAATTCACAAACCACCGGAACATTTTCAATTGCAGGAAGAGGTTTTGCATCTAGGTTGAACAGCTGAACAGAACTTGATCCATATGGAGAATAGACTATCTGGCCAGAAGGGTGGGATAGAGTTATTGACTTTTGAGCACAGTCAATTTTAGCTTTGTGGGTCTTCAACCAATCCATACCCAGAATGACATCAATGTCAGAATTCCCCAGCAACATGAGTGAAGCAAGGAATATGCGACCTCCAATTAGTATTTGATTGTCCATACTTATCTTGGAAGTAATCATTTTAGTTCCCGGAGAGTGAACATAGATTTGATTGCTTAGTGGAACCAGAGCTAGGTTGTACGTTGTAGCAAAGATCTTTGACACAAAAGAATGCGATGCTCCGGTATCAAACAACACTTTAGCTGGAAAAGAGTTTATGGGTAATATACCGAGAACGACGTCAGCAGCTTCCTCAGCTTTGTCGGCCTTGATATGATTCACCCTCGCGGTCCTCCCGACAGGCTTGTTGTTGGAGTTGAAGGATTTAGCCGGGGGAGCACGAACCATTGCCTGGTTGGTGTTGGGGCGAGGAGGTGGAGGTAGCTGCCTCTGAGTGCACTTATCAGCGTAGTGTCCAGTCTCCTTGCACTTGTAGCAAGTGACGACACGAGGAGGACCTGGCCTTGGCTGCCCCATTGGAACCCTCTGACTCTGCATCTGAGCTGGGTTGGGTGGGCGGGGAGCAAAGCCTGGAGAAGCTTGGGCATATGGAGCCCGAGTGACAGCAGCATTTGGCACCCAGATGCGGCGCTTCTGCGGAGGGGTGGTCATGTTGGAGGAGGAACCACCCTCACGTGAGTGCTTGCAGGACTCCTCGAACGCCTTGCGCCCATTTTCCTCATTGAGCGCGGTGTTTACGAGCTCCTCGAAGTCCTTGCACTTGATGTTGGTGAGAGCGTACTTCAGTTCCGGGTTAAAACCTCGGCGGAACCTTGCCATCTTCTTAGCCTCAGTGGACACCTCATCACCAGCGTAACGAGCGAGACGATTGAACTCGTTCTGATAGCCGATGACGTCCAGCTTGCCCTGCTTGAGAGAGCAAAACTCCTCACGCATCCTTTCCATGAGACCATCTGGGATGTGGTGCTTTAGGAAGGCATCCTTGAAACAACCCCAGTTGATAGGATAGCCAGCTCTCATGGTCTAGTAGTTCTCCCACCAGGTAGCTGCCTGACCCTTCAGTAGGTAGGTGGCATACTTGACTTTGTCTTCCTCAGCAACGTGAGCAATGTCCAGAGCCCTGGCCATCTCCCGGATCCAGTCATCAGCATCCAGAGGCTCACGTGTTGCCACGAAAGCTCTCGGACCCATACTGAGGAACTCCTTGATGCTGACCCGTGGAGCATTCTGGTTGTTGTGCTGGTTAGCCTGGAACTGGGCCATCTGTGCCACGACCTGAGTCATCTGAGTCAACAGCTCCGTGATCGGAGGTGGTTCAGGCGGGTTGCTTCTTGTTGGCGGCATCCTGGATAGACATGTATTTTAGCACAACAACAGAAAAGGATAGACTTGGTAACCGAAAGATAGATTATTCCGACGCATGAATAGATAACCAAAAGGTACATCATCACATGTTCAAACACATCAGAATATCCAACACACCAATACATGGTTCGAAAGACAAAGGATAACTAAACATAACTAGGAATGGATACATCGGTACTCCCATGCTCATCACGCAGGACGGCGGTGAGTAGTACGACGAGAGATACGGTGAGGAGGAATCCCACGAAAGTAGGTAGAACGACGATCCACGTAGATCGAGACTGCTCTGAGAGCAACTCTCGGTGTGGTGAAGTAGAAAGCGTCGTCTCCCTGTGCTCCAAAGCGTGGAATCCCAGTGTAACCAGCTCCGAGGTTGAGGAGTGGACCTCTGATCGGCTCGTAACCTCCAGCATCTGGCAGACGATGACCAACTGGCTGATCGAAACGTGCAAAGCGCTCATCTCCAACAAAGTCTGTGGTGTACGTCGCCAGACGAGTCAAGGCAAGGTAGAGCTGCTCCCTGACTGAGGCCAACTCCTGAGAAAGTGTGGTGGCAACAGCGTCACTGTGCCTCACAAACTGAGCGGTGGTGTGCAGCCTGGTGTTATCATGCTCGTAGACATCCAGGTTGTCGTAGAGGGTGAAGTGAGCTCCCTCCGAAGTGATGTAACCACGGGGGATGTGGCGATAGATAGAATCGTCAAACCCCCAGTAGTCAGCACGAAGGACGGTGAGACTCACGTAAGCTGCCTGCTGCACGGCCATATCCACTGTGGAACCTACTGCCTCGTAGTGGTGGACAACGCTCATGCCATCATCTGACAGAATGTAGACGATAGCCTGGTAGTAGGTCTGGTCAAACTCTCGCTGCTGCTCGTAGACCTGGTACTCTGGTGCCCAACGGAACCCCAGATAAGTGACCATGTCTCTCAGCATCTCCGGATAACCGGCGGTGCTCTCACAACGAGTCATCCGAACCACCTGCGGGTAGAACCTGAGATCCATCTGCAGATGATTTGGGAGGTTTTGATTATACGCCGGTAGAGAACTGAAGTGGAAAGCAACAACAAGGTTCAACGGACGATAAGGATGTTGAAAAGAACAGGATATTGAAGCAACATCGGGAAACACGAGACCAAAAACTCCTGAGGTACTACGGAGAACCCAAAACACGTGAAAACCTAACTTGAAAGTTTAGATGAGAAGAGAAAACAACGTTGCACTTCCTTACCAGAAAAGGGTGGGTGGGTGGGGAAAGAGGAAAAATGGCAGAATTCCTACTCTCACGTTTCATTTTTCCTATATGGCTACAAAATAGTTTCTAGACTCAACTGCGACCAGTAAAAGGGATCCTACAGGCAGACAGGCTCTGATACCATTTGTCGCACCCGGACTTCTAAAGGATACTCGCCGTTCCGTTGAACAGTAGTAGATTGGATTACGGGGCTTACCGGCACCCGCGTCCTCTTACGAGTAGGCCAACACACGTATGTGTGACAAGCAACCCCTATCTGTTCAGCGTCGATGTAAACTATCCCATAGAAATCAGGACACTACCATTGACGTACTTCATACCATACACACATGGTACGTCAACGGTTTGTAACAGAATGATAGCACAACATATCTCTAAGACACAAAAGATTGAAATAAGTTGCAACTGGCCCTCACTAGGGCAGAGAATAGCAAATACAATCATCCAGAGGACACATGTCCCAACATAACATCATTACATCTCAGCGGAAGCATTCAAAGGGGGTCTGAGTACAGACAAATCCAAATAGGCTTAAGAAGCCGGGAACTGAAACAAAGACGGAGCCCATCCACGTAGTCTCGGATCCTGCCCGGGTCCGCTACCTACTCGTCATCAGCCTCGTCAAACTCCACGTAGTAGCCGTCACCTGGATCCTCGTAAGCGTAGTCTGCGGAAACCACAGCCCCAAAGGGGTCAGTACATCCAAGTACTGGCAAGCAAGACTCACAGTTCACCAAAGTGTAGCCCGTCAACACCAAGCACAGATGCCTTGGGTTCAACGGAAGGAAAGGGATGTAAAAGATGCTACAACTGGCTGCGCTAACCAACTACAGAGATTCTACCACTTCCAGCTAACAGAAAGAAGATAAGATCGAGTATTGTAACCAACTGAAGGATAACTTCAAACAAACCCATCTGGATCTCGCCTCTTATCCAAAGAAGCAATCCGAGGATAACTCACACAGTTGGATTAAAGATGAATCAAGTTGTAATGTCAATAATCCTATTACTAGTCAAGTTGTTAATCATTGGGTGTGAGATTGTGAATCATTAGGTTTAAGTTGTCCTGAGTACTTGTTAGCCAGTACTTTCACCAAGTTAACCATAACCGCGGAAAACACGGCTTCTCGAGAAGATTATCCCTGCAGGGTTGCACCAATTTGGCCGTACACGTATGAATAACCCGCCAGATGGGATGCCTCCCACCAAGCGGGGCACTCAACACAACTCAACTCTTCTTCGCATCAAGCCCAAAGTACCTTGGGCGCACGGCTAATCAAGCCCCGAAGAAAAGGGACCCTCATAGCACTCTAAGACCGTGTCCCCCTATATGCCGACTACAAAAGTTCCACCCTGCGCTGGGCTCGCAAAAACATGCATGCGGCAAATGGAAAACACGAACTAAATGAGGCGATTTGGACGAGATGCGAATCGAATCAAATTGAGGGGGGCGCCCATACTCGCTTCCCACATGCGGTTAGTGCGCTCATCATGGATCAGTAGACAAGACACTTTTTCTATTAGGGTCGACACTAGCAGGCCTCAAAACCACACAGGGCCTCCTGCCGGTGCCTTATCATCAAATTATTATTTAACCATAACATTAGCATGATTGATTGATTAAACATCGAGCCCCCCAGAACATAATGAAATAGTAACAGAAAGTAACGGGTAACAGACTCGAGCAAAACAACCTAAGCATGCTAGTAAGACACTGGCTCAATCAATGGGGTTGTAGGAGTGGTGGTGAGGCAATATCAGGGTTAAGGGATTCATGTGATAGGTTCGTAACAGAAACACTACTACTATGGCTGGCAGAAATAGACAACGGAAAGTATCGATAACCAAGGTTGAAGGGAACACAGTGGTTCATGTGAGTGATAACTTGCCTGCAAACTCAGCAGCCGGGTACTGAGCTAGATCCTCAGAAGGGGTGCTGTAAAGATCGTCTGTACAATCAAGACATAAATATAAACAATCAATATCATGGCATAGTGCACAATCATGGGATGATGCATGTCAATTTAATAGATGCATCAAAATAAACTAAGTGACATGGTAACACAATTTAAATGGACACATATGCCATTTGGAGTGCATATGGAAAAAGGTCCATGAATTAAGTGGGAACAAATGATCTACAACTTAGTACCATGTGAAAGTTTATTACCATGATGCATGCATGATGATAACAACAAAATAACAACAATAGATGCAAGTGGAAAAGAATTTTAACAAGTTTGGAAATTATTTATTAAATTTGGAAATTTTGGGTTACTTAAACATGTCACACAAGCATTTGTTGTTTTCATCAATTTAAAGGGTTCAAAACAAATAACAAAATTCATATTTGAACAGAATACCAAATTTTAGTTGGATTACATGTTTCAAATTTTGAAATAGGAGTTAGGGTGAATTTATTATGACTTAAACAATATTAAACAAGTTTTAAATGAATTTAAAACAAGTGTGAATTTTATTTGTTCAAAACATAATTTCAAATTCATATTTGAAAAGTTCATACTTTTCTAGTTTGAAAACATATTTTGCATGTTCAAAAATAATTTATTTTGAGCAAGTTATGATTTTAGCAAAATTTAAATGAATTAAACAAGGATTAAATTATTTAGGCAATTTAAATTATTCAAAACATGAAACAAAATTTATATTTGGAAAGATGGTTTGAAATGGTATGGAAAACATATTTTATTTGCATTATTTGGATTAAGAATGAATTAGTTATGGAATTTAGAAAATTGCATTTGAATTATTTGAATTTGAAATTTAAATGCATTTGGAAATTTCAAAACAGTACACAAATGGATTAGTTGGATAGACAATTTAATTTAGAACAACAAACATATTTAGAGTTTATTATTTGGAGTTATAGATTAAAAGTTATTAACAATTTAAGTTTTAGGACTAATCTGTAAATTATAAGGGTTAGTTTTTAAAACAGAAACGTGTGGGAAAACTTTTGTTACAGCACTGTGGGCTAGCCACAGCCACTGCACGTGGGCCTGGGGCCAATGTGGCGCTGCGCGCGCTTGCGTGGCCACAAGGGAGGCTGACAGGGGGCCCTCCCTGTCAGCGCTGCAGGCGAAAAAAGGGTTGGGATTTTATCCCGTAGAGCCACAGCTCGAACTCGCGACCTGCGCGTGAGAGAAAACGGAGCGCAACCACTGCGCTGCTCGAACGGATCTTGTTAGCATAGGCAACGCGGGCAGGTTATTCTTCAGTGCGGTGCTTAACTGAAATTTTAACACGCGCGTTGGCCTGTATCTCCGTCAGAGAAACGGGGTGGCGCACGACGGCGAGCACACGGCGGTGCTGGAAGCTGCTGTCCCTGGAAACGTGCGAGGGAGGCGGGTGCAGGCGCGGAGTGCTCGTGGGCAAGACAGAGAGGAGGCACGATGGAGGCTCACCGGAGAGCAGATCGTCGGCGGGGAACTCCTTCAGGTAGCGGCCATGGCGGACAGAGATGGTTCAGACTTTGGGGTGACGCAACGGGGAAGAAAGGAGGTGGCTTTCGCCGGGAAACAGAAGGGGAGCTCACCGGGAGGGTGTCGCTGTAGCGGATCGGGGTCGAGGAGGACGACGGCGAGCAGGAGGTGGAGATGTTCAGTAATGGCCGAGGTAGACGACGGAGGTAGGCGGCGATCCTGGGGCTCCTCGGGCCCAGCTGGTGCTCGGAGAAGGAGGACGGCGTCGAGGAGGCTCGGGTGCAGGGGCTAGCGTGCCCGGAGACGCCCCATGCCGAGCTGTCGACGGCGAGCACCTTGCTCTGCTCCCGCTCCGGTTCAGAGAAGACAGGGACCAGGGGGGAGAAGAAAAAGGACGGCGGCGGCTGTGAGGAGGCTAGGGCTAGCAGGTGGGTTGGAGGTGGGTTTTTAAGGCGGAGCTCGAGCTGTACGGCCGGCGATCGGGTGGAGGAGGAGGCGATCGGGTGGAGGAGATGGCGTCGTACGCAGGGTGACGTAGGGGGGAGGTAGACGACAAGCAGCTAGGTCGGCTGGGCTGCGTTTCTTCCCCCCCCCCCCTTGAACCGTTTTTCTTTTTATTATTTTTGGCTTTCTGTTTTTTTTTTGCAGCAAAACTAATTGGAAGAAAAAGGTAGGTTTTAGGTTAGTAAAAATTTGGAAAAAAAAATCATGTGAGTGTGTTAGTGCAACATCTACCACTTGACAACTCAAGTTTTTTAAATTCAAATTTATTTGCTGTTTTTTGCACATTGGTTTGAATTTAAATAATTTGCAAATTAATTGATTAATATAGAAAACAACAAACTTAATAGGGTGAACCCTATTATAAATTGGATTAAAAAATATTAGAATAGTTTGGTAGTTTTAATGACTTGGAATTTGGTGCTGTTTGAAAGTTTCTGATTTGAATTTGAATTACCCTTAGGAATTAATGGTTTGATTAACCCTCATTTTTAATAGTTGATCACTATGAAATAAATGGAAACAAAATGAGATTTGGTTTGAACTTTTGATTTGAAAATATTGCAAACATGACAAGTATGAAACACATCATTTGAAATTGTTTGAATTTCCTTATGAAAACAGAATAAAAACAGATGCAAAACAAATAGTAAACAAATGCAAACCATGAAATAAATATGATGACATGATGCAATACTTTAATTAAACAGGAAATCAACATTCTAGATGGTATTTTCATACTTGGGATGTTACACAAAACCCAAAGACTAGCTGTTTTATTGCTCTACAGGATGCTCAATTTGATCAATTGTTGTCCATATTTTTTGCTCCTAGTTGATTCAAAGGCTATTGAAAAAATCAAAAAAATAGAGAAAAAGAAAAAAGTATAAAAAAATAGAAAGAAAGAAAAATTCAAAAGAGGCCGTGCTACTTATCACTAGTGGAAGCTATATCATATTGGAATTTTTGTGGACAAATTGAGCAATCTTGTGCCTGTTTCATTGAGTATTTGCTAGTTTCTTTCTAGTGCTTGCAAAAGCTCTACCATATATTTGCTAAGCCACAATTGTCTCCAAGTGTGAGTGTGTTTCCTTAGTAATTTTTATCACATTAAGCAGCGCATTGGAGTTGTTATTTTGGTGTTGTTAGGATTCCCAACCAAGCCCCACCAAAAACCCTGTTTGCATTGTGATACTTGATAGCTTGGATATTCTCTTCTCACACCAAAGCATATTATTCATTGCTCCTTGTTGGTAAGTTGAAATTTTTCTCTCTTGGAACATCAAGTGAAGCCATCTTTGCTTGGTTTTGAGTGAGTTGAGAGAGGCACCACAAACCCATTGATTATTTTGTTACTAACAAGTTAATCATGAGTTCTTATAGTGATGTTGATGTGCAGGCAAAGAAGAAACTCGGGGATGTTGTCCAATAGAATGAGTATGAGGCATTGACAGATCATATGTACAAAAGAATTTCTGATGTAGTTGAAAAAAGTGATGACCTCTTAAGAGAATAGATGACTACCCTTGATTTGAAGATAGAAGCTTGTGCATCTCAAGAATCTGTCAATGAGATTAAGGACACTTTGAGGACATTGACACAACAAGTGACTACAATTGCAAATCTAGTGGAACAACTACAACATAGACCTCAAGATATTGCTCCAATTGATGATGGGAGAGGAAATTTTAATGGAGGCCGTGGAGGAGTGGCAAGAAGAGTACCATTGGAAAATAATAGAGAGGATGATGGCTTGGGAAAACCAAAATTCTCTATCCCTAGTCTTGCTTGTGATTCTGAAGATGTGGAAGAGTACTTGATGTGGGAGCTAAAAATTGATAAATTATGGAGACTCCATGAGTACCCGAGGATAGGAAAGCGAACCTTGCATCTTCTTCATTTGATGGCTATGCTCTTTTGTGGTGGGATGGCATTACAAAAGATAGAGAAGAAAAGGAAGAAGAAGAAGTGAACACATGGAGAGAGATGAAACAATTGCTAAGAGAGAGATTTGTTCCAAAGAATTGTATTAGAACTCTCTATGACAAATTACAACAATTGAAGCAAGGATCCAAGACAGTTGATGCCTATTACAAAGAGATGGAATTAATCATTCAAAGGGCTCGGATTAGAGAGGCTCATGAACAAACAATGCAAAGATTCTTGAGTGGATTGCAATTCAAAGTGAGAAGCATTGTGAGACATGTTCCTTATGCCAATATGAGTGAATTACTACATCAAGCAAGGGAGGCTGAAAAGAGATTGCAAGAGGAGCTACAAGTGAGTGCAAGGAGAAGTTTGCCTTCACAAAAATCCAATTTTTCATCACCTACACCTCCAACTACTACTACCCGTGGGACTTCTAGTTCCAAACCCGAGCCAAATTCAACAAATTCCAAGAAATCTACTACATCTACTTCGGGTTCTAGTGGTTCTACACCTCCTCCAAGGAATAGAGATATGACTTGCCATACTTGTGGAGGAAAAGGTCACTTTAAGAGGGATTGCCCAAACAAGAAAGTTATGTTCCTCAATGCTAATGATGAGTATGAGACTGGAGATGATGTTGATTCCAATGAGGATGATGCATATGATGATAATGATGATGGTACTATTGACTCCTATGCTACAAATTATCCAACTATTGTTTGCACCAAAGCATTGAGTATTGTTCCTAGCAATGATGAGAGCCAAAGATGCAATTTGTTTCAAACCAAGGCAATTGTTGGTCCTAACATGGCTTGCAAGGTGATCATTGATGGAGGGAGTTGCAGAAATTTAGCAAGCAAGGAGTTATGTGCAAAGCTAAGGTTGAGATATATTCCACACCCACATCCATATTATATTCAATGGCTCAATGAGAAGGAGGAAATAAGAGTATGCCAAATTGTGAGAGTGGAGTTCCAAATTGGACCATACAATGATACTATTGAGTGAGATGTTGTTCCCATGTCGTTTTGCCATCTATTACTTGGAAGGCCATGGTAATTTGATAGAAAGGTGCTACACAATGGGAGAGCAAACACTTATCAATTGAATTGGAACAATAAGGACATTATATTGAGGCCTATGACACCCCAACAAATAGTGAATGAATCAAGACAAAAAGTGGAAGTGAATGTTGAGAAGGAGAGAGAGAAGGAAAATATGAGTGAAAACACTACTTCCTTCGGGGAAAACAAACCTAGGCCGAGTGGAAAAAGTAAGGGAGTGAGCCTCTTTACAATGTTAGCCACCAAATAAGATTTGAGCGAGTTTGAGGATGATCCTAGCCTACTACCTATAGTGCTCATGCACAAGGGGGAAATTTTAGTTTCTAATGACATGACTCCTCTTTCTATTGGTGTTTCTAATGTTTTGCAGGAATTTGATGATGTTTTTCCAGAAGAAGTACCCTCGGGATTACCCCCATTGAGAGGGATTGAGCATCAAATTGATTTAATTCCTGGATCTTCATTACCAAACCGAGCTCCCTATAGGACAAATCCCCAAGAGACAAAGGAAATTCAGAAACAAGTACAAGATGTTCTTGATAAAGGTTACATTCGAATAAGATTATCTCCTTGTGTTGTTCCTGTCATTTTAGTTCCTAAGAAAGATGGTACTTGGCACATGTGTGTAGATTGTAGAGCAATTAACAATATCACTATTCGTTATCGTCATCCTATACCACGTTTGCAAGACATGTTAGATTAATTAAGTGGTAGTGTTGTTTTCTCTAAAATTGATTTGCGTAGTGGTTACCATCAAATAAGAATGAAAGAAGGGGATGAGTGGAAAACAACCTTTAAAACAAAATTTGGTTTATATGAGTGGTTAGTAATGCCTTTTGGATTAACTAATGCACGTAGAACTTTCATGAGATTAATGAACCATGTTTTGAGAGGTTTTATTGGCAAATTTGTGGTTGTTTACTTTGATGATATTCTCATATATAGCCACAATGAACATGAACACATTGATCATATTAGACAAGTCTTGCATGTGCTAAGAGAAAATAAATTGTATGGAAATTTAGACAAGTGCACTTTTTGCAAAGATAAGGTCATATTTATTGGTTATGTTGTCTCTAAAAATGGGATAGAAGTTGATGAATCTAAAATTGAAGCAATTTAAAATTGGCCAATTCCCATGAATGTGAGTCAAGTAAGAAGTTTTAATGGACTAGCTGGATTTTATAGAAGATTTGTGAAAGATTTTAGTACTATTGCTGCCCCTTTAAATGATTTGACTAAGAAAGGTGTAAATTTCGAGTGGGGGTTGCTCAAGATATTGCTTTTGATACTTTGAAAAATAAGTTGATTTAGGCTCCATTATTGATGCTACCTAATTTTAATAAACAATTTGAGATTGAATGTGATGCTAGTGGCATAGGTATTGGAGGAGTGTTAATGCAAGATAAGAAACCAATTGCTTATTTTTCTAAAAAATTACATGGAGCACAATTGAATTATTCTGTCTATGATAAAGAATTGTATGCAATTGTTAGAGTACTTGAGGTTTGGAAACATTATTTGTGGCCAAACGAATTTATTATACATTCTGATCATGAGGCATTGAAATTTTTAAAGAATCAATCCAATCTTAATAAGATACATGCTAAATGGGTAGAATTTATTGAATCTTTCCCATACATTATTAAACACAAGAAAGGATTAGATAATGTGGTAGCTGATGTTTTGTCTAGGAAAAATATGCTACTCACTAAATTGGATGTGCAAGTTTCGGGTTTAGAAGAATTAAAGCCACTATATGTTCAAGATAAAGAATTTTCTACACCCTATTAAATGTTCTAATGTGAACGCTTGGGATAAATATCATATACATGATGGATTTTTGTTTAGAGCTAACAAACTATGTATTTCCGAGTGTTCTTTGCGTTTGATGTTATTACAAGAATCTCATAGTGGTGGATTGATGGGTCACTTTGGACGAGAGAAAACGATTCTTATGTTGGCTGAAAATTTCTATTGGGCACATATGAGGAGAGATGTTTATAGATTTGTGAAAAGGTGTATTACATGAAATAAAGCCAAGTCCAAATTCAAGCCCCATGGATTATATACTCCATTGCCAACACCAACTACACCATGGGAAGATATAAGCATGGATTTTGTGTTAGGCTTGCCAAGGACAAAGAGGGGACATGACTCAATTTTTGTGGTGGTGGATAGATTTTCCAAGATGTCACACTTCATTGCTTGCCACAAAAGTGATGATGCTTCCCATATTGCTACACTTCAAATAGATACTAAGACTACATGGAGTACCAAGGACAATTGTTTCGGATAGATATGTGAAATTCATGAGTTACTTATGGAAGACATTATGGGGGAAGCTTGGAACCAAATTGTTGTTTTCTACAACATGTCACCCTCAAACAGATGGACAAACCGAGGTGGTGAATAGAACTTTGTCCACATTGTTGAGAACTATGATCAAGAAAAATTTGAAGGAGTGGGAAGATTGTTTGCCACATGTGTAGTTTGCCTACAATAGAGTTGTGCATTCAACTACTCAACTATGTCCTTTTGAGGTCGTTTATGGACTTCGGCCTACTACACCACTTGATCTATTACCACTTCCTATTCAAGAGAGAATTAACATGGATGCATCCAAAAGGGCTGATTTTGTGAAGAAGATACATGAGAAAACAATGGATGCTATAGAAAAGAAAGGGAAGGATGTTGCTCAAAGGAGAAATCAAAAGAGAAAGGAAGTTATTTTTTCAAGAGGGAGATTTGGTATGGGTACACTTTCGGAAGGATAGGTTCCCAAATCTAAGGAAATCAAAATTATTGCCAAGAGGTGCTGGTCCTTACAAAGTGATTGCAAAAATAAATGACAATGCTTACAAGATAGATCTTCCAATTGATGAGTTTGGAGTGAGTAATTCCTTCAATGTTTTGGATTTGACACCATATCATGGAGAGAATCTTGATGTGGAAATCAAGGCTTTTCAAGGGGAGAGGATGATGAGGACATCCCTAGTACATTGCCACTTAAACAAGATGAAGTGAGACTTGGACCAATGACAAGATCAAGGACCAAGCTACTAGAACAACAGGTGAATTCAATCCTCATTGATTATGCTATTTGTGATTATGAGAATTTTATACTACCTAAGTCTATGCATTTATGTATGATTAGGTTTATTGATAACACAAACATGATGGAGGAGAACAATCAAGAGGAGCTAGAATATGATTATACAAGTGGTGAAAACAAAGGAGCCATGGTGAAAACAATGTTAGAAGATGGTGAAAACAATAATGCCATGGTGAAAACAAGTGTTCAAGATGGTGAAAACAATTAATAACAATTGTTATTCAATAGAAACAATTGTTATTCATCAGGACAAGGGGATAGGTACCTCCATCAAGTCAAATGCGCCACATAAAATCCTATTTCATATAGGTATGGTTTGTATATCATAATATGGCCGAATCCCTTAATGGTGGATCGGTTTGTATCTCTCTTTGAGTCATAGTTGGACTCCTAGTCCTAGTAGGAGTCCTAGTCCTTGTAGGAGGAGGGGACTTGCGCAAGGAGCCCCTTGTGGCCACACCCTCCACCTATATATGTCCACCACCTGCGTGTGGTTTAGGGGAGAACCAGTTTAAACCAAAACCAACAAACCCTAGCCTCTAGATTGTATTGCTGCTAAGCATTCATCTTGAAGTTTACCCTTGCAAAGTTGCGTGATACCTTGTTATTCCATCTGGGAATAGGGGGATACAGGACCACTTGTGATCTTTGATTACTTGTGCAAGAGTGTGTAGTTGAGAATATCCAAAGAGCTTGATTGTTGTTGCATCTCGCAACAGGGATCTGCTAAGTGAGAGGTCTCAGTGTAGCACTAGTTATCCAATATATCAGAAAATACAAAAAGAGAGAGAAGTTCAACGAGAAGATCGGGCCACCCCATATCAAAAGGTCAGCCCGCAAACTGCTATGATCGAGCTCAGCTACAACATTTCAAGGCAAGTTTTTCTGGTCGAACCAGTCTGGACGCAGAAATACCTCGAGTACTTATCCAACAAGCAGCTCCCAGCAGATATTCGCGAGGTTCGACAGATAGTACGACGCAACAAAGCTTTTCGAGTGCTCAATGGAGAGCTATACAAACAGAGCATATCAGGAATATTGCAGAGATGCATAGCACCCGAGGATGGCATGGAACTACTGCGAGATATACACCAAGGAGATTGCGGGCACCATGCCAGCTAGAAGGTGATCGTGGGTAAAGCTTTTCGAGCAGGATTCTACTGGCTCACAGCGGCCAGGGACGCAAAGGACCTAGTCGACAAGTGCAACGCTTGCCAAAGATTCGCACCCAAGCCGCACGCCCCTGCCACTCAACTTCACATGATCCCAATCGCCCGGCCCTTTGCACAATGGGGGCTAGACACGGTGGGGCCATTGCGAAAGTCGACACCCAGAGGATACACGCACTTGCTCGTTGCAGTCGACAAATTTACGAAGTGGATCGAGGCTATGCCAGTCACCTCCGCCAGCACCCAATGCGCCGTGAAATTCCTCAACTCCATTGTGTGCAGGTTTGGCATACCACACAACATCATCACCGACAACGGCAGCAACTTCACAGCGAAGGAAACACAGGGATTCTGCGAACAGAAGGGAATCACCCTCAGTTTCGCCTCAGTGGCTCACCCGCAAACTAATGGTCAAGTCGAGCGATCAAACGGATTAGTCTCAGCCGGCCTCAATAAGCGGCTACTCGACCGCCTAAACCCAACAGCAGGACACTGGGCAGAGGAATTACCATCGGTACTGTGGAGCCTTCGCACAACACCAAATCGGTTAACAAACTACACGCCATTTTTCATGGTCTATGGATCCGAAGCCGTCCTACCTGAAGGGGTCAAATTCAGCGCACCCCGAGTCGTCGCATACATCGAGGAAACCTCGAACAAGGCACTCAGAGAAGACGTGGATGCACTCGATGAAATTCGGGACATCGCACTCGCAAGATCAGCGGTATACCAGCAATCGCTGCGCAATTACCACAGTCGTTGCATACGCCACAGATCTTTCGTGGTAAGCGATCTGGTGTTGCGACTCAAGCAAAAGGAAGGGCACAAGCTCGAGCCACCATGGGAAGGACCCTTCATCATACACGAAGTTATCCCGGGTGGCGCGTATCGATTGAACAACCCCGAGACCGGTGGCATCTACTCCAATCCATGGAATGTTGCGCATCTCCGCAAGTTTTATCCTTAGGATCATTCTATTCGCAAAAATAAGGCTATACTCGCCATCTTGTAGCACGAGGAAAATACATGGCTTCTCAGCCATATCAATAAAAACACATGCTTTCTCAACCATAGCTATTCGTGTTTCTTCAATTTCCGCATGCTAAATAACAGGTATACACCCCAAACGCACGGGGGCTACGCCTAACTAAGCATTGGAGGAAAAAATACAAATACAAGGTACAAACCAGGTTCACACCTTATAAAATCTCGGGTGAACTATACAATGTAACATGATATGTACATCCTACGACTACACCTAATGAGGAGCAGCCGTCTCAGCTAGCTTGTGTTCAATCTCTTCAGAAGTCAGTCGAATGATCTCCTCCGCCGCAGGTTTCACGACTTCATAATGAGGGATCATATCGATTGGAGCATTGGGGAGCCTGGCCACGGATCTAAAATTAACTTCAGGATGCCACAACCGAACAAAAGCGAGCACCACTTCTGCACCGCAGATGAGCTGCTGACGAACACACTCGCGGACTTCACCAACTCGGCGAAAAAGTCTTAGCAGGTCGCTTAACTTCTCTGGAACAATACCCAGAGGATACAACGTCCGATGCAAAGAAGACAAGGCTTCGCGACAAGAATCCACAAGCAGCCTCGCCTGGCCAGCCCGGTACTTCAAAGTAGCCAGAATAAAGCCGCGTCTACGGTCTGAACAGAAGTTGTTCACATGCGGCTTTGAGCTACTCGCCTCATGAACAATGTGGTTGTCTACCCAATGAGTTTCACAAGGACCATCGGGCTCAACAACTGCGAAAAACAGCGTGAAAGGTTAAAAAGGTGAAGGGAAGGTAAACAACAAAGTGCTATGGGGCTAGCATGCTTACAAAGCATGTCTTTTGTAACATCAGCCAGCTCCTCCATCACGAACTGTTCATGTTCAGCCGCAAACTTTTGCTTTGATTTACTACATCAGCCACTCTACGCAAAGCTTTCAGCTTGCGCTCACCATCCGCGACACGATCACGGAGCCCGGCAATTGTACCAACAGCAGCAACAAGGGGATCTACTCGTGCAGCAGATCCACTCGAAGATTCTGCGTTAGAACCCACAACCTGGAAGGAAATGAAACAAGTTCAGATACACTCCAAGACCCCACTCGATAAATATACCACCTACTTAACAGGTGCTCGGGGGCTACTCCCATCGGGAGCTCGTGCCGCTTCAATCGCAATAATCAGACATTTTAGACATCAAAAGAACACTTTGATTAAAAGGAAAATACGGGAATGCATCCCAAGATTCATTACATTGAGTGAGCAAACTAAAAGCAGTCTATCCTTTGGAACTGCAGAGGTACTGCCACTCGCGACAGGATGTCCCTTGCGACTAGCACAATCAATCAATTCAGATAGCTTCTTGGCAAGGGCTGCAGCCGGATCGCCGAAAGGACGAAGCGCTACCTTTTTGCCTGTGGCAGCATCGAAGGGAAGGCTTGAGTACGCCTCATCCAGGCCTGCAACTCCATGCGACAACGCAAACTGGATGGCAGTCTTCGCTCCGCATTCAGACTGGGCAACCGAGTAAGCCTGAAGAAGATCATCCTCCAGGAAAACTTTCCGAAGGCCATACAACGTGGGCGGAACCGTGGCATCCACCAAAAGACGCTCGTGGAGTTGCGTCAGCACTCGAATGGATTCGCCAATGAGGGAGCAGATCCCACGCGCATGTTTCTGGAGCTGGGCGCAAGAATCCGTCAGGACGTCCACTCGCTGAACCCCAGGCAGCTCCAGCGCAACGCCAAGGACCTCTGCAAAAAAAGCGTCATAAATTCCTAAGACAGCCAATTTAGTCGCAACACAGCAGAAATTAAGTGCAACTTACCCGCGAATTTCTGAGCCAGAGGGTGAATGAAGCCAACAATATCATTGTCTTGTTTAACGCCAGCTTCCTCCAGTTGCTTCAGTGCGCCCTGGGCCTCAGCGAGCTTCCCCTCGAAGTCAGTCGACCGCTTGCGAGAGGATTCATGTTCCTCTCGAGCGGTCTCCAACTCGGCCTCAAGGGTTTTCACCCGAGTGACAGCATCAGTTTTTTCGGCCTTCAGGAGATCAACTTGAGCTACACAGCAGTGAACTTTAGCCTAGGGGAATTTATATGATAAAAAAGAACAAGCAAAATTGAACGAATCAATTTACCTTGGAGAGCTTGGCCATCCGCGACGAGTCGATCACAATCCACCCGAAGGGATACGCAATCTGTCTCAGCCGAAAGTACGCGGCGACCAATGGCTGCGAGAGAATCAAGAAGAGACTGCAAAAACACAAGATGAAGTTCAAGTCAGAAAAACAAAAAGGAAAGAAATTGAGCCTATTCACGACTGCAAACAGTCGAGTATAGCCTCGGGGGCTACTCCCATCGGGAGCACTGCCGTGCACCCGATAAAGTCAAGAAAAGAAAGAAGCTTAAATATTGAGTTTGTAGCCAATCACAAGAGATTGACCACATCCTCGGGGCTACTCCCATCGGGAGCACTGTCTTGCACCCGATAAAAATCATAAGTAAACAAAGTGAAAGATGCAAGGAAGGTGACAAGGTTTACCTGGCCTTGGGCGGTGCACAGAGGGTCAGCCGAACAACCCGACGCTTCTTTCGAAGCCGAGGCTCCACCAGCAAAGCTAGGAAACTTATAATCCGTAGCCGCATTTGCTGGAGCTGGGCTAGGAGAATTCTAGACAGCCTTAGCAATGGGAGCTTCACTCGCAGCAGCATCCTTTTTCTTCACAGAGGGAACAGAGGAAGTGAACTGGCCAGGGCTGATGGATTGAATCATGTCATGAAAAAGCAACAGCATAAGGAAAAGCGAGAAAAAACTTTCAACTAAAGGATGATAGGAAAGAAAGAACTCACTCATCGTCGTCGTCGTCATCCAGCATATCGACTTGGAGGCAGGAGGAGGAAGCACGTTCAGGGGAGTCACAATGAGAGTCTCGGCTGCCTTTTCAGATCCTCCACCCAAAGAATTATCTTTGGAGGTAGCTTCATCGTCCCCCTCCCTGCGGCGCTTGCGATGGTGGAGGTCGCTACCCGACTCTTCCACGTCATCTGAAGAACCATGCTCAGAACTCGAGTCAGCTTCGGCGACGCTGGTGTCAAGGGGAGCCTCAAGGTTGCTCGCCAGCAAGTCCGAAGCATCCTCAGCAGAAGTTGGCGGGTAGCAGGTTGCTACCCCCATGCTCTACAGAAGGAAAGCAAGAAGAAGGAGAAAAGAGAAAGCTCAGTCAAACAAACTCTCGAGTGAAAAAAAAGTTAAAACAGAGAGGAGAAGAACTTACATCAGATGGAGGAGACCTTGAAGCTTCGAATGCTGCGAGGGGGCAGATATCAAAGGACTCGCCCACCTTCAGCTTGGTGATGGCCGCGATTTTCTTCTCTAATTCAGCATTCGAAAGTTCTTCTCGGCTCACACGGCTGGGGTCTTTGCTTCCCTGGTACTCCCACATGGTCGAAGGCCTCTCTCGAAGGGGCTGGATCCTACGCCTGAGGAACACACTCGCCAGATCCAAGCCATTCAACGCGAGCCCCTGTGGGCTGGTCGCGAAGAGCTGTTACCTTGGCGAGTATCGGGGCGATGACTCGGTTTTCTTCAACCGAGAGCTTGTGTGCCCAGAACTTCCTCCGCTTCAAGACAGCAAACGGGTGGAATTCGTGAGCTCCACCCACGCTGTTATCAAGGACATAAAACCACTTCCTCCGCCACCCTTGCGCGGAGTCGATGAAATGCATCTCGAAGTAGGAGCTATCCGTTTTAGCCTGGATCCCGAAGCCGCCAGTGCGCAGTGTCTCTCCAAGCTTGGTCTCCACCTTCGACTTCTCGCGGAATACCCACACTTTGAATAGGGCCTTCCAAAGGCCCGAGTGCGGGCGAATGCCTAGGAAGCACTCGCAAAGTACGATGAAGCACGATATGTGCTGCACCACATTTGGAGGAAAATCATGGAGCTGTATGTCGTAGACATACAGCAAACCAAGAAGAAAAGGATGGAGGGGGAGCGAGAGCCCGAGCGAGACGTGATCCGCAAAGATCACGCGCTCGTTCGCGTGGGGGTTTGGTACCACCTCCTTCTTGCCGAGGCGAACTCTCTTGTCGCCATCAGGGGGCAGCAGCCCCTCCCTTTGCATTTCCTTGATGCTCTTGATCGTGGTCTTGGCAGAATGCCAGTCGCCCGTCCTCGGGGCGGGTGGCGCGGGAGCATCCTCGGGCGCCTTCAATGCTGAGGCAGCGGCACTGCGTGTCCTTCCTCCTGCCATGGGAACATGTAGGTGCTTGTAGAGGAAGAGATGAGCGCGAGGAAGAAGAAGACGGGGAAGCAAATGACCGGGAGGTTTTCACTTTCCGCCTATGGGCGGTATATATATACATGACCACTCGATCTGAGCCGTTCATCGAGAAACGTGGCACCCATAGCGGCTGCCACGCGTGAAGAGGAAACGAGGAGGCGGTGAAAGTTGTTTTGTGCCACGATCTTAACAGCAGATCGTGCGCATTTACTGCACACGGCTCGCGGAAAAACCGGAAACGACGTCTCGTTTCTGGTCAAAAGCTGACAAGGTGGGCCAGCATACCCTGCTCTCATTTCGTCACGTCCCATCGGGAGGAGTCGGAACGAACAAAGTGCGCAATGACGTCATTGTGCACCTCATCAGACCCGAGAATTCCCTCTGGTAGGATCACAGACACGAAATTTTCTTCGTATGGGTACATCAAAACGCGAAAACTCTTTCGCATAAAGCCCCAGACACGAAATTTTCTTTCGTATGGGCACAACAAGGTTTCCAGACACGAAAACTCTTTCGTATGGACAGAATACTACAAAAACGAAAACACTTGTGCATAGAAAACTAGGGAGATTTTTTCACTCGAAATATCTCTAGACAAAACTCGCGAGTATGTAGCTCCTTCCACTCAGTCGTTCGACCGACTAGGCACATCCGGATGCCGTATTCTTTCGAATATGAAGGTAAGACCCAAAAGATCTCTCGTATGGGCCTGGAATCGCACTCAAGCTGCGTCCTCCGGTAAATTTCCGTGTCAACAACACGAAGAAAAATCCTAGCGGACGTGCCGGGTACCCCTATATGTTAAGTTCGACTCGATAAGACCTACATGGCCCAGTTGCAACGATCACCTCGTCGGATTCGAGTCGGAGGTCTCAAATCTGCGTAGGCTAGAACTGTTTTTTCCCTAGATGTAATTAATTAGCCCCGAGCTTTCAGGAGAGCCAAGCAATTGTGCCATATCCTTCTACGAAAACAGCCGAAAAATACAGGCACTTTCATCGCTCGATGCTCGAGTATAAAAACTCATCACACAGGGTATACACCCTCCAAACGAGAACAAATGATTGAAATGATCAGCTGAAGGGATCTAAAACAAGACTTTGGGCGTCTACCCGACAAGAAAATCTCAATCGAGTAAACGCTCGGGGGCTACTGACGAAGGGATGAACCCTGGACCTGTCGGGTGAAGATACCCGGTCTAAGGTTCAAGATCTAAGCCCAAGAGGAGATGCCTTGGACTGTTCTAGAAGGCCCAGTTGAAGCCCACCCGCAGAGCCTTGCGGGTCAAGTTAGGAAACATGTAACCGACTGTAGGTTAGGGTTTGAGTCCCCCCCGGGTACGGTTTGAGACCTGGCCACCTATATAAAGGCCAGGAGAGCCACCAGGAGGGGGACAAGCAATACCGCGCCACCAAAGCCTTGAGATCGAGATCATACTCTCGACTTGAGCATCCCCCATTGTAACCGATCTACTCGTTAGTACAGATCGACAGAAGTAGGAGTAAGGGTTTTACCTCTACGAGGGCCCTGAACTTGGGTAAATCGTGCCCCCTGTTTAGCCAACAATTGTCACCAGCGCCTACACGTTCTCCTACTCGAAACCCTATGGGCTCACCCAAGGGACTTATTGAGATGCATATTCGACAGTTCCTCCCGATCTTTGTGATAGCAGGGGATTTCCACCTTTTTGTGGGTGGGATCCTGTTCTGGACGCTGCATCCTTATTGTCCGGGAATTTCTTTTCCTTTTGGGATCTCCCTTCTTTTCCTTAGAATCGCCTGAATCTCCTGGTTCTCTAGGTCCAGGTGCTCCAGCGGCGCATGTGGTAGTTTTGCGTAGGCCGATTCATCGTGTAACTTCCCTGATCTTGCCTGCCCTCGCGGTTGCTGTTGTAATTCTTTTCCTAGGAAAGCATACACTCCCTAAATATTTTCATTATTGGAGTACATACCATCATTAAGGATGGCGAACGTGGCCTCCGCGTTTTTGGCTACAAATTCTATATATGCGCTCGCCCTTGGCATTAGTGTCGTTTACCTGTCTTTGCCAAGAAGGGTTATGAAACCTTTATTTTGGTGGCAACACATTCGGCTTTGCGATTTCGGGTAATCTTGTGGGTTTAATCCTGGACATATTCCGTCTTTCGTATACTTCAATTTGCTCTTGCTTTGCTTTTATAGTAGCTTGCGCTTTGAGGAGATTTTCTTGAGATCGGAATAATTGTTGATGTGCCGCATAATGGCTTGCCATGTGGCTTCCAGCACTTCTGGTGGTTCGTACGGTCCAACCGGGGTTTTGATCAAATCGATCTCGTCTTGTTCCGACAGTTGGGAAACAGGGATCAGCCGGGAGAGTTCTTAGTGGCGCACTCATATGAGTGCGCCACTAAGAACTCTCCCGACTGATCCCTCATGCCAATACAAAAGATAGCAACCCCAAGGATATTCTCAACTCCACACTCTTGCACAAGTAATCCACCGACTACAAGTGGTCCTGTACCTTCTTATTCCCAGTGGAACAGCAGGTAACACGTAAAGTTTGCAGATGAACTTCCAGATGAAGGCTTACAAACTGTTTCAATCTAGAGGTCTAGGGTTTAATGTTTTAACGTAGTCTAATCTCTAATAATGCGAATTACAAGCCTTATAAGGGCTGCTGGACATCCAACCTAGTGTTGGGATCGAAATCAAACAAATCTCTAAGTTTCCTAACTTGACAGGACTCTATTTGGAAACTGGCAGAAAATGATTCGTGCATTGTTTTGGTCACCACGTCTTGTACGAGTCGAATAGGTGCGTGGGGCCGGATCCATTCGAAAGGCCTTCAAAATTCCTTTCAGATTGTGGCTCATTTTCTTTATTTGGAGTCCGTATGAAGTGTCCATGCTCGTTTCAAATTCGGGACTTCTCCCAGTCCGAACCGAATATCCTTTCCTTGATGGCTCCACTTCCTCCCTCGCCTCCCTCGTGCTTGCCATCCTCTTCAATCAGATCCATTGATTCGCCAATGCTTGTGTTATCAATAACCCTGCTAATAGATAAATGCATAGACTTAGGTAGTATAACATTCTTATAAACACAAACATTATTTATTATTAGGAAAGAATTCACCTTATCATGAACATCAGTGAGGCTCAATATTTCCTTCCAGTTCACACATGCACACTCATCAAATGCCCCAATTTTTTTCCTCATCACAGGATGCGGCACTCCGCAGCGGTGGTGTGCTGCACTATCCTCAGATCGTCCAGACTACGCTGGGTGCGGTGCAACAAAATCTCCATGTCCTCCAGGTGAGGACCCATGCCATCAAGATCCTGCAGCACAGGAAGTGGTATTCCCATCTCATCGTTTCTCTCAAGCAACTCAAACCATGTACCAAGGAACAAGTAATCCCTCAAGTACACCAAGCATGCAATCGCCTCCTGGATCACATAGACAGCTCCCTCGTGCCAGGAACACTCAACGTTTGTGAAAACAAAGGTCTCAACAGAAGGTGATGTCAGAGGTGGACGGATAGTACACTCCACAAACCAATCACCCTCTACTGGAGAACCAATGATCAGTCCTCCTCTCAGCTCAGGAACTGGGTGGTCAATTGTCTCACTCATCCCAACAAGCCTCGGCTCGAAGACAAAAGACACGTCGCGAGCCATTCCAAACTAACAAGCCTCTATGAAGACAACCTCCATGCACACAAAATTTTAAGTATAGTTTAAGTTAGACCACAATGTGCAAAATTTTAAGTTATGCTGGAGGTAACTTAATGTAAGTAGAGTATAGTAACATAGAGAGGATGGGGTATATAGAATATTTTGGTACTTAGTCATATCGGTAACTTTGTTTTATAAATTAACTTTTTGGAGTACTCGCTAACGCCCATGCTAACTAAGGTCTCCTAAGGTCAGGATGGCTCTTATACCAACTTTATAGAAGCCCTAGACTAGCAAGTCCAAGACCCCTCATATGCATACATTCACGATCCCAGAATAATCTGTCGTGAACAACATACAAAGTTGGTACACGGATTTACATAATCCATTACATGAATAATAAAGGTCTTACACAAATGGTCACATGACCAAGTCTTAGATAACTTCCACGCAGCACAGACAATTAAACTGCCTTAACCTACAGGCTGCTGACCGAGAGACGATCCTAGTTCCCAGGGTCATCATTGTAGTACTCCTCCTCATAGTACTCCTGGGGTTGCTCCTCGTAGTCTGGACAAGTAAATAGCCATGGACAAAACCAATATAAGTACATTTGAATTTACTTTGCAAGACATCCTTTATAAATCTTACAAAATGCAAATATGCTTATATGGTGGAATGGGTAGGCTTTACATAGGTTTTGCTACCCATGATAGATGAAAGATACATCATGGTTGATTTAACATCTCTATATCATTGTTGAAGAAGATACTTAAAAAGAAAAATAATATAGTTTCTCTTGTAGATATCGCATATCCAAAAGGTTTTGTAAGAGTTTGCGTAGAAAAGAAAGTTTTCCTTTTTCTTTTTCTTTGCAAAACTTCTTGTAAAACAGCTCCCAGCTTTTCCTCATGTGTACCTCACAGGTACAATTTCCTCTTCTAGTACCTTGCAGGTACAAATCCTTTTTCAAAACAACCTTTTTAAAACATTGACACAATGCTAGCTACATGGCCATTCAACTGTCCATATCCGAGGACGCGGCTATTCCGAATAGTTTTACTCTGCAGAGGTGTACAGAATCCACATGATCCAGAAAATCTGCCATGAACCACCCATGGACTGTCCTTGACAGTATGCGAACATCAGATAACTAGTCCAAAACTTTCCACTATGTTCAAGCTAGTATATGACTAACCCTTCAACTGGGTTTGTTCTTCCCAGCACCATGTCCCACATTGCCATGAAAGGACACCCAACTGTTGCAGCCGGAGGGAAAATAAATTGATGTAGCCCACCCAACTCCACCAAGTGCACCGATGACAAGATCACGCGCAAAGGCCATCCGGGATAAGGTGAACTCGCTCCTCTCGATCCATACTTTCCGTAACTTGGTGGATGGTGCGCTACCTCATGGTGCAACACTTTGTGCGCTCAGGTTCAAGCCCACCACGGGTGCCCAAGAAGACGCGGAAGGCGAACGGGCAGAACCAGCGCAAGGAGGCGAAGGCAGGAAGCCCCAGGCGTCGGAACCTCCGGTGTTCCCATCGGAGCCTCCGCTCCACGCTTGCCACCGGAGCCTCCGGTGCAGCCTCCGGCCAAAAACCCTTCGGGTGGCTGACAGCGGAGCCACCACCGGAGCCTCGGCGGAACCTCCGGTGATCCCACTGGAGCCTCCGCTCTACGGCTCGCCACCGGAGCCTCCGGTGCTACCTCCGCCCAAAACCCCTTCGGGTGGTTGACCACGGAGCCACCACCGGACCCCCACAGGAGCCTCCGCTCGATCCACCAGTACCTCCGGTGGAAACCACCGGAGCCTCCGCTCCTGCGCGGCCTGCGTGCCACTTTCGGGCCTTGACCCTTATATCTTATCCTCCCACCTACCCCCTTTGGCACTAGACTATATATAGTCACCCTCATTCTTAGATATAGGGTTAGAGTTGAATTTAGACATTTGGAGCTCAGCTCTCTTGTATCCTTCTTTGAGGAACTACTCCTCCGGTGTGTACCTGAGGAACATATCAAGGCTACTCCTCCGACTTCGTCGAGGATCGTATCAAGGCACATCCCAACTACTTGTCCTCTCCCTATCGGGTTTCAGTCAAGAGTTGTCCAATCTTCCTCTCGTTATCTTGAGGTTCTATTGGCGTAGTGGTACCGGCTACGGGTGTGAGACAGTTTGTATCAAGGTGAGTTCAGTTGGATCGATTGTTCCGTAGGCGGCCCTCGGGGCTTAGTTGACGGGAAGTTGGATCTTTCGGTTCTTGCGATTTATCCCGATTTGTGTGTTGCCCCGAGTTCCCCCACGTTTCCCCTCGATTCCCCATCTCGTGTTCTTACCGCTCTTCGTGTTCTTCGTTCGTTCTTCGTTGATTCGTGAAGATCGGGCCAATCTAGGAGTCCAACTCCATATCATCTGGTATCCAGAGATAGATTGACACGAATCCGACACCCCATCCCCTCCCCTACCACCAATTTTTCTTCTATCCACCATAAATTCGAAAATTTCACAAAAATAGCCACAAAGGGATTTCGACCGATCTGTTGATTCGTTGAGTTTTTCGTGGTTTTGCTTCACAGATTTGTTGCCAAATACCATTCCCCATCTTTCCATTCAGCCACTTTTCCCAAATTCGCCCAAATTTTTTCTTGATTTTGAAGGAATTTCGAATTTGAGCCAAAATCTCAGAAAATCTCAGCTCTTCGATTTCCCGACAGATTTTGAAACTTGTTTTTCTTTGTCGTTTTTTATCCGAATTGAGTGCAACAAAGTGCTACGCGACGCCCACGACATCACCTACGCTTCCACATCAACGGATCGCCACGACATCGACTCCCCCACGGCCGCAAGTCCGTGATCATCAATAAGATAGGTATAACTTGCTTCCGCTTGAACCACCCCACCCCATTGTGTTACTTACCTATTCGGACTAGTTCTTTTTACACCGCTTGGCATCGCATTTGTGGCATAGAGAGTGCAAGGTTAGCGCTTGTGAGAGATTAGCTACGAGTAGGCATTGGCACTTTCGAATCCATCAAAAAGAGAAAATAAAAAAAAAGAGAAAAAGAGGAAAAGAAGCAAAAGGATCGGTGCCAATTGCTTTCCATTGTAGGAACGTGTAGCATTGCGTCGCAAAATAGAAAGAGTGACCGATTGCCACGGTGCGAATCTTGTTGCCTTTTCAAATTTGCGGTTTGAGCTAGCGTCCTCCTTGAGTTAGTGTGGCATTGAGCATTAGTCTATGTTAGGTCCATTTCGGTCTTCGCTCGTCCATTGGTCGCACTAACCCCACTTTTCCCTTGCGTGTGTGTATTCCACAATATTTCCATCCTATAGGTTTGGTTTTTGTGCTAACTTTTCTTTGAATCTTTTCCACGTTTGACAACAAACTTTTCTTCGGTTTTGTCGATTTTTCCTCGCCACTTTCCTAACCTATTTGCCTTCCATATAAAGTGTGTGTGTTGTCGTTTGCGGTTTCTTTCGATCTTTTTGGATTCGCTATTGATATACCGCCCTACACCTAGGCTCGTCCACTAGCCTCAGTACGACCAAGAAAGGTAACGTTGGGTAAGTGAGGCGTCCATTTCTTCAATATCACCCTTGTGTGTGTTTTTGAAATGGCTAGGGAAGGTGTATTCACAAGTGCGAGCTCGGAAGACGAAGGCAATCCATTCTACAACGACAATGCTGACGCCAACTTCGTCACCCACAATGACCACTTTCAACTCCGCGACTCGTCAAGGACGGGTTGCAATGCTATGAGCGTCGACTCCAAGAGCAAGAGGCTCGATTGAATGATCAAATGACGCGCATCAACATCAACTTGGCTAATCTTGCCAAACCTCGTCATTCATCATCGTCCTCAAGGTATCGTCGCTCAAGCCACCGCAATCAAGATCCTCACCAACCTCGTCGCCATGATCGCCATGATCGACACAACATGGAGGAGGGTGGGCAACCTCAACAACCACCACCACCTCCTCCACAACCTCAACAACCTCCGCGACGAAATTGGTATGAGGATAGCTCGCCATCACCACCACCTCGACATCGCCAAGGCCGTGGTGACCCTCTTCAACAACCGCAACGCCCGGACCTTCGACAACACCATCATCCTCCACCCCCACAAGGCCACGCTCAAGACTATGGCCACAATGATTTCGTGGAAGATGCTCGTCAACATCGAAGGCCACCTAGGCGCCATGCGCGTCCCAACAACAATGACCGCCAAGAACATGATCATCCTCAACACCCTCGAGATGAACAAGTGCTTCCGCAACACCCTCGCCAAGAACAAGAATGTCCTCGACAACATCACAATGGCCATGATGATAGTGAACGCCGTGAAGCTAGGCTCCGTCACCACCAACAACCACCACCTAATGACCACCGGCGTCATCCTCCCCATCATGATCGCCACCGCCAAGACAATGAGGATGCCCCTATGATGATTCACCTCCCATTTATGATGAAGACCCCCATGAGCGCCAACATGAGCGTCCCCATCGTCCGCAGGAGGACAACAACAGGAGTGCTCTTCGTTTCAGTGTCCCCAAGTTCAATGGTGAGAATGATCCCGAAGACTATCTTGCTTGGGCTCTCAAAGTTGACAAGATCTTCGGAATTCACAACTTCACCGACAAGAAGATGGTTGCTCTAGCATCTTTGGAATTTGAAGGCTATGCACTCTTATGGTGTGACCGTCTACAAGCCGAACGAGTCCGCAATCGCATTGCTCCTATTGCCACTTGGAATGAGATGAAGCAATTCATGCATGCTCGATTCTTCCCTCCACACTACACGCGTGACCTCTTCAAGAAGCTCCAAGAACTTCGTCAAGGCGTGAAGTCCGTTGATGAGTATTACAAGGAAATGGAAACATCCTTGATTCGCGCCCATGTGATGGAATCTCAACAGCAAACAATGGCCCGCTTACTCAATGGCCTCAACTATCCTATAAGGAAGATCGTCGAGTATCAACCGTATGACAACATTGTGGCCCTTGTCCACCAAGCTCTCAAGGCGGAACGCCAAATTGCGGAAGATCTCAAGTATAACAAGCAAAAGGCTTTCTTCAACTCAAGACCATCATCCTCATCTCAAATGACACAAGTTCCTCCTCCAACTACCACCAAGAGCAACACTCGAGCCTCTAGTGCTCCCAACAAGTCTTCCCAACCATTCAAGAAGCAAGTGCCTCCCACCTCATCCTCAAGTGCTCCTCAAGTCAAGTCAAGCACTATTACTTGCTTCAAGTGTGGTGGTAGTGGACACAAGTCCTTTGAATGTTCCAACAAGATGATCATGATTTTCAACCAAGACGGTGAACGTGATTCTATGAGCGAAGGCGAATACTATGCCTTGCATCAAGTTGCTCTCAACTCTTTGGACGTGCCCAACGATGATGAAGAAAGTGTGTATTGCGATGAGGACAAGAATCCATCGCTAGTGGTCACAAGATGTCGCACCCGGACTTCTAAAGGATACTCGCAGTTCCGTTGAACAGTAGTTGATTGGATTACGGGGCTTACCGGCACCCGCATCTCTTACGAGTAGGCCAACACACGTAAGTGTGACAACCAACCCCTACTGTTCATCGTCTACGTAAACCATCCCATAGAAATCAGGATACTACCATTGACGTACTTCATACCATACACACATGGTACGTCAACGGCGTTTAACAGAATGATAGCACAACATATCTCTAAGACACAAATAGATAGAAATAAGTTGCGAATGGCTCTCACTAGAGCAGAGATAGCAAATACAGTCATCCAGAGGACACATGTCCCAACATATCATCATTACATCACAGCGGAAGCATTCAAAAGGTCTGAGTACAGACAAAACCAAATAGGCCTAAGAGGCCGGCAATGAAAGGAAAACGGAGCCCATCCACGAAGTCTCGGATCCTGCCCGGGTCCGCTATCTACTCGTAAATAGCCTCGTCGTACTCCACGTAGTAGCCACCATGGGGATCCTCGGAAACGTAGTCTGCGGAAACCACGGCCCCAAAGGGGTCAGTACAACAACGTACTGGCAAGCAAGACTCACAGTTCACCAAAGTGTAACCCGTCAACACCAAGCACAGATGCTTTGGGTTCAACGGAAGAAAGGGGTGATACAAAAGATGCGGCAGCGGGCTGCACTAACCAACTACAGATACATACTACAACTTCCGGCTATCAGAAAGGAGATAAGATAGCGTATCGTAACCAACTACAACTAACTCCGAACAAACACATCCTGGATCTCGCCCCTTATCCAAAGAAGCAATCCGAGGATAAGTCACACAGTTGGATTAAGGTGACATCATTCTTATGGTGGAAGTAATCTATATTACTAGGCAAGTTATTATAGTTAGGTGTAAGTTGTCTGAGTACTTGTTAGCCAGTACTTTCACCAAGTCGTCACATAACCGCAGACAACACGGCTTCTCGAGAAGATTCATCCCTGCAGGGTGTGCTCCAGTACCCGTACACACTCAAGCCACCAACTAAAACTCAGGTTGGCTTGACACGACTCGAACCATCTCTACAGCCTGTCCTAGGAGCCACGGAGCTATAAGGTCCCAGCCACGCAGCCGAATACTCAGCGCAAGTGTGCAAAACTCCCGCAGGACGCACACCCCGGCAATACAGGCCTCACCCTATATGTGTGAGTCATCAACATCATCAGTATCCACCATGGGAGCGACCCATTCATGCGTATGAACCAAATGGAACACCCGAACTAAGTGTGTCTCTTCGGAGAAACTGCGGATCAGGTTCAAGTCGAGGGGGGTTCCATACCACCACCCGGGTGCGGTGAGCACGCTCATCATGGATCAGTAGACAAGACCCTTTTCCTAATTAGGGTCGACACTAGCAGGCCTCAAAACCACGTCGGGCCTCCTGCCGGTGCCTTATCATCAATTATTATTACCCAACATTAACAGGTAGATTGTTTAAACATCGAGCCCCAGAACATATGTAGCATCCCAACTTTTAATAAAGATGGAATACCTGTGTTATTGTGCTAGTCCCTGGATCAATTGCTAGCACCACAGTACAAAATGAAATATCATGCAAATGCATCAAATTCTATTACATCGCATGATCCAGTCTTTACAAAATAGTATTACAACTTTCATAGTCTTAGAAGACTAGCAGGAAACTAAGATATACAGCGGAAAACATAGTACAACATTGAGCCCATCTTCTTCATGTGCCACAGGCAAAACATGTTGGCGATAGTCTCGAGATCCTAAACGAAATCCTCACTCGTCTTCAGAAACATCTGCAATATGGAATATGCAGCCACAAGGGAGTCAATACAATTTAATGTATTGGCAAGTAACACTATGGTGGATATAAAAGGCAAGACTAATACTACATGCTTATTTGGCTGAGTGGAGTTTTGGCTAAGTTCTGCATAAAGCCAGTTTTCTCCTATCACTTTTGTAAAACAAACTTTTCTTTTCAAAGGATGGCAACATTGGATTAAGATCCAAGCACCACTAATACTGTTCACTTGGTCAAATTTTACTTATTGAAATTGATGATGAGATTCTTCCGTCATTCCTTGTCCAGCTGCTCATAATTGTCCATAACCGGGGACACGGCTAAGATCTTAGTTTGTTGACTCTGCAGAGGTTGTACACTTTCACCCTTTGTCTTCAATTAGCCCAAACATCCTATACACCCGGAGTGCATCATGGAAAGGAGAGAATTGAGACGAGATCTTTCAGAAGAAGAAGTCCAAACCCACCGGCAAGACCCGTTCCACCTATAATTTTGCTACATCTGCTTGTCAAGCCTGGGATGAACCCTCACAACTTAATTGATCAAGACAGAGCCCATATTGTCAAAAGGCTGCACGGGAAGCTACTAAACTTAGAAGGACATAGTAATCTCTTTGTTCCTGGGTGGCCATCCGCAAGTGACAACCTCAAGTGGAATAACCCTTAGATAAGGGCCCTGAGGAAACACTCAACATAACCCAATCTTACCACTTCCACCCAGGTGGTTCATTCATTAGTTATACTTAGGATTTTTCCTCAACATCTAGTAAAACAATTTGTAACATTGCATAGCACCTAGTAAATTCTAAGGCTATCAAAATAACAAGGTAAAAGGGATGGCTACACACTACTAGGATAAGTATTGAATTTAATATGTAATTTTATTTGCTCAAAACAGAAAACTAAATTCATATTTGGGTAGAATGTAATTTTCTGAGTGGATTACATATTTTATTTTCCCAATTCTGAGTTAGAATGGCCAAGATATGGTTTTTACAATTTGTTTGGTTAAAAAAAACATTTTCTGTAAAAAGAAACAGCGCGGGACTTTTCCCACCGTGGGGAAAAGAACCCACACTGGCTGACCAGTGGGCCAGCGCCACGGTGGCGCTGACTGGTGCGGGTAGAGGCTGAGGTGGCCGCGACAGCCGATGACGGGTGGGACCTGGGGTGGCACTGCGGAAAAACATCTAAAAAGGTTGGCTTAAACTGCCGAAGGGGGGGTTCGATCTCAGGTGCTCGCGCTTGCGCGCACGGGGCGTTAGCTAGTGGGCTGGTGCTTGCTTGGTGATAGGTATAGAGTGCGTAGCCTTTTGAGGTACTGCCTCGGGCTGGTACCAAGATCTGACGAACTGAACAATACGTTCAGTTAACTGACCGATCGCCGGACAGAGGCGGACGGCGGCCTGCAGCCGCTGCTGCGCTGGGCGTGCGTGTGCTTGCGGGTGCTCGGGCGGTGGCCGTGTGCGTGTGGACACGAGGGGCAGAGAGGATGGAAGGGGAAGAGGAGGGCGATGCTCACTGTGAGGAGATAAACGGAGGAGGAGGTCGGTGCAGCCGGTGGCGACGGGCGGCGAAGCGAGGTTGGCGGAGGCGATTCCGGTGCCCCCTGGCCCCCGCTTCAATGTGGAGGAGGTAGACGGAGGTGGGGCACCGTGTCGACAGCGGCGAGCCGGAGAGGGCGGCGGTGGTGGAGGATATCGGTGGGGGTTCAGAGCAAACAGAGAGGAGGAGTAGGGTGCAGAGAGAGAGAGAAGAGGAAGGTGGCGGCGAGAGGAAGAGGGCGGAGGGAGAGTTTAGGGCACATAGGGAGGAGTGCTCGTGGGCATGGATTTAAGGGGGGAGGTGGAGCTACTGATCGCCGTCCTTCTCTACACCTGTCAACGTGGATGCCACCGATGGTCAGCCGTACAGGAGGTTAGGGATGAGCGAGGGGTACGGGCCTTAGGGGGCAACTGGGCTGGCCCAAATGGGCTGACTGCCCTTTCCCCTCTCTCCTTTCTTTAATCTTTTTCTGTTATTATTTTTTTTGCAGATTTGGAAAAGGAGAGAAAAACATATGGTTTTAGGGGTTAGAAAATTTTAGGGATAATTTGTATTGATTAAGTATTGTAATAGCAACAAGTACACACTTTGGTTTTCAAAAAATATTTTAAATATGTTGCTTGTTTGAAATTTGTTTGACATTTGATTGAAATCAATATTAATTGAATAATTTTGACTTAAGCAACTTAGAAGTTTTAAATTCAAATTTATTGTGAAACAAGTGATTGATTTGTTTTGCAAGTTTCATAATTTCAAAAATGGTTGCTGTTTGTAATTTGATTGAATTTTGAATGAATTTGAGATTAAATGAATAATTGAAACTTAATCAATGTAAAGTGTTTAATTTCAAGTTTAATGGAACAATTTATTTGTTTGTTTTGTAGTTTTTTATTTGAAACATTGTAACATAACAAGTATGAACAAGAATTTGAATTTCTGTTTGAAATACATATAGAAAACAAAGGAAAACAAATGGAAACAATTGGAATTCAAAAGCCAAAACAAATGCAATGATGATGTCATGATGCAAAACAATAATAAAACAAGAAACAAACATTCTAAAGGGAGTTTTTCATACTTGGGATGTTACAAAACGCCCCCCCTTGAAGGAATCGCGCCCCGAGATTCCTTCTGAGAAGAGAAAAGGTCCGGATACTTCTTGCGAAGATCCTCTTCGGTCTCCCACGTTGCCTCTTTATCGGAATGATGCGACCATTGCACTTTCAAGAACTTGGTGCTCTTGTTGCGAGTCTTACGCTCGGTCTCATCGAGAATACGAACAGGGTGCTCCTCATAAGATAGATCTTCTTGTAGTTCAATGGAATCATGATCAACTGCACGTTCTGGATCTTTGAAACACCTCTTGAGTTGTGACACGTGAAACACATCGTGCACCTTGGATAGTTTTTCTGGAAGTTCAAGACGATAGGCATTTTCCGCACGCCTTGAGAGAATGTTGAAAGGACCAATGTATCTTGGTGCAAGCTTTCCTTTCACACCAAAACGATTAGTACCTCTGAGGGGAGTTACACGGAGATATGCCTTGTCACCAGGTGCATAGATCATATCCCTGTGCTTGCTGTCATAGTAGCTTTTCTGACGAGACTGAGCAATCTTGAGATTGTCACGAATGATGCGAACTTTCTCTTCGGCTTCCTTAACAATGTCAGGGCCTAAGAGTGAACGTTCACCAGCTCCAGACCAATTGATTGGACTCCTGCATCTGCGGCCATAGAGTGCCTCAAATGGTGCCATGCCTAGGCTTGCCTGGAAGCTGTTGTTGTAGGAGAATTCAGCATATGGAAGACATTCCTCCCATTTCATGCCAAAGGAGATACCACATGCTCTGAGCATATCCTCGAGAATCTGATTGACTCTTTCGACTTGCCCTTGAGACTGAGGATGATAAGCTGTGCTGAACAGAAGTTTGGTGCCCAATGCTTCTTGAAAACTTTTCCAGAAATGAGAAGTGAATATGCTTCCACGGTCTGAGCTTATTTCCAATGGAACACCATGAAGAGGAACAATCTTTGCTGTGTAGAGCTCTGCTAACTGGCTAGCTGAGATTGTTTCTTTGACAGCAAAGAAGTGAGCTACCTTAGTGAGACGATCAATGACAACGAAGATTGCATCGTTTCCCTTCTTGGACTTTGGAAAACCAGTGACGAAGTCCATTTCAATCATGTCCCACTTCCACTTAGGAATTTTCAGAGGTTGGAGAAGACCTGCTGTTTTCTGATGAACTGCCTTGACACGTTGACAAACATCGCATTCAGAAACGTATTGAGCAATTTCACGTTTCATGCCAGACCACCAATATAGTGTCTTAAGATCCTGGTACATCTTTGTACTTCCAGGGTGTATGGTTAGAGGAGTTTCATGAGCCTCCTTGAGAATAACATATTTGAGACTTTGAATTTGAGGTACTGCAATGCGTCCTTCGAAGAACACAGTTCCCTTGTCATCAATTGAGAAGCACTCATACTTCACATTGCCTGCTTTGATGTTATTTGCGATCTTCTTGATCTCAGCATCACGAAGTTGTTCAGAACGAATCTTGTCCTCGAGAGTTGGACTGGCTGTCAAGTTCGCAAGATAACCTTGAGGAACAAGATCAAGGTTCAGCTTCTGGAATTATTCATGAAGAGGAGGTTGGCTTTCCATGATCATGAGATTATTGCAATACGACTTGCGACTGAGAGCATCGGCCATAACATTAGCTTTGCCTGGAGTGTAAGAAATGGTTAGATCGAAGTCTTTGATCTTTTCAATCCATCTCCTTTGCCTGAGGTTTAGATCTGGTTGAGTGAAGATGTATTTCAGACTCTTATGATCGGAAAAGATTTCAGTGCGATTACCCAACAAGTATTGCCTCCATTTCTTGATTGCAAACACAACTGCTGCAAGTTCAAGGTCATGTGTGGGATAATTGAGCTCATGGGCGTTCAACTGACGTGAAGCATAAGCCACAACTTGACGTTCTTGCATAAGAACTGCACCTAGACCTTGGAGAGAAGCATCACAGAATATCTGGAAAGGTTTGGTAGTATCTGGGCCAACCAGAACTGGTGTAGAAGTGAGTTTAGTCTTCAGGAGATTGAAACTTTCATCACATTGTGGAGACCAAACGAACTTCTTGTCCTTCTTTGTGAGATCAGTGAGAGGTTTGGCAATCTTGGAGAAGTTTTGGACGAAACGACGGCAATAGCTAGCCAAACCAAGAAAACTTCTGACTTGCTTCACCGTCTTAGGAGGTTTCCAATCAACAATTGCCTTAACCTTTTCTGGATCAATGGCTATGCCCTTGGCAGAGATGACATGACCAAGATAAGCAACTTCTGAAATCCAGAACTCACATTTGGAGAACTTGGCATATAGACGATGCTCGCGAAGTTTCATGAGAGTGAGACGAAGATGTTCTCCATGCTCTTCCTCGGATTTTGAGTAGACAAGAATATCATCAAGATATACCACAACGAACTTGTCGAGGTATTCATGGAAGACAGAATTCATGAGTCGAGAGAAGGTCACCGGTGCATTGGTGAGACCAAAGGACATGACGGTGTATTCATATAGACCGTACCGAGTGGTGAAAGCTGTTTTTGGAATATCTTCCTTTCTGATCTTTATTTGATGGTAACCCATTCTCAAGTCCAGCTTGGAGAATATTGAGGCTCCAGCAAGTTGATCAAAAAGATCATCGATACGAGGAATTGGATACTTGTTTTTGACGGTTTTCTCGTTAAGAGGACGATAGTCAACAACGAGTCTCTTTGTTTGATCCTTCTTCGCAACGAACAGAGTTGGGCAACCCCAAGCCGAGGAACTAGGTTGAATGTAACCTTTATCCATGTACATATCGATTTGCTCCTTCAACAACTTCAGTTCAGGAGGAGCTATCTTGTATGGATGCTTAGAGATTGGAGCAGTACCTGGTTCAAGTTCGATGACGAACTCAACAGCTCTGTCAGGAGGCATTCCTGGCAATTCTTCTGGAAAGACATCAGGGAAATCACAAACCACCGGAAAAGTTTCAATAGATGGTAGAGGATTTGCATTGAGAGTGTAGAGTTGAACAACTGGATTTTCAGCATGGAAGTAGACTATCTGGCCAGAAGGGTGTGTGATTTTGACAGACTTAGCAGGACAATCAATGACTGCTTTGTTGGCTACCAGCCAATCCATCCCAAGAATGACATCAATATCTGAAGAGTGGAGAGCTATCAGAGATGCCTGGAATGGAAGGTTTCCAATTGTGATATCGATGTTCTGGCTAACTTTATTGCTTTGCCAGCTAGATCCCGGTGATTTCACTCGGAAAGGAATAGACAAATGTTCGAAGTTGATTTTACTGTTGTTTGCAAAGCATTGAGAGATGAAAGAGTGTGAAGCACCAGAATCGAACAAGACTTTAGCACGAAACGAGTTCACAAGAAGTGTGCCCATTACAACCTCTGGAGATTCATCTGCTCCCTGGGCCTTGACATGGTTCACCCTCACAGTTCTCAAGACAGACTTGTTCCTGTTACGGGACCTAGGCGAAGAAGTGTGTACCACCACATGATTGACCTTAGAGATAGGTAGTGATGGTAGCTTGTTCTGCGGGCACTTGTAGGAGTAGTGTCCTGGTAGGCCGCACTTGAAGCATGTACTAGCAGAACGAGGAGCTGTTGGACTTGGCTGAGATGGAGCACCTCCTAAAGATACCACTGGGGTGGGAGGGCGGGCAAGAAATCCTGCCGGGCTTGGCAAGCAAATGGGCGGTGTTGGAGTGGTATATGGAACCCAAACTCTTCGTTTTTGTGGAGGCATGATAGCTTTTGAGAGATTATCCTGTTCACGAGAGTGCTTACGAGATTCCTCAACCAACTTGCGCCCATGCTCTTCATGTAGAGCGATGTTGATGAGGTCCTCAAAATTCTTGGCCTTGACCTTGGTGAGAGCATACTTGAGTTCCGGGTTGAGACCCCTGCGGAACTTTGCCATCTTTCTCGCTTCCGTGGAGATTTCATCTCCGGCGTAGCGAGCCAGACGATTGAACTCTCTTTGGTAATCGAGAACGTCCAAATTGCCTTGTGTGAAAGAATAGAATTCCTCACGCATTTTCTCCATGAGCCCATCGGGAATGTGATGGCGCACGAAGGCTTGCTTGAAATCCTCCCATGTGATTGCCACACTAGGACCTCTCATTTCTTGGAAGTTCTCCCACCAAGACATGGATTGCCCACGGAGAAGGTAGGTCACGTAAGGAACACGGTCCTCGTCAGCCACATGATCTACCATAAGAGTACGGTTCATTTCACGGAGCCAGTCATCAGCATCCAATGGCTCGGAGGAGGTATCAAACGTGCGCGGATTGAGCTCAAGGAACTCCCGAATAGACACTCGGGCGTTGCCATTACTCCCAAGGTCTTGGTTCTGCTGCATCTGCCTTATAACTTGTGTCATCTGAGACAGCACTTTCCCCATCTCGGGTGGCAATGTGGGTTCTTCATCACCACTTTCCATCCTGAAGATGATACCAAGGTTAACACACTAACCGGATAACAAAATCCAATATAAGTGCTTAAAATGATTACTTCAGACGGTAAGTCGACAACATAGAACAAGGATGGAGGTTAACAACGGATCAACAGATAAGTTGTTACAACGGAAGAGAAGATTTGTGAAGGATGATATCGAAGCAACAACTGGGAAACAGGAGACCACAAACACCTGAGGTACTACGGAGAAAAACCCATCCGGGCTTCTAAAGGATCAATATCTACTGCTTAAGGAATAGAGGATCTGCTTCCGGGGCTTACACGCCTCCGTTCTCAATCGTGAGTAGGCAACATGATAAATCATGTCACAACCACCTCTATTCCTATGGTCTAGTAGATATAACCATCCTCGAGAAACCAGGATACGTGAAAACCTAACTTGAAAGTTTAGATGAGAAGAGAAAACAACGTTGCACTTCCTTACCAGAAAAGGGAGGGTGGGTGGGGAAAGAAATAAAATGGCAGAATTCCTACTCTCACGTTTCATTTTTTTTCCTATATAGCTACAAAATAGTTTCTAGACTCAACTTCGACCAGTAAAAGGGATCCTACAGGCAGACATGCTCTGATACCATTTGTCGCACCCGGACTTCTAAAGGATACTCACAGTTCCGTTGAACAGTAGTTGATTGGATTACGGGGCTTACCGGCACCTGCATCTCTTACGAGTAGGCCAACACACGTATGTGTGACAACCAACCCCTACTGTTCATCGTCTACGTAAACCATCCCATAGAAATCAGGATACTACCATTGACGTACTTCATACCATACACACATGGTACGTCAACAACGTTTAACAGAATGATATCACAACATATCTCTAAGACACAAATAAATAGAAATAAGTTGCGAATGGATCTCACTAGAGCAGAGATAGAAAATACAGTCATCCAGAGGACACATGTCCCAACATATCATCATTACATCACAGCAGAAGCATTCAAAAGGTCTGAGTACAGACAAAACCAAATAGGCCTAAGAGGCCGGCAATGAAAGGAAAACGGAGCCCATCCACGAAGTCTCGGATCCTGCCCGGGTTCGCTATCTACTCGTCAACAGCCTCGTCGTACTCCACGTAGTAGCCACCATGGGGATCCTCGGAAACGTAGTCTGTGGAAACCACAACCCCAAAGGGGTCAGTACAACAACATACTGGCAAGCAAGACTCACAGTTCACCAAAGTGTAACCCGTCAACACCAAGCACAGATGCTTTGGGTTCAACGGAAGAAAGGGGTGATACAAAAGATGCGGCAGCGGGCTGCACTAACCAACTACAGATACATACTACAACTTCCGGCTATCAGAAAGGAGATAAGATAGTGTATCGTAACCAACTACAACTAACTTCGAACAAACCCATCCTGGATCTCGCCCCTTATCCAAAGAAGAAATCCGAGGATAACTCACACAGTTGGATTAAGGTGACATCATTCTTATGGTGGAAGTAATCTATATTACTAGGCAAGTTATTATAGTTAGGTGTAAGTTGTCTGAGTACTTGTTAGCCAGTACTTTCACCAAGTCGTCACATAACCGCGGACAACACGGCTTCTCGAGAAGATTCATCACTGCAGGGTGTGCTCCAGTACCCGTACACACTCAAGCCACCAACTAAAACTCACGTTGGCTTGACACGACTCGAACCATCTCTACAGCCTGTCCTAGGAGCCACAGAGCTATAAGGTCCCAGCCACGCAGCCGAATACTCAGCGCAAGTGTGCAAAACTCCCGCAGGACGCACACCCCGGCAATACAGGCCTCACCCTATATGTGTGAGTCATCAACATCATCAGTATCCACCATGGGAGCGACCCATTCATGCGTATGAACCAAATGGAACACCCGAACTAAGTGTGGCTCTTCGGACAAATTGCGGATCAGGTTCAAGTCGAGGGGGGTTCCATACCACCACCCGGGTGCGGTGAGCACGCTCATCATGGATCAGTAGACAAGACCCTTTTCCTAATTTGGGTCGACACTAGCAGGCCTCAAAATCACGCCGGGCCTCCTGCCGGTGCCTTATCATCAATTATTATTACCCAACATTAACAGGTTGATTGTTTAAACATCGAGCCCCAGAACATAAGATCATAGTAATAGAAAGTAACTGACAACAGGCTCGAGCAAAAGCAACCCTAAGCATGCTAGTAAGACACGGGCACAAGCAACGGGGTTATAGGAGTCGAGGTGAGGCAATATCAGGTTTAAAGGATAACATGTGATAGGATCGAACAGAAGCAACGATTCATAGGGCTAGCAGAATAGACAACGGAAAGTATCGGTATCCAATGTTGAAAGGAACACGATGGTTCATGTGAGTGAATACTTGCCTGCAAGCTCAGCAGCCTGGTACTGAGCTAGATCCTTAGAAGGGGTGTCGTAAGTATCGTCTGTCTCAACGTCGTCGTCTATCCGAGAAGAAGCAAAGAAACAACGCAGAGAGACAAACAATCAATAACATGGCATAGTGCACAAACATGGGATGATGCATGACCATTTAATTGATGCATCAAAATAAACTAGTTGACATGGTAACATAACATGATTAAATGGACCCACATGCAACTTGGATTGCATATGGAAAGCCCATGAATTATGGTTGAAATAATTGTTCTACAACTAAACAACATGTGAAAATGAATTAGCATGATGCATGGATGAGGAAAACAAAAAGAAAACAACAATAGGAACAATTTGAATTAAGGTTTACCAGGTTTGGAATTTTAGTTATTAAGTTATGGAATTTTGGTTCCTTAAAGGTGTTACACAAGCATTTGTTGTTTTCATCAAGTTTAATTGTTCAAAATAGATAACAAAGTTCATATTTGGAAAGTACACAAAGTTTTAGGTGGATTATATGTTTCAATTATTGAAAAAGGAATTGGAAAGAATTTATTATGAATTAATCAAGTATAAACAAGGATTAATTGAATTTAATTCAAGTATGAATTTATTTGAATTTTTATTTGTTCAAAACATAAAATGAAATTCATATTTGGAAAGGTTATGATTTTCTGGCTTGAAAACATATTTTATATGTGGCATTTGAATTAATATTAAATTAGTTATGAATTTAATCAAGTTTAAATGTTTTAAACAATGCATTTAATAATTCCAACAATTTAAGTTATAGAAATAGAGATATTATGGTATATTCAGAAAATATTTGACAAACTATTTAATTTGACACCTTAATTGCAAAAATTGGAATTCTAATTAACTAAATATAAATTTTTGCAATTTAAAATAGATATTTAAGGTATTGAATTTAATATGTAATTTATTTGCTCAAAACAGAAAACTAAATTCATATTTGGGTAGAATGTAATTTTCTGAGTGGATTACATATTTTATTTGCCCAATTCTGAGTTAGAATGGCCAAGATATGGTTTTTACAATTTGTTTGGTTCAAAAAAAAACATTTTCTGTAAAAAGAAACAGCGCAGGACTTTTCCCACCGTGGGGAAAAGAACCCACACTGGCTGACCAGTGGGCCAGCGCCACGGTGGCGCTGACTGGTGCGGGTAGAGGCTGAGGTGGCCGCGGCAGCCGATGACGGGTGGGACCTGGGGTGGCACTGCGGAAAAACATCTAAAAAGGTTGGCTTAAACTGCCGAAGTGGGGGTTCGATCTCGGGTGCTCGCGCTTGCGCGCACGGGCCGTTAGCCAGTGGGCTGGTGCTCTCTTGGTGATAGGTATAGAGTGCGTAGCCTTTTGAGGTACTGCCTCGGGCTGGTACCAAGATCTGACGAACTGAACAATACGTTCAGTTAACTGACCGATCGCCGGACAGAGGCGGACGGCGGCCTGCAGCCACTGCTGCGTTGGGCGTGCGTGTGCTTGCGGGTGCTCGGGCGGTGGACGTGTGCGTGTGGACACGAGGGGAAGAGAGGATGGAAGGGGAAGAGGAGGGCGATGCTCACTGTGAGGAGATAAACGGAGGAGGAGGTCGGTGCAGCCGGTGGCGACGGGCGGCGAAGCGAGGATGGCGGCGGCGATTCCGGTGCCCCCCGGCCCCCACTTCAGTGTGGAGGAGGTAGACGGAGGTGGGGGGTCTCCATTCCCGGCCCTAACACGGCCGGTGGAGCACCGTGTCGACGGCGGCGAGCCGGAGAGGGCGGCGGTGGTGGAGGATATCGGTGGGGGTTCAGAGCAAACAGAGAGGAGGAGTAGGGTGTAGAGAGAGAGAGAAGAGGAAGGTGGCGGCGAGAGGAAGAGGGCGGAGGGAGAGTTTAGGGCACAGAGGGAGGAGTGCTCGTGGGCATGGATTTAAGGGGGGAGGTGGAGCTATTGATCGCCGTCCTTCTCTGCACCTGTCAACGTGGATGCCACCGATGGTCAGCCGTACAGGAGGTTAGGGATGAGCGAGGGGTACGGGCCTTAGGGGGCAGCTGGGCTAGCCCAAATGGGCAGACTGCCCTTTCCCCTCTCTCCTTTCTTTAAACTTTTTCTGTTATTTTTTTTTTTTGCAGATTTGGAAAAGGAGAGAAAAACAGATGGTTTTAGGGGTTAGAAAATTTTAGGGATAATTTGTATTGATTAAGTATTGTAATAGCAACAAGTACACACTTTGGTTTTTAAAAAATATTTTAAATATGTTGCTTGTTTGAAATTTGTTTGACATTTGATTGAAATCAATATTAATTGAATAATTTTGACTTAAGCAACTTAGAAGTTTTAAATTCAAATTTATTGTGAAACAAGTGATTGATTTGTTTTGCAAGTTTCATAATTTCAAAAATGGTTGTTATTTGTAATTTGATTGAATTTTGAATGAATTTGAGATTAAATGAATAATTGAAACTTAATCAATGTAAAGTGTTTAATTTCAAGTTTAATGGAACAATTTATTTGTTTGTTTTGTAGTTTTTTATTTGAAACATTGTAACATAACAAGTATGAACAAGAATTTGAATTTCTGTTTGAAATACATATAGAAAACAAAGGAAAACAATTGGAAACAATTGGAAAACAAAAGCCAAAACAAATGCAATGATGATGTCATGATGCAAAACAATAATAAAACAAGAAACAAACATTCTAAAGGGAGTTTTTCATACTTGGGATGTTACACAAGAGTCCTCACTTCTTCTCCTCAAGATGATCAAGATCAATAGTGCAATCTCTTTCATACAAGAGCCGATATTGATGGCAAGTCAATCAAGGTCATCATCGATGATGGAAGTTGCCACAACTTGGCTAGCAAAGAGCTTTGCGACAAACTCAAATTACCTTACAAGCAACATCCTCATCGATACCATGTCCAATGGCTTAGTGACTCCGGCACCTTCAATATTCAACACATGGTCTCCGTGAATTTCAAGATTGGTCCCTATGAAGACACGGTAGAGTGTGACGTTGTTCCTATGACCGTGTGTCATCTTCTTCTTGGTCGACCTTGGCAATACGACAAGAGTGCTATCCATGATGGGCGTACCAATCAGTATAGCTTCAAGTGGAATAACAAGACATTTGTTCTTCATCCCATGTCTCCTAGCCAAGTGATCGCCGACAACGCCAAGACTCTTGCACGTAAACAAGAAGAGCTCAAATCTCGTGAGATGAGTGGTGAGAGAGTGATCCACCAAATAGAGAGTGAGAGCCACAAGCCAAATATGAGTGGAAAAATTCCGAGTGATGCCAAAGGCTTTTCCTTACTTGCCACCAAAAGAGAGATGCGAGAGCTACGAGATGACCCAACCATACTTCACTTTTTCCTATTGTGCAAAGGGGAAGCACTTGAAACTAACGACATGACAAATCTTCCTCCATCTTTGTTGCCTTTGTTGCAGGAATTTGAAGACGTCTTTCCCGATGAGCTCCGTCCGGGACTTCATCCCCTTCGAGGAATCGAACACCGCATTGACCTCATTCCGGGCGCGCCCCTTCCAAACCGCGCTCCTTACCGCACCAGCCCCGAGGAGACTAAGGATATTGAGCGCCAAATCCAAGAACTACTAGAAAAAGGTTTTATTCGCGAATCCCTTAGCCCTTGTTCCGTGCCGGTTATCCTTGTTCCAAAGCAAGATTCTACTTCCCGCATGTGTATGGATTGTTGCCCTATCAATGCTATCACCGTTAGATATAGACATCCTATTCCTAGGCTCGATGACATGCTTGATGAATTGAGTGGTGCTACTATCTTTTCCAAAATTGATCTTAAAAGTGGTTACCATCAAATTCGTATGAGTATAGGTGATGAATGTAAAACGGCTTTGAAAACAAAACTTGGTTTGTATGAATGGCTTGTTATGCCCTTTGGTCTTTCTAATGCCCCATCTACCTTCATGCATCTCATGAATGAAGTTCTTCGTCCTTTCATTGGCAAATTTGTTTTGGTTTACTTCGACGACATTCTCATTTATAGCAAATCTTTGGAAGATCACCTTGATCATGTTTCACAAGTATTGTTGGTTCTTCGACACGCAAAACTTTTCGCCAATCTTTCCAAATGCAATTTTTGCACCAACAAGCTTGTTTTCTTGGGTTTTGTGATCTCTTCCAATGGTATTGAAGTAGATAACAAAAAGATTGAGGCAATTAGGAATTGGCCCAACCCTACCTCCGTGGGTGAGATAAGGCGCTCTCATGGCCTTGCCGGTTTCTATCGCCGCTTTGTCAAAGATTTTTCAACTATTGCTTGCCCTTTGAATGAACTTACCAAAAAGAATGTACCTTTTGTTTGGGGCAATGTGCAACAAAAAGCTTTTGACACACTTAAGAAATGCTTAACCGAAGCTCCTTTGCTTGTCTTACCGGATTTTGAGAAAACTTTTGAGATTGAATGTGATGCTAGTGGTATAGGAATTGGTGGCGTTCTCATGCAAAACGGACGCCCTGTTGCTTACCATAGTGAAAAACTTGATGGTGCTAAACTAAATTACCCAATCTATGATAAAGAACTTTTTTTTCTTTGGTTAGAGTGCTAGAAGTTTGGCAACACTACCTGTGGCCAAAAGAATTTGTCATTCATTCCGATCACGAATCATTGAAATACTTAAAAAGCCAAACCAATTTGAACAAGAGGCATGCTAAGTGGGTAGAATTCATTGAATCTCTTCCTTATTTCATTAAGTACAAGAAAGGTAAAGAGAATGTGGTCGCCTATGCCTTATCTAGGAAAGAGTGCCTTCTTACACGTCTTGACATCAATGTGATTGGTTTGGATTAGATCAAAGACTTATATGCTTCCGATACTTTCTTTGGTCCTATCTTTGAGAAATGCTTGCCTAACTGAGGTTTTGATGATTACTATCTTCACAAAGGGTTTTTGTTTAAGGCTAACAAATTGTGTATCCCCGAGTCCTCTCTTCGTTTGTTGTTATTGAAGGAATCACATGAAGGAGGTCTCATGGGACACTTTGGACGCGACAAGACCTATGCCATGCTCTCCACCAACTACTATTGGCCCAAGATGAAGCATCAAGTTGAGAGACACGTCAAGAGATGTTCTACATGCCTCCGAGCTAAGTCCACTTCCAACCCCCATGGTCTTTACATGCCATTACCTATCCCACATGCACCTTGGAGTGATATTAGCATGGATTTTGTGTTAGGCCTCCCACGAACTAAAACCAACATGGATTCAATCCTTGTAGTTGTGGACCGTTTCTCTAAGATGTCACATTTCTTTCCTTGCAACCGAACCGACGATGCTTCACATGTTGCTACGTTGTTTTTCAGGGAACTTGTGCATTTACATGGTGTACTTACTTCCATTGTCTCGGACCGCGACGTCAAGTTCACCTCCTACTTTTGGAAGACGTTGATGGCCAAGCTCGGCGTCAAGCTACTCTTCTCCACCGCCTATCACCCACAAACGGATGGACAAACCGAGGTCGTGAACTGCAGACTCTCTTCACTACTTCGAGCATTGATCAAGCCCAACTTGAAGAATTGGGAGGAATGCATCCCACACGCCGAGTTCGCCTACAACCGTTCTCTCCATCAAGCTACCAAGAAGAGTCCCTTCGAGATCGTCTACGGCTTCAACCCCAACATCGCCCTCGACATACTCCCTTTGCCTCTACGCGAGCGAGTAAACATGGACATCGACAAGCGCACCGACTACATCAAGAAGCTACACAACTCCACAAGAGATACGCTTGAGAAGCATTCCGCGCACCGAGCCTCTATCATGAACAAGAACAAGAAACCCATGGTGTTCCAAGAAGGTGACCTCGTGTGGCTACACTTGCGCAAGGACCGTTTCCCCGAATAACGCAACTCCAAGCTCAAGCCAAGAGGCAACGGCCCCTTCATGGTCATCAACCGCATCAACAACAACGCCTACAAGCTCGACTTACCGCAATCCAAGTACCTCGTCCACAAATCCTTCAATGTCAAGGAACTCTTCCCTTCCATGGATACCCAAGTGATGAAGACGACGCCGAGTCGAGGTCGACTCTTTTTCAAGTGGGGGAGATGATGTAGCCCACCCAACTCCACCAAGTGCACCGATGACAAGATCACGCGCAAAGGCCATCCGGGATAAGGTGAACTCGCTCCTCTCGATCCATACTTTCGGTAACTTGGTGGATGGTGCGCTACCTCATGGTGCAACACTTTGTGTGCTCAGGTTCAAGCCCACCACGGGTGCCCAAGAAGACGCGGAAGGCGAACGGGCAGAACCAGCGCAAGGAGGCGAAGGCAGGAAGCCCCAGGCAGCGGAAACTCCCGTGTTCCCCCCGGAGCCTCCGCTCCACGCTCGCCACCGGAGCCTCCGGTGCAGCCTTCGGCCAAAAACCCTTCGGGTGGCTGACAGCGGAGCCACCACCGGAGCCACCACCGGAGCCTCGGCGGAACCTCCGGTGATCCCACTGGAGCCTCCGCTCCACGGCTCGCCACCGGAGCCTCCGGTGCTACATCCGCCCAAAACCCCTTCGGGTGGTTGACCACAGAGCCACCACCGGACCCCCACCGGAGCCTCCGCTCGATCCACCGGTACCTCGGTGGAAACCACCGGAGCCTCCACTCCTGCGCGGCCTGCGTGCCACTTTTGGGCCTTGACCCTTGTATCTTATCCTCCCACCTACCCCCTTTGGCACTAGACTATATATAGTCACCCCCATTCTCAGATCTAGGGTTAGAGTTGAATTTAGACATTTGGAGCTCAGCTCTCTTGTATCCCTCTTTGAGGAACTACTCCTCCGGTGTGTATCGAGGAACGTATCAAGGCTACTCCTCCGACTTCGTCTAGGATCGTATCAAGGCACATCGCAACTACTTGTCCTTACCCTATCGGATTTCAGTCAAGAGTTGTCCAATCTTCCTCTCGTTATCTTGAGGTTCTATTGGCGTAGTGGTACCGGCTACAGGTGTGAGACGGTTTGTATCAAGGTGAGTTCAGTTGGATCGATTGTTCCGTAGGCGGCCCTCGGGGCTTAGTTTACGGGAAGTTGGATCTTTCGGTTCTTGCGATTTATCCTGATTTGTGTGTTGCCTCGCGTTCCCCCACGTTTCCCCTCGATTCCCCATCTTGTGTTCTTACCGCTCTTCGTGTTCTTCGTTCGTTCTTCGTCGATTTGTGAAGATCGGGCCAATCTAGGAGTCCAACTCCATATCATAAATCCCACACTTTGCATGTCTTGTATCTCACACCTGGCGACATCTCGGTTCAGAGGATCCGTTCCTCTATAGCACTTGGGATAGAACACACTTTAACACGAACAAGTTTCTAGCAAGGCCTATTGCCCACATTGAGTTAGAGTGGCAGTACGTCTTGGTTGTCCAGCGAAGACTAGGTTATGTGTCTTTTGTAAAACAATTTTCAAAACTTCCTCTTTGCCACCTCAAGCGAACAAGGTCCCACCTTTCCACCGAGGGTTTTCCATGAAGCCTTTGTTTACAAAAACACATTTTAGGGTGTCCACTTAGGGACTTCAAAATTATTAATTTTGGTGGTATTTATATACCATATGGTGGCTAAAGGCTTGGTCACATCAAGTTTGACTACTAGCAAAGTGATACTTTACCATAATATTAATAGTAGTAATAGCCACAACAAATATAGTTTTGTTAACCATATGTCTTGTAAAACTTCAGAGGTAAAACATGCATGATAGATAATTATAAGTGTAATAACACAAGAATTAGGATGGTTTGCCTTCGTATTGATCCTAGTTCTGCTCTTGGAAATAACAGGAGCAAAAATAAGCCTCCTCTCCAATATCTCCTTCTTCGTTTTCTAACGTCGTAAAGAAAATAAAGGACACAAATTCAGAACCAACTAAGGAAAAAAATAGAAAATAGGAATACATAAAGCAAGCATCACATAAAACAATCTATCACTCAATTTTCCAAAGGCAAAAATTATTAAACACACATAAACAAAACTAGACTACTAGAAACATGACTATGGTAGAGAAATTGTATTTCTCACCAAAATGCAATGCGAATAGTGGGTATTCCACTAGGCTACCAAGGCATTAAGAGGTCACAGTGCCTCTGGTTATACTTGGGAAAATTACTATTCCACTAAACAAGCAACACAAACACTACACATACTAGTGATAATAATAGGAAACATTTTAATCAAGTCAAAACTACTGATGCTTTCCTACAAATAAAAGTACAAGCTAACAGAGGTGATACACCCCTAATATCAGTACCAAAGTGGTAATAGACCCATCATAACAAAATAAAAAATCTAGCTACTAAACCTATAAGTAATATGCCCCAATTTCATAAACATTAGGAAATTCTTGGAAAAGTTTATACTAGTAGAACTAATTCTAATCAACACACAAAGTACTAAACCTTTCCTACCATGCTAGTTATGTAAGAAAACAACCTAATAACATAGGATAACAATCTTACACATGCTAGAAAACATAAATCTAATACTAACATATTGAATAGAACTAATTCACACAATAATAAATAAAAACAGAAAAGTGCAAAACCTAAATATGCACACCATAATTATTCTAAAGCTCCAAAAATTAGACCAAGCTAGGATTAGGTAGATGTAAGCATACACAAGCTCATCCAATTGGACTCATATCAAAAATCATCACTAAACATCCTACAAAAATCCTAGAAGTGCTCTCTGGATATTTACCAAAATGCATGGCATTTTCGCTAGGTAGATTTCCTGCAAGTAAGGCCAAGTGCTATTGGTAGGTATTACTAAGGTCTACCCAAAAGAAATGAGTTTGGATTTTTAGGATTCTTATTTTTAAAGTTATGCCAAAAATGGCCTAACACATAGGTTCTGCCAAAACAATTACTAATGCAAATCTATTTATCAAAAAGTAGACCCATCACTTGGATCTGGTTAAGAAACTGTTAAGGTACAATCATGATTTTTTGTTTGGCAGATTTGCATTTTTGATATTTTTCACAGGGAAAAAGCTAGGGTGCACATTCTGTTTATTTCCAAAAAGAATAAAAATCTCTAAGGAAAACAGGGCACGGGCCAGATCTGCCCAGGCGCAACCCAACTAGCGGCGATCATGGATCATGGGCACACGCGCACGCTCGCTGCGCGAGAATGGTAAGATTCAAAGGGGGCTGTAGATCTCGAGATCTATGGTCCCTGTGCGCCGTCTTCCTCTCTCCGTCTCTCTCTCATCGCGCGAAAGCCCGAGAACGGCGATAATGATTAGCTCACCTACGGGCGGCGAAACTCAACGACGCGGGGTCGGGGTGGTCTCTGGAGGTCCACACAGTGTAGGCGGGGCGAACGACGGCAACAATGGTGGCTTCCAATGACGGCGGCGAGCAGAGCGCCCGCGGCGGCTCCTAGGACGGCGGTGGTGATCCTGCAATCGATTGGCCACGCCGAGTGGTCAGGGATGTTCATACGAGGGTGGGGATTATGGCTAGAGTGCAAAGGAGAGCTAGTAACAGTCGGGGCAGGCTCAACCTGCGACGGGGGCTTGCGGTGGCTGGCGGCGAAAATATTCCTCGCCTCGCTCACATGGAGCGAGCGGGGTTGATCAGGGTGGCTAGGGCGTGCGTTGGAGTGGTGGTGGTGGGTGCGGCGAGGTGAGGGAGTGGGGGCATGGTTTATACCAGCGGGCACGGGGTGGTGGCCGAGGGCATGGCCACGGGCACGGGCGCGGGTGGCACGGGGCCGTATCTAAGGGCGTGCAATGTGCGGCTATGATATAGGAGGTGGCGAGCACTGCTGCGGGGCGACGAGATGAGGCACGGGGGCGCGGTGTCATGGCCACAGTGTGTGCGGTGGGCCGTGCACTATGGGTCACCAGCCTGTCCCCTTTGTCTCGCGTCTCTGTCTGCCCCTCTTTTCTCTCTTCTCTCTCACTCCCTGCTCAGCCAAAAAAGGATCCAAGGAACATACTATGCAATGGATACATAGGTGTTTAGGTTTGGCAAGGTCTTACCCATTTGAACAAATTCAAACAAATCCAATCACTCATAGTTCTGTCAAAAAGAAAGTTCAGAAAAATTCAGAAAACAAGACTTAGCAAAAATTGCTAAGTGTTGGAAACAGACAAAATCATCAAAATGTTCACTCGTGAATAAAATAGCAAATGAATTCCAATTTTGGAATTTCAAGTTGGAAATTGTTAAAAATGTCCTAAACATCCGAAACACATTTTTAACATATTTTTGAAAATGTGGAAGGCTATGAAAACAAGGTGGAAAGGGGGTACCTTTCTGTTTTTCTCCGTTTTCAATTTTCTCTGTTTTTCTGTCTTATTTTCTTTCCATGAAAACAAGCATGCAATTGAATGTTTTAAAACTCCACAAATCAAACCAGGCTTATGTATTTTTAGGCCACACACCAGAGAACAATTATATGCCAAGAAAACATAAAATTGTATAATATAACTAATTGAAAAAGAGTGTTAGAAATGGGTATTTGGCTAAATTTTCAGCCCTAATAGAAATAACAAAGGAAAACATCCACTTTTCCAAATTCCATTTTGTTTTCTTTAATGAAACAAAGCGAAACAATATTTTTAAGTTAAAGAAAACCATGATCCAACATTTGGAACAAAAATTACTCAAGACTTCATATGGAAAACATCAGAGAAAACAATGGGGTGCTTTTAGGAAAAATTGATATTGGAGTCAAAATAAAACATTGCTTGCATTGCACAGCTAAGCATGGTAAGATACATATATTGGTCCACACAAGAATTTTACAAAAGTTTTTGTGGCTCACATTTTTGTCTCCCTTAGCTATATTACAAAGGTCCAAAAACTGCGGTGTGACATCATCTTTGGACTACGGGTCCATAGCAGTAGCTAAATAGTTGTTCTCTCCTCCATATGCCTAATGTTTAAATCTTGTGAGCTGCCTAACATGATCAAGATCATCTTATTCTAATGTTACATGATGTGTTTGTTGGGATCCGATGAATATTGAATTATATGTTCAATCATTATCAATCTATCATATTCTTTTCATGTTTATGTTATTTATGATCTTGCATGCTCTCTGTTACTAGTAGATGCTCTGGCCAAGTTGATTCTTGTAACTCCAAGAGAGAGTATTTATGCTTGATAGTGGCTTCATGCCTCCCTTTTACTCACGCTCGAGTGACAGAAATGTAACAGGTGGGGGATGTGTTGTTGCCATTATGAAGAAAACAACGATGTTTACATTGTTTACATTACACACATTGCTTAATTCAATTATCTATTGCTTGCAACTTAATACCCAAGGTTTTCTCGGATGACACTCTGAGGGTGGATTATTAGTCATAGATGCAGTTGGATAATGGTCTATGTATATTGTTGTAATGCCCACATGAAAAACATACTAATCATCATGTCATGCATATGTACTACGGTGCAGACTTTATATATGTCAATTGCCCAGGTGTAATTTGTTTACCCAACATGCTATCTATCTGTTTTGGAGCGACACCACTAGTGAACTGTGGACCGCACTCCATTTCCTTTATACTGATAATACAACCACCGTAATCACTGTTTTCATACTGTTACTATTGTTTTCCTATTGCCATCACTGTTCTCTTTTAATCTACTGCAAACAAGTACTGTTTTCCACACTATACGTCTAATCCTTTGTTTTAGAAAAACCAGTGAGATTGACAACCTCAATTCTTCGTTGGAGCAAAGTAATTTAATTGTGTTGTGTAGATTCCACGTTGCTCCTGTACCGGTAGTCCGCCCTGCCAACATCAGCAGCATCAACCTTCAGAAGTGATTTATTTCTCCTACTAGTCGATTCAACCTTGGTTATTTTCTGATGGAAAACTTGTTGCTGCACTCTTCACACCTTACACTTGGGGTCTCCCAATGAACGAGAATCAGTCCTTGTTAAGTTTTCTGGCGCCGTTGCCGGGGAGGAAGAGGATTTCTGCAAGGGGAGTCTCTCACCTCAAATCATTTTTACTTTGTTATTGTTTTGCTTGTTACTTTGTTTATCATGCCTGCTATCAATGGTTGATTTCTTTGAAACTAGATCTTATTGGCAAGGTGGGGTCATGGAAGATCAACAAAAATATTATAAGGAACACCACTTGTCACAAAAAGGGATACACTTACGGGAGCAAATTAATAAATTACATAACTATGCTAAAAACTTGTGTTCTACTTATAGTGTTACTTATTGCTTTGATAAATCATGTTGCTGTAGGAGCTACAAACACCTCCCTTTTAATGTGAGTATAATGATAATGTTACCATATCTTCTTATGTTAAGGGAAATTATAATTTTTATGATGTGGAATAAATTGAGGAATTTATTGCTTGGAAGGGTGCATTCAAAATTGCCTATTTGCTTAAAAGTATTGATGATGCACCTTATAAATACAGAATTTATGCTATACTTGAATATTTCTTTGATAATTACAAGGATTGTAATTACTACATAATTAAATATCTTAATAGATTCTCTCCCCCAAGGGAGGAGACTAATGCCTTGCAGGAGCCTATTGAAGAAGAAATGGCTGAATCTAGAAGCTCATTAGATGAAAAAGAGGAGGAGAGTGATGATCAAGAAAAGGTAGAATGGAGTAGCTACCTATGTCTAACCCCCAATGAGAGTAACTCTTTAACTCATACCTTACTTGATTTCCCTCCATGCTTACCAAAGGAGGATGAGTGTTAGATTGATAATTGTGATGATCCTATTGATTCTTTTGAAATATCCCTTTTTGATGAAATTGATACCTTCCACACTTGTGACCTTCATAATAATATGAACGAAACTTGTGAGAATGATATTGCTACTGTTATTAATTATAATCCATGCGACTTTGATAAAATCCTATGATAATCCTTTATTTATTCCAACTATTGATATGCATGATAATGAGGAAGTTTGTTTAGAAATTTATATGACAATTCTCTAGACGATGGTCTATGTTATTTGATGTTATAAATTATAATTATACAAAAAATAGTATTTCTATAATGTGTCCCATACCTTTGAAGAGTGACCAATCATCTCGTTTTGATATCGCTGAAAGTGGGAAAAAAAGGAGATGGTTTTAAATTTTGATCACACTTTTTTAGAGCTTAATTTGAAATGTGTGCTTTTAGACCATGACAAACATGCTTTATGTGATAATTATGTTGTTGATTTTGTTCATTATGCTACTAAAAACTATTACGAGAGAGGAAACTATGGTTGTAAGAATTTTCATGTTACCAAAACACCTCTCTTTTTATTGAAAGTTTTGAAATTGCTCTTGTTATACCTTCCCATGATTTCAAGTTTGAGATCTTTTAATTTATTTGTTTACAAGATTTCAATGAATAAGAAGTGGGTTAGACTTAAGTTTGTTTTATACTTTCTTTTTTTATGCTTCTTCACTTGAAACTACCTGATTCTAGTTTTCCGGGCCTAGCTAAAAGGCGTTAAAGAAAAGCACTTCTTGGGAGATAACCCATGGTTTATTTTTGCTTTGTTTTTTCTCTATTTTAGTTGAGTCAACATGTTGTATACTTATGTAGCAACTCCTTTTTATCTTTATTTTCTCGCATTTGTTGTGCCAAGTAAAGTCTCTAGTGAAAGTTGAGGTTAGATTTGGATTTCTACGTAGGAAACAGATTTCTGCTCTCCACCTTATACAATTGTATAATTCACAGGAAGCTCAAAATGACTTGCAAGTTTTTGTGCTTCTTCCTTAGCTAATTCCAAAAAAATTCTAGATTTACGTTTTTCGAACTGAGCAACGTAAGTGCCCCGGAAAAATTCGTCTTCGCGGACTGTTCTAATTTTGATAGATTCTGCCTTTTTACTTGCATTCTCTCTTTTACTATGTCGAGTGGATTTCTTTGCTCCACGAAACATCAGTAGCTGTAGCTAATGTTTAAAAGTATTAATAATGCTTTTTTCCATGCAGAACATGTGAATTTTTGATTGTGCACTAACCCTCTAATGTGAATTACATTGAGTGTGCTATAATGTGATCAAGAAGAGTGAAAAGCCAAAGCTTGGGGATGCCCCCGTGGTTCATCCCAAAAAATTCTAAGAAGACTCAAGAGTCTAAGATTGGGGATACCCAACGCATCCCCTTCTTCATCAACAATTTATCATGTCACTTCTAGTGAAACTATATTTTTATTCGGTCACATCATATGCATTTTACTTGGAGCGTCTGTTTGTTTTTTGTTTTGTTTTCTTTTCTTTTGTTTTCCTTGCTGCAATAAATATACTTGGAACCCATAATTGTTTTTGTGGGAGAGAGCATGCTCCGCCTTTTCATATGTATACTCGTTTTCTTCCATGCTCATATTCTTAGTTTTTCTTCTAGCTGTTGCAAATCCTTTTAACTCCTGTTTTTCATGCATCTCTTATTTAGAGTTGTTAGTTATAGTAGAGTTATGTTAGTACTCTATTGTTTCATTGCTATATCTCTTGGACAGTTTTTGTTTAGTATAAAATGTTTGGTATTGGAAAGCAGTAGTACAATTTTCATGCTTATAACGGTGCAAAAATAAGCTTGTATAGACTGTGGTTAGAATTTTTCATGTAATGCTAGATGTTATTTTAATTCTATGCTTAGTAGTTGTTATTGTAACATGACTTGTCTCGAATAGCTGAGAGTGCTTAATGTGCCATTGACAGAATCATGCGTTGTTTTTATCATATTGAAGCATGAATTGTGGTGTTCTTCTTCGAATGCTTTATTTGGTTGACTTGGGGCATGCTTACACCACGTTTATGACTACAAACCAGTAACTTATAGCCTCTATGATCATTTAGTTTTTGACTTTTAATACCCATTATGTTTTGATTAATAATGTTTTTGTCGCTATGCATGATTATGGCTATTATTGCTCTCTTGATTTATCGCCCCCAGTCTTCTGCTAGCCTCCACCTGTACCGAGTATGAGATCTACTCGTGCATCCAACTCCCAAAAACCAAAGTTTTCTTAATGTGTCCACCATACCTACCTGCATGTGGTATTTAACTGCCACTCCAAGTAAATTTCTCATGTGCTACCTTTAAAACTTTCAAAATTATTCCTGTTTTGTGCCCCTGTTTTAGCTCATGAGGACGTAAATAGAGAATCTTTATGTCTACTTCTTGATTGAAATTTACACACCTGGACTAGTAGCACATCCGCGTATCCAAAATGATAGAAGACCTTGCAGCGGGGTGCCCAGCCCCTAAATTTGTTACTATTAAATTCTCTTCACTATTTTTCCCCTGATTTATCAGTCAAAGTATAATTGTGCAAACAAAAGAGAAATAGGGATGAACTTATATACCAGATGCGTCATTCAATGGGAGCCGCTCTTGTGAAGTCTAGTTGGCTTGTGACGTACCGTATTTTCTGTTTACCATTCGTTGACATAAGCATAGACCTCTCTAAAAGAATGTTTTCAATACCTCTATTTAATAAAATAAAAATCTCTAGCACATGAATTAATCCCTGCTTCCCTCTGCGAAGGGCCTTTCTTTTACTTTTATGTTGAGTCTCCATGTTCTAACTTTATGCACAGTTGAGAAAGAATACACTAGTAGGAAAACCCTTATAGACACCAGCTTAGCGCTAGCGAACAACATTTTCTGTTCGCCAGCGCTATTACCGCTAGCCAACACAAATAAGTGGGTCCGCATAATCTCGGAAGCCAGGGTTACCTTGGAAAGGAGAAAATTTGGGCTAAGAAGGATGCACAGAGGAAAGGGCCGAACCCATAAGACAAGATCACAAACCTGCAGGTGAGAAATTTTGTCACGGCTCATTATAGGGAAGATCCCCAAAACCCCTGTGATCTTATCTTGAACAAGAAGGTCAAAGAGCTCGAGCAGAAATATCTCGAAGAAGAAGAAAAAGAACGGCCTGCTCAGTCTGATGTGGGGTCCTCGACAACGACGAATAAGAACCCGTATCACACGCATTTTATTAGGGCACTTAACACAACGAAGGGAGTGGCCATAGACAAGAAGCCGCATCATGGCCATCTGCGTGACGTAGGAAAGGGTCATCGGCATGCGCACTACTGATACGTCATAAACGTATCCTCAATTTCTGATGTTCCATGTTGTTTTAATGTCATATGCTACATGTTTTCCTTACACTTTATTTCATTTTTATCGATTTTCCGGACTAACCTATTGACAAGATGCCACAGAGCCAGTTCCCTGTTATCTGTTGTTTTTAGTTTCAGAAAAGTTGTTCTGGAAATATTCTCGGAATTGGAAAATTCGAAGCCCGGAAGTCTTAGAATTCGTGAAGGTTACACGGAGTCCCGAAGAGGCCCGGAGGGGGGCCACAGGTGGGCCACACCATAGGGTGGTGCCCCCTGGCCGCGCCTAGGGGTTGTGTGGGCCCCTCGGGTATCCACCGCCATCGCCCTTTCACCTATTTATTCCACCTGATACGTCAACCCTAAAAATATACCACTTCGTCCCGAGAAACACCCGAGGCCGCCGTCATCGTCAACCCTAGGTCAAGAGGGTTCTGGTGGTCTCCCCAGCACCCCGTCGGGAGGAATTCATCACCGGAGGGGTCTACACCACCATGACCGCCTCCGGAGTGATGCGTGAGTAGTTCATCCTTGGACTACAGGTCGATAGCAGTAGCTAGATGGTTGTACTATCCACCTTATGCCTCATGTTTAGATCTGGTGAGCTGCCTCACATGATTGAGATCATCTATTTGTAAAGCTACATGTTGTGTTTGCTGAGATCCGATGATTACTGAATGCTATGTCTATTGATTATCAATCTATCATGTGTAGGTTATTTATGATCTTGCACGCTCTCATATGTTAGTAGATGCTCTGGCCAAGTAGATGCTAGTGACTCCAAGAGGGAGTATTTATGCTCGATAGTGGGTTCATGCCTCCTTTGCATCTGTGCTCGAGTGACAGAAACATGACGGATGGAGGATGTGATGTTTCCATTCAGGAGAAAACAACAATGTTTACTTTGTTTACATTTTTTACATTACACACTTTCATTACTGCGATTATCCGTTGCTTGCAACTTAATACCAAACGTTTGTTCGAATGATATTCGAAGAGTGGATTATTAGTCATAGATGAAGTTGGATGACGATCTATGTATCTTGTTGTAATGGCCACAGGAATCTCATATCAATCTTTATGTCATGCATGTTCTTTATGGCCCAGCTGTAATTTGTTCACCATGCATGTTAGCTATCTTTTATGGAGAAACACCTCTAGTGAACTGTGGACCTCGGTCCATTTTCTCATTCTGATGATACACACACTGCTTCCACTGTTTTCGCACTTTTTCCAATATTTTTCACACTGCTGCTACTGTTTTCATACTATTCTCATATTGCTTTCCACACCATACATTTAACCTCTTTGTTATCAGCAAAAACGGTGAGATTGACAACCTCACTGCTTCGTTGGGGCAAAGTGAATTGTTTGTGTTGTGTAGGTTCCACGTTGCTGCTGAACCCGTAGTGCGCCCTGCCATCTCAGCTGCATCAACCTTCTAAAGTTACTCCTTCCTCATACTGGTCGATTCAACCTTGGTTTCTTTATTGAGGGAAACTTGCTGATGTGCTCATCAAACCTTCCTCTTGGGGTGGGTTTCCCAACGAATGCAAGACCTGCACCATCAAAGCATTTTCTAGCGCCGTTGCCGGGGAGCTAGAGAATTTCTGCTAGGGGATTCTCTCACTTCTAATCTCTTTACTTCGTTTTAGTTTTGCTTAGTTTACTTTATTTTGTCTTGTTTGCTTCTCTTTATCAAAAACACACAAAAAATTAGTTCTTATTCTAGTTGTTACCTTTGTTACCTCATTGTTATTTTTCATCATGTTGTTCCCTAAGTTTACCCTGAAAGATCTTCCAGTTGGTAGTGGTTCTATACTTGGAAATGATACCATTAAAGAATTATTTAATGATGTTAGTAAGCATGATAATTTTGAGGAAAAATCCATAGTAGAACTTGCTCCAAATTATGAAACTTCTTCAACTTCTTTAGTTCACATGATAGAAGCTAGGTTTGTTAACCTTCATCCCATACTGCAGCATATGTTCCTCAACTTGAATAACATTGAAGTTATTGAGAAAAGGAACTTTATCTTAGAAACCATGCTTAGAGAATTTGGAGATGTTGCTATACAAGCTAGAAAAGTATTTTATTTTTTCAATATGCTAGGCTCATGTGTAGAAATTGTTGGTTCTCTTGAAAAAACTGAATCTAAAAATGAAAAGGAGGAGAAAATACCAATCCCCTTTAAATTGGTAGCACTGCATGAAGCCCAAGAAAAGAATTTTGATGGGATTGTTCCTGAGAATTTATTTGATTAGAATAGTAAGCCTAAATATTCTAAGTGAGGATCATCTGAAACTCACTTAGATAAAATACAATGCATTTTTAAGGAATTTCCTTATCTTTATTTGAATGCCTCTTCACTTGAAAACACTTGATTCCACTTTTCTGGGCCTAGCTAAAATGCGTTAAAGAAAAGCACTTCTTGGGAGATAACCCATGGTTTTATTTTAGCTTTGTTTTTCTCTGTTTTATTTGAGTCAAGGGGTTGTGTACTTCTATAGAAACTCCTTTGTATCTTTATTTTCATGTCTTATTTGTGTCACCTAAAGTTTCTGATAAGAGTTGGAGTTCGTTTTGGATTTCTGCTGTCCACCGTAAACAATTGTCTAAAATCCAGAAAGATCAGAATGATCTGAAATTTTTTGTACTTATTACTAAGCTAATTCCAAAACCTTTTTGTTCTTTAAGTTTTTCAATCTAAGCAATATAAGTGACCCGAAAAAATTCGTCTTTACAGACTGTTCTGGTTTTGGAAGATTCTGCCATTTTTCTTGCATTTGCTCTTTTATGATGTCAAGTGGATTTCTTTGCTTCACGAAACATAAGTGGATGTAGCTAATGTTTAAAAGTATCAATAGCACTTGTTCCCATACAGAACCCATGAATTTTTGTTTCTTGCACTATCCCTCTAATGCGAATTACTCTTTGAGTATGGTGTGAAGGAAGTTTTCAAGGGTCAAGAGAAGAGGGTGATATAATGTGATCAAGCAAGAGTGCAAATGAAAATCTTGGGGATGCCCCCGTGGTTCATCCCAGGAAATTCTAGGAAGACTCAAGCATCTAAGTTTGGGGATGCCCAAGGCATCCCCTTCTTCATCAACAATTTATCAGGTCACTTCTAGTGAAACAATATTTTTATTTGGTCACATCATATGAAGTTTACATGGAGTGTCTGTTTGTTTACCTTTTGTTTTCCTTTTTGCAATAATATATGTTGACCCTAGCATTCTTTGTATTGGAGAGAGACACGCTCCGCTTTTTCGTTTGAATATTTGCTATGCTAGTATTCTTAGTTTTTCTGCTAGTTGTTGTAAATTTCCTGTTTAGCTCTTGTTTTTCTTGCATCTCTTATTTAGAGATGTTAGTTTTAGTAGATTTGTGTTATTACTCTCTTGTTTCATTGCTGTATGTCTTGGAGAGTTGTTGTTTATTATGAAATGCTTGGTGTTGGAAAGCAGTAGTACAGTTTTCGTGCTTATAACGGTGCAAATAGAGCTTGTTTAGATTGTGGCTAGAATTTTTCATGTCATGCTAGATGTTATTTTAATTCTAAAGCCTAGTGGTTATTTTTGTAGCATGATTTGTCTCAACTAGCTAAGAGTTTTTAATGTTCCTTAGAAATAATCATGAGTTGTTTTTGTCATTTTGAAGCATAAATTTGTGGTGTTCTCCTTTGAATGTTTTATTTGGTTGACTTGGTGCATGCTCATACCATGTTTATGACTACGAACCAGTCACTTATAGCCTCTATGATCATTTAGTTTTTGAACTTGTAGTACCACTTATGCTTTGATTAATGATGTTTATGTCGCTATGCATGATTATGGCCATTATTGCTCTCTTGATTTGTAACTCCATGTCTTTTGCTAAGCCTCCACCTATACTGAGTATGAGCTCTACTCGTTCATCCAACTCTAAAAAACCAAAGTTTTCCAAATGTGTCCACCATACCTACCTACATGTGGTATTTAACTGCCACTCCGAAGTACATTGCTCATGTGTTACCTTTAAAACCTTCAAAAGTGCTCTTGTTTTGTGCTCCTATTTTAGCTCACGAGGACGTAAATAGAGAGCTTTATATCACTTGTTGATTGGACTTTCACACCATGGACTAGTGGCTTCATCCGCTTATCCAATTGATAGAAGAGCTGGCAGCAGGGTGCCCAACCCGAAAGTAATACAACAAATTCTATTTGCTATTTTTGCCCCTGATTTATCAGTAAAAGGATAATTGTGTAAACAAAAGAGAAAGGTGGATGACCTTCTACCCAGATGCGTTCTTCTATCGGATCCGCTCTTGTGAAGTCTAGTTGGCTTGTGACGTATTGTATTTTTTGTTTACCATTCGTTGACATAAGCATACACCTCTCTTAAAAATGTTTTCAATGACTCTGTTTAATAAAATAAAAGGTCTAGCACATGAGTGATCCCTGCTTCCCTTGTCGAAGGGCCTTTCTTTTACTTTTATGTTGAGTCTCCATCTTCTAACTTTATGCACAATTGAGAGAGCATGGTTTCCATTATGAGTTTAATGTGCATTTGTCCCAGAAACATTATTAATTGATTCATGATGTGTTATTGTTTGTTCTCAAATTACTTGTTCTAGTCTTCCTCATGAACTTTGAAGGTGTCCTGGCATTTATGTTTTGCCCCACACTTAAGGAGAAGCGAAATATCACTTTGCCATGTTATCTCTCTGCTTGAAACAAACGTATATCTTTCGAGTGCATTATTATGCATGATCTTTTATTTGTGTTAGTTCTCATGATGCAAGGTGATTGCTATGCTTTATTGTTAGAATTTTATTTATCATGCTTGTGTTTAAGTTGATCTCAACTATGTTTATGCTTTTACAATATAGATGATCAAGTTCATATTGGTAGCAGGTCACCTCAGAAATTTGGTGTTTTTATCGTTTACCTACTCGAGGACGAGTAGGAACTAAGATTGGGGATGTTGATACATCATAAACGTATCCTTAATGTCTGATGTTCCATATTGTTTTCATGTCATATGCTACATGTTTTCGTTACACTTTATGTCATTTTTATCGATTTTCCGGACTAACCTATGGACAAGATGCCACATAGCCAGTTCCATGTTTTCCGCTGTTTTTAGTTTCAGAAAAGTTGTTCTGGAAATATACTCGGAATTGGAAAATGCGAAGCCCGGAAGTCCTAGAATTCCCGAAGGTTCCACAGAGTCCCGAGGAGGCCTAGCGGGGGACCACAGGGAGGGCCACACCATACGGAGGCGCTCCCCCCTAGCCGCGCATGGGGGGTGGTGTGGGCCCCTCGGGCGTCCACCGCCATAGCCCTTTCGCCTATTTATTCCACCCGGTACGTCAACCCTAAAAATATACCTCTTAGTCCCAAGGAAAAACCCGAGGCTGCCGTGATCGTCAACCAGAGACCGGGAGGGTTCTGGAGCTCTCCTCGGCACCCTGTCGGGAGGGGAATTCATCACTGGAGGGGTCTACACCACCATGCCCGCCTCTGGAGTGATGCGTGAGTAGTTCATCCTTGGACTACGGGTCCATACCAGTATCTTGATGGTTGTACTCTCCACCTTATGCCTCATGTTTAGATCTCGTGAGCTGGCTCACATGATCAAGATCATCTATTTGTAATGCTACATGTTGTGTTTGCGGGGATCCGATAATTATTGAATGCTATGTCTGTTGATCATCAATCTATCATGTTATCTTCATGTGTATGTTATTTATGATTTTGCATGCTCTCCTTGTTAGTAGATGCTTCTGCCAAGTAGATGCTAGTGACTCCAAGAGGGAGTATTTATGCTCGATAGTGGGTTCATGCCTCCTTTGCATCTGTGCTCGAGTGACAGAAACGTGACAGATGGAGGATGTGTTCTTTCCATTAGGGAGAAAACAAAGATGTTTACTTCGTTTACATTGTTTACATTACACACTTTGCTTACTGCGATTCTCCGTTGCTTGCAACTTAATACCCAACGTTTGTTCGGATGATATTCGAAGGGTGGATTATTAGTCATAGATGCAGTTGGATGACGATCTATGTATCTTGTTGTAATGCCCGCATAAATCTCATAGTAATCTTTATGTCATGCATGTTCTTTATCTGTCAATTGCCCAGCTGTAATTTGTTCACCACGCATGTTAGCTATCTTTTATGGAGAGACACCTCTACTGAACTGTGGACCGCGGTCCATTTTCTCATTCTGATAAAACACACACTGCTTCCAATGTCTTCACACTGCTGCTACTATTTTCATACTGTTCTCATATTGTTTTCCACGGAATACATGCAACCTCTTTGTTATTAGCAAAACGGGTGAGATTGACAACCTCACTGCTTCATTGGGGCAATGTGAATTGTTTGTGTTGTGTAGGTTCCACGTTGCTGCTGAACCGGTAGTGCGCCCTGCTCTCTCAGCTGCATCAACCTTCTGAAGTTACTCCTTCCTCCTATTGGTCGATTCAACCTTGGTTTCTTTACTGAGAGAAACTTGTTGTTGTGCTCATCAAACCTTCCTCTTGGGGATTCCGAACGAGTGCAATACCTGCACCATCAACTACTACCCGGACACCAAGGACAAGAGAAAGTTTCGGAAGAAGGTGCGAGAGCAAACGACCTACCAACTTGTGAATGAGAGGGTCAACACCCTCCTTCCTAGCATTTGTGTGTCCGTCGCTTAGTCCTTCGGGTCTCAGATGGAGGGTGGTGGACAAGGGCCTTCCCCCATGATCAATATAGCCCCCATTGTGGCGCCTGTTGCACAGAACGAGGCTGCCAACCCTGAGCAGCATGGTTGCCAAGATCCATCGCCGCCCCGCCACGTCTCTGCCACGCCGACGACCCTAAGCGGTCCATCGCCATTAGCCGAGCTCAATGACCTCGAGGTAATTCAGCGTCCACAACTTAATTATGTAATATGACTTCATTCATGGCGGCCTCAATATCTAACAACGACCAAGCGACGTTTCGCAGGCCGACGATACGGGATGCACATTGCTCTTCCGTGTGAACGGCGAGTTAAATGGTGTGTCTAAAGGAAAGATCGTCCCACGGCGTACGTATGCCCGACGACGTATTTAGGGTGACATTGAGTCGGGTGCTCCCGAGTGCGGTGCTTTCGATCCTCTAAACCAACCCCCCAATGACGACAACGAGTTAAACTTGCATCAGGCGCTAATTCGTTTGGACACTACTCCTGTTAGCATTGCAACGCCAGTCGAGGGGTCGGGAAACCCAAGCCAACAAAAGGATTTCTCACCAGCAAAGTCCGTGCGACATGACGACGACGCTGCTCATGATGAGGACCCTAATGACTATCTCGTCGATGCTCCTTATGATGGGGGCCAGGATGATGATGTTGATGAACTTCTCTCGCCAGTCGAGGAAGCGGATAAATATCGATGGACGAAGCTTCTTTTCTGTTCTCAAGAACCGGCAGCCCCTGACTAAGTTGGCCTTAGGTAGGATGCCCTCAAAGAGGCGGTATCAAATGTATTTCACAAGGAGCTCAAGAAGACGACACGTAGAAGAACTAAGAAGAGTTCTGCGTTGCCTCCATGAGCCAACTGGTGGAGGGGACTAAGTCGAAGTCGTCGGCGGAATGGGTATTGGACAGAATACCCATACACGACTGGCATCATATCCCTGAGTTGGGTAAACCGATGCTTCCTTCGAGGTTGGTTGCCTTGTTGATCGTGGATATGCGTAGCATCCATGATGGTGTTCTATATATGGAGGAGATGCTTCTCAAAGAGAAAAATCCAACACTCCTAGTTTTGCTTGCAAGGATTTGTCACTACAGGCAACGCAGACACGATCATCCTGAGATTTCATGACATATTTCGGATGTTCCACATGCAAGCCCTCCACTCATCAGTCGTCCCCCTTCTTACGCTCAGTTTGGCGCAACAACTATACGTAGAGAATACCATGAGGATCACTTTAATAGACCCCTAGTACATCCAAGACATGTACTTGAACAACCCTAAGGGTAGGGAACAAGCAGCAAATTACATCAAAGAGGTGTTGTTGAAGAATTATATGCACAAGAGGATCGTTCTCCTGCCTTACTTTCCTGAGTAAGTCATTCACTGGCCGCCATAACATGATTTCGTCTATTTCCCATCTTTAATTAAGTTTCCGCATATACAATTAATAGTGGTTACAATTTTTGAGGATTATATATGGACTCTTTGAACTGTTTTGCGCATAAAAAAATATGGCACCCTCATCATGTTGTACCCGAGAGACTCGTTTGCCCTATATCTCGACTCCGGGAGTAAAGTGAAGGAGAAAAACTACTCCCTCATCAAGTTTGTTCTCAATGAAGTTATGGACAGCTACATCAGGGAGGAAGGCTACTACGGCAGAGTACAACAATTTCAAGGAAAATATGTATTCAGACACCGGACGGAGTTCTCCTTCCCCAAGCAGGCGCCAGGCGGCTAGATGTAGGCGTGGTACCTCGTCCAACACATGCTGGAGGTCGTGAAGGAACAACAAAGTCTACAATTTATGTATGATGTGGACAAATGGTGTTGCGGCATCGTGTATTGGTCTGATTCTCAAATCAGACAAAACTTCGGTCGCATCTAGCGCAAGCTCTCGACAATAATCTATAGTAGATTGAAGTAGCACTTCTAGAACATTCTGAATAATCTTCTTGAAGATCTCCTTGTGATAATTCCTTCTTTATTGTGGGTTGCCTCTCTTGCAAAATGATTTAGAGAAGATTGGAAAACAAGATAGAATGGTCTTGACAACATAACAAGATCTAGATTAAGATTTAGTCCAGGCTTTTATTCTCTTCCATAGTTTTCTCATTTGGTTTCCCATAAGATATGTGCTTGTTTCATACATGCTTGCTTTTTCTTATCTTTCAATTCAATTCCTCTACTAGAGGTTATAATTTGTTGTTACTCAATACTTGTATCCAGAATTATTTTATTTGTTGAAGATTGATTTGAATAGAAGTGTGGAATGCTTATGGAATCATGACTTAATAGTAAGTTGATCAAATGGTTCATTGAATTGTTCATAGCTCATATGCTCACTGGTATAAGATGAATAAGACAATGAGCATATGAAAGTTATTGAGGTTTAATGATTTAAGTCAGAGTTGGTATTTGTTTTCTTAGGTGTCATGATTTTACTTTATATTCTCCCCTTATAACTTTTGTCAGGCATAATGTAGACATAGAGATTTGGAAAGGTCATGTGTAATGGTCAAGGTTTAACATTAGTTGAAGAAGATTTGATTCTTCTTTTAGGTACTTCTTTTATGGTTGATGAGATATGTACATATTCGATAAATATGTTAATATATTTATTATGTAATTTTCCACTTGTGGGTCTTGAGTTAACACTTGTTTGTATCACTTGTGTTCTATTGAACTTTTGTATTTACTTGTAATGGTTTACTTAATGGTTATGAGATGATTTATAAAAATGTTATGTAGATTGACTGATAACTCAAGTAGTTCATGTTTTTGGGAGTCTAAGATACTTGTTGATGAGATTATTCCATCAAGCACTACTAACTTGTGGAGGTGTGATCATTAGTTATGAGATTTAGGTACTCTCCCCTCTTTGAGTTCTAGATACGTAGTGAATTATCCCAAGTCACTTATAGACTTTAGGTTAGACTTGTTGAGAGTTAGTGTTGGTCATAACCAACTATGGTTTGCTTTATCAGATGATTTGGTTTGTAAAGATACTATGTTCTGAAGATCACTCCAAATATACTCCTGACTAGATGAACTAGACCTATTTCATCATGTCAAGTGAAACTTTGGTCACTTTACTTTGTTTAAACTTTCGCGCCAAAATTTCCCGTACTTTTAGATTCATGCTTTGCAAACGCACATATTATATTTAGATCCTTATAACCTCCCAAACACTGGGATGTTACATGTTATCCTCAAGGCATGGGATTCGAAGTTGAGAAGGCATGTGTTGTGTCTACTAATGTAATCATGTCTACTTCTAGTGTTGTTTCTCATGATGTGCAGGTTGTTTTTGAAGAAAGGGAGCCTATAGTACAATCTCCACCACCACCACCATCACATAGATTGGAGGAGCATACCATTGTGCCTAGTATTGTTTCTTGTGAGATGCAGGTTACTCTTAAAGAAAGGGAGCCATTATTACTACAACCTGCATCACCACTTGAGATAGATGATTCAATGCCTACTATATCTGAGGAGGATGTTATTGTCATTGGTGCTGATTTGGAGCTGCCACTTGGAAGTACAACTTTTTGTGAGTCTACTAATGTGCTAGTTAATTCTTGTGAGTTGATAACCACATATAGTTCACCACCATGTGATAATTTTAAAATTTTCGAATTTTGAGCATGTGGTCTTGATTACACATAAAGAAGTGCTTGCTAAAATACCACCTAGTAATATTGTGTATTCCATCATGTTACATGAACCAATTACTGTGCAATATGCTATGAATAGGATTGCTGAAATTTCATATATCAATTCTAGCACCTATACTACTTGCTTCACTTTTAATTTGGTTGGTGACTATAACATGCATGAAATTTTTATGGTGGATCACATATGTATTACTTGTGATAAAATTGCTGAATTGAACATGGTGTTAGCTTGGTTGTATTGTTTACAATTTGTTAAAACTGAGCATGATTATACACATATGTTTGATTTACAATAAAGCTTGATAAGTACATATGCTATTGATTTATACTTCACTTATATTTGCAAAATGAGTTGCAATTTACATGATGATTATACTAAACCTGATAAGAAAATTGAGTGCACTACTACCACCAATTTTGATTATAGATCTTCTGTGAGAACACTTGGTTTGATATTAAACAATACTAATTTATACATAGATGTTTCTCCTTATGATCATGATTATATGAGCTTCACTTATACTTGCAATTGTGATTTCTATTTGATGAGATGCTATTTGTTTTCATGTGACAATGATGTGCTAAATACATGCTATTTTCGTTGCTTTATGTCATCTGGGAATAATTATCATGTCCAGAACAATGATGCACCCCATTATAGATATATGTATTGTGCATACACGTTGTTCTTTTTGTTTCTTCCATGTTCAGCTTACCACAGGCCGAGGATATCTTGTCATGAAGAAATGGAGGATGATATGGATATTATAGGGGTACATGACGATTGTTCATGCTTGAGTTGGAAGGAAATATTGAAGTTAATTAATGATTACTATAAGGTGAATTCCTTCTTAATTGAGTGTGTTGTTTGTGTCTATAAGAATGTTATACTACCTAAGCATATGTATTTATGTATGATAGGTTTATTGATCACACAAACATGGATGGAGGAGAGCATCAAGAGGAGCTGGAAAACAAGCATACAATTGTGAAAAACAAGTGTGCACACATGGAGGAAGTCATGGAGATTGTTTCCCACAAGAGCTCGAGTAATTAAAGGAGCCATTCACACATTGGGGGATGATATGGGAGCAACAAGTACATGTCCTAGGCTGTCCCAAAAAAAATTATTAGAGGATATGCGAGTCCATATGGCTGGGCCCATGTTGGGTTCGGTTTGTAAAGGTTTGGGTGCACAAAACCGAGTAGGAATAGGTTAGGGGCCACACCCCCTCTCTTGGCCACACCCCCTCCACCAGATAATGTTAGGAGCCACGAAATTAGGCTTAGACTAAGTTAAAACATAAACCCTAGATTCCAGACTTGAACAATGTTCATCTGAATTTAACTCCACCGGTTTGGTGGTGTTACCATCGCAAATTCTGCTTGCTATCCACTATTCCATTGGGAACAAGAATGTGTACATGGGGCATCGTACATTTCTTCCAAAACAACATCCCATAAGAAAGAAAAGCAAGCATTTCAACGGTCAGGCAGATTACCGGCTTAAGCCTTCAGAAAGTACTTGTGTTGATGTATAAGATATGATCAAGGATATAAAAGTAATCTATGGAAAGGGGGCTGGCGGACAATTTGTTCCAAATGACACTGACAGACACTTATCCATGTGGAAGAAGAAATCTATATTTTAGGACCTACCCTACTTGAAGTTCCTAGAGGTCCGCTCTGCAATTAACATGATGCATGTGATGAAGAATCTTTGCGTAAACCTGCTAGGCTTCTTGGACGTGTATGGGAAGAAAAAATATACTCCAGAAGCACGAGATGACCATCAACATATGAAAGACCCAGAAGGACTGCATCTAGAACGGTTTTGAGGTCCTACTAGCTACATTCTTACCAAAGCAGAGAATGCAATATTTTTTTAATGCCTGAGCAGTATCAAGGTCCCATCTAGTTTCTCGTCGAATATAAAGGGAATAATAAATATGGCAGAGAAAAAGTTCCAAAACCTAAAGTCTCATGACCGCCACATGATTACACTACCAAAATCCGCGCGATCTGGGACGTTTCAATAACGTTGCGGATGGGATCCAAACCGTCACTAAGGGAAATCCGCGACGGTTTACGCGATGGAATGAGAACGTTCCTGATCGACTGTCACGATTAAATTAACACTAAACCGTTGTGAAGTCCGGGATGGAAATTCGACCGTCGCGAGCTACTAGTCGGCCCAGCACAAGGCCCAACAAGGAGCGACGTTTTTTTTTTCGTCGCAGCGTGTGCACACGTGGCATCGTATTTTCTGTTACCGGTTACGGGCCCTGCTGACAACAGTTCTACCGTTTCTGACGTCATCATTTTCATGACAATTTTAAAACGTCGCGATTGGAAATACTGTTACCTCCTTTTATGATGTCATTGATCCCGTTTTATGACGCCATAATACGTGCGACGTTTATTTTCTCGTCGCGGGTTCAAGCACTATAGAGGTGCCATGTGGCGCTCTCATAAAGTTCCAGGTATACGCTTATTATCGACGAATTTATAAAGTTGTCCGACGGTGAGAGTTTTTAGTTCGCCGTAAGACGTCGCGAATCATGAGCCAGCACGTGGACCAACATGGCATGTCCACGTCGAAACGTATCCCTGACGTGATTTTCCGTCGCGATTTTCATCCAATAAGGTGCGGCCTCATGGACCTACCATATAGTACCACGTGTTCTCGTATCCGTAAAGGATCGTATCCGTCGCCAGGTACTCGGGTGACGTCATCGTGCATCGACGTTTTTTCCCGTCGGGGTTCGAAAGGATGTTTAGCCGGTGCAGACGAATTTTAAATTCTAGCACTGTTAGTTTTCACAGAATAGCACACACAAAAACATGCAGCAAATAAGATTGGTTACAGCCTCACAAGGGCCACCGGCAGAGGCATCAAAGGCCATCTGCAATAGTTCACAGCCTAACAAGGGCCACCAGCAGAGGCATCGAATGCCATATGCCATAGTTCACAACCTCACAAGGGGCACCTACAGAAAAGCCACGAAAATACATCATGAAGAAAAACAGTTTCATATCAGCTACCTAGTCTGCCAGCCGCAGGGTTGAGTTGGGGCGTAGGAAGTGGCATACCCATTAGCCCCTGAAGAATGGCAGTGGTTTTATGTTGAGCATGGGTTTACTCTGCACATTGCTTTCGAATGTCATCCAGTTCTTGTTGGCGGGCGATCCTGTCTGCATCAGCCTGATCCCTGGCTGCCTTCAGCTCCATGACAAGTTCCTGCTTCGCGCTTATCTCATAGTTAAGCTGACGCTGGAGCTCACACTTTGTTGCTCTAAATCGGGTGGTTGTGATGCCTATGTTCTTTAGGAACGTATGCTTTCGCTGGCCCTGCCCGAGCACCTCAGCGACAACTTCGGCGGCAGACAGAGGTGGTCTGACAGTGCCCGCGGCGAAGCTGGCGCCATCTTAGCTTCCATTTCAGCCTAAAAAGCATGCAAAAGGACAAGATGAGATACCAGCTGAACTAGCTCATAAGGAACATTGATATGAAATATAAGATGACAAGCATACAGAAGCTAGCAGATGACAAGCAATTAAACACGCATGTACATTACTAGTGACAAGCATAGATAAATTAGTTGACGATAAGGATGTACAAAGCATAGTTGGAAACCATGCTGAAATGACAGCACGCTCAAGTGCATATTTTAACACACGTATCTGGTGATGCTGAAATGACAAGGGATCTGCATGTACAAGCATATATGCAACAGCAGCCGAACTAGCTTTTTTTGTAGATAAAAGGCATTCTATTGCCCAGCTTTGACTTAACAAAGCTCAGTGTTTGCACAGAGTTGATTACATGCGCTGCGGCATACATCTTAGCCAAAGTAGCTTTTAAGGGACATAGATGATGGAAAAACAAGCATCTGAGGAACATAGATGAAAATAGCACACGACAAGCATGCACAGAACATAGATTAAAATAGCAGATGACAAGCAAGTTAAAGCATGCGTGTATATGAACTAGCAGATGACAAGCAAGTTAAAGAATGCATGTACATGAATTAGAAGATGACAATCATGGGTGAAATAGCTGATGACAGAAGTTTGCAGCAGAATTCACAAAGGGAAGGTGTCCTACAAGAATCGATTGAGGTAAAATATTGATTACAGAGATGTGAAGAATTGTGGGGGGCTTACAATTGCTTTTTTCACACGCTAAGGGTATGGTTCATCTGCTTTGTTTATGTGCGTAGCTTTGAACAGTTGAACTGCATCTTGATCCTTGTCGCAACAAATCTCATAGCTCCGAGAACCCGTATGAGCAGGGTACATGACACAACCTCTGCTTTGTGCAGCTTTCAGACAGGTCGTCTACACAGACAAAGTATGAAGTATTAGCAACAATCATGGTTATAGAATTTATGCAATAGCAGTTCGAGTAAGCAAAGAAACAGACCTGGTGGAGCTTTAGGAAAAACTTTACTCTTGTCTTTGACTTTGTCATAATACTCCTTCTTCACAATATGACGCATGTGCTTTGTACGGCTCTTGAGATGCATTTCAAGAGAGGACACAATATTGGGGTCGTCGAGGTCCATCAGAAACTTTGACTGAAACAAAAGAAATAGCATACTTCAGTTTTATGAACAGCAGTGGCAGAACTGGAATCAAGAGTTACAAAACTTACAGCCACATTGCCAGCAAAGGCTTTAAATATGTCGTTCCTTTTCTTGTACTGCTTCCAATGGAGAAAGACGGGGACAACCTCCTTGGCTGCAATTGAACATGCAGTGGCATACATGGCAGAAATTTTCACACAAGCTGGCCTAGTACATCCAGGAGGAATAACTATTCTGATCCTCTTTCCTCTGGACATCCTGTTCAGCCCCTTTACCATGTTTATTCCCCTATCAACCCCACCTCCACCACTTATAGTGATGTCTCCAGGTTGATTATCTTAAAAAAATGTGGCCGCGCTAGAGTTAGTGTTCTGCATTTCGGATTTAATTCTGGAAATGGATAGCACAATTCTGCAACATGTTACCTTCCTGGCACAAGTGATGCCGATCTTCAGACCATGGGTCAGAAACCAGTGCCTCGGAGTGGGCATCTACCTCCTCGACTTGGGAACCTTGCCCCTCGTGTTGGAATGGTGGGAGCTCGACTTGGGGACCTGGCAGCTGGCGAACAAGAGGATCCTCGTGATGGTCAGCTGCATCCTTGTATTGGGCAGCTTCCAGATGGCCATGGGCAACTGTCTGCTTGTTTGTCGCACCCGGACTTCTAAAGGATACTCGCCGTTCCGTTGAACAGTAGTAGATTGGATTACGGGGCTTACCGGCACCCGCGTCCTCTTACGAGTAGGCCAACACACGTATGTGTGACAACCAACCCCTATCTGTCGACTACACTATGATTTGGGAAGTTTTGATTAGGCGCCGGTAGAAGAACTGAAGTGGAAAACAACAACAAGATTTCAACGGACGAAAAGGATGTTGAGAAGAACATGATATCAACATCGGGGAAAACGAGAACAAAACTCCTGAGGTACTACGGAAAACCCATCCGGGCTTCTAAAGGATCAATATCTACTGCTTAAGGAATAGAGGATCTGCTTCCGGGGCTTACACGCCTCCGTTCTCAATCATGAGTAGGCAACATGATAAATCATGTCACAACCACCTCCATTCCTATGGTCTAGTAGATATAACCATCCTGAGAAACCAGAATTCGTGAAATCCTAACTTAAAAGTTTAGATGAGAAGGGAAAACAACGTTGCACTTTCTTACCATAAAAGGGAGGGTGGGTGGGGAAAGAAGAAAAAGAACAGAATTCCTACTCTCACGTTTCATTTTTCCTGTATAGCTACAAAATAGTTTCTATACTCAACTGCGACCAGTAAAAAGGGATCCTACCCCGGACCTTCTAAAGGATACTCGCCGTTCCGTTGAACAGTAGTAGATTGGATTACGGGGCTTACCGGCACCCGCGTCCTCTTACGAGTAGGCCAACACACGTATGTGTGACAACCAACCCCTATCTGTTCAGCGTCGACGTAAACTATCCCATAGAAATCAGGACACTTACATTGACGTACTTCAAACCATACACACATGGTACGTCAACAGCGTTGAACAACTGATATCACAACAGATCTCTACGACACAAAAGATGGAAATAAGGTGCAAATAGCTCTCATTAGAGCAGAGATAGCAAATACAATCATTCAGAGGGCACATGCCCCAACATAGCATCATTACATCACAGCGGAAGCATCCAAAATGTCTGAGTACAGACAAGAGCCAAATAGGCCTAAGAGGCCGGAAACGAACAGACGGAGCCCATCCACGAAGTCTCGGATCCTGCCCGGGTCCGCTATCTACTCGTCAACAGTATCGTCATACTCCACGTAGTAGCCACCATGTAGATCCTCGGAAACGTCGTCTGCGGAAACCACAACCCCAAAGGGGTCAGTACATAAACGTACTGGCAAGCAAGACTCACAGTTCACCAAAGTGTAACCCGTCAACACCCAGCACAGATCCTTTGGGTTCAACGGAAGGAAGGGGATATAAAAGATGCTGCAACTGGCTGCTCTAACCAATTACAGAGTTACTACCACTTCCGGCTATCGGAAAGGAGATAAGATCGTGTATCGTAACCAACTATCAACTAACCACCAAACAAACCCATCCTGGACCTCGCCCCTTATCCAAAGAAGCAATCCGAGGATAACTCACGTAGTTGAAATAATGATGGTTCAGATTATTGTGTCAATAAGCCTATTACTAGTCAAGTTGTTAATCATTGGGTGTAAGGTTGTTAATCATTAGGTTTAAGTTGTCCTGAGTACTTGTTAGCCAGTGCTTTCACCAAGTAATCCATAACCGCGGAAAACACGGCTTCTCGAGAAGATTATCCCTGCAGGGTTGCACCAATTTGGCCGTACACGCATGAATAACCCGCCAGATGGAAAGGCCCTTCCACCAAGCGGGGCACTCAACACAACTCAACTCTTCTTCGCATCAAGCCCAAAGAACCTTGGGCGCACGGCTAATCGAGCCCAGAAGAAAATGGACCCTCATAGCACTCTAAGAACGTGTCCCCCTATATGCCGACTACAAAAGTTCCACCCTGGCCTGGGCCCGCAAAAACATGCATGCGGCAAATGGAAAACACGAACTAAATGAGGCGATTTGGACGAGATGCGAATCGAATCAAATTGAGGGGGGCGCCCATACTCGCTTCCCACATGCGGTTAGTGTGCTCATCATGGATCAGTAGACAAGACCCTTTTCCTATTAGGGTCGACACTAGCAGGCCTCAAAACCACACAGGGCCTCCTGCCGGTGCCTTATCATCAAATTTATTATTAACAGTAACATTAGCATGATTGATTGATTAAACATCGAGCCCCCAGAACATAATAGAGTAGTAACAGAAAGTAACGGGTAACAGACTCGAGCAAAACAACCTAAGCATGCTAGTAAGACACTGGCTCAACCAAAAGGGGTGATAGGAGTGGAGGTGAGGCAATATCAAGGTTAAGGGATTCATGTGATGGGTTCGTAACAGAAACAACTACTACTATGGCTTAGCAGGAATAGACAACGGAAAGTATCGGTAACCAATGTTGAAAGGAACACAATGGTTCATGTGAGTGATAACTTGCCTGCAAAACCCAGTAGCCCGGTACTGAGCTAGATCCTTAGAAGGGGTGTCGTAAGTATCGTCGGTCTCAACGTCGTCGTGTATCCGAGAAGAAGCAAACAAACAATGCAGAAAGATAACCAATCAATAACATGGCATAGTGCACAAACATGAGATGATGCATGACCATTTAATTGATGCATCAAAATAAACTAGTTGACAAGATAAAATCAGGATTAAATGGACCCACATGCAATTGGATTGCATATGGAAAGCCCATGAATTATGGTTGAATTAATTGTTTTACAACTAAACATCATGTGTAAGTGAATTAGCATGATGCATGGATGAGGAAAACAGCAAAATAACAACAATAGAAGCAAATGGAAATAAGGTTTAACAAGTTTGGAATTTCAGTTATTAAGTTAGGAAATTTTGGTTACTTAAAGGTGTCACACAAGCATTTGTTGTTTTCATCAAGTTAAATTGTTCAAAATAGATAACAAAGTTTATATTTGATAAGAACACACAATTTTAGGTGGATTGCATGTTTCACTTGTTGAAAAAGGATTTCAAATAAATTACTTATGAATTAAACAAGTTTAAGCAAGAATTCAATGAATTTAATTCAAACATGAACTTATTTGAATTTTTATTTGGCCAAAGCATTAAACCAAATTCATATTTGAAAAGTTTATACTTTTAGGGTTGGAAAACATATTTTATATGTCCCAAAAGAATTTGATTTGATCAAGTTATGAATTTAACAATTTTAAATGATTTAAAAAAGGTTTAAATTATTTAACCAATTTTAATTATTCAAAACATGAAACAAATTTTATATTTGAAAAGGTGGTTTAATTTTGCATGGAAAACATATTTCATTTGTTGAAATTGGATTTAAAATGAGCAAGTTATTATTTTGGCAATTTTAAATGCAATAAACAAGAAACAGTTGTTTTCAGCAATTTAAATTATTCAAAACAGCAAACAAAATTTATATTTGGAAAGTACCTGAAAAGTTGATTGGAAAACATATTTAGTTTGTTAAATTTGGAATTTTTATGCCCAAGTTATGAATTTTGCAAGTTTAAGTGAATTTGACAAGTTTTCAAATATTGCACCAATTTAAAATATTCAAAACAGTAAACAAATTTTATATTTGGATAGAACATTTAATTTTGTATTGAAAACATATTAAAAATGTTGGATTTGGAGTTAAAATGATTTTCTTATGCAATTTACAAGATCTAGTGTAAATCTGCCATTTTTATTTCATTTAGGGACTTGAAAAAAAATTAGCAGGGACTAGAAATACTTTGCAAGGGCCTATTGCTGATTACCAGGAAGTTCTAGGACCAAAACATATGTAAAATAAAAAGTTGGTTAAATGTGCAGGGGGTGGGATTCGATCCCCCCACCTCCTGGCTGCGCAGAGGGACAAGAACCAGATGGGCTAGCTGCTGTTTGTGGTAGAAGGGGATGTGCGGGGTGGATATTCTTCAGCACGCGGGTTAACTGAACTTGACTGAACCATGATCGCTCCTGTACCTCGACAGAAACGATTGCCAGCGACTGCAGCGGCGATGTGCTCGCGGCCTGAGGGCGCCGGGTGGCCGTGGTGCGGTGCAGTGTGGGGCGGAAGAGAGGAGGGGAAGGGAGCGAGGGAAAGGAGGGGAAGCGATCGGGGGGAGCTCACCTCGGTAGACTTGCAGGCGCTCGGGGCTGCAGCGGCCGGCGGGAAAGGAGGCGACGGCGGCGGGGCATCGGATCTCTCCGGCGCAAACCGAAGGATGGAGGAGGAAGAGTGGACTCGGGCGTTTCCATTCCCGGGCACGGATGGCGCCGGTGGTGGCTAGGGCGGAGGCGCCAAGCCCGCATATCCATGGCCATCTCTCCAGGTTCAGAGGTTGCAGGGAAGTTACAGTGGACTTGGAGGAGGAAAACGAAGGGGAGAGGGAGGATGGCGGCGCAGGGGGATGAGGGCTCTAGGGTAGAGGGGAGGGCTACGTTTTATGATGGAGCTCGAGCTCGTACGGCTGACCATCGGGTGGAGGAGGAGGGATCGGGTGGAGGAGAAGGGATCGTACCATTTACGTCAGCGCGAGGAGGAAGAAAGCGACAGGAAGGAAGGGGTACCGGGCCAGCTAGGGAAAGTGGGCTGGGCTTCGTTTTCTCCCCCCTCTAAACAGTTTTCTTTTTACAATTTCTGTTTGTTTTTTTTTTTGTAGAAAACCAAAAGGAAGGAAAAGATAAGTTTTTGAGTTAGTAAAAATGTTAGAAAAATTAGGTTAAGTTAGTTAGGTTAATAGCAAACAAAATGCTAACTTTTATTTTTCCAAAGTTCAAATTTTAAAATACTGTTTGTAGTTAATTCAAATTGGGGTTAAATTGATTATTAGGTGCTTATAAATGAAACCAACTTTCAATAGGGTGAACCCTATTTTAGCTTAGAACAAAAGGTTAGATTGTTGTGGGAAATTTCATAATTCTAATTGAGTGCTGTTTGAGATTGTATTTGAATTGTTTGAATGTGACTTGGAAACAATTGATTGATTAAACCCAACATTTTAGTAAGTGATCAACATGGAATAAAATGGAACAAATTGGTTGTTTTCATTTGTGATTTTTATTTCAAATGTTGTAACAGAGCAAGTATGAAAACAAAGCATTTGAAATTGTTTGAGTTTCATTGTGAAAACAATTAAGAACAGATGCAAAACAAATAGTAAACAAGGCAAACAAGGAAATAAATATGATGCCATGATGCAATACTTTAATAACAAGAAATCAAACATTCTAAATGGTAGGTTTTCATACTTGGTCTGTTACAAAACGCCCCCCCTTGAAGGAATCGCGCCCCGAGATTCCTACTGAGAAAAGAAAAGGTCCGGATACTTCTTGGGAAGATCCTCTTGAGCTGTGACACGTGAAACACATTTGTGCACATTGGATAGACGTCAGGGAATTTGGAAACCACCGGAACATTTTCAAGTAAAGGGAGAGGTTTTGCATTGAGGGTGTATAGCTGGATAGACTTTGATTCATTTGTAGAATAGACTATCTGAATGTGGTGCTTCAGGAATGCTTCATCGAAACAACCCCAGGTGATAAGAATGCCACCTCTCATAGCCTGGAATCAACAACAACAACAACAACAACCTTTCTGGCCAGATAGACTTGATATTTGGGAAGTTTTGATTAGGCGCCGGTAGAAGAACTGAAGTGGAAAACAACAACAAGATTTCAACGGACGAAAAGGATGTTGAGAAGAACATGATATCAACATCGGGGAAAACGAGAACAAAACTCCTGAGGTACAACGGAAAACCCATCCGGGCTTCTAAAGGATCAATATCTACTGCTTAAGGAATAGAGGATCTGCTTCCGGGGCTTACACGCCTCCGTTCTCAATCATGAGTAGGCAACATGATAAATCATGTCACAACCACCTCCATTCCTATGGTCTAGTAGATATAACCATCCTAGAGAAACCAGAATTCGTGAAATCCTAACTTAAAAGTTTAGATGAGAAGGGAAAACAACGTTGCACTTTCTTACCAGAAAAGGGAGGGTGGGTGGGGAAAGAAGAAAAAGAACAGAATTCCTACTCTCACGTTTCATTTTTCCTGTATAGCTACAAAATAGTTTCTAGACTCAACTGCGACCAGTAAAAAGGGATCCTACAGGCAGACATGCTCTGATACCATTTGTCGCACCCAGACTTCTAAAGGATACTCGCTGTTCCGTTGAACAGTAGTAGATTGGATTACGGGGCTTACCGGCACCCGCGTCCTCTTACGAGTAGGCCAACACACGTATGTGTGACAACCAACCCCTATCTGTTCAGCGTCGACGTAAACTATCCCATAGAAATCAGGACACTTCCATTGACGTACTTCAAACCATACACACATGGTACGTCAACGGCGTTGAACAACTGATATCACAACAGATCTCTACGACACAAAAGATGGAAATAAGGTGCAAATAGCTCTCATTAGAGCAGAGATAGCAAATACAATCATTCAGAGGGCACATGCCCCAACATAACATCATTACATCACAGCGGAAGCATCCAAAATGTCTGAGTACAGACAAGAGCCAAATAGGCCTAAGAGGCCGGAAACGAACAGACGGAGCCCATCCACGAAGTCTCGGATCCTGCCCGGGTCCGCTATCTACTCGTCAACAGTATCGTCATACTCCACGTAGTAGCCACCATGTAGATCCTCGGAAACGTCGTCTGCGGAAACCACAGCCCCAAAGGGGTCAGTACATAAACGTACTGGCAAGCAAGACTCACAGTTCACCAAAGTGTAACCCGTCAACACCCAGCACAGATGCTTTGGGTTCAACGGAAGGAAGGGGATATAAAAGATGCTGTAACTGGCTGCTCTAACCAACTACAGAGTTACTACCACTTCCGGCTATCAGAAAGGAGATAAGATCGTGTATCGTAACCAACTATCAACTAACCACCAAACAAACCCATCCTGGACCTCGCCCCTTATCCAAAGAAGCAATCCGAGGATAACTCACGCAGTTGAAATAATGATGGTTCAGATTATTGTGTCAATAAGCCTATTACTAGTCAAGTTGTTAATCATTGGGTGTAAGGTTGTTAATCATTAGGTTTAAGTTGTCCTGAGTACTTGTTAGCCAGTACTTTCACCAAGTAATCCATAACCGCGGAAAACACGGCTTCTCGAGAAGATTATCCCTGCAGGGTTGCACCAATTTGGCCGTACACGCATGAATAACCCGCCAGATGGAAAGGCCCTTCCACCAAGCGGGGCACTCAACACAACTCAACTCTTCTTCGCATCAAGCCCAAAGAACCTTGGGCGCACGGCTAATCGAGCCCAGAAGAAAATGGACCCTCATAGCACTCTAAGAACGTGTCCCCCTATATGCCGACTACAAAAGTTCCACCCTGGCCTGGGCTCGCAAAAACATGCATGCGGCAAATGGAAAACACGAACTAAATGAGGCGATTTGGACGAGATGCGAATCGAATCAAATTGAGGGGGGCGCCCATACTCGCTTCCCACATGCGGTTAGTGCGCTCATCATGGATCAGTAGACAAGACCCTTTTCCTATTAGGGTCGACACGAGCAGGCCTCAAAACCACACAGGGCCTCCTGCCGGTGCCTTATCATCAAATTTATTATTAGCAGTAACATTAGCATGATTGATTGATTAAACATCGAGCCCCCAGAACATAATAGAGTAGTAACAGAAAGTAACGGGTAACAGACTCGAGCAAAACAACCTAAGCATGCTAGTAAGACACTGGCTCAACCAAAAGGGGTGATAGGAGTGGAGGTGAGGCAATATCAAGGTTAAGGGATTCATGTGATGGGTTCGTAACAGAAACAACTAATACTATGGCTTAGCAGGAATAGATAACGGAAAGAATTGGTAACCAATGTTGAAAGGAACACAATGGTTCATGTGAGTGATAACTTGCCTGCAAAACCCAGTAGCCCGGTACTGAGCTAGATCCTTAGAAGGGGTGTCGTAAGTATCGTCGGTCTCAACGTCGTCGTGTATCCGAGAAGAAGCAAACAAACAATGCAGAAAGATAACCAATCAATAACATGGCATAGTGCACAAACATGGGATGATGCATGACCATTTAATTGATGCATCAAAATAAACTAGTTGACAAGATAAAATCAGGATTAAATGGACCCACATGCAATTGGATTGCATATGGAAAGCCCATGAATTATGGTTGAATTAATTGTTTTACAACTAAACATCATGTGTAAGTGAATTAGCATGATGCATGGATGAGGAAAACAGCAAAATAACAACAATAGAAGCAAATGGAAATAAGGTTTAACAAGTTTGGAATTTCAGTTATTAAGTTAGGAAATTTTGGTTACTTAAAGGTGTCACACAAGCATTTGTTGTTTTCATCAAGTTAAATTGTTCAAAATAGATAACAAAGTTTATATTTGATAAGAACACACAATTTTAGGTGGATTGCATGTTTCACTTGTTGAAAAAGGATTTCAAATAAATTATTTATGAATTAAACAAGTTTGCAAGAATTCAATGAATTTAATTCAAACATGAACTTATTTGAATTTTTATTTGGCCAAAGCATTAAACCAAATTCATATTTTAAAAGTTTATACTTTTAGGGTTGGAAAACATATTTTATATGTCCCAAAAGAATTTGATTTGATCAAGTTATGAATTTAACAATTTTAAATGATTTAAACAAGGTTTAAATTATTTAACCAATTTTAATTATTCAAAACATGAAACAAATTTTATATTTGAAAAGGTGGTTTAATTTTGCATGGAAAACATATTTCATTTCTTGAAATTGGATTTAAAATGAGCAAGTTATTATTTTGGCAATTTTAAATGCAATAAACAAGAAACAGTTGTTTTCAGCAATTTAAATTATTCAAAACAGTAAACAAAATTTATATTTGGAAAGTACATGAAAAGTTGATTGGAAAACATATTTAGTTTGTTAAATTTGGAATTTTTATGCCCAAGTTATGAATTTTGCAAGTTTAAGTGAATTTGACAAGTTTTCAAATATTGCACCAATTTAAAATATTCAAAACAGTAAACAAATTTTATATTTGGATAGAACATTTAATTTGGTATTGAAAACATATTAAAAATGTTGGATTTGGAGTTAAAATGATTTTCTTATGCAATTTACAAGATCTAGTGTAAATCTGCCATTTTTATTTCATTTAGGGACTTGAAAAAAAATTAGCAGGGACTAGAAATACTTTGCAAGGGCCTATTGCTGATTACCAGGAAGTTCTGGGACCAAAACATATGTAAAATAAAAAGTTGGTTAAATGTGCAGGGGGTGGGATTCGATCCCCCCACCTCCTGGCTGCGCAGAGGGACAGGAACCAGATGGGCTAGCTGCTGTTTGTGGTAGAAGGGGATGTGCGGGGTGGATATTCTTCAGCACGCGGGTTAACTGAACTTGACTGAACCATGATCGCTCATGTACCTCGACAGAAACGATGGCTAGCGACTGCAGCGGCGATGTGCTCGCGGCCTGAGGGCGCCGGGTGGCCGTGGTGCGGTGCAGTGTGGGGCAGAAGAGAGGAGGGGAAGGGAGCGAGGGAAAGGAGGGGAAGCGATCGGGGGGAGCTCACCTCGGTAGACTTGCAGGCGCTCGGGGCTGCAGCGGCCGGCGGGAAAGGAGGCGACGGCGGCGGGGCATCGGATCTCTCCGGCGCAAACCGAAGGGTGGAGGAGGAAGAGTGGACTCGGGCGTTTCCATTCCCGGGCACGGATGGCGCCGGTGGTGGCTAGGGCGGAGGCGCCAAGCCCGCATATCCATGGCCATCTCTCCAGGTTCAGAGGTTGCATGGAAGTTACAGTGGACTTGGAGGAGGAAAACGAAGGGGAGAGGGAGGATGGCGGCGCAGGGGGATGAGGGCTCTAGGGTAGAGGGGAGGGCTACGTTTTATGATGGAGCTCGAGCTCGTACGGCTGACCATCGGGTGGAGGAGGAGGGATCGGGTGGAGGAGAAGGGATCGTACCATTGACGTCAGCGCGAGGAGGAAGAAAGCGACAGGAAGGAAGGGATACCGGGCCAGCTAGGGAAAGTGGGCTGGGCTTCGTTTTCTCCCCCCTCTAAACAGTTTTCTTTTTACAATTTCTGTTTGTTTTATTTATTTATTTTTGTAGAAAACCAAAAGGAAGGAAAAGATAAGTTTTTGAGTTAGTAAAAATGTTAGAAAAATTATGTTAAGTTAGTTAGGTTAATAGCAAATAAAATGCTAACTTTTATTTTCCAAAAGTTCAAATTTTAAAATACTGTTTGTAGTTAATTCAAATTGGGGTTAAATTGATTATTAGGTGCTTATAAATGAAACCAACTTTCAATAGGGTGAACCCTATTTTAGCTTAGAACAAAAGGTTAGATTGTTGTGGGCAATTTCATAATTCCAATTGAGTGCTGTTTGAGATTGTATTTGAATTGTTTGAATGTGACTTGGAAACAATTGATTGATTAAACCCAACATTTTAATAAGTGATCAACATGGAATAAAATGGAACAAATTGGTTGTTTTCATTTGTGATTTTTATTTCAAATGTTGTAACAGAGCAAGTATGAAAACAAAGCATTTGAAATTGTTTGAGTTTCATTGTGAAAACAATTAAGAACAGATGCAAAACAAATAGTAAACAAGGCAAACAAGGAAATAAATATGATGCCATGATGCAATACTTTAATAACAAGAAATCAAACATTCTAAATGGTAGGTTTTCATACTTGGGCTGTTACATTGTTTTGGGCAGATTCCTGCTGGCCAAGTTGGGGAGCTTCCTGCTCGACTTGGGGAGCTTCCAGCTCGAGCGGGGTGACTGCTTTCTCGGTCACCACAGCTACCATCTTGGTTTGGACCGCAGCTGGCTGCTTGTGTTCGACATCTGCCGTCTTGTCATTTTCAGATGGCTTCTTGGGGGGCTTAGATGGATTCTTGTTCCCGGGTGGTGGTGGACTGACAGGATCTATGGGCTGGTTCTGCAAGCTCGTACTCCTTGTTCGACCCGTTCTAGGTGCGGAAACTGCCAGTGCACTCTTCTAGATATTTTTATCTCCTGTCGAAGTAACATGTGATGTGTTGTCAGATTTGTCAGCACGGACACGCTTCTTGCCAGTCAAAGAGTTGCCGCCTAGAGGCATCTGCCCCCTACCGGATGTCTTCTTGACTTTGAGTTTCCTATCCTGCACAGTTCACATGTACAGATCAATGGGGATGGTAGCACAACATATATGTAAATGTAGTAATAAGGCCACCAGTTCTACACGAGATAAGTAAGGAGCACCTTCACTGCTGAGCTATCATGAAAGGGTGTTGAGCTAGAAGGTAAGGTTTCAGCTTCTTAAGTGAAGTCTTGCTCCCCTCGGGGATCATACCTGGATCCAGAGCTATCCTTCTTGCTCTTTTTAGGGCAGAGTACAGTCGGGCTTGCAACAGCATATGCTAATATCCTACCCAGCTGCGGATGGTTTCTCAGGACATTATTGATCCGTGTTTCGTCAATGGATTTTACAGGTGGTTCTAACATAAATCAACAGCTCAACGTAAGCTACAAACATCACACTAGATACTATAAGAACCCATTAAAGCTAGAGAGTAATATTTGGGTTTCTTCCATGGAGTGATGTTCTAACATATAGTGCTGGTGTTGATTGTTCTGTACTACTCCCTCCGTTCACTTTTATAAGGCACACTACTTACCATTTCAATTTTAACAACATACATAGTAAAATGAGTGCATCTATTTACAAAATAAGCAAATTTTAACCATAGGAACTCATCAAACATAAAGAAGCATCTAACATGCAATTTTCACGATATCAGGAACTAAAACATAAACAAAAGTGGGGGGAATAAGCATCAAACAGGCTGAAATAATTATCTCGAGATCTCCTCTGGATGTTGGTCCTTTTTCTTACTGTTTTCCATGGCTGAAACCATCACTCCAGGTGTCAAGGTTGCATTCCTTGACGAGATAGTTGCCTTGAGGTTAGTGACGAGGTGGCAGACCTCGACGAGGAAGTTGCTGCGAGGTTAGTTAGGCGATGGGAGACCTAGATGTAAGGTGAGGTTGGTGACGAGGTGGCCGAACTGCGAGCTGGACAGTGAGGTGGCAGATCTTGACGGCGACCTGGAAGGCGAGGTGGCAGATCTGGCGGTGAGGTGGCAGATCTGGCGGCGAGGTGGAAGATCTAGATGGCAACCTGAACGACGAGGTGGCAGAACTGGACGGCGAGGTGAAAAAGCTGGGTGGCGACCGGCAAGTTGGGAGACCGGGAAGACGAGTTACACAGAAAGGTGGAAGACCCGCACGGGGGAATGTTAGACCGGGACGGAGCTACGCGGCGAGGTGGGAGAGCGGGACGGAAAGCTACGCGGCGACGTGTGGGAGCGGGAGAGAACTACACGGCGAGGACGCGAGGTGGGAGAGCTCCGCAGCGAGGTTGGAAGAGAGTTAAGAGGGAAACTTCGTCAATGGAAAAAAGGGGGCGGGGGAAATTTCTTTGAGAGGCCACGGGTGGGTAGAGGAAGCTGCGAAATTTTGGAATAGGCGTGCGCGCGCGCTGTGGGGGAGGCGCCAAAGTTTGATCCATAATTCGTGGTGGGTGCGGCACGAAAATTCTATGTGCGCGAGTTCGTGTGGGCGTGGACAGAAACATTGCTGGCTGTGGAGTTCATGATGGGTGACTTAAACAAATTGACAATCTATGCAATTGGTTATCAAATGACTGTGTAATTGAATGACTATCTAATTAAAAGTGGGGAATGTCGGAATACCGACTAAGACTAACAAGATGTAACCCTATCATATATATACAAATATTATGTGAGGTTCCCGCCATTCCGACAAATCCGGGAGTTCGAGCTCTAAGTAGTCCTGGAGCCTGCCAAAGAGAATCTGACGTTGGTAAAGCTGTAACACAGAGTGAGAAATCTTGGGAATCCAATACCCATGCCACACTCTAACACACGTGGTATGGAATAACATGGGATTTGGTGGCATTCAGACGCTCTGGAGCCCCTCTCCAGACAAACCCAGCCCCGTTGGGGAAAAAAGCGAACTGCCGTTTTGGCCCCTCTACGTGATCTGGAAGGGGGTAGAAAAGTGGAACCAATTGCTTGGTTGTGTTAGGTTAGGCCCAAGGAACACCCAAGAAAATGGTAAAGCCCACCTCTTGGCAATATTCCCCCCGTTCCGACAGATCCGGGGGTTTCGGGCTCTAAGTAGTACTGGAATCCGCTAGAGAGAATCTGACACCGGTGAAGCCCTAACACAGAGAGTGAGGGAATCTTTGGCATCCAAGACCCATGACACACTCTAACCCACATGGTATGGTGTAACGCCCGGGGATTTTTCCCCCAATTAGTTTTTTTGTTTTTCTTGTTGCATCATCATGTCATCATGCATCACATTCTAATTTAATTTTGCCTAAAACTTCAAGTTTTTAATCGTCATAATCTTGCAAAAATTTCTAATTTTGTTTGAGATTTTTATTTTCCCAAACCCCATCTTCCTTTTTTTTCTGAAAATAATAAAACAAAATGAAGAAAGAAAAACGTTTTGAGGGCAGCCAGGCCGACTGCTAGGCCATGGCCTAGTACCTCGACCCGACCCACCTCAGCGACATGGTCGCTTTCTTCTTCCGTACAGGAGCACGAGGAGTGCATGTCGTTGTCTCCACCATGGCACCAACCCTCCATGGTATCCTCCCCTCCTTGTTTTCCCCTACTTAAAGCCATCTCTCATGTCCCTGGCTGAACCCTAGCTTCTCCCCTCCTCTCCATCTCGCGCCGCCACCCTCTCCTCTTGCTCCTCTGTACCTCCTTTCTCTGAAACCGAGAGAAAAAGCCCCTCCATGGCCGGTAGTAGGAGCACCAAGGGCTGCCTCCGTGGTCACTGTGAGGATCCCTAGAAGATTGGAACGGAACTGTGCCATCTTCCTTATCGCCCTCATCCCCTCGCTCGAACCTGGGAGGCACCAGCAGCGTCATGCCGTTCTCGTCAAGATCGCCGTAACGTCCGTGCGCAGCTCAATGGTGCAACGTCTTCCTCTCCTCGCTCCGGTCCTCTCCGGTCGTCCTCGACCCTTTTCGACCCCTAGTATAGCCTCCCCAAGGTGAGCCGCACCCCAAGACCACTTTCCCCTCTCCCCAACTTGGTATGGACGTCCGCTGTCGAGCGGCGTTGTTGTCTGCCTCACCGTCAACAAAGTTCAGAAGTTTTCCGCGAGGAGCACACCTAATCTATGGCCGGATCCGTAACGTACCACAAAACGCAGCACGGCCCAGTGCCTCTCACCCTCGTCCTCGTCTCGGGATACCCGAGTTCGAATCCCTCCAGAGGCAGAAGCCTCCCTTTTTTCGATTTTATCAGCGCGAAACTGGCCCCTCACGTCAGCGACTCTGGAGGACACCTCAGCCGCCGCCCGCCTCGTCTGCGCCCGTGTGGCACGAGGGCCCGCTGGTTAGCCTCTCTGGCTGGGCCTGACGTTGGTAGACATCTCCCAGATCTAGATCTGGATCTGAAATCTTGCACCAAGGCCCCTAGCCTTTTCTGTTTTGAACCGGAGCCCTCCAGATCTCCGTTTCTTCACATTCCAGTCCTAGTTTTTATAGAAAACACCCCTAACTTCAAATGCTTATAACTTTTGTTTTACTAATCCAAATAACACAAACTTTATGTCTATTTTCATTAGAAAAATGCAATGCACATTAATTTGTCATCCATGCTCATGTTTGCATATTAATCTTGCATTTTACTACTGTTATGCATGTGCACCTAAATAACAAACATGGAATGTGTTGGGGTGCTCCATTAAATTGTCCCCTATTCCATTTAATTTGGTTTAGCTCACCTATTATTCATTATCCATGCTAATCAACATTTAATTTTATGGTTAGCTAAACAACTTAAACTTATAATTAATAGTTGGGATTCTGATTCCACTTAAATTGGTTTAGTTGCATCCCCGCATGTCATGCATCCATATCTCGATCATGCTGGATCTTTTGTCATAGTAGTAAATGTTGCATCTGTTGTTTCTTCTAGTACTATGCTTCTTCGCGGATAGGACGTTGAGATGATGTGAGCACCGACAAGTTCTGCTACCTCTACAAGTTGGATTCCAGGCAAGGTTTACTCACATGATACCTATGGCTGCCGTTCCTCACTTGTTACTGATTGTTTCTGTTGTCTTTATTCTAGATTTATGAATCGATGCTTGTGTCTCGATCCTATCATATGTTTACCTTGCAGCCATGTTATAGCCTCCCTCCACTTCCTATTAACTGCTGTTTGTTTACCTTGTTGGCCCTCGTGTCGTAGTTGCATGCTTAGTGTTGTTTGCGCTAGAGTCTTGTTGTCCGTCTTGTCGTCACCTGTTTAGTTTGATAGTTGTGTTTCAACTTAATCAACATCATGTTAATGTTTGGGGTAATAATAATTTGATGATAAGGCACCGGCATGAGGCCCGGCGTGGTTTTGGAGCCTGCTAGTGTCGAACTTGGGAAAACAGTCTTGTCCACCGATCCATGATGAGCGTGCTAACCGCATCCGGGAGGTAGTATGGGACCCCCCTCGGCTTTGACTGAATTTGTTGTTCGTCCAGGGACCACACCTAGTTCGGGTTTTCCATTTGGCATGATAACTTGCAGGTACGATCTCATGGTGCTACGGTGACCTGATTTAGTCATTGCGGCTAGGTGCGGCATGGTCTTAGAGTGCTACAAGGGTCCCGTTTTCTTTAGGGGTTTGAGGAGCCATGCACGCGACAGCTCCCGTTGTTTCAGGATTGGCAGTGGAGACGGAAAAGGTCGTGTCGAGATAACCTGAGTTTTAGTTGGTGGCTCGAGTGTGTACGGGTACTGTAGCGCACCCTGTAGGGATAAATCTTCTTGAGGAGCCGTGTTGTCCGCAGTTATGTGACGACTTGTTGAAAGTGCTGCCTAACAAGTACTCAGACAACTTACACTTAACAATGATAACTTGAGTAGTAAGATAGATATACCTTCATCATATTATCAATGTCATCTTAATCAACTGTGTGAGTTTCCTTGGGTTGCCTCCTTTCTAGGGGGGTGAATCCTGGATGGGTTTGCTTTGGTGAGTAGTTGTAGTTTGTTTCGTCGCGCCTCTCTCATCCCTTTCTAATAGACTACAGTTGTAGTGTGTCTCTGTATATTGTTTAGTGCTGCCTGCTGCCGCTTCATTACAACAACTCCTTCTTTTGTACCCAAAGTATTTGTATCTTGTGATGATTGGTTGCACTAGTATCTTGTGAGTACTGCTTGCCGCTTGTTGGTACATTCAAAGTACTGACCGCATGATTCGGGGATGTATTCAAAATGCAGTCAGCAGGTTTGAAGTTGACGACGTTAGCTTGGGAATCCCTCCGGCTTGGCCTGGGCAGGGTTTGGACGCCATCGGTTATCTTCAGGACTCTTAGTCCAATTTGTATCTTGTCCGTAGTCAGATACTATTTTTAATTCTGCTGTTATTTGGATCTTTGTATTGTATCAGTTGTATTCTTGACTTGTTCGAGTCGTCTTGTATATATCTCTTCTGTTGTTATTGTGGATTATTCGTGAACTCTTGTAATGATTACCGAAAGTTGACAACCCAGGATCGATATTATGCGGATTCTGACGGGAACGCTGAAATCCCCATAGTATCCGATCCAGGGGCGTCACATATTGATATGGGGTGGCCCAATCTTCTCAATGAGCTTCTCTCTCTTTTTGTATTTTTCTGATGTGTGGATAACTAGTGCTACACTGAGACCTCTCACTTAGCATACCCCTATTGCCAGATGCAACAACAATAAAGCTCTTTGGATATTCTCAACTACACACTCTTGCACAAGTAATCAAAGATCACAAGTGGTCCTGTATCCCCCTATTCCCAGATGGAATAACAAGATATCACGCAACTTTGCAGGGTAAACTTCAAGTAGTATGCTTAGCAGCAATACAAACTAGAGGCTAGGGTTTTGTATTTTGGTTTGAACTTGTTCTACCTATACCACACGCAGGTGGTGGACATATATAGGTGGAGGGTGCGGCCACAAGGGGCTCCTTGCGCAAGTCCCCTCCCCCTACTAGGACTAGGACTCCTACTAGGATTAGGAGTCCAACTATGACTCAAAGAGCGATACAAACCGATCCACCGTTAAGGGATTCGGCCAATTATGGTATACAAACCATACCTATTCGAGATAGGATTTTCTATGGCGCATTTGACTTGTTGGAGGCGCCTATCCCCTTGTCCTGATGAATAAAAATTGTTTTTATTGAAATAACAATTGTTATTAATTGTTTTCACCATCTTGGACACTTGTTTTCACCATGGCATTATTGTTTTCACCATCTTCTAACATTTTTTTCACCATGGCTCCTTTGTTTTCACCACTTGTATAATTATCTGCTAGCTCCTCTTGATTGTTCTCCTCCATCATGTTTGTGTCATCAATAAACCTAATCATACATAAATGCATAGACTTAGGTAGTATAACATTCTCATAATCATAAATAGCATAATCAATGAGGATTGAATTCACCTGTTGTTCTAGTAGCTTGGTCCTTGATCTTGTCATTGGTCCAAGTCTCACTTCATCTTGTTTAAGTGGCAATGTACTAGGGATGTCCTCATCATCCTCCCCCCTGAAAAGCCTTGATGTACACATCAAGATTCTCTCCATGATATGGTGTAAAATCCGAAACATTGAAGGAATTACTCACTCCAAACTCATCAATTGGAAGATCTATCTTGTAAGCATTGTCATTTATTTTTGCAATCACTTTGTAAGGACCAACACCTCTTGTCAATAACTTTGATTTCCTTAGCTTAGGGAACCTATCCTTTCGAAAGTGTACCCATACCAAATCTCCCTCTTGAAAAATAACTTCCTTTCTCTTCTTATTTCTCCTTTGAGCAATATCCTTCCCTTTCTTCTCTATGGCATCCATTGTTTTCTCATGTATCTTCTTCACAAAATCAGCCCTTTTGGATGCATCCATGTTAATTCTCTCTTGAATAGGAAGTGGTAATAGATCAAGTGGTGTAGTAGGCCGAAATCCATAAACCACCTCAAAAGGACATAATTGGGTTGTTGAATGTACAGCTCTATTATAGGCAAACTCCACATGTGGAAAACAATCTTCCCACTCCTTCAAATTCTTCTTGATCATAGTTCTCAAAAATGTGGATAAGGTTCTATTCACCACCTCGGTTTGTCCATCTGTTTGAGGGTGACATGTTGTAGAAAACAACAATTTGGTTCCAAGCTTCCCCCATAATGTCTTCCAAAAGTAACTCATGAATTTCACATCTCTATCCGAAAAAATTGTCCTTGGTACTCCATGTAGTCTTACTATCTCCTTGAAAATGAGTGTAGCAATGTGGGAAGCATCATCACTTTTGTGGCAAGCAATGAAGTGTGACATCTTGGAGAATCTATCCACCTCCACAAAAATTGAATCATGTCCCCTCTTTGTCCTTGGTAAGCCTAACACAAAATCCATGCTTATATCTTCCCATGGTGTAGTTGGTGTTGGCAATGGAGTATATAATCCGTGGGGCTTCAATTTGGACTTGGCTTTGTTGCAAGTGATACACCTTTGCACAAATCTATAGACATCTCTCCTCATATGTGCCCAATAGAAATTTTCAGCCAACGTAAGCAATGTTTTCTCTCGTCCAAAATGACCCATCAATCCACCACTATGAGATTACTGTAATAACATCAAACGCAAAGAACACTCACGAATACATAGTTTGTTATCTCTAAACAAAAATCCATCATGTATATGATATTTATCCCAGGCCTTCAAATTAGAACATTTACTGTAGGGTGTACAAAATTATTTATCTTGAGCATATAGTGGCTTTAATTCTTCTAGACCCGAAACTTGCACATCCAATTTAGTGAGTAGCATATTTTTCCTAGACAAAGCATCAGCTACCACATTATCTAATCCTTTCTTGTGTTTAATAATGTATGGGAAAGATTCAATAAATTCTACCCATTTAGCATGTCTCTTATTAAGATTGGATTGATTCTTTAAAAATTTCAATGGCTCATGATCAGAATGTATAATAAATTCCTTTGGCCACAAATAATGTTTCCAAACCTCAAGAACTCTAAGAAGTGCATACAATTCTTTATCATAGACAGAATAATTCAATTGTGCTCCATGTAATTTTTCAGAAAAATAAGCAATTGGTTTCTTATCTTGCATTAACATTCCTCCAATACCTATGCCACTAGCATCACATTCAATCTCAAATTGTTTATTAAAATTAGGTAGCATTAATAATGGGGCCGAAATCAACTTATTTTTCAAAGTGTCAAAAGCAATATCTTGAGCAACCCCCACTCGAAATTTACACCTTTCTTAGTCAAATCATTTAAAGGGGCAGCAATACTACTAAAATATTTCACAAATCTTCTATAAAATCCAGCTAGTCCATTAAAACTTCTTACTTGACTCACATTCATGGGAATTGGCCAATTTTTAATTGCTTCAATTTTAGATTCATCCACTTCTATCCCATGTTTAGAGACAACATAACCAAGAAATATGACCTTATCTTTGCCAAAAGTGCACTTCTCTAAATTTCCATACAATTTATTTTCTCTTAGCACATGCAAGACTTGTCTAATATGATCAATGTGTTCATCTTCATTGTGGCTATATATATGAGAATATCATCAAAGTAAACAACCACAAATTTGCCAATAAAATCTCTCAAAACATGGTTCATTAATCTCATGAAAGTATTAGGTGCATTAGTTAATCCAAAAGGCATTACTAACCACTCATATAAACCAAATTTTGTTTTAAAGGCTGTTTTCCACTCATCCCCTTCTTTCATTCTTATTTGATGGTAACCACTACGCAAATCAATTTTAGAAAAAACAGCACTACCAAATAATTCATCTAACATGTCTTCCAAACGTGGTATAGGATGACGATAACGAATAGTGATATTGTTAATTGCTCTACAATCTGCACACATGCGCCAGGTACCATCTTTCTTAGGAACTAAAATAACAGGAACAACACAAGGAGATAAGCTTATTCGAATGTAACCTTTATGAAGAAGATCTTGTACTTGTTTCTTAATTTCCTTTGTCTCTTGGGGATTTGTCCTATAGGGAGCTCGGTTTGGTAATGAAGATCCAGGAATTAAATCAATTTGATGCTCAATCCCTCTCAATGGTGGTAATCCCAAGGACACTTCTTCTGGAAAAACATCATCAAATTCCTGCAAAACATTACAAACACCAATAGAAAGAGGAGTCATGTCATTAGAAACTAAAATTTCCCCCTTGTGCATGAGCACTATAGGTAGTAGGCTAGGATCATCCTCAAACTCTCTCAAAACCTCTTTGGTGGCTTTCATTGTCAAGAGGCTCACTCCCTTACTTTTTCCACTCGTCCTAGGTTTGTTTTCACCCATGGAAGTAGTGTTTTCACTCATATTTTCCCTGTCTGTTTCTTTCTCTTGATTTACTTCCACTTTTTGTCTTGATTCATTCACTATTTGTTGGGGTGTCATATGCCTCAATATGATATCCTTATTGTTCCAATTCAATTGATAAGTGTTTGCTCTCCCATTGTGTAGTACTTTTCTATCAAATTGCCATGGTCTTCCAAGTAATAGATGGCAAACTGACATGGGAACCACATCACACTCAATAGTATCCTTGTATGTCCAATTTGGAACTCCACTCTCACAATTTGGCATACTCTTATTTCCTCCTTGTCATTGAGCCATTGAATATAATATGGATGTGGGTGTGGAATATATCTCAACCTTAGCTTTGCACATAAATTCTTGCTTGATAAATTTCTGCAACTCCCTCCATCAATGATCACCTTGCAAGCCATGTTAGGACCAACAATTGCCTTGGTTTGAAACAAATTGCATCTTTGGCTCTCATCATTGCTAGGAAGAATACCCAATGCTTTGGTGCAAACAATAGTTGGATAATTGGTAGCAAAGGCATCAATAGGACCATCATCATCATCATCATCATCATCATATGCATCCTCCTCATTGGGATCAACATCATCTCCAGTCTCATACTCATCATTAGCATTGAGAATCATAACTTTCTTGTTTGGGCAATCTCTCTTAAATTGACATTTTCCTCCACAAGTGTGGCATGTGATGTCTCTATTTCTTGGAGGAGGTGTAGCACCACTAGAACCCGAAGTAGATGTAGTAGCTTTCTTGGAACTTGTTGAATTTGGCTCGGGTTTGGAACTAGAAGTACCACCGGTTGAAGTACTTGGAGGTGTAGGTGATGAGAAATTTGATTTTTGTGAGGGAAAACTTCTCCTTGTACTCATCAATTTCTCCTCTTGCAATCACTTTTCGACCTCCCTTGAATTATGTAGTAATTCACTCATATTGGCATAGGGAATATGCCTCACAAGGCTTTTTACTTTTAATTGCAATCCACTGAAGAATATTTGTTGTTTGTTCAGGTGCCTCTCTAATCCGAGCCCTTTGTATGATTTACTTCATCTCTTTGTAATAGGCATCAACTGTCTTGGATCCTTGGTTCAATTGTTGTAATTTGTCATAGAGAGTTCTAATATAGTTCTTGGGAACAAATCTCTCCCTTAGCAATTGTTTCATCTCTCTCCATGTGTTCACCTCAAGTTCTTTATTCTCTTCTCTATCCTTTGTAATGCCATCCTACCACAAAAGAGCATAGCCATCAAATGAAGAAGATGCAAGTTTCACTTTCCTCTCCTCTTGATAGTCATGGAGTCTCCATAATTTCTCAATTTTGAGCTCCCACATCAAGTACTCTTCCACATCTTCAGAATCACAAGCAAGAGTAGGTATAGAGAATTTTCGTTTTCCCAAGCCATCATCCTCTCTATTGTTTTCCAAGGGCACTCTCCTTGCCACTCCAATACGGCCTCCATTGTGATTTCCTCTCCCATCATCAACTATAGAAGCAACTTGTGGTACTTGTTGCATATTTCTCATCATTTTCATCATAGTAGCCATCTCTTGTTGCAAAGCCCTCACAGATGTTTGTATAGGATCAACAGATTCTTGTGATGCACAAGCTTCTATTTTTAAATCTAGAATAGTCATCTCCTTTCTCAATTGCTCATAATTCTTATCAACTTCCTCATTAATTCTATGATAGATATCCTCTTTCCATGCCTCATAGTCCTCGGGATTCTTCTTTACCTGCCCAGCAACATCACTAGACAAACTCATGATTAACTTGTTAGTAAAAAAATAATCAATGGGTTTGTCGTGCCTCTCACAACTCACTCAAAAACCAAGCAAAGATGGCTTTACTTAATGTTCCAAGAGTGAAAAGGATCAACTTACCAAGAAGGAGCAATGATTAATGTGCTTTGGTGTGAGAAGAGAATAACCGAGCTATCAAGTATCACAATGCAAACAGGGTTTTTGGTGGGGCTTGGTTGGGAATCCTAACAACACCAAAATCACAACTCTAATGAACTGCTTAATGTGATAAAAATTACTAAGGAAACACACTCACACTTGGAGACAATTGTGCCTTAGCAAATATATGGTAGAGATTTTGCAAGCACTAGAAAGACACTAGCAAATACTCAATGAAACAGACACAAGATTGCTCAATTTGTCCACAAAATATCCAATATGAAATAGCTCCCACTAGTGATAAGTAGCACAACCTCTTTTGATTTTTTCTTTCTTTCTATTTTTTTATACTTTTTCCTGTTTCTCTATTTTTTTGATTTTTTCAATGGCCTTTGAATCAACTAGGAGCAACAAAGTAGATGGAAAACAAAGAGTGGACAAAAATTTGATCAAGTTGAGCAGCCTGTTAGAGCAATAAAACATCTAGTCTTTGGGTTTTGGTACCTAAATATGGCTGTAGAATGGTTTTAGCTAGGGCTTATCAAAGATCAGATCATAAACCTAGAGATAACAAGGAGTAAAACAAAAGAAAAACTAAGAAACAGTGTGAAGAAACAGTCCACGACAGGGATTTTTGCCCACGGCAGAGAAACGAGCGCGCGGCAGGCTGGCGACAGCGTGCAGTGGCTCACGGGAGTGGTGCGGTAACGCGCCGGTGTCGTGTGCTGCGGGTGGGTGCGGGCGTGGGATTTGTAAGCGCGCGCAAGGGGTAATCCGACTGCGGCAGGGAACGGTGCGAGCGGCAGGGAGTTGGCGCGTTTGTGTGCCGCGGCAGACTCGGAGTCCGAGTTCGACCAGGGCTAGGAACGCGTGCGCTGGTAAGGGTTTTTGGAAGGGCGCGGCATGGAAAGTGTTGGCGGCAGCGAAACAAACAGAAACCGTGCCGTGGCAGGAATCCGATTGCAAGTGGAATAGTGGTTGCGGTAGGGATTTTTCTGCTGCGATTGGTAAGGGATTGTAATCCGATTGTGGCTATGAACTCAAGCACAAATAGAACCAAGCTAGCCCGCACAATATAGCAACTCGAAAAACTAGATCACCTTGAACAAGATGTAGGTCTAGACTTTCCCGAGAGAAAGAACACACGGCATCACTATATTTTTGTGAGATTTTTTGATATGTAGGAAACAAAAGATAGCTAGATGAACACTAACCCTAAAAGATGAAAATCTAAAAATAGAAAAACAGAAACACAAATCAACAAAAAGCAGAAACTATGTAGATGCAAATTGGTGTTGATCTAGGCTCTGGCAAAAACTAACCCTAATATTTTTGGCTTTTTCTGGATAGGAATAAAAACAACTAAAAGTAAAGATAACTTGCTCACCGAGGCAACCTGAGAATCTGATACCTAGATGATATGGGGTGGCCCAATCTTCTCAGTGAGCTTCTCTCTCTTTTTGTATTTTTCTGATATGTGGATAACTAGTGCTACACTGAGACCTCTCACTTAGCAGACCCCTATTGCCAGATGCAACAACAATAAAGTTCTTTGGATATTCTCAACTACACACTCTTGCACAAGTAATCAAAGATCACAAGTGGTCCTGTATCCCCCTATTCCCATATGGAATAATAAGATATCACGCAACTTTGCAAGGGTAAACTTCAAGATGAATGCTTAGCAGCAATACAATCTCAAGGCTAGGGTTGGTTGGTTTTGGTTCAAACTTGTTCTACCTAAACCACACGCAGGTGGTGGACATATATAGGTGGATGGTGCTTCCACAAGGGGCTCCTTGCGCAAGTCTCCCCCTCCTACTAGGACTAGGAATCCTACTAGGACTAGGAGTCCAACTATGACTCAAAGAGAGATACAAACCGATCCAGCATTAAGGGATTCGGCCAAATATGGTATACAAACCATACCTATTCGAAATAGGATTTTCTATGGCGCATTTGACTTGGTGGAGGCGCCTATCCCGTTGTCTTGATGAATAACAATTGTTTTTAGTGAAATTACAATTGTTATTAATTGTTTTCACCATCTTGGACACTTGTTTTCACCCCTGTTTTTAAGCACTTGTTTAATATTAAATTAGCAAGCCTCTTAAGACTTTTGTAAGATAATTAAGTGGACAACATGTTTGTGTAGTCATGTTTATCTATGCAATATAAGTGGTGTGTTCTTTTCACTCACTTGGGGATTTTTCTCCTAAGGAAAACATTTGTTTTCTATTTGTTTTCCTTTGTTTTCCACTAAAGTTCTTAAGGGAATATTTTCAAAACCTTGAGGTAACACTTAATATCAAATTATAAATGTGTTATTGATGGTTAGGAATCAACTTGACCTTGAAATAAAATTAATTGGAAAAGCTTTCATTAGGTTTTCCAATATAAATTTTGTCCTGGAAAACAGCCAAGTAGCTGTTTTCAGCCCTTGTTTTCCATCACAAGGATTATCCAATTATGGATTTTCTTTGATCAAGACTACTCTCTGTTATGAGGACAACAAAACTACACCCTTGGAAAAACTTACAAAGATAATTAACACACACACTTCCATGATTGTTTTTGAGCCATCTTGTTAAGGCAGATTTTTAGGCAGTGTGAAAACAGAGAAAGTGCTTACTTTGCCAATTGTTTTCAGAGCCTTAAACACCTCCATTTTCAGATCAAATGGTTGGTTATGAAACTTGGGTAGTTGCTCTTTGTTGAGAATTTTAAATCACCCATTTTTTACTTTGTTTTCTTGGTGAAAATAGCTCAAACTTTTGCTATCTCTGTCTGTTTTTCCAGCACTTAGAAAAATTCAGAAAACTGTCTAACTGAATTTTCTGAAAGAACAGTGATTACACTTTTAGACTTAATGAATCATCTTGTGTGTGATGATCCAAGCCAGGCCACTTTGCCATTTCGAAACCACTTGGCATTGAGCTTCTAGAAGGGGCATTGGATCACTTTTTGGTTGACCAGGGAGGGAGAGAGTGAGGTGGCAAGTGGACTAGTTGTGATGTCATTTGGAGTTGTTGAAATAGTTGTTTTTTTTGCTTTTGCCCATCCCTTGGCCCTTACTGTGGCTTTGCTCACGTATTGGTACTAGGAAAAACCCTAGGGCACCTCCTAGAGGTCATGCCACCCTTGGCAACCCCCCAAGGGGCAAGCCATGCCCATGCCATGCCAACCCGAGCACACCCCCTTGCAATCCACCTCTATAAGCAACCCCGAGCTTATCCCTCTCGCCAGCACACTCACCTCACCCCACTCACTCACCCCATCGAGCTCTCGCTTGCTCGTTCGCTCTCTGCGAGCGAGGCAAGCCGTGCCCATTTTCGGGCCCGAGCAGATCGAGCTCAAGGTGGCGCCACGAGCACGGCTTCCCTCACCCTCTTTTCTCTTCCACAGTGACCCCCTCACTCGTGCGCATCTCCCTGACATCCTCCTGCTCTCGATCGTTTGCAGGTTGGCCCGCGCCGTCGCCGCCGTGTCCGCCTCGCCGTCGCAGAGGAAAGACCGACGTGGAGAGCTCCATCCTCGCCGTCACCGCGCCACCTGCACCCCACAGCACCACCGCCGTCACTCGCAGCGCCACAGCATCCCTAGGTGAGCCACTAGCCCGTGCCGTGCGCGCCCGTGACGTGTTCGTCCGCGGGATAGAGAGAGAAAGAGAGGAGAGAGGCGCGGGGAGGAAGAAGAGCGGAGGGCCGTCGATCTGCGCATCGACGGTTCCCTTTGAACCCATCCGTTCGCGCGCGCGCGCGTGCGCTGGCAGGCTGGTCTGCGCGCTGGCTGGGCCGCGCAGGCAGATCTGGCCCATTTGGGCTGGGTTTTATTTTTCGTTTAAAATTAACAGATCTATGCATGTTTACTTTAGCTAGTTTTGGTCAAGTTAGAATATTATTTTCTCTTAGCCAGTTTTTGTGCTCATAGCCACACATTTTCCTAGCCATGTCCCACTGGCAGATTCCAATTTTGAATGTCCATGATTTTTCAATAAATCATATGCCAGACAGTACCCTTAAAATTGAAATGAATAGAACTTCAAAAATACATAATATTTTTGAGCAAACTCCGCTGTTTTGGAAAGCCCTTGTCAATAACTACCAGTATAATTTTAGTTTGCACCAAGGTGAGGTACCATTTGGAAATGCCATCCATTTTGGTGAAACATCTGTGAGCTATTCCAAGAATTTTAGGGGAAGTTTGGGACATTATTTTTGAGTGGGACCAATTGGAGATGATTGGTAATGTTAAGGGATATCACATACTAGAAGGATTTCATATTTTGAGCCATAGAAAAAAATTGGGAGACAGAACAAGTTTGGGTACTTTTCTGTCTAGTTTAAATTCCTAGATCTTGTTTGATATGTTCATTTTGTGATGTGCAAATGATGTTTTCTTGCTTGTAATGTTGTTTTCCAGTGTGGTTATGATGTTTACAAGTTATATGAACTTGTTAGAATAGATGGCTTGAGTGGTAGAATTTTTAGAATTATTCTGCATGCATAGATCTTGGTCATAGCTTAATTTTTACTTATGTTTTGAGTAGATCATGTTTTGCTTATTAGGTTTATTGCTAGATTAATTTTCATGGAACCAGTACCATTTAGGTACTGTTATTTTGGTCATAGCACCTCTGGTTGCTTGGTGCTTGTGTTTGAAATAGATTTAAATAGCATTGCTTAAGTCTAGATTTTCAAACTAGAATGTTCATGCATGCCCTTTTTGTCTTGTTTTCCACTAGGAAAAATATGGATATTTGTGGTTGAAAACAGAGGGTGTAATGTCTTTGTGGCATTTTTATCTTGGTGTTTTCACCTCTGATATATTTCCTCTCAAGTAGTATAAAAGCATGAGTAACACTTGGGTGACTAGGAATTAATCTCCTCACTTGTGTAGCATTTTATGCCTAGTTTTCCTTGTTTAAGAGCTAAACTTTTAAAGTTGTTTTGTGGGATCCAGTAGCATTTTGGTACTGGTTAGAGGAGTATTTTGCCTCTGTTAGTTTGCACACTTGTGCATAAAAGTAACAAGTGTAGTCTAAACTAGTCTAGTATTTTTCCTAATTTTCTACTAGTATGAGTAGGAGTTTTTGGAGCTAGTTTGTTTGTTTTGAGCACTTTTATAAAAGTGACCAGAGGCTTATTAACCTCTTTGTGAGAATTATTTCTAGTGGAACACCCACTGGTATTTTTGTATCATGGTGGATAATGAGCTTGACTTGTTGTCATGAGCCTTTTTCACCACTTGCATATTTTAGCTTATTTTGTGTGCTTGCCATAGAGATTGTTGGGGTAGTTTTTAGACATCAATTTGTGTTGTATGTGACACCCTACTGTCTAGTAACATGGGTTTTACCCCACTGGTCCATGGTGCTCTTAACAAAAATCATTGAGTTTGGCCACACATAAACACTAGGGAAAAGCAGATTTTCCCACTATAGTTTTTATGCCAATTTTTCCTATAAGAGAGTTGGGTATTTTGGGGGATACTTTTGAGTGCTTGCTGTATGTATCACTTGTAGCATTGTTTGTCTTGGTTGGTTCTGAAAGTGTGCTTTTATTTCTTTTTACGACGTTAGAAAACGAGGAGGAAGGAATTGCTGAGGAAGGGTATTGCAACTCCTGTTACTTTCAGGACCAGGACCATCACTTGTACCAAGGCAAGCCATACTAATGCTTGCTATATAAATACTTATCATTATCTATCATGCATGCTTTTCACTTCTGAAGTTTTCACAAAATTAGATCTTCAAAACTATTTTTGTGTGAATACTACTACTATTAATATTACTAGAAGAAGGGATCATAATTAATAGTCAACTTGGTATTACCAAGCCCTTAGCCACTAAATGGTATATAAATACCATTCACCAAATTAAAACTTGAGTTCTAAATGAACTAAATAAAATGTGTTTTTGTAAACAAATGCCTTATGGAAGAAAAACCCCGGAGGAAGGGTGAGACCCTGTCTACCGGAAGGATGTCATGTTGGAAAGTTTGAGAAATGTTTAAAAAAGACACATAACCTAGTCTTCGCTGGACAACCATTATCGTACTGCCACTTTACCCCAACATGGGTAAGGGGCTTGATTAAAAACTTGTTAAGGTTAGTATGTGTGCTATCTCAAGTGCTATAGGGGATTGGATCCTCCGAACCGAAATGTCGCTAGGAGTGAGAATACGAGACATCTAAAGTGTGGGATTAATTTTCCCTCTGGATGCAGCAGTTGGGTCTCCTGTTTGGGCGGTGTGTGACACGGCTTGCCAGGGAGGGTAACCCCAATTGAAGAGATAGTCATGTACTAGCTTGTACATAGTGGATAGTCAAGATCAGCTATCCGATGTTCTCATAGGTTGTGAACAGTCCATGGTTGTTTCATGGCGGAATTCGGGATCTAGTGGAAATGTGTACACCTCTGCAGAGTAAAACTATTTCGAAATAGCCGCGTCCTCGGATATGGACGGTTGAATGGCCATGTAGCTAGTATTGTGTCAACTTTTCAAAAGAGGTTTTGAAGGATGGTTTTGTACCTGCGAGGTACTAAGGAGGAATGCCTTGGTATCTGCGAGATACGGATGAGAAGGAAACTACTACTAAAGGTTTCTGAAAAGAAAAACTTTCTTTTCTAAACCAAATCTTATAAAACCTCCGAGATATGTGATATCTACGAGAGAAAAACTACATTATTTTAAATAATCTTTCACAAAGAACTAAATCTGAAACATCAACCATGATAAATCTTTTATCTGTCATGGGTAGCTGAACCATATGTATGGCCTACCCATCCCACCAAATAAGCACGTATGCATAATTGTAAGCTTATAAAGGATGTCTTGTTGAGTACATTCAAATGTACTCATTTGGTTTCGCCCCTGGTATCTACTTATCAGACTACGAGGAGCCACCTCAGGAGGAGTTCTACACTGATGGCCCTGCGAGTTAGGATCGCCTCCCAGTCAGCAGCCTGTAGGATGAGGCGTGACTCGGGTTCTACTACGCTATGCTTATCGTCTTCCGCTGTGTTTACTTTGAATTGTCTGTCCTGTGTGACAGTTGTCAAGAACTTGGTCATGTGACCATTTATGTAAGACTCTAATATTCGTGTAATGGATGATGTATTCTGTATGCCAACTACGTATGTTGTTCACGACTGGTTATTCTAGGATCGTGAATGAATGCATATGAGGGGTTCTGGCCCTCCGGTCTGGGGCCTCTACAAAGTTGGTATCAGAGCCATCCTGACTCTAGGAGACCTTAGTTAGCATGGACGTTAGTGTATACTCCAAAAATCTAGAGTACAAATAAAAAAAAATTGTATATAAGACTATGTATAAAAATACTCCCTATATCCCACCACCTCTCTGGGTTAGACTCTATTTGCATTAAGGTTATTCTTTGCATGAACCTAAAACTTTGCACACTTTGATCTAACTTAAACTATACTTAAAATTTTGTGTAGATGGACGTGGACATCACCGTGGCTTTTCAGTTGGGACGTCCACGTGGCGAGTCTTTTCTTTTCGAGGAGAGGCTAGTAGCTATGGCTACTGTGTTGGGGCGCCCACTCCCGGAGCTGCGAGGAGGACTAGTTGTCGGGGCACCTCTGGAGGGAGACTGGTACGCGGAGGTCACTATCCGCGCACCTCTGGCTAGCCCGACAGTGGAGGCCTACGTTTTCCGTGCTGTTGATCGTTCTTGGAACGAGGCTGCGGTGCGTGTGATTCAGGAGTCAGTAGCACGTCTGGCACACATCGGGGAGTACATGTTCATCGGTTCCCGGTTCGAGCTGATTGGGAGACGTGATGAGGATGGCATACCACTTCCTGTCGAGCCAGACTTCACCACTGTTGGTCCCCACTTGGACGAGATGGAGATTCTGCTACACCGCACTCAGCTCAGGTTGGACGACCAGCGACTTGACACCCACCACGGCATATTGGTGCACCACACACTGATAGCCGAGACTGACGAGCTGAGGGCTGAGCGTCACGACAGCCAGGAGGAGAGTGGAGCTCTGGCATAGCAGTTGTCCCAGTTGAGGGAGGAGTTGGAGGCCACTACCGCGAGGCACCGTGCCTTGCGGAGGCAGCTGAGGGCCACCAGCCTGGGCCGTGCACGTCTCACCACTAGGATGACGGCTCTGGAGGGGGCTAACGCCGTTCTGCGCGGCAGGCTTCAGATAGCTCGTGAGGACATAGCCGCGAGAGACGCTGCCGTGGAGGAGCTTGAGGAGGAGGACGTAGAGCTCAACAGGGAGATTGAGGGGCTTCTGCCTATTGAGGACGTTCCCTCCGACTTGGAGGGGATGGATATGAGCGAGGCTAGCGAGCAGGATGATGATGACCTGCTTGGCGAGGAGGAGGAGGACCCTGAGGAGCGTATCTTCGACGTTGGGGACAGCGACGACTCTGTGTAGTCGCAGCCTTCTCACCCTTAGCACATGATGCTGGTCTAGATGCTAGTTACGGATGCTAGGTCGTTTTGCTAGATAGTTTGCTAGTAGTAGCCTTGCGATGACCCACCAATCGCACCCCCTGTAGCTCGATGAAGCCTTGCTTGTAAGATATGGCTTGTAATGTGTGTGTGTAATGTTGAAAACTCTGTTTAATTATTATGGTAAGTGAAGTCTTCGGCGTGGTTTTCTGATGTTTGTCACTACTTTGCATTCATTTCATCCGTGTTTGCAACTGCCCCGCTCTTGTTTTTGAAACATATCACTCGTACTCCTTTTTGTGGATATTAAAGGTACTGGGTTTTCAAAAACAAGAATCCTTTTTCTTAGACTTACACCTGTTTCACTTCAGCATGGCACCCCGTCGCGAACCCCCACCGCCACCACCAGCCACAATGGAGGCGCTGTTGGCCCTGCTGATGGAGGATCGCCAGGCCACCCGAGCTGAGAGTGCAGCTACCATTGCCGCTCTGCAACAACTGGCTGCTGCCAACAACCACAATGGCAATGGCAATGGTGCTCGCTCGAGGCTGAGATACTTTCAGCACACCAACCCCCCAGTCTTCACTAGGATTGTGGAGCCTCTCGATGCTGACGACTGGCTCCGCACCATGGCAAACAAGCTGGAAGTTGCTGCAGTTCAGGAGAATGATAAGGTCCTGTTTGCCTCCCATTTCCTTGCTGGTCCTGCCAGGACTTGGTGGGAAACTACACGTGAAACCGTTGCTGCTGGTCACGTGTTCAACTGGGAGGATTTCTCTGCAAGATTCCGTAAGTACCACATTCCCCAAGGAATGATGGCACTTATGCGGGAGAAATTTCTGAAGCTGACGCAGGGAAGTATGCCTGTATCTGAGTACTGGGAAAATTTCACTACTCTGTCCAGGTATGCACAGGAGGATATTAACACTGATGCTAAGAAAAGGGAGAGGTTCTTAAATGGGCTGGATGATGAGCTCCAGTGCTCTCTAGTGGTGGTTCCATTTCAGGATTTGGAGACCCTTGCTAATGCCGCTATGGTGCTGGAGCACAAGCGGAAATCTGCTGCTGATAACCGCAAGAGGAAAATGACTGCCCATGGAGGACCTAGTGCTCAAAGGACTCGCAACACTCCGTATGTGAGGCCACCATCCCACAAGGCGCCTGCTTATGCACCCCGCCCCAGCCACAACTATGCACCAAGGCCCAACAACTACAACAACCATGCACCTTATGCACCAAGGTACGGAGGAAATAGCTATGGTGGTAACCATGGTAATCACTCTGGAAATAATCATGGGAACCGCTTTGGAGGCAACCATGGAGGAAGTGGGAACAACTCCAACAATGCTTCCAAGCCAAACCCAAGCTCAAAGCCGTCTGGAGGTTGCTTTGCCTGTGGAAAGGAGGGTCACTTCGCTCGTGAGTGCCCCAACAAAGCTACTGCTCCAGCCCAGCCTAATGCAACCAAGATGAATCATGGTCCTTCCACTGGACGGCAGAATAGGATGAAGGGACACCTGAACCACGTCAATGCTGCAGAAGCTCAGGAGGCACCAGACATGGTGATGGGTATGTTTCCTGTCAACTCGGTGCCAGCCGCAGTACTGTTTGATTCTGGTGCATCGCATTCCTTTGTCACTAAACCGTTTGCTGAGAAGAGTGGTATGAAGCATTCCCGTATGCACAACCCTATGTTAGTACAAATACCTGGGGATAGTACTAAAGCCAACCTAATTTGCAATGAGGTACCAGTAGAAATACAAGGGAAAACTTTTCATGCCGATCTTATAGTGCTGGGATCCAAAGGGATAGAAGTGGTACTCGGTATGAACTGGATGACCAAGTATAAGGGAGTTATTGACTGCACTAAGAAATCTATTGAAATGATCTCCGAGGATGGGGACAAGGTTGCGTACACTGCAACTAAACCCTCGTCAAAAGTTCACTGCCGCACTGGTATAGCCCACCCTGTCCTTGAGGAAGTCTTGGTCGTTTGCGAATACCCGGATGTTTTTCCTGAAGAATTACCCGGTATGCCCCCTGATCGGGATATCGAGTTTGTGATCGAGTTAGTGCCCGGAACTGGACCCATAGCACAGAAGCCGTATCGGATGAACCCGAAAGAATTAGATGAGTTGAAGACACAGCTGGATGACATGTTAAGAAAAGGCTTGATTCGCCCTAGTGCATCGCCATGGGGATCTCCGATAATTTTTGTGGAAAAACGGGACGGTACCACTCGTTTATGTGTGGACTACCGTAAGTTGAATGATGTTACCATCAAGAACAAATACCCGTTGCCCAAAATTGAAGACCTGTTTGACCAGCTGAATGGGGCTGTAATCTTCTCAAAGATCGACCTTCGGACTGGTTATCACCAATTGAAAGTCCGTGACACTGATATTCCCAAGACTGCTTTCACCACTCGTTACGGACTGTATGAATACACTGTGATGTCCTTTGGTCTAACCAATGCCCCTGCCTATTTCATGAATCTCATGAATAAGGTATTCATGGAATTTCTGGACAAGTTTGTCGTGGTGTTTATTGACGACATTCTCATTTATTCGAGGAGTGAGGAAGAACACGAAGAACATCTGAGAATTGTGCTCGGAACACTTCGTGAGCATCAATTGTATGCTAAGTTTAGCAAATGTCAATTCTGGTTGACGGAAGTCGGGTTTCTTGGACATGTAGTGTCTGCGGGAGGTATATCTGTTGACCCTACTCTAGTTCAGTCTGTGGAGAAGCGTGCTGCTCCGACCAACCAGACTGAAGTCAGATCCTTTTTGGGTTTGGCAGGATATTACCGCAAGTTTGTTCAAGGATTCTCGAGTATAGCCAGACCCCTCACCCAGTTGCTCAAGAAGGATAGCAAGTTTCTATGGACAGACAAGTGTGAAGAGAGTTTCAATGAGTTGAACCGTCGACTTGTGTCCGCTCCGATCCTTATAATGCCGGATATCACCATGAATTTCGACGTATATTGTGACGCTTCTAAGCTTGGTCTGGGAAGCGTACTTATGCAAGAAGGGAAAGTGATATCTTTTATATCCCGCCAGTTGAGACTCCACGAGTTGAATTACCCCACTCATGACTTAGAGCTTGTTGCCGTTGTTCATGCCCTCAAGGCATGGCGGCACTTTCTTATGGGAAGAAGAGTGGAAATTTACACGGACCATAAGAGTTTAAAGTATATCTTTACTCAACGTGAACTCAACATGAGGCAGCGCCGCTGGATTGAGCTCATTAAGAATTATGATCCGAGTATTCATTATCACCCTGGAAAGGCAAATGTGGTTGCGGATGCTCTTAGTCGAGAGCCGGCCTCTCTAAATACTATGATTCTAGTAAGGCAGCCCGAGTTGTGGAAAGAGCTAGACCAGCTTGGCATTGAAGTGGTCAGCTATGGCATGTTAGATGCCATAGAACTTAAACCAACTCTCGTTGACCAAATCAAAGAAGCACAGAAAGGCCAGAAAAGTATTGATGGTATTAAGGCCCGCATGGAGAAGGAGAAGGTTGCTGGGTTTACCATCGATGCTGATGGGGGATTGTGGTACGAAGGCCGTATTTGTGTTCTCTCTGAGTCTGATCTCAAGCAGACCATCATGGCCGAAGCTCATGAGACCATGTATTCTATCAATCCTGGAGGAACAAAGATGTATCAAGACCTGAAGGAGAGATTCTGGTGGCATGGAATGAAGCGGGAGATTGCTTCATTTGTAGCAAGTGCCATGTCTGCCAGCAAGTGAAGGCTGGGCACCAGCGTCCCGCTGGCTTGCTCCAGCCGTTGCAAGTGCCTGTTTGGAAATGGGATGAAGTGGGAATGGACTTCATCACTGGACTTCCTAGGTCCAGGCGAGGAAATGATTCTATATGGGTTGTCGTGGACAGGCTCACGAAAGTTGCTCACTTTATTCCTGTCCGGACCACCTATCATGGAGATCAGCTTGCTGATCTTTACATTGCTCGGATTGTCAGCCTACACGGAGTCCCCAGCAGGATTGTGTCTGATCGAGGTACACAGTTCACATCTAGATTTTGGAAGAAGTTGCACGAGAGTTTGGGAACCAAATTAGCTTTTAGCACAGCCTATCACCCGCAGACTGATGGACAAACAGAGCGTGTGAACCAAATTCTGGAAGACATGCTCCGTGCTTGTGTGTTGTCCTATGGAGTTAAATGGGAAGACTGTCTGCCTTTCGCAGAGTTTTCTTACAACAACAACTATCAGTCTAGCTTGCAAATGGCCCCTTTTGAAGCATTGTATGGACGCAAATGCCGTACACCTTTAAATTGGACTGAGACTGGAGACAGTCAGTTTTTTGGTGTGGACACTTTGAAAGCTGCAGAGGAGCAGGTCCAACTTATTCGGGAACGTTTAAAGACAGCTCAATCTCGTCAGAAGAGTTATGCTGATACGAAGCGTCGTGATGTCTCTTTCAGCATTGGAGATTTCGTGTACCTCCGTGTTACGCCACTCAAAGGGATGCAGCGTTTCCATGTCAAAGGAAAGCTGGCCCCCAGGTATATTGGCCCTTTTAAGATCTTGGCACGTCGTGGCGAAGTTTCTTATCAGTTAGAATTACCTGAGGATCTATCTGTGTTTCACAATGTTTTCCATGTGTCATTGCTCCGGAAATGTCTGCAAGTACCTGAGAAGGATCTCTCCTATCAAGATGTAGATTTCAGGACCATTGATATCAATGATGACTTGACTTATCATGATAGACCCCTGCGGGTTCTCGAGGAGATTGTGCGCTCCACCAGGAGGCGTGCTATAAAATTCCTTAAGATTCAGTGGATGAATCACTCTGAGGAAGAAGCTACCTGGGAGCGTGAGGATGAGATCGGGAAGGATTTCCCTGATTTTCTTAAAGCCTAGACCCGCAAATCTCGGGACGAGATTCTTTTAAGGGGGGGGGGAGATTTGTCACACCCCTGTTTTTAAGCACTTGTTTAATATTAAATTAGCAAGCCTCTTAAGACTTTTGTAAGATAATTAAGTGGACAACATGTTTGTGTAGTCATGTTTATCTATGCAATATAAGTGGTGTGTTCTTTTCACTCACTTGGGGATTTTTCTCCTAAGGAAAACATTTGTTTTCTATTTGTTTTCCTTTGTTTTCCACTAAAGTTCTTAAGGGAATATTTTCAAAACCTTGAGGTAACACTTAATATCAACTTATAAATGTGTTATTGATGGTTAGGAATCAACTTGACCTTGAAATAAAATTAATTGGAAAAGCTTTCATTAGGTTTTCCAATATAAATTTTGTCCTGGAAAACAGCCAAGTAGCTGTTTTCAGCCCTTGTTTTCCATCACAAGGATTATCCAATTATGGATTTTCTTTGATAAAGACTACTCTCTGTTATGAGGACAACAAAACTACACCCTTGGAGAAACTTACAAAGATAATTAACACACACTTCCATGATTGTTTTTGAGCCATCTTGTTAAGGCAGATTTTTAGGCAGTGTGAAAACAGAGAAAGTGCTTACTTTGCCAATTGTTTTCAGAGCCTTAAACACCTCCATTTTCAGATCAAATGGTTGGTTATGAAACTTGGGTAGTTGCTCTTTGTTGAGCATTTTAAACCACCCATTTTTGACTTCGTTTGCTTGGTGAAAACAGCTCAAACTTTGCTATCTCTGTCTGTTTTTCCAGCACTTAGAAAAATTCAGAAAACTGTCTAACTGAATTTTCTAACAGAACAGTGATTACACTTTTATACTTAATGAATCATCTTGTGTGTGATGATCCAAGCCAGGCCACTTTGCCATTTCGAAACCACTTGGCATTGAGCTTCTAGAAGGGGCACTGGATCCCTTTTTGGTTGACCAGGGAGGGAGAGAGTGAGGTGGCAAGTGGACTAGTTGTGATGTCATTTGGAGTTGTTGAAATAGTTGTTTTTTTTGCTTTTGCCCATCCCTTGGCCCTTACTGTGGCTTTGCTCACGTATTGGTACTAGGAAAAACCCTAGGGCACCTCCTAGAGGTCATGCCACCCTTGGCAACCCCCCAAGGGGCAAGCCATGCCCATGCCATGCCAACCCGAGCACACCCCCTTGCAATCCACCTCTATAAGCAACCCCGAGCTTATCCCTCTCGCCAGCACACTCACCTCACCCCACTCACTCACCCCATCGAGCTCTCGCTTGCACGTTCTCTCTCTGCGAGCGAGGCAAGCCGTGCCCATTTTTGGGCCCGAGCAGATCGAGCTCAAGGTGGCGCCACGAGCACGGCTTCCCTCACCCTCTTTTCTCCTCCACAGTGACCCCCTCACTCGTGCGCATCTCCCTGACATCCTCCTGCCCTCGATCGTTTGTAGGTTGGCCCGCGCCGTCGTCGCCGTGTCCGCCTCGCCGTCGCAGAGGAGAGACCGACGTGGAGAGCTCCATCCTCGCTGTCACCGCGCCACCTGCACCCCACAGCACCACCGCCGTCACCCGCGGCGCCACAACACCCCTAGGTGAGCCACTAGCCCGTGCCGTGCACGCCCGTGACGTGTTCGTCCGCGGGACAGAGAGAGAAAGAGAGGAGAGAGGCGCGGGGAGGAAGAAGACTGGAGGGCCGTCGATCTGCGCATCGACGGTTCCCTTTGAACCCATCCGTTCGCGCGCACGCGTGCGCTGGCGGGCTGGTCTGCGCGCTGCCTGGGCCGCGCAGGCAGATCTGGCCCATTTGGGCTGGTTTTTATTTTTCGTTTAAAATTAACAGATCTATGCATGTTTACTTTAGCTAGTTTTGGTCAAGTTAGAATATTATTTTCGCTTAGCCAATTTGTGTGCTCATAGCCACACATTTTCCTAGCCATGTCCCACTGGCAGATTCCAATTTTGAATCTCCATGATTTTTCAATAAATCATATGCCAGACAGTACCCTTAAAATTGAAATGAATAGAACTTCAAAAATACATAATATTTTTTTAGCAAACTCCACTGTTTTGGAAAGCCCTTTTCAATACCTACCAGTAGAATTTTAGTTTGCACCAAGGTGAGTTACCATTTGGAAATGCCATCCATTTTGGTGAAACATCTGTGAGCTATTCCAAGAATTTTAGGGGAAGTTTGGTACATTATTTTTGAGTGGGACCAATTGGAGATGCTTGGTAATGTTAAGGGCTATCACATCCTAGAAGTATTTCATGTTTTGAGCCATAGAAAAAAATTGGGAGACATAACAAGTTTGGGTTTTCTTGCTTGTAATGTTGTTTTCCAGTGTGGTTATGATGTTTACAAGTTATATGAACTCGTTAGAATAGATGGCTTGAGTGGTAGAATTTTTAGAATTATTCTCCATGCATAGATCTTGCTCATAGCTTAATTTTTACTTATGTTTTGAGTAGATCATGTTTTGCTTATTAGGCTTATTGCTAGATTAATTTTCATGGAACCAGTACCATTTAGGTACTGTTATTTTGGTCATAGCACCTCTGGTTGCTTGGTGCTTGTGTTTGAAATAGATTTAAATAGCATTGCTTAAGTCTAGATTTTCAAACTAGAATGTTCATGCATGCCCTTTTTGTCTTGTTTTCCACTAGGAAAAATATGGATCTTTGTGGTTGAAAACAGAGGGTGGAATGTCTTTGTGGCATTGTTATCTTGGTGTTTTCACCTCTGATATATTTCCTCTTAAGTAGTATAAAAGCATGAGTAACACTTGGGTGACTAGGAATTAATCTCCTCACTTGTGTAGCATTTTATGCCTAGTTTTCCTTGTTTAAGAGCTAAACTTTTTAAGTTGTTTTGTGGGATCCAGTAGAATTTTGGTACTGGTTAGAGGAGTATTTTGCCTCTGTTAGTTTGCACACTTGTGCATAAAAGTAACAAGTGTAGTCTAAACTAGTCTAGTATTTTTCCTAATTTTCTACTAGTATGAGTAGGAGTTTTTGGAGCTAGTTTGTTTGTTTTGAGCACTTTTAGAAAAATGACCAAAGGCTTATTAACCTATTTGTGAGCATTTTTGCTAGTGGAACACCCACTGGTATTTTTGCATCATGGTGGATAATGAGCTTGACTTGTTGTCATGAGCCTTTTTCACCACTTGCATATTTTAGCTTATTTTGTGTGCTTGCCATAGAGATTGTTGGGGTAGTTTTTAGACATCAATTTGTGTTGTATGTGACACCCTACTGTCTAGTAACATGGGTTTTACCCCACTGGTCCATGGTGCTCTTAACAAAAATCATTGAGTTTGGCCACACATAAACACTAGGGAAAAGCAGATTTTCCCACTATAGTTTTTATGCCAATTTTTCCTATAAGAGAGTTGGGTATTTTGGGGGATACTTTTGAGTGCTTGCTGTATGTATCACTTGTAGCATTGTTTGTCTTGGTTGGTTCTGAAAGTGTGCTTTTATTTCTTTTTACGACGTTAGAAAACGAAGAGGAAGGAATTGCTGAGGAAGGGTATTGCAACTCCTGTTACTTTCAGGACCAAGACCATCACTTGTACCAAGGCAAGCCATCCTAATGCTTGCTGTATAAATACTTATCATTATCTATCATGCATGATTTTCACTTCTGAAGTTTTCACAAAATTAGATCTTCAAAACTATTTTTGTGTGAATACTACTACTATTAATATTACTAGAAGAAGGGATCATAATTAATAGTCAACTTGGTATTACCAAGCCCTTAGCCACTAAATGGTATATAAATACCATTCACAAAATTAAAACTTGAGTTCTAAATGAACTAAATAAAATGTGTTTTTGTAAACAAATGCCTTATGGAAGAAAAACCCCGGAGGAAGGGTGAGACCCTGTCTACCGGAAGGATGTCATGTTGGAAAGTTTGAGAAATGTTTAAAAAAGACACATAACCTAGTCTTCGCTGGACAACCATTATCGTACTGCCGCTTTACCCCAACATGGGTAAGGGGCTTGATTAAAAACTTGCTAAGGTTAGTATGTGCGCTATCTCAAGTGCTATATGGATTGGATCCTCCGAACCGAAATGTCGCTAGGAGTGAGAATACGGGACATCTAAAGTGTGGGATTAATTTTCCCTCCGGATGCAGGAGTTGGGTCTCCTGTTTGGGCGGTGTGTGACACGGCTTGCCAGGGAGGGTAACCCCAATTGAAGAGATAGTCATGTACTAGCTTGTACATAGTGGATAGTCAAGATCAGCTATCCGATGTTCTCATAGGTTGTGAACAGTCCATGGTTGTTTCATGGCGGAATTCTGGATCTAGTGGAAATGTGTACACCTCTGCAGAGTAAAACTATTTCGAAATAGCCGCGTGCTCGGATATGAACGGTTGAATGGCCATGTAGCTAGTATTGTGTCAACTTTTCAAATGAGGTTTTGAAGGATGGTTTTGTACCTGCGAGGTAATAAGGAGGAATGCCTTGGTATCTGCGAGATACGGATGAGAAGGAAACTACTGCTAAAGGTTTCTGAAAAGAAAAACTTTCTTTTCTAAACCAAATCTTATAAAACCTCCGAGATATGTGATATCTACGAGAGAAAAACTACATTATTTTAAATAATCTTTCACAAAGAACTAAATCTGAAACATCAACCATGATAAATCTTTTATCTGTCATGGGTAGCTGAACCATATGTATGGCCTACCCATCCCACCAAATAAGCATGTATGCATAATTGTAAGCTTATAAAGGATGTCTTGTTGAGTACATTCAAATGTACTCATTTGGTTTCGCCCCTGGTATCTACTTATCAGACTACGAGGAGCCACCTCAGGAGGAGTTCTATGAGGAGGAGTTCTACACTGATGGCCCTGCGAGTTAGGATCGTCTCCCAGTCAGCAGCCTGTAGGATGAGGCGTGACTCGGGTTCTACTACGCTATGCTTATCGTCTTCCGCTGTGTTTACTTTGAATTGTCTGTCCTGTGTGACAGTTGTCAAGAACTTGGTCATGTGACCATTTATGTAAGACTCTAATATTCGTGTAATGGATGATGTATTCTGTATGCCAACTACGTATGTTGTTCACGACTGGTTATTCTGGGATCGTGAATGAATGCATATGAGGGGTTCTGGGCCCTCCGGTCTGGGGCCTCTACATTGGTTGTGTTAGGTTAGGTCCAAGGAACACCAAAGACAATGTTTGGGCCCACCTCTTGGCAAGATTCCCCATGTTCCGCCAGATCCGGGAGTTTTGGCTCTAAGTAGTCCTGGAATCCGCCAGAGACAATCCGACGCTGGTGAAGCCCTAAAAAAGAGAGTGAGCGAATCTTGGTCATCCAAGACACTTGCCATATACTATGTCACACATGGTATGGCATACGATGTGTTGTGGTGGCATTCAGGCGCTCCGAAGCCCCTCTTCGGAGAAACCTTAGCCCCTTGAGGAAAAGGACGGAACTACCGTTCTAGCCCCTCTACGTGATCCGGAAAGGGGTATCAAGGTGGAACCAATTGCTTGGTTGTGTTACATTATCTCCAAGGAATACCCAATTAAACGGTAGGGCCAACCTCTTGGCAAGATTCCCCCCGTTCTGTCAGATCCGGTAGTTTCGGGCTCTAAGTAGTCGTGCAACCCGCGAGAGAGAATCCAACACCGATGAAGCCCTAACTCAGAGAGTGAGGGAATCTTGGTAATCCAAGACACCTTCCACACTCTAACACACAAGTTATGGCAAGAAAAACGGTGCATTGAGACGCTACGGAGCCCCTCTTCGGAGAAACCATAGCCCCTTGGGGGAAAAGACGGAATTGCCGTTCTGGCCTCTCTACGTGAGCAGGAAGGGGTACCAAAGTGGAACCAATTGCTTGGTTGGGTTAGGTTAGGCCCAAGTAACACCCAAAGAAATGGTACGGCCCACCCTATTGGAAAATATTTCCCCTGTTCTATCAGATCCGGGAGTTTCAGGCTCTAAGCAGTCGTGGAACCCGCTAGAGAGAATACGACGTCGGTGAATCCCTAACACAGAGAGTGAGGGAATATTTAGCATCCAAGACCCATTCCACACTCTAACACATATGGTATATCATACCATGTTCTATGGTGGCATTCATACGCTCCGGAGCCCCTCTCCGGGAAAACCCTAGCCCCGTTGGGAAAAAAGACGGAACCGTCATTCTGGCCTCTCCGTGTACATGAGCCGGAAGGGGGTAGCAAAGTGGAACCGATTGCTTGGTTGTGTTAGGTTAGCTACGAGGAACACCAAATACAATTCTAGGGCCTACCTCTTGGCGAGATTCCCCCCGTTCCGTCAAATCCGGGAGTTTTGGCTCTAAGTACTCCTAGAACCCGCGAGAGAGAATCCGACGCCGATGAAACCCTAACAAAGAGAGTGAGGGAATCTTGGTCATCAAAGACACTTGCCACAATCTATATCACACATGGTATGGAAACACACCTGTTATGGCATACCATGTGTTGTGGTTGTATTTTGACGCTCCAGAACCCCTCTTCGGAGAAACCTTAGCCCTTGGGGAAAAAGACGGAACTGCCGTTCTTGCCCCTCTACGTGAGCCGGAAGGGGTAGCAAGGTGGAAAAAATTGCTTGGTTGTGTTATATTAGGCCGTAGGAACACCCAAGTCAATGGTAGTACCAACCTCTTGGCAACATTCCCCCCTTCTGTCAGATCCGGGAGTTTCGGGCTCTAAGTAGTCGTGTAAGCCGCTAGAGAGAATCTCACGCCGGTGAAGACCTAACACAAAGAGTGAGAGAATATTTGGCATCCAAGACCCATTCCACGCTCTAACACACATGGTATGGCATACCATGTGATGTGGTGGCATTCATACGCTCTGGAGCCCCTCTCTGGGAAACCATAGCCCCGTTGGGGAAAAAGATAGAACTGCCGTTCTGGCCTCTCTGCGTATATGAGCCGGAAGGGGGGGTAGAAAAGTGGAACCAATTACTTGGTTGTGTTAGGTTATGTCCAAGTAACACCAAAGACAATGTTAGGGCCCACCTCTTGGAAAGATTCCCCAAGTTCTGCCAGATCCGGGAGTTTCGGCTCTAAGTAGTCCTGGAATCCGCCAGAGACAATCCGACGCTGGTGCAGCCCTAACAAAGAGAGTGAGGGAATCTTGGTCATCCAAGACACTTTACACACACTCTATAACACGCGGTATGGAATACGATGTGTTGTGGTGGTATTCAGACACTCCGGGGACCCTCTTCGGAGAAACCTTAGCCCCTTGAGGAAAAGGACGGAACTGCCGTTCTAGCCCCTGTACGTAATCTCGAAGAGGGTAGAAAGGTGGAACAAATTGCTTGGTTGTGTTAGATTAGTTTCAAGGAGCACCCAATTCAATGGTAGGGCCAACCTCTTGGCAAGATTCCCCTCGTTCTGTCAGATCCGGTAGTTTCGGGCTTTAAGTAGTCGTGGAACCTGCTAGAGAGAATCCGACGCCGGTGAAGCCCTAACACAGATAGTGAGGGAATATTTGGTATCCAAGTAATGCCACACTCTAGAACACATGGTATGGAATACCATGTGCTGTGGTGGCATTCAGACGCTCCGGAGCACCTCTCCGGGGAAACCCTAGCCCCGTTGGGGAAAAAGACGGAACTGCCGTTCTGCCTCTCTGCGTACATGAGACGGAAGGGGATAGCAAAGTGGAACCAGTTGCTTGGCCGTGTTAGGTTAGGCCCAAGTAACATCAAAGAAAATGTTATATCCCACCTCTTGGAAAGATTCCCCCCGTTTCACCAGATCCGGAGTTTAGGCTCTAAGTAGTCCTGCAACCCGCCAGAGAGAATCTGACGCCGGTGAAGCCCTTACACAGAGAGTGAGTGAATCTTGGTCATCCAATAAACATGCCACACTCTAACACACATGGTTTGTAAACACACATGTTATGGCATACCATGTGTTGTGGCATCATTCAAATGCTCCGGAGCCCCTCTTCGGAGAAACCTTAGCCCCTTGGGGAAAAAGACGTGACTGTCCTTTTGGCCCATCTACGTGAGCCGGAAGGGGGTAGCAAAGTGGAAGCAATTGCTTTATTGTTTTATATTAGACCCAATAAACACTCAATACAATGTTAGGGCCCACCTCTTCATAAGATTCTCCCCGTTTCGCCAGATCCGGGGAGTTTAGGCTCTAAGTATAGTCCTGCAACCTTCTAGAGAGAATCCGACGCCGATGAAGCCCTAACACAAATAGTGAGGGAATCTTGGTCATCCAAGATACTTTACACACTATAACACACATGGTATTTCAGCACACATGGTGCATTCAGACGCTCCGGAGTCCCTCTTCAGAGAAACCATAGCCCCTTGGGGAAAAAGACGGAACTGCCATTCTGGCCCCTCTACGTGAGCCAATTTCTTGTTTGTGTTATATTAGGACCAAGGAACTCCCAATTTAATGGTAGGGCCAACCTCTTGGCAAGATTTCCCCCGTTCTGTCAGATCCAGGAGTTTCGGGCTCTAAGTAGTCATGGAACCCGCTAGAGGGAATCTGACGCCGGTGAATCCCTAACACAGAGAGTTAAGGAATATTAAGCATCCAAGACCCATTCCACACTCTAACACATATGTTATGGCATACCATGTTATATGGTGGCATTCATTGGCTTCGGAGCCCCTCTTCGAGGAAACCATAGCCCCGTTGGGGAAAAGACGGAACTGCCGTTTTGGCCTCTCTTCGTACATGAGCTGGAAAGGGGTAGAAAAGTGGAACCAATTGCTTACTTGTGTTAGATTAGGTACAAGGAACACCAAAGACAATGTTAGGTCCCACCTCTTGGCAAGATTCTCCCCGTTACGCAGATCCGGGAGTTCTGGCTCTAAGTAGTCCTCGAACCCGCCAGAGAGAATCTGACGCCGATGAAGCCTTAAAAAAGAGAGTGAGGGAATGTGGGTCATCCAAGACACTTGACAAGATATATATCACACATGGTATGGAAACATAGATGGTATGGCATACCGTGTGATGTGGTGGTATTCAGATGTTCCAGAGCCCCTCTTCGGAGAAACCTTAGCCCCTTGGGGAAAAGATGGAACTGCTGTTCTGGCCCCTCTACGTGAGCCGGAAGGGGGTAGCAAGGTGGAACAAATTGCTTTGTTGTGTTATATTAGTCCCAAGGAACACCCAATTCAATGGTAGGGCCAACCTCTTTGCAATATTTACCCCGTTCTGTCAGATCCGGGAGTTTCGGGCTCTAAGTAACCGTGGAACCCGCTAGAGAGAATCCGACGCCAGAGAAGCCCTAACACAGAGAGTGAGGGAATATTTGTCATCCAAGACCCATGCCACACTATAACACACATGGTATGGCATACCATGTGCTGTGTTGGCATCCATAGGCTCCGGAGCCCCTCTCCGGGGAAACCCTAGCCCCGTTGGGGAAAAAGACGGAACTGCTGTTCTGGCCTCTCTGCGTACATGAGCCGGAAGGGGGTAGAAAAGTGGAACCAATTACTTATTTCTGTTAGGTTAGGTCCAGGGAACACCAAATACAATTTTATTTACCACCTCTTGGCAAGATTCCCCCCGTTCTGCCAGATCCGGGAGTTTCGGCTTTAAGTAGTCCTGGAACAAGCCAGAGAGAATCCGACGCTGGTGAAGCCCTAACAAAGGGAGTGAGGGAATCTTGGTTATACAAGAAACTTGACACACTATATAACACATGGTATTTCAACACACATGGTATACCATGTGCTGTGGTGGCATTCAGACACTTCGGAGCCCCTCTTCGGAGAAACCTTAGCCCCCTTGGGGAAAAAGACGGAACTGCCGTTCTAGCCCCTCTACGTGAGCCAAAAGGGGTATAAAGGTGGAACCAATTTCTTGGTTGCGTTATATTAGGCCCAAGAACACCCAAGTCAATGGTAGGGCCAACATCTTGGCGATATTCCCCACGTTCTGTCAGATCCGGGAGTTTCTCGCTCTGAGCAGTCGTGGAACCCGCTAGAGAGAATCTGACGCAGGTGAAGCCCTAACACAGAGAGTGAGGGAATATTTGGCATCCAAGACCCCTGCCACACTCTAACACACATGGTATGACAAATCTTGTGCTGTGGTGGCATTCATACGCTCCGGAGCCCCTCTTCGGGGAAACCCTAGCCCCGTTGGGGAAAAAGACGGAACTTCCGTTCTGGCCTCTCTACGTACATGAGCCGGAAGGGTGTAGCAAAGTGGAACCAATTGCTTGGTTGTGTCATTTTAGGTCCAAGGAACACCAAAGACAATGTTAAGTCCCACCTCTTGTCAAGATTCCCCCCGTTCGGCCAAATCCGGGAGTTTCGGCTCTAAGTAGTCGTGGAACCCGCCAGAGAGAACCCGACGTTGGTGAAGCCCTAACAAAGAGAGAGAGAGGTAATATTGGTAATCCAAGACACCTTTCACACTCTAACACACATGGTTTGACATACCATGTGTTGTGGTGGCATTCATACGCTGCAGAGCCCCTCTACGGGGAAACCCTAGCCCCGTTGGGGAAAAGAAAGAACTATCGTTTTGGGCTCTCTGTGTACATGAGCCAGAAGGGGGTAGAAAAGTGGAACCAATTGCCTGGTTGTGTTAGTTTAGTTCCAAGGAAAACCAAAGTCAATGTTAGGGCCCACCTCTTGGCAAGATTCCCCACGTTCCGCCAGATCCGGGAGTTTCGGCTCTAAGTAGTCCTGGAATCCGCCAGAGACAATCCGACGCTGGTGAAGCCCTAACAAAGAGAGTGAGAGAATCTTGGTCATCCAAGACACTTTCCACACACTCTATCACCCATGGTATGGCATACAATGTGATGTGGTGGAATTCAGACGCTCTAGAGCCCCTCTTCGGAGAAACCTTAGCCCCTTGGGGAAAAAGACGGAACTACCGTTCTTGCCCCTCTACGTGAGCCGGAAGGGGGTAGCAAGGTGGAACCAATTGCTTGGTTGTGTTATATTAGGCCCTAGGAACACCCAATTCAATGGTACGGGCCAACCTCTTGGCAAGATACCCCCCATTCTGTCAGATCCGTTAGTTTCGGGCTCTAAGTAGTCGTGGAACACGCTAGAGAGAATCCGACGCCGGTGAAGCCCTAACATAGAGAGTGAGGGAATATTTGGCATCCAAGACATGCCACACTCTAACACACATGGTATGGCATACCATGCACATATATAAAGAAGTGCTTGTCTCACATACACATGCATATATATATATAGAAAGAAGTGCTTGTCTCACATACACATACACATACACATGCACATATATACACACAAAAGTCTTCTTAATTTGTCTCGGTTCCGATCTAGCTTAATTAGTGTCTCTTGCCCTTTTTGTTGGCGACTGAATACTTTATGCCTGCCACCTTGAGATTTCTTCGTGTGAACGGACAACCGTGGGTAGGTAGGGATGTCTTCCTTCTTACTTTACCAGTAGTAGGCATGTCGAAGTGCTTGTCGAACTCCTCCTTGATCTTCGGATCACCGTTCTTGTCCAAGTCTTCCTCATTGGCGTCTCCTTCCATTACGATGATGCTCCTCTTGCCCCTCCTCACAAAAACACGGCTAGGCCTTAACGGGTCGGTGATGAAGAAGCATTGGTCAACTTGGTTAGCGAGTACCGATGGCTCATTTTTCGCGGATGCGTTCTTCCATTTGGCATCGGGTATAACCATTGTGGTGAAATACCGTCCCTCTTTCTTGACATTCTTGGCACATCTCACACGGAACATTGGAACCATCGTCTCTCCGCAGTAGTTGAGCTCCCATATCTCCTCGATCTTTCCGAAGTATCTTTCCTTGACATTAGTCTCGTCATCGCCATATGATAGCATAGTTACTCCTGAGTTTTGATTTTCGCTACTCATGTCCTTGTCCTCGGTGGAGAATCTGTAACCGAGATGTCGTACCCCTGATAGGTCCTTACGTTCTGCCCGGGGCCCTGTGATAAGATGTATATGAGTTTTTCATCTTCCGTAGAAGGCATTTTTCTCCGTGCTTCAATCAGTTGACTTTGCCTGAACCAATGCGTGAAGCCGGAGTTGTGCTCTTTGGTTACGTCTCCCATCTTCCTCGGCCCGCCCATTTCGATATAATTCTAGTTGATTAAGCTTTTGTGCTCTTCCACGAAAGGCTCGATCAATTTTAAGTGTTGTAGCGTGACCCGGTGAGACCTTTCAAAGTCGTCGCGTCATCTTTGAATGCCGACATGGACGTCGCGGCAGCCCTCACGGTGACCGACTCCGGTGAGCCTGCCGAGGTGCGTCCTGGTGGACAAACCGACATCCTGATCGTCTTCGGTGCTTAGGTAATTGTCGCAGAAAGAGATGCACTCGTTGGTTAGAAATCCTTTGGCCATGCTTGCGTCTGGACGGGCCCTATTGCAAACGTATCCTTTCAGGACACCATTCTGCCTTTCCATCGACATCATGTAGTCCAGGAACGTCGGACCGAGATGCATGATGTCATCAACGACATGGAGAAGGAGATGGACACATATATCATAGAATGCCGGCGGGAAGTAAATCTCGAGCTCGCATATTATCACCACGATCTCATCCTGTAGCATCTTGAGCTGCCTCACGCCGATCGACTTCCGGGTGATAACGTCGAAAAAGTTGCAAAGGCCAAACAACGTATCACGGACGTGCTCGTCCATTATCCCTCGGATCGCAACGGGAAGTATCTGCTTCATGAGCACTTGACAATCGTGAGACTTCATCCCGGTGAACCTCTTCTTCGCTAAGTCCAGATATCTACTTATACTCCCTGAGTATCCGTGAGGAACTTTGACTTCTAGGAGGCACCTGAAAAACTGCTCAAGCTCAGTTGGACTCAATGTGAAGGAGGCAGCGGGAAGTACTACGGTGTTCTTCTTAGCCTTTTCGCAAGGACGTTGAGTCCCTTCCGTCTTATCCTCATCATCATCATCACTATCGGCGGGGACCTGTAGATTTTTCCTAATGCCAAAATGTTTCAGATCATATCTTGCTTTCGGCCCATCCTTGGACTTTTCCGAATTGCAAATAGTGCCAAGTAGACTCTCCGTAACGTTCTTCGTAATGTGCATCACATCGAGGCTATGAGGCGTGTGGAGGACCGGCCAGTACTCCAAGTCATGGAAAACAGACCTCGCTTTCCATATACCCAGCAGCGGCTCTGGCTTGGGTCTCTTCTTTCATGGCGAAGGGCACTCATCCCAATTTTTCAGAAGCTCGTTGATTTCTGCGCCGCTCCTCGTGCGCGGGGCTCCATCGGGCTCGTCTTTACCATTGAAAAACTCAGCACATTTTCTCCATGGGTGATCCAGGCGAAGCCACCTTCGAGCCCCTGGGTACACAGTTTTTGAAGACCGAGATCCCTTGGTCCCGTCCATGCACTTCACACAACCTCAGAATCCGTGGTTGACCTGGGCAGATACATATGCGTAACTAGGTAGTCTGTGACCGTCGTGAGCAACGCGGCTCTCATATGGAAATAATATCTAGTGTAGGCGTCCCACGTACGGGGTGGCGTCTTCCACAACGTGTCTAACTCGTCTTTCAGCAGTCCGAGATACAAATGCATGTCGACACCTGGTTGTTTCAGCCCCTGGATGAGAATACTCAAGTGTATGTACTTTTGCTTGGTTCACAGCCACGGGGGTAGGTTGTAAGGCCATACAAACACGTGCCAGCTGCTATGTGTGCTACTCTGGTTGCCGAACGGATTGAGTCCATCGGTGCTCATACCTAGCCTGACGTTCCTCGCGTCGCCCCCGAAACTCGGGAAAGCTATGTCCAATGCTTCCCACTAGGCAGCGTCTGCAGGATGTGTCATGATATAGCCCTTCTCCGGATCTTCTTCCGGCTTCTCCCTTTCCGCGTGCCATTGCATGATCTTTGCTTCCTTAGGGTCCACGTAGTACCGCTGAAGACGGGGAGTGATAGGAAAGTACCATACCACTTTTCAAGGAATTTTCTTGTTGTTGGTTCTACTCTTGTATCGTCCGTGGCCGCACTTCAGACATGTGGTTGTGTCCTTGTACTCCCCACGATAAATTACACAATCATTGATGCAGGCGTGGAATTTTTCGTGAGGTAGGCCAAGAGGCCACACGATTTTCTTAGCCTCGTTGATACTGCTTGGCAATGTGTTCCCCTCGGGAAGGTGATAGTGCCAGAATTTCATGTTCTTGTTGAAGCTTGAGTCGGTCCATTTGTTTTGCGTCTTCATCTTGAGAGCAGCAAGCGTTACATGCAAGCGCGTATCCTCGGGGCGGCACCCAGGAAACAACGGAGTCACCCCATCTATCTCCATTTGCGCCAGCTTGGCTTTCTCCCTGGCTGCAGCTATGTTGTTGCTCGTCTCCTTAAGCAGCAGATCCTAAACATGAGAGTCCCGCAAGGCCGAAATTAGCGGGGTCTCCGTGTTCACGCCTTCATCGTCATGTCGATCTTCTCCGCCCACATATCCTTCTTCATGATTATCTTCTCCGCCGTCATTTCCTTCGTCACCTCGCTCGCCCTCTTCTTCATGCACACCTTTTGCTGTCGGCGGTGCCACGTGGTTGTGGTCTTCAAAGAAACCGCGTCTGAGAAGGTGCTCCTCCAATTGTCCGGAATCAGGGCCAATCAAGCGCACGAGTTTGCATGATCGACACGGACATCTTATCTGCCGCCTGTTGCACCGAATCATGTCCACCTTCGCGTCTTTCTTGTATCTAGTGATTTGATCAGAGCTCATTTCTAGTACCATGGTTGCCTGCACACACACATAGAGAGCAAAAAATTAGAACCATATCATGCATAGGCGCCGGAAAAATTCGGCATGACCTCTCCTATAAGTAGGACATATGGGGTGCAAAAGTTTGCCGAAATGGAAGTGAATAAACATTTCAGCAAACATCCATGCACCATGGCCGACCGCACGCGACAATCGGTCCACCTGCACATGCATGACAAGCACCCATACACATCGATCGATGGCCACACGAGAGATGCCCCTCCAACTATACTCACCTAGTAGATTCGATACCGAGACGCGAAAAGAGCGAGGAGACGGAGGGACCAGAGTATAGATGGAGGTTAGGGCTTCCCCTCAACAACAAGAAACTTCACCAACAATTGTACATCGAAAAAATAGGTTCACCTACCAAAAAAGGAAAATTAAATGTGTAAAATTGGAGTGGAGAGAAGGGGGGGTCGAGTGAGCAACATCCACTTGGAATGAAATGAGTGAGGGGAGAGAGAGGGGGCTACCATATTTATGTGCACAGTGCACCTTTTCTATGGCGCACCTGCACACTGTTCTGTGATGCACTGCTGGGCTGCGCCACAGAAAATACACATTCTGTGTCGCATGGAGATACATGCGCCACAAAATGTGTATTTTCTGTGGCGCAGTCCAGTAGTGCGCCACAGAAATGCCATATTCTGTGGCGCACCAGGGAGCCTGCGCCATAACAATATGTGTTCTGACAGCCAGTCCAATGATTGGGGTGGGCCCCACAGAATTTCTGTGGCGCACCATTCTGCCATGCGCCACAGAATTAGAAATTTTTGTGGCGCACCACTGGCCATGCGCCACAAAATTGTTTTTCTATGGCGCACGCCTTCTAGGTGCGCCACAGATGATGTTCCATAGAAAGGAACTTCTCTACTAGTGATACCATGTGCTGTGGTGGCATCAGACGCTCCGGAGCCCCTCTCCGGGGAAACCCTAGCCCCATTGGGGAAAAAGACGGAGCTGACGTTTGGCCTCTCTTCGTACATGAGCCGGAAGGGGATAGCAAAGTGGAACCAATTGCTTGATTGTGTTAGGTTACTTCCAAGGAAAACCAAATAAAATGTTAGGTCCCACCGATTGGCAAGATTCCCCCCGTTCCGCAGATCCGGGAGTTTCGGCTCTAAGTAGTCCCGGAACCCGCTAGAGAGAATCCGATGCTGATGAAGCCCTAACAAATAGAGTGAGGGAATCTTGGTCATCCAAGACACTTGCCACGCTCCATATCACACATGGTATGGCAACACACATGGTATGGCACACCGTGTGCTGTGGTGGTATTCAGACGTTCCAGAGCCCCTCTTTGGAGAAACCTTAGCCACTTAGGGAAAAAGACGGAACTGTCGTTCTAGCCCCTCTACGTGAGCCGGAAGGGGGTAGCATTGTGGAACCAATTTCTTGGTTGTGTTATATTAGTCCCAACGAATACCAAATTCAATGGTAGGGCCAACCTCTTGGAAATATTTCCCCCGATCTGTCAGATCCGGGAGTTTCGGGCTCTAAGTAGTCGTGGAACCCGCTAGAGAGAATCCGACACTGGTGAAGCCCTAACACAGAGAGTGAGGGAATATTTTTATTCCAAGACCCATGCCACACTATAACACACATGGTATGGCATACCATGTGCTGTGCTGGCATCCATAGGCTCCGGAGCCCCTCTCCGGGGAAACCCTAGCCCCGTTGGGGAAAAATCGGAACTGCCGTTCTGGCCTCTCTGCGTACATGAGCCAGAAGGGGGTAGCAAAGTGGAACCAATTTCTTGGTTGTGTTAGGTTAGGTCTAAGAAACACCAAATACAATGTTAGGTCCCACCTTTTGGCAAGATTCCCCCCGTTATGCCAGATCCGGGAGTTTCGACTCTAAGTAGTCCTAGAACCCGCCAGAGAGAATCCGACGATGGTGAAGCCCTAACAAAGAGAGTGATGGAATCTTGGTCATCCAAGAAACTTTCCACACTCTATCACACATGGTATGTCAACACACATGGTATACATGTGCTGTGGTGGCATTAAGACGTTTCGGAGCCCCTCTTCAGAGAAACCTTAGCCCCCTTGGAGAGAAAGACGGAACTGCCGTTCTGACCCCTCTACGTGAGCCGGAAGAGGGTAGCAAGGTGGAACCAATTGCTTGATTGTGTTAGATTAGGCCCAAGTAACACCCACGTCAATGGTAGGGCCAACCTCTTGGCGATATTAACACTACCAAACTCTGCGCGGTCTGGGACGTGTCAATAACGTTGCGGATGGGCTCCAAACCGTCGCTAAGGGCAACCCGCGACGGTTTACGCGATGGAGTGAGAACGTTCCTAATCGACTGTCACGGACGATTCTGCAACAATTAAATGAACACTAATCCGTCGTGAAGTCCGCGATAGAAATTCGACCGTCGCGAGATACTGGCCGGCCCAGCAGAAGGCCAACAAGGAGCGACGTTTTTTTCGTCGCAACGTGTGCACACGTGGCATCGTATTTTCCGTTACCCGTTACAGGCGCCGCTGACGTCAGTTCCACCCTTCCTTACGTCATCATTTTCTTGACATTTTTAAAACATCGCGATTGGAAATACCGTTACCTCCTTTTAGGACGTCATCGATCCCTTTTTATGACGCCATAATACGTGCGACGTTTATTTTCTTGTTGCGGGTTCAAGAACTATAGATGTGCCATGTGGCGCTCTCATAAAGTTCCACGTATACGCTTATTATCGATAAATTTATAACATTGTCCGACGGTGAGACGTTTTAGTTCGTAGTAAGACGTCGCGAATCAGGAGCCAGCACGTGGACCAACCTTGCATGTCCACGTCGAAACGTATTTGTGACGTGATTTTCCGTCGCGATTTTCATCCAATAAGGTGCCGCCTCATGGACCTACCATATAGTACCACGTGTTCTCGTATCCGCAACGGATCGCATCCGTCGCCAGGTGCTCTGGTGACGTCATCATGCATCGACGTTTTTTCCCGTCGTGGTTCGAAAGGCCGTTTAGCCAGTGCGGACGAATTTTCAATTCTAGCACTGCTAGTTTTCACAGAAAAGCACATGCAAAAATATGCAGCAAATAAGACTGGTTACAGCCTCACAAGGGCCACCTGCAGAGGCATTAAAGGCCATCTACAATAGTTCACAGCCTCACAAGGGCCACCAGCAGGGCATCGTATGCCATTTCACAACCTCACAAGGGGCACAAAAGAGATCACCAAGGGCACCTACGAAAAAGCCACCAAAATACATCACGAAGAGAAACAGTTTCATATCTGCTACCCAGTTCGCCAGTCGCAGGGTTGTGTTGGGGCGTAGGAAGTGGCCTACCCAGTAGCTCCTGAAGAATGGCATTGGATTTATGTTGAGCCTTGGTATACTCTGCAGATTGCTTTCGAATGTCATCCAGTTTTTGTTGGAGGGCGATCCTGTCTGCATCAGTCTGATCCCTGGCTGCCTTCAGCTCCATGACAAGTTCCTGCTTTGTTCTTATCTCATAGTTAAGCTGACGCTGGAGCTCAAGCTTTGTTGCTCTAAATAGGTTGGTTGTCACGCCTATGTTCTTTAGGAACGTAGGCTTTCGATGGCCCTATCCGAGCACCTCAGCGATAGCTTCGGCGGCACACAGAGGTGGCCTGACGGTGCCACTCGGCGAAGCTGGCGCCATCTTTGCTTCCATTTCAGCCTAAAAAGCATGCAAAAGGACAAGATGAGATAGCAGCTGAACTAGCTCATAAGTAACATTGATATGAAATATAAGATCACAAGCAATTAACCACGCACGTACATTACTAGCGACAAGCGTAGATAAATTAGTTGACGACAAGGATGTACAAAACATAGTTGGAAACCATGCTGAAACGACAGCACACTCAAGTGCATATTTTAACAGACGTATCTGGTGATGCTGGAATGACAAGGGATCTGCATGTACAAGCATATATGCAACAACAACTGAACTAGGTTTTATGTAGATAAAAGGCCTTTTATTGCCCAGTTTTGACTTAACAAAGCTCAGAGTTTGCACAGAGTTTATTACACGCGCTGTGGCATACATCTTAGCCAAAGTAGCTTTTAGGGGACGTAGATGATGGAAAAACAGGCATCCGAGGAACATAGATGAAAATAGCACACGACAAGCATGTACAATACATAGATTAAAATAGCAGATGACAAGCAAGTTAAAGCATGTGTGTACATGAACTAGCAGATGACAAGCAAGTTAAAGCATGCATGTACATGAACTAGAAGATGACAATCATGGGTGAAATAGCTGATGACAAAAGTTTGCAGCAGAATTCACAAAGGGAAGGTGCCCTACAAGAAACTATTTAGGTAAAATGTTGATTACAGAGATGTGAAGAATTCTTGGGGGCTTACAGTTGTTTTTTCAAAGGCGAAGAGTATGTTCCATCCGCCTTGTTTATGTGTGTAGCTTTGAACAGTTGAACTGCATCTTGATCCTTGTCGCAATAAATCTCATAGCTGCGAGAACCCGTATGGGCAGGGTACATGACACAACCTCTGCTTTGTGCAGCTTTCAGACAGGCCGTCTACACAAACAAAGTATGAAGTATTACCAACAATCATGGTTATAGAATTGATGCAATAGCAGTTCGAGTGAGCAAAGACACATACCTGTTTCTTGGCCGAGCCCCAGCTGGCTAGTAAAGCTTTCCATTCAGCATCTCCAATCTTCTCTATTGGTGGAGCTTTAGGCCAAACGTAACTCTTGTCTTTGACTTTGTCCCAATACTCCTTCTTCAGATAATGACGCATGTGCTTTGTACGGATCTGGAGATGCATTTCAAGAGAGGACACGATATTGGGGCCGTCGAGGTCCATCAGAAACTTTGACTGAAACAAAAGAAATAGCATACTTCGGTTTTATGAACAGTAGTGGACAAAACTGGAATCAAGAGTTACAAAACTTACAGCCACATGGCCAGCAAAGGCTTTAAATATGTCGTTCCTTTTCTTGTACCGCTTCCAATGGATAAAGACGGGGACAACCTCCTTGGCTGCATTTGAACATGAAGTGGCATGTCGGATATATACCAATTAAGGGTATATCAGATGGTGTCCTAAAGTGCCGAATTACCAGGGTGGCCTGAATGGTAATGGATTACGGTCCATTAGGCGGCCCAGTAAGCTGACGCGCAGAAGCCGGATTCTAGAAGAACCCGGACCACGGCGCACGTGGTACGGTTTGGAGTACAAGGCGAATTCTTGCCTTCCAAGTTAGGACTTACCGTAGTCTTCTAGGTTTCCTTTTCTGTAAGCCCTAACCCGGCTATTATATAAGGCCGAACGGGAGATAAGAAAGAGAGAGACAATAAGCTATAAGCCAACTCGCCGAGAGGTTGATCCTTGTCGAGTAGCTAAACCTAACTCACATTGTACTTTGTATACTTCAGGCTTCAGCCCTGATTTAGTGAGATTGCAGGAGTAGGAACGCCGCCTAATCGCGACGTACCGAACCTGGGTAAACCCTTGGTGTCATTGTTCGTCATACTACCACGTCCCCCCACATCTCTATTAGTAGTCTCATGGCACCCCCTTCTATGAATTCTACTACGATGTCTCGATAGTTGCCGCCCACCGTGGGGCCAGCGACGTAAGGCGTTATGTTTCGATAGGGGATACTCGGCGGAATTGGCAGTACCATAACTGTCGGAAGCCTGGAATTCGACAACGACGTCGGGCGCTTCCTCGACAACGGATCGTACATGCCAGCACGGAATCATCTGGTAAGTGCCTGCGTTTTACCGATTGGATCTCCAAACATCTTTATCGGATTAACTGCAGAGGCAATGGGATTCCGTGGTGGAAGCAAATTTATCCCACCCGCCCTATACCCAGTCGAAGAAGACTAGGACGCTGGAATTTGCACAGATCGCCGATATCATGCTAAATCGCACTTTATCGGTATGGTGCGATCCGAGATCGCCGAAAACACGGATGAAAACAATCCTGTGCAAGAGGCAGAAAACAACAATCCCACAATCGAGGTGGAAGATCCGACATCTGTCAATATGACGACAAACTCGGAAACTGACTCCGTATTAGCCGCCATTGAGGCGAGATTGGAATTAGAAACCGGATCAGATGAATTTGATTCCGAAGATGAAGACGCTTTATCCTTTCAAGAGGGCTTCCACGAAGTACTAATTGCAAAACCGGCTAAAAACATGGATGCACAAAGTCAGGAAAGCCCTAGAACACCTCCGCCAGACGAGGAAAGAGAGGAGGGGGAAACCACTCCAACATACCCGGATGTCAAGGAATTGACAGAGGACGAACCTGGTAAACAACCTCCCTCTTCGAAGAAAAAACACAAAGCTTCCAAGAAACTCCAGTCCAAGCTCCGGAAGAAAAAACTGGCTGATCTAGCCAACGAAAACCTGGAAGCAGGAGGAGGAAGTGAAGTTAAGCCTGCGGAGAAGAAAGCGAAGGAAATCTCTGTTCCGCCAATGTCAGAACAGGACGAACAGGATTTACTTCAAACACCAGTGGGACCCCACAGCCCCCCTGAAGTGCTGGAAGCTAGGAGACAAGCTCTCCAACAGCAACAACAACATCTATTCAGAACTCGAGAACATCTCCAGAAAACCCAAGCTGACATTAAGTTAAAACAAGAAGAAATCGAGGAGTACGAGAGAAGGAATAGATCTGGCATTAAACCTACACGGTTACCCGGAATCGCAAGACCGGAAGTACTGCCGCCAAAGGAACGGTTTCAAAACCTGGCCTGGCAAAAGCAAGTAAATGGCACAGATGCCAGGGGCAAACCTATATACAAAATAGCAGCAGAAAACGCGGAAGGCGCGTTCGCCATCGTCAACAATGACATGTATTCCAACGGCGAAAAACTTCAAGGGGTGTATGCTTTCTTAGGAAAGGCATTGCAACAGCAACAACGAGGACAAGCAAGATTAGGGAAGTTCCATGACGATTTAGTCCTATGCAAAATAGCTACTTGCGCCGCTAGAGCACCTGGACCTGAAGAACCTGGAGATTCAAGTAATTCGAAAGAGAAGAAAGGAGATCCGAGAAAGGACAAGAAAAGACCCGATAATAAGGATGTAGCGTCCAGAACAGGATCCCATCTGCCGAAAGATGAAATTAACCCCCGAGATCGGGAGGAACAAAACCGGAAGGACGGAAAAGCAATGTTGCCTCCGAGACGCCCTGCTGAGAAAGCCGGAAGACATGACATTCCTCACAGACGTGAGAGAGCCCGTACACCCCCTAGGAATAAGGAAAGATACAGGAGTAGAACACCACCTTATCCCAAAGGGCATGACAACGGAGGAAATAGAGACAATCCCGGAAAAGCGCGCTCGCACAACAATGGAAAAGAAAGGAGTAGATCCCCTTCTATTCATTCAGTCGGTAGATACTCCGCACACATCGATAGAGCGGAAAGAGATGATCTATACTTCGGACCTAAGTGTTTCACTGACACGATCCGAAGAATAACTCTACATTCTGGCTTCGCCAAAGGTTGTCCAACATATAAAAAAATATACCGGTAGCACAAACCCGGATACCTGGCTATCAGACTATTACACAGCCGTCCAGATTAACAACTGGACAGACTTAGAGGCAGTTAATTCCTCCCCCTTATGTTACTGGATGGAGCCAGAGATTGCATCAACGGGCTTCCATCAAGAACGGTCGATAGCTGGGATGACATTGCTAGAGTTTTTACTCAGCATTTTCGGGGAACGTACAAAAGCTGCAACAGCATCAACCAGCTAAACCGCTGCACCCAGTTTGAAGATGAGCCATACGTGGACTTTATCTCAAAGTGGACTGCAATGAAAAACAGCTGCTCTGGAGTAACTGACGTACAAGCAATGCATGCTTACGTCAATGGCTTAAAACCCGGACTCGTATCGGTCATGATCGGTTCAAAAAAGCACAAAGATCTCGGATCTATGCTTACAACCGCAAATGAGCACGCAGCGGTCGAAGACGACATCAGCGCAAGAGGTGGAAATATCGACACTTTGATTCAAGCCAAAAAGACCCCTCGTTCTGAGAAAAAAAACTACTGCAGAAGCACAACAAGCCCAAATAAGTTAATATAGCCTTTGGAAGAGAAAATGGGAGCAAATGGAAAGGACGAAGCACATAACCGATCACCTACACAAAAGAAGAGTGGGAAAGAATTAAGTCGGAAAACTGTGTCCACCATTCGCAATTCGGGAAACCCACCCACATCAACGCACAATGCCGGCTCAACAAGCATATGAAGGGCAGTGCAGGATCCGAAAGCAAAGGGAAGAATTCCAAAAGGAAATTCTCCAAGCAAAAGCCAGAAACTGAAAAAGAAGACAGTGAATCGGACACTGATGAAAAACATCCAAGAACAACAGCAAAAAGGCGAGCCTAAGTTTCCGAGAGTTGACGGAGAATGCAACCTAACTTTCCTGGCAACTCCCTTGGCAAAGGTGGCAAAGAGAACACTTCGAGAAATAAACGCGGTTGTCCCACCATCCCTGAAATTCTTGAAGTACTCAAACACACCGATTACCTGGGATCAGTCTGATCATCCCGGAAAGATCCTAGAACCTGGCACGCAAGCTCTAGTTGTAAGTCCTATTGTTCAAAACACTAGGCTAAAAAGAGTGCTGATGGATGGAGGATCCAACATCAACATAATGTACCTGGATACATTGAAGCATCTGCGAATCTCCAAGACCCAGCTCAATCATAGCAACATACGTTTTCACGGCATCGTCCCTGGCAGGCAAGCACGAACCCTAGGAGAAATTTCCCTACACATAACCTTTGGAAAGAAAGAACATTTTCGGTAGGAAACAGTATCCTTCGAGGTTGTGTCGTTCCAAAGCGTGTATCACGCAATACTCGGACGTCCAGCTTTCGCCAAGTTCATGGAAAATCATGTTATATCCATAACAAGCTGAAGATGCCAGGGCCAAAAGGAGGAGTAATCACCATAAATGGGGACTTCAAATTGGAAAACGAGCTGGAAAAAGAAAACGCCCTTTGCGCAGAAAAGGTGATAGCAAAGGAAGAACTGAAGGAGCTGGCGAAAGAAGTATCGCCAACATAAATGCCGGCAGGAAAAGAAAGCCAGAAGCTGGCAGACAACTTCAAATCTTCTGAGAATACAAGACAGGTTATCCTAGATCCCAAAGACCCGACAAAGTTTATCGTAGTGGAACTAGCATGACTGACAAATAGGAAAACAAGCTCATGAAGTTCCTCCGTGAGAACTGGGATATTTTTACATGGTGTCCAACGGACATGCCAGGCGTACCTGGGGAACTTGCTGAGCACCAACTCAAGGTAATTCTAGGATCTAAACCCGTCAAACAAGGTCTCCGTAGATTTGACGGAAGAAGACGGAAGGCTATTGGCAAGGAAATTATCCGGCTATTGGCAGTTGATTTTATCCAGGGAAGTTATACATACTGAATGGTCTGCAAACCCAGTATTAGTCCCGAAGAAAGATAGTAATGTTCTTAGGATGTGTATAGATTACACCGGTCTAAACAAGTTGTGTCCAAAAGATAGATTTGCGTTACCGCGAATCGATCAAATAATAAATGCCACTGCTGGCTCCGAGCTTTTATGTTTTTTGGAGGCTTATTCCAGGTACCATCAAATACGTATGAAGGAAGAAGACCAAATCAAAACCTCCTTCATAACCCCATATGGAACATACTAATACATAACCATGCTTTTTGGCCTGAAGAACGCATGTGCAACTTACCAGCGTTGCATGCAACGATGTTTGCATAGTCAGATTGGCAAAAATGTTCACGTTTACATGGACGACATTGCCGGCGTTTCCAAGGAAAAGGACATGCTCCTTGAAGATTTGCGAGAAACCATCGAAAATTTGCGCACTTATAAAATGAAGTTGAATCCATTGAAGTGCGTATTCGGGGTTCCCTCAGGAAAACTTCTGGGTTTCATCATTTCTCATAAAGGAATAGAAGTAAACCCGGAAAAGATCAAGGCAATCCTAAACATCTCAAGGCCTACGTGCTTAAAAGATGTACAAAGATTGACGGGTTCTGCAGCTGCCGTCAGCAGGTTTATAAGCCGACTAGGAGACAAAGCTCTGCCATTATACAAATTGTTGAAGAAATCCAACAAATTTGTGTGGAAAGAAGAGGCGGATGCAACATTAACCCAGTTAAAAGAAACCTTGATGAAAGCTCCTATTTTGGCATCACCAAAAGACGAAGAACCCATGTTACTGTACCTCACAGCAACAAACAGGGTTATCAGTGCGGTGATAGTTGTGGAAAGACAGAAAGACGAGCAAACCATACCAGATCAACATCCGGTGTATTATGTAAGCGAAGTTTTTTCCAAGTCCAAGCAAAGATACCCGCACTATAAAAAATTGGCATATGGCGTATTTTTCGCATCTCGAAAACCCCGACATTACTTCCAAGGACATTCCATAACAGTGGTATGCAAAGCACCACTAGGGGATATAATCAACAATGCAGACGCAAGAGGCCGAGTAGCCAAATGGGGCATCAAGTTGGCTGCGTTCTGATAAGGGGTGGCCCAATCTTCTCAGTGAACTCACAGACAACTCCAGTATGATAACTAGTGCGCCACTAAGAACTCTCCCGGCTGATCCCTGATGCCAATGCAAAAGATAGCAACCCCAATGATATTCTCAACTCCACACTCTTGCACAAGTAATCCACCGACCACAAGTGGTCCTGTACCATCTTATTCCCAGTGGAACAGCAGGTATCACGTAAAGATTGCAGATGAACTTCCAGATGAAAGGCTTACAAGCAGTTTCAATCTAGAGGTCTAAAGTTTTTGGGTTTAACGTAGTCTAGCCCTCCAACTCGCAGGAAGGGGGATATATGAGAGGGGAGGGGTGCGGCCACAAGTGCCCTTGCGCAAGCAAACCCTCTCCAACTCGAATTGGACTCCTATACCTAACACAAATAGATACAAACCGACCCAAACAAGTGGGATTCGGCCAAATTGGTATACAAACCAATCCTAACACAACTAGGACTTGTATATGGCGCATAGATACTCCTTGTGGGCGCCCTCCTCTTGCCTTGTCCATCCATGAGTGTGGAATAACATAATAGCATTGTTTTCCACACTTAGTGCATTTGACCTTGTGGAGGCACCATCCCCTTGTCATCATAACATTTGTTATTTCTTGTTTTCATCATGTTATTGCTTGTTCTCCATCTCCTCTTCTAATCCATGCTCATACTTGTGTATCTCCTCTCCATGATCTCCATTCATGCTTGTGTTATCAACAAACCTAAGAATACACAAATGCAAGGATTTAGGTAGTATAAAGTTCTCATAATTATAAACATTATATTCAAGTAGGAGTGAATTCACCTGTTGTTGTAATAGCTTGGTTCTTGATCTTGTCATTGGTCCAATCCTTACTTCATTAGCTTGTATTGGAGCATCCTCATGTGTAACAATAGGTGAAGAGCTAGGGATGTCCCCATCATCCTCCCCCTCTTGAAAAGGCATCGACCTCTATGCTAAATCATCTCCATGGTAAGGTGTCAAATCAGCCACATTAAAAGAATTGCTAACACCAAACTCATCAATTGGGAGGTCAATCTTGTATGCATTATCATTGATCCTTGAAATAACTTTATAAGGACCAGATCCTCTAGGCATCAACTTTGATTTTCTCAATGTGGGAAATCTATCTTTTCTAAAGTGTACCCACACCATATCTCCTGGCCGAAAAATCACCTCTTTCCTCTTCTTGTTCACCCTCTCGGCCACATGCTTTCCTCTCTTCTCTATAGCCTCTTTTGTTTTCTCATGTATCCTCTTCACAAAATCAGCCCTCTTTGATGCCTCCATATTAATTCTCTCATGTAAAGGAAGTGGTAATAAATCAAGAGGAGTAATAGGCTTGAAACCATAAACCACCTCAAAAGGACATAATTGAGTAGTTGAATGCATAGCTCTATTATATACAAATTCCACATGGGGCAAACACTCCTCCCACTCCTTCAAATTTTTCTTGATCATACCTCTTAGCAATATGGACAATGTTCTATTAACCACCTCGGTTTGTCCATCGGTTTGGGGGTGGCAAGTAGTAGAAAATAATAGCTTAGTGCCAAGCTTACCCCAAAGTGTCTTCCAAAAGTATCTCATGAACTTGACATCTCTATCGGAAACAATAGTTCTTGGCACTCCATGTAATCTCACAATTTCTCTAAAGAATAAATTTGCAATGTGAGAAGCATCATCACTCTTGTGGCAAGCAATGAAATGAGCCATCTTTGAAAATCTGTCCACAACCACAAAGATAGAATCATGTCCTCTTTTTGTCCTTGGCAAGCCCAAAACAAAATCCATGCTTATATCCTCCCATGGTGTACTAGGTGATGGCAATGGGGTGTACAACCCGTGGGGTTTGAGCTTTGATTTAGACTTATTGGAAGTAATGCATCTTTGCACCAATCTATACACATCTCTCCTCATATGTTCCCAATAGAAATTTTCAGCCAACATAAGCAATGTCTTCTCTCTTCCAAAGTGTCCCATCAAACCTCCACTATGAGATTCTTGTATTATGAACAAACGCAAAGAACACTCGGGAATACATAATTTGTTAGCTCTAAACAAGTACCCATCATGTATATGAAATTTTTCCCATGCCTTAACATTAGTACACTTATTAAATGGCAAAGAAAACTCATTATCTTCATCATATAAATCTCTAATACCCTCCAAACCCGAAACCTTAATTTCTAAATTTGAGAGTAACATGTTCTTTCTTGACAAAGCATCAGCAACTACATTATCCAATCCCTTTTTATGTTTAATGATGTATGGAAAAGATTCAATAAACTCAACCCATTTAGCATGTCTCTTATTCAAATTGGATTGGCACTTTAAAATTTTCAATGCTTCATGATCACTATGTATAATAAATTCTTTAGGCCACAAATAATTTTTCCACACCTCTAAAACTCTCACAAGTGCATATAATTCCTTGTCATAAAAAGAATAATTCAATTGTGCACCATTCAATTTTTTAGAAAAATAGGAAATAGGTTGTTTATTTTGCACTAGTAAATGTGCACGTGTAACACACGTGAAATAACAATAGTAAATTTAATAAAATCCTTACATAGATATGATAAATGAAATGTAAGGGTAATTAAAAAACATGATATTATAATTTTAAAGAAAATAATCTATTCCAATGCGGTTGACCAAATCTTGCACTTCTTGAGGAATGTTGTCTCGACATTCATTGTCCTTGTACGTCAACATGTGGACGAACACCTTACTTTGTAGATCGTAGACGTTCTGCACGTTGATTGCATATAAATATCACGAACATCTCCACTAATATACTTAAGAAACATAAATATTGAGATACTCACTCTCACAAAAGGCCGTGTAACTTCTTTATCATTCCACGACCGCATATACTTTAGGACCAAAAACCCGGACAGATTTTGCAATAACATATCAGATAACAACATAAAGGCTATGAATAATGGTAAGAAGCAATTACATATATTAGCAGGTGCAGCCAAAGGAGTGGAAGTTTGAAATTGTCCGTCATTATTAGACTGAGTTGCTGCAATATTTTTCTGGCCAGTTTGACAGTTTGATCCCCGATCATTTTGTGGCAGCTTTGAAACTGTGCCCGGCGAGGTTTCAGCTCCACAAGCAACACCTACGACAGAAGATGTATTTAATGTAGTTCATCGTCCGGAAGAGTAATACCCTAAAGTATATACAGGTGTACGAAATTACCATATATAGGTGTATGTTGCGGCTGTGTGGAAGATGGAAGCGACTGAGGTCCAGCTTCATTTGTAACATTTACCCCAACAGCCTTCTTGTTCATGCGGTAAATCCGTTGCTTCAGCAGGTATTCTGTTTTCTTCTCATTAGGCAGTCCTGCATACCAACTTTGCCCAGCTTGTCGTTTAGGTGCCTGCCCAATTGGTGGCAACCGCACAATACCACTATGTTTGTCTGCATATATTACACATTGTTATATTGGTATTAGTTATCATTAGGAAGAGACCATTCGGTACAGGTGAAATTGAAGTAAATGTTACCATCCTTTCTTCGTTGGCGGGATATACGCTGCCTCTCAAAGTATTCCGCTTTCTTATCATCGGACAATCGGGCATACCAACTGGCCGAATTATGTTGTTTTTGCTCTGAACTTGTACCGGCATTATTGTTGGTCAGGTCTTTAAATGGGCTACGCTCTCCCGACTGAGACGACGATGCATCAGCTTGTTTTCTCATCTGGAAGGAATGACCGAAGGAAGTTATTTTTGGATACTAATTTAATATCAGAGACCGAGCAAGAATTAACAAAGAATCAAAGAAAAGTATCATATCCGGTAATGTGTAAATTATATATATGAGCTCAAAGAGATCCTAGCTGAAATAGTTACAGCACTCTGTAAGAACGGGCAAATCCCAGAAAGAAAATCCAAAAATTCACTGATAAAATAAAATGCATATATTAAATTTTATGAATATATGAACTCCTGAGTTATCTTTTCATTTGAAAGAAGAGATCAATTGGATTTGGCTCACTCATCTTACAGCCTTACAGGTCATATGTTGGTACAATTACAGTGAACTGCAAAAGGAGGCCTACCCCAACAAGCAGTACATAACATCATTTTCATATAGCTCGACAGTCTCTATTTCACTGTATAGTTCTCCCAGTCTGGACATATTGCGTGTAATGAGTTAAATATAAACTGAGGTGATTAGAGTATGACACCCCCAAGATGTCAATAAATCAATATTATGTACTTCAAGCATGCTTTACATGCAGTCATTTGCTATTCTACATCCAAACAACCTAAATAAACATGAATATGGATGGCAGTACATGTAAAATTTGGGTTCTTAGCTCTAGCAACATGCTATAAATAAAATGGCAGTAAGTATCATGATGTTGCATCAACCATATAAAATTTGCAACTATGCTCCCTCTCCTTTCCATCATGTTGAAGCTCATTCTAAATATGAAGAATGAGATAACCATAGTGTTCTGATTGCGTGGTAGGTCAGGCCAGATTTCCCAGTTCTGATTGCATCCTATGTTCATCTTGTTACAGCAATTGCATCCTATTTTTCCGACAAAGGGAGTTTCAACTATTTTTATTACAGCAGTTGCATCCTATGTTCGTCCGGTTATAAAATTCTTACGCTTTTGTGAGGCGTTGCAGTGGATGCAGAGGTAGGTCAGGTAAGCTACTTTAATTTGACAACTAATTGCATCATGCATCATCGTCTCTTTGGTCTGGCCTAAAAAACAGTTGGCTACAGAATTTTACAAAGGTTACTTGAGTTATCGTTGAACATCTCAAATACTGGACGTATCTTACGAACTCTGAAATTAAACTGAACAATAATGAGGAGCGATGCATTTGATTCAATCAGACCGTGTACACACATGAATTTCAGAGAGGAACGAATTAAATTGAGCATGAAAATTTGGTAGGATTGAAATATTCTGAATACTTTTTGCAGTAGACAAAATCCATGGCTGCTCGAGCTCTATGATGAATATTCAGGCTAAAACAGGGGAGTGCCGCGCGAGCATGTTGTTTCCTATCTACAGGTACCAGTTACGAAATTGAGATGGGAAGCCTTTTTATTTACCTATATGCACAGAGATTGCTCCGGAAGTCGCATGCCGGCCAGGGTGTCTGCCAGGCGGACGCGTCCGTGGCCGCGTGCCTGCGACGGCGAACGGAAGTTGCGGCAGCCGAGGGCGTCCGTGGCTGCAACGACCTTAAGCTGCGTCTGGGCGCGACGGGCGCAGGTCGGCGGCCGGGCCGGACTGCGTCCTCGGCGGCGGACTGCGCCGGAGGGCGCGACGGGCGCAGGTCGGCGGCCTGGCTGCCCCGCTGGGTGTGCTTCCTTGGCGGCCGGGCCGGACTGCGCCGGAGGGCGCCGCGCATGCGCTACAGGGCGACGGGCACAGGTCGCCGGCCGGCAGGGCGAGCGTGCGGATGGAGCGGCCGGCAGCTCGTGCGGATTGAAGGGGCGGCCGGCAGCTCGGGCGGATGGAGCGGCCGCAAGCGGTTGCGGGATTGGTTCCCCTCGCCGCCGCCTCGCCGGTCGCCGGCAGATTGGAGTTCGCCGTCCCGCTGTGGTCCTCTGGCGCGAGTCGATCGGAGCGGCGGCCAGCAGCGCGAGCGTGGGGATACGGAACCAGAGCACGATAATGTTGCAGTTGCGTGGACTTAGGGTTGATTTGTTTTTTTTTTTGCAACTGATGCGTGGGAGGTCTCAGGTCTGTGTGGGGAAATTGCAAATTGCAAAGTGTTAAACTAATCTGGGTCGTTAGTTTAAGTGTAATCCGATGGCTAATATCATTTTGATGGAACCCCACTGGGTCTTTTAATATTAGTGGAGATGAGCACACCTCCAATACCTATGCCTCAAATTGTTTATGAAAATTTGGAAGCATAAGAAGTGGAGCCGAAATCAACTTTTCTTTCAATGTATCAAAAGCAATATCTTGAGCAACACCCCATTCGAAATTAACACCCTTTTTAGTTAGATCATTTAAAGGGGCAGCAATTGTACTAAAATTAGACACAAATCTTCTATAGAAACTAGCAAGCCCATTAAAACTTCTAACTTGACTCACATTAGTTGGAATTGGCCAATATCGAATAACTTCAGTTTTTGATGTATCAACTTCAATTCCATGCTTAGAAACAACATAACCAAGAAATATGACCTTATCTTTGCAAAAAGTGCACTTCTCAAGATTACCATATAATTTATTTTCTCTTAGCACTTGCAAAACTTGTCTAATATGATCAACGTGTTCATGTTCATTGTGGCTATATATGCGAATATCATCAAAATAAACTACCACAAATCTACCAATAAAGTCTCTAAAAATATGGTTCATTAATCTCGTGAAAGTACTAGGTGCATTAGTTAAACTAAGAGGCATCACTAACCACTCATATAAACCAAATTTTGTCTTAAAAGCAGTTTTCCATTCATCTCCCTCTTTCATTCTTATTTGATGGTATCCACTACGCAAATCAATTTTAGAGAAAAGAGTAGCACCACTTAATTCATCTAACATGTCATCTAAACGTGGTATAGGATGACGATAACGAATAGTGATGTTATTAATTGCTCTACAATCTACACACATGCGCCAAGTACCATCTTTCTTAGGAACCAAAATAACGGGGACAACACAAGGAGAAAGACTGATGCAGCCCGACCCATCCCACTGGGCATGTCTCACACTCCATCATATGTAAAGTCACCATGGATTCAAAAGGTGAACTCATTCCTCTTCTATAACCCATTTCGTACCCCTTTGGACGGTATACTACTTGACCATCTACCCCCGTATATTGCTAGGTATGAGTCAACGAGTACGGATGCGAGGGGAGATGCCAAGGAAGCCCAGGACTCAAGGCCGTCCAAGGTGTACGCGTGGAAGAGGAGGAAGAAGCGAGAAGACGAAGAGGAAGCTGGCCAGGAAGGCCGGCTTGAAGACCCGGCCTGGCCGGCTCTCCAGGCCGGCGCTCTCGGGTACCTGTCCGGCCTGGCAGCCCGGCCTAGGCCGGTTCCCCTACGCCCCTCTGGCCAGCGCCCCTACAGACCGGCCCGGCCTCCCAGGCCGGCTCCCCTGCGACTTACCTGCCTGCGGGCAGAGACAGGGAATATTCCCTTGTATCCCTCTATCTACCCCCTACTACTATATATAGGACCCCTCCCCCTCCTTCATAGGATAGAGTTGACTTGAGATAGGATTGGGCTTTGTGCTCCCCCCTCCCATGTGAAGAACCTCCCCCATGGGATCCATGGCTACTCCATAGATTCATCTATTGGAATGTATCAAGATCTCTCCAGGCCGGCCTCAAAGGATGTAACATCCCAAGTATGAAAACCACCCCTAGAATGTTTGTTTCTTGCTTTATTATTGTTTTGCATCATGGCATCTTAATCAGTGCATTTGTTTTCCATTTGTTTGCATTTGTTTTCCCTTGTTTTCTATTTGAATTTCAAACCAAGAATTCAAACCTTGTTTCATACTTGTTATGTTACAATTTTTCCAAATAAAAAGTTCAATCAAAACAACCATTTGTTTCCATTAAACTATAAGGTTCAAACTATTCAAAATTATGGCTTTTAATAATTCACTTAATTCAAATTTTATTCAAATTCAATTACAAACAACAACCATTTTGAACTTATGAAATTTGCAAAACAAATCAATCAATTGTTTCACTATAAAATTTGAACTTAAAACTTCTAAGTTGCTTAAGTCAAAATTATTCAATTAATGTTAATTTCACTCAAATTTCAAACAGCCACATAACTTAAATATTTTTGAAAACAAAAACTTTGCAATGTTGCTGTTGCAATAAACATCCTATAAAAAAATTTCATTAAATTTTCCTAACCCAAAAACCTATCTATTTCTTCCTATTTCTATTTTAGCAAAAAAAAAGTAACAGAACAAAATAAAAATAAAAGAACAGAGAGAGGGAGGGGCCTGCCAGCCAGTGGGCTGCACCCACCAGGCCCAGCGAGCGGCCCGGTACCCCTTCGCCCCCTCGCTCCTTCTCTTCTCGCTGTACGGCGGCACATCCGCCGTGTCCACGTCGCCGTACGGCCGATGGGACGGCCAGCGCTCGCCCCGACGCCCTATAAAACCCTACCCCGAGTCCCCCGAGCTGCCCTAGCTCCACCCATCTCACTCTCGCCGTCGTTTTCCCCTCCGTTTCCTCCATCTCTGCCACCATCCACCTCGCTGCAACCACCCCGAGCGCCATCATGTCTGAATCCACGATGATCGCCGCCGGTAGGGTGCTCCTCCCCTCGGGCTAACCCCGGGAATCACCTCCCCGCACCTCCCTCGAGCTCATCGACACCTTCACGGTGGCTGGAAGCATCCGCAACGCCGCCGCCGTCCGTGCTGCTGTCGGCGTCGTCCACCTCGCCGTCGAGCTCCTCCCTCTGAAACTCCTCCCGGTGAGCACCACCCCGCGTCCACCTCCCTGTCCCCTCTCCGCGTCTCCACACCCACACGCGCACACCCTAGCACACGCACCCGTGCACGCACACGATGCAGCAGCTCGCCGCCGGCGTGCCCGTGCTGTCGCCGTCAGGAAGTGCAGCAACTGAACCGCAAAGTTCAGTTAACGCGAATCTGAACGTTAACCTCACCGCGCGCCCTCTACTGACAAAACTGAATCGCCACCCCAGTGGCAACGCAACAGCGCACGCGCACGGGAGACCAGGGTTCGATCCCTGCTCCCGCAAATAAAACCCCACCTTTTTTCGCGAGGAAGGCACTGACAGGAGGCCCCCCTGTCAGCTGCTGTGTGCGCACACACGCCACGTTGGCCCCAGGGCCCACGGGCAGTGCCCTAGTGTAGTTCACTGCGCGGTGTAAATAGGTTTCAGCTTTTTCTTTTTCAGTTTAAGTCCTTTTCTTTTACAGATTAGTCCCTAGATTTAAAATGCTAATAACTTTTATTTTCTAAATCCAAATAATGCAAATAAAATATGTTTGCTGAACCAAATTAAATTCTCTACCTATTCAAAGCATTTGTTTTATGTTTTGAATATTTCAAATGCATTCAAATTTCAAATTCAAACACTTCCTTTTAAATTTGGTTAAAATCATAACTATTTCAAACTTAATTCAAATAACACAAATAAAATATGTTTTCCATGCTAAATTGAACCATCTATCCAAATATAAATTTTGTTTCATGTTTTGAATAATTAAAATTGCTTAAATAATTTAAACCTTGTTTAAATCATTTAAATTTGCTAAATTCATAACTTGCTCAAATTAAATTATTTTTGAACATATAAAATATGTTTTCAAACTAGCAAAGTATAAACTTTTCAAATATGAATTTGGTTTAATGTTTTGCACAAATAAAAATTCAAATAAATTCATACTTGAATTAAATTCAATTAAAACTTGTTTAAACTTGTTTAATTCATAATTAAATCATTGTAATTCCTTTTTCAATAATTGAAACATGTAATCCACCTAAAATTTTGTGTTCTTTTCAAATATGAATTTTGTTATTTGTTTTGAACAATTAAAATTTATGAAAACAACAAATGCTTGTGTAACACCTTTAAGGAACCAAATTCCTTAACTTAATAACTAAAATTCCAAACTTGGTAAACCTTATTTCAAAATTGTTCCTATTGTTGTTATTTTCCTGTTTTCCTCATCCATGCATCATACTAATCCACTTCCACCTGTTGATTAGTTGTAAAACAATTATTCCAACCTTAATTCATGGGCTTTCCATATGCAATCCCAAATTGCATGTGGGTCCATTTAATTATGTTATGTTACCAAGTCCACTAGCTTATTTTTGATGCATCAGTTAAATGGTCATGAATCATCCCATGTTTGTGCATTATGCCATGTTATTGATTGTTTGTCTCTCTACGTTGTTTGTTTGCTTCTTCTCGAATAGACGACGACGTTGAGACAGACGAGCTTTACGACACCCCTTCTGAGGATCTAGCTCAGTACCAGGCTGCTGAGTTTGCAGGCAAGTATTCACTCACATGAACCATTGTGTTCCTTTCAACATTGGATACCGATACCTTCCGTTGTCTATTCTGCTAGCCCTATGAATCGTTGCTTCTGTACGATCCTATCACATGTTATCCTTTAACCCTGATATAGCCTCACCTCCACACCTATAACCCCGTTGCTTGTTGCCCGTGTCTTACTAGCATGCTTAGGGTTGTTTTGCTCGAGTCTGTTACCCGTTACTTTCTGTTCCTATATTTCTATTATGTTCTGGGGCTCGATGTTAAACAACAATATGTTAATCTTGAGGTAATAATAATTTGATGATAAGGCACCGGCAGAAGGCCCGGCGTGGTTTTGAGGCCTGCTAGTGTCGACCCTAATTAGGAAAAGGGTCTTGTCTACTGATCCATGATGAGCGCACTAACCGCATGTGGGAAGCGTGTATGGGCGCCCCCCTCAATTTGATTCGATTCGCATCTCGTCCAAATCGCCTCATTTAGTTCGGTTTTCCATTTGCCGCATGCATATGCAGGTGCGAACCCTTGGTACCAGGGTGGAACTTTTGTAGTCGGCATTTAGGGAGACACGTTCTTAGAGTGCTATGAGGGCCCCCTTTTCTTCGTGGGGCTTGATTAGCCGTGCGCTCAATTGCACGGGGTTCTTTGGGCTTGATGCGAAGAAGAGTTGAGTTGTGTTGAGTGCCCCGCTTGGTGGGAGGCATTCCATCTAGCGGGTTATTCTTACGTGTACGGCCAAATTGGTGCACCCCTGCAGGGATAAATCTTCTCGAGAAGCCGTGTTTTCCGCGGTTATGGTTAACTTGGTGAAAGTACTGGCTAACAAGTACTCTGAACAACTTACACCTAACTAATGATAACTTGACTAGTAATAGTCTTATTGACACAATAACTTGAACCATCATTAATCCAAATGTGTGAGTTATCCTCAGATTGCTTCTTTGGATAAGGGGCGAGATCCAGGATGGGTTTGTTTGGAGTTAGTTATAGTTGGTTACGATACGCTATCTTATCTCCTTTCTGTTAGCCGGAAGTTGTAGTATGTTTTCTGTAGTTGGTTAGCGCAGCCAACTGCCGCATCTTTTGTATCACCCTTTCTTCCGTTGAACCCAAAGCATCTGTGCTTGGTGTTGACGGGTTACACTTTGGTGAACTGTGAGTCTTGCTTGCCAGTACGTTTATGTACTGACCCCTTTGGGGTTGTGGTTTCCGCAGACTACGCTTACGAGGATCCCCGTGATGGCTACTACGTGGAGTTTGACGAGGCTGCTGACGAGTAGATAGCGGACCCGGGCAGGATCCGAGACATCGTGGATGGGCTCCGTCTTTTCGTTTCCGGCTTCTTAAGCCTATTTGGATCTTGTTTGTACTCAGACATTTTGGATGCTTCCGCTGTGTTGTAATGATGATATGTTGGGACATGTGTCCTCTGGATGATTGTATTTGCTATCTCTGCTCTAGTGAGAGCTATTTGCAACTTATTTCTATTTATTTGTGTCTTAGAGATATGTTGTGCTATCATTCTGTTAAACTCCGTTGACGTACCATGTGTGTATGGTATGAAGTACGTCAATGGTAGTATCCTGATTTCTATGGGTTGGTTTACGTAGACGATGAACAGTAGGGGTTGGTTGTCACACATACGTGTGTTGGCCTACTCGTAAGAGATGCGGGTGCCGGTAAGCCCCGTAATCCAATCAACTACTGTTCAACGGAACTGCGAGTATCCTCTAGAAGTCCGGGTGCGACCAAGGACCCCAGGCCAGACCCCCAACAGAGCGTCCCGGCCTCCACCCCGGCCTCGAAGCCCGGCCAGGCCGGCCTCCCAGAAAACTGCCGCGTTCCTTCACCGTTTTGGCCATAACTTTTGACTCGGGACTCCGATTTGAGTGATCTTTAGCTAGTTTTGTAGGCAATTACATCATCTACATCACCATTGCAGAAGATCCATCATTCATTGAAGCCTAATTTCGTGAGAAAGCACGAAACTTCTCAGCCCATAGGGTGAAGATCATCGGAGAGAGGTATAATCATCCCGAATCTTCTCCCTCTTGCCATTCCTTTGTGAGCCAACTTACCTTGTGATTACCTTACCTATTGAGGCTAGTTCATCTTTGATTGCTTGGGCTTTGCACACTTGTACCGTGTAGTTTCCGAGTGACCGTTGTATGCGCTAATTCATATAGTTTCATTTGTTGGCACAAAGTGAGTGAGCAAAAAGTGAAAAAGCAAAAGAGAGAAGAGCAAAGAGAAAAGAGAGAAGAGAAAGAAGAAGAGAGAAAAAGGGAACCACCACTTGCCATACCATTTGTAGGAAGTGCGCAAGCTCGATGAACATCTCGTAGGTGGTGCATTGTGTGCAAATCTTGTAGCCCACCAATAAATTGCAATCGAACTAGCGGCTCTCCTTGTACTTGTGTAACACGAGCTTTATAGTCTTCGCTAGGATCATTTGGTTCCTTAGCTCACATTTTGGTTGCACTAGTCCCATTTATCTCCGTGCGTGCGTTTCCATACCTTTTGGAGATCGACTTGTTGTTGCTTTGTGATCATTGTGGTTCTCTACTTGCCATTGCAATATCTTGGTTTCCGGTTGTTCCATTTGCTATCCACTTTCCATACCTATCCACCCATAAGCCGTGTGTGTTTTGGAGCGTGTTTTTGGATCTTTCGAACTCAAGTCACTTCATTCTTTTTGTTATCGGTTTCTCTTGGCATGGTCCACTAGTTCCAATATTTGCTAAAAGGTGAGGTTTGAGCTCTTAGGTCTTCACACTCTATATATACACTTGTGCTTGTGAGTAACCATGTGTAGCGAGAGCGGAGCATATGGAGGCCATGATGACCATGACGAGTACATGATGGACCCCTATGACTACAACGAGCTAGACATGGACCACCACTCCTACGAGCACGACATTGTGCTTGACCACTACAACGAGCATGACATGGTGGATCACCACCACAACTACGACCACGACGTCGAGCTCTACACCGACTACTCCTCCCCAACCATCATCGACATGGAGGAGCACCACACCAACCACGACAACTTCGATTCCATGAGCTCCAACGACATGAACCACTACTACAACTATGACACCGCAAGCTTGGATGATGAGATGGAGGCATGCTACACCGACAACGCATCCACAAACATGACGGAGTATGACACCGACAACGACTCCACAAGCATGAGGGACAATATGGACCTCCACACCTACTTCGACTCCGACATGGATGAGCTCACTTACAAGAACTTCCTCTCCAAGCTTCGAGGGCCAATATATCATATGTCATATGGTTCATGCTCAACACCAAGGAACTTCAAGGAGAATGCCAACGCCAACACAAGACAACTCCCTTCAACCTCAAGATTGTGCAACGACAAGAAATCCGACAAGTTGGCAACGTCAAGATGGGCTCCTTCCACATCAAGACGGCGCCACAAGAAGGACATCATCGAGGCCCCATCAAGCGAGAAGGACAAGAAGCCAAGGCATCCGAATGACTTTCGGAGTCATCCCACACATGAAGTGCGGGAACGCCGCAAGCTTCATCATCAACAAACTTCAAGCTATCATCGCCAAGCTCATCACCAAGATCGTCGCCATGATCATCATCGACATATGGGAGAGAGTGGTACACCCACCTCACCACATCCTCCACCACAAGCACCGCGACGACATTGGTTTGAGCATTGCTCGCCATCACCACTACCTCGACCTCGACACCGACAAGGCCGTGGTGAACCTCTTCAAGATCACCCTCTACGACCGGATATTCTTCATCACCCACCTTCTCCAAGCTCGACTCATGACTATGGTCTATATGGCTTCGTGGATGGTGCTCGCCCACATTCAAGGCTTCCAAGGCAAAATGTGTGTCACCACCACAATGACCACCAAGACCAAGTCCCTTATCAAGAAGGTTCCCTCGACATGGCTTCGAGTGAATGCCTCCCACAACTCCACCACAATGACCACCGGCGCCATCCTCTCCATCATGACCGCCATCGCCAAACCAATGAGGATGACCAACATGAGCTTCCGCTACCCATCTTTGATGAAGACCCACAGGAGATACTTCCTCAATGCCAAGCAAGTGAGAATGCTCTGTATGGCTTGTCTTTCCCCATCTTTGAGGAAGACCCCAATGAGCGTCCACTTCGACATCAACCAAGTGGGATTGACCAACTTGCTACTTCACTACCCATCTTTGATGAAGACCTACAACAAGATGGAGGAAGTGAAGGCCCTCCCATATATGATGATGATGCTATGAGCCTACTTTCCCCTCTCCTTCAAGATGAAGATCTCTTATGCCCCATATGCAATGGACATGGCCATGTGATGTGGGATTGCCAATGCGGCGACCAAGATGGTGCGTCAAGTGGAGAAGCCGAGCATGGGAGTTTCCCTTCGGCAATGGAGGCGAGTGTTGATGCCAATCTTATGGCTCACACATTTGGAGGCGATAAGGTTGATGAGGTTGAGCATGGGATTTTCCCTTCAACCAAGGAGGCGTATGGAGTTGAGAATATCGAGCCTACCCCTATGTGCATGTGTTATGAGAGGGTACCAATCCCATGTGAGCATGAGAGCCACTTAGCCCACAAGAGTGAGAGAGCGTGTGAGATGAGTGACTCCACCATATGTGAGATTGAGTGCATCCACTTTGAGGGCATGAGTGATACACCACATGAGTTGAGAGAGGTAGTTGATAGGTCACGTGAGACCATTTCAAATCCTAACAACTCACCCTCTACCTCTAGTGTGTTTCCTCATGATGTGTTAGGTTCCATGGATGATGATACGCCACTCCTAAAGACGGTTCTCCCTATGGAGAAGAAGATGTACATGGTGGATGAAGGTGATACCACCCCATGTCTACATGAAGATGGACAAGTCGACTATTTGAAGGACCCTACTACCACAACACCTACTTCATATGAGAAGGATGAAAAAAGTATGGGTGTTGATGTGACCATGTTCCCACTAGTGGATATGATGAATAATGATTGCTTGCATGTGATGGATGAACCTATATTCGATGATATTGCCATTGACATGCTTTGTCCCAAGTGCTTACATTTTTCTCCCATTGTTGCAACCAAAATGTCGAACAATTGTTCTTTCAAATGCTTGGTTTGCAATAATGTTGCTATGATTTCAAATGAGTTTGCCCCCATAGCATCCTCAACTATTGGAGATTTATCTTGTGAGAAGATTGAGTTTTTCCATGTTGAGCTTGCTCAACCCTTCATCTTGCATTTTGACCATCCACACATTTCATACTTCATATTTGATTTTGATGTTTTTGGTCATGTGCGAATGAAGAGCCATGTCATGATGGATGATGTGTTCATTTACCATAAACAAAATTTCTTCGTTTGGTCTTTTGTGTGTTTGAGTACCCGCATGCTATTGTCAACCTCAATTGAGCATGAGTTGACAAAACGATCTCTTGAGAGCATAATAAAATTGTGTTGTGGATCGAACCCGGCTCTAATACCTTTCTCATGTTTTGCGTCAAACACGTTGAAAAATTGCTCTTTCCTTTGGTTTGTTTGCAAACATGTTTGTGATGTTGTTCTCCTTTGTGACAATAATGCTTCCTTGATCTTTTATATAGATGATTTGTGTGTTGCAACAAGTATGATGAACAATCGTTCTTTTCGATGGCTTGCTTGCAACCACAATGATATTTTGAGCATGTATTGTCATGAGTGTTTTGGTCTCCCTTCCATTGGTGTTATAACAAAAATGTCGACAAATTGCTCTTTCCTATGCTGTGCTTGCACCCATGATGATAATGTTTGGGACATTCTTCATCTTGTGTTTTTGCCAATGTATCCTCTTATTACACCAAGGATTTTGACAAACTTCCATTTCCAATGCTTTGTGTGCAACTCCTCAAAGTTCCATGGAGATTTCGTGTTCTTATATTTTGGAGATGTTTCCATGAATTGCTTGCACCTTGACCTTGCATATGCACTAGATTCCATATATTTGTGTTGTGCTAATGGTGCTATAAAAATGAATGGACATGTCATCAATGATGTGCTCCTCTATCTCGCACACACATGGTTTTCTTGGTCTTTGGTGTGTAGGTTCTACCTTTGGATGAGATGGCATGCGTGGCTACATCACCACCTTTTTATGACGGAGGATCTTACAAGACAACCACATCGATATCTTGCTAAGGTGCCTTCCCTCTACTTAGAAACCGATGCCATGAGATTCAATAATTGGCTACTCTTTGAGTGTTGTTTTGTCTTTCTTGTGAGCGTGGTAGATTACATGAAGGCCAAAGGAACATTGAAGAGCTGCCATACCCTTTCCATCAAGAATGCCCACATGGTGACTTCGACTTCTACGATAATCCATCTACCTCCTCTACACGTTGATGACGAGTTAGCGTCGAGGACGACTCTTTTTCAAGTGGGGGGAGATGATGCAGCCCGACCCATCCCACTGGGCATGTCTCACACTCCATCATATGTAAATTCACCATGGATTCAAAAGGTGAACTCATTCCTCTTCTATAACCCATTTCGTACCCCTTTGGACGGTATAGTACTTGACCATCTACCCCCGTATATTGATAGGTATAAGTCAACGAGTACGGATGCGAGGGGAGATGCCAAGGAAGTCCAGGACTCAAGGCCGTCCAAGGTGTACACGTGGAAGAGGAGGAAGAAGCGAGAAGACGAAGAGGAAGCTGGCCAGGAAGGCCAGCTTGAAGACCCGGCCTGGCCGGCTCTCCAGGCCGGCGCTCTCGGGTACCTGTCCGCCCTGGCAGCCTGGCCTAGGCCGGTTCCCCTACGCCCCTCTGGCCGGCGCCCCTACAGACCGGCCCGGCCTCCCAGGCCGGCTCCCCTGCGACTTACCTGCCTGCGCGCAGAGACAGGGAATATTCCCTTGTATCCCTCTATCTACCCCCTACTACTATATATAGGACCCCTCCCCCTCCTTCATAGGATAGAGTTGACTTGAGATAGGATTAGGCTTTGTGCTCCCCCCTCCCATGTGGAGAACCTCCCCCATGGGATCCATGGCTACTCCATAGATTCATCTATTGGAATGTATCAAGATCTCTCCAAGTAGCTACTCTTTCACCTTGTGACTCTAGTAGTTCTTGCCAACCTTCCCCTTGTGGCTTATGTTGGATCGGTGGACCGGCCAGTGAGAGGAATCGGTTTCAATTAGCGTGTTGTTGACTTGGGTTTGCGATCCCTCGTAGGCTTCACGAGTTATCTCCCCTTTTGTGTGCGTGAGTTCATCGTGTTCTTCGTGTTCTTCGCGTTCTTCCCAATCTCCCCACCTCTCGTGAGTCAATCCGTGAAGATCGGGCCACCCTAGAGGCCAAGCCTATATCAAAGACTAACTCGAATATAACCTTTATCTAGTAGCTCTTGTACTTGCCTTTGTATCTCCTTTGTTTCTTGTGGATTGGTTCTATAAGGTGCTCGGTTTGGGAGAGATGCTCCAGGAATTAAATCAATTTGATGCTCTATCCCTCTCAATGGTGGCAATCCCGAGGGAATATCTTCTGGAAAAACATCCTCAAAATCCTGCAAAACATGAGAAACACCAAGAGGAATAGGGGTCATGTCATTAGAAACCAAAATCTCTCCCTTGTGAATAAGCACAATAGGGACTAGTGTAGGATCATCCCTAAATTCCCTCAAATCCTCTTTACTGGCTAACATGCATAGTACGTTCTCTCTCTTTTTACAACTCGAATTGGTTTTACTATCACTCCCCAAGGCTTGTGAATTTTTTGATCCCTCATCCCTCTCTCTTTCTTTTTCCACTTTCATATCAATTTTGGATTGGGACTCATTTACAATTTGTTGTGGAGTCATAGGCCTCAAAATAATAGTCTTCCCATAGTGATGTAGCTCATAAGTATTAGCTCTTCCTTCATGCTTCACACTTCTATCAAATTGTCATGGTCTCCCCAATAATAGGTGGCAAAATGTCATAGGAACCACATCAAACTCGATAGTATCCTCGTAAGGTCCAATTTGAAACTCCACTCTCACCATATGAGATACCTTCATTTGTCCCGTGCTACTCAACCATTGTATATGATAAGGAGAAGGATGTGGCAAATATTTCAAATTGAGCTTTGCACATAGATCTTTGCTAGCCAAATTCCTGCAACTCCCTCCATCAATAATGACTTTGCAAGCCATATTAGGACCAATAATAGCCTTTGTTTGAAACAAATTGCACCTTTGATTTTCAGGACTAGGCACCACACTCAAAGAATTTTGTGTGCAAATAATAGTTGGCATGTTAGTAGCATATGCATCCAATGGAACACTCAAATAACCATCATCGTCATCAATATCATTAGGATCAACATCATCACCTGTCTCATACTGATTGTTCTCATTGATAATCATCACCTTTGTATTTGGACAAACACTCTTGAAGTGCCCCTTTCCTCAACATGTATGGCATGTAATATCTCTATTCCTTGTAGTAGGAGCACTAAAACCCGTGGTACTCACAGCTGGTTGTGATGATTTTTTTGCAATAGAAGTGCTAGGCTCGGGTTTAGATGATGTAGCACCTCGAAAACTAGAGGATGGAGGTGGTGGAGTAGTTGCACTAGGCATAGAAGATGATCTCATGGGAAATCTAGCCCTTGTCCTTGTAGTAATTTGAGCCTCCTCCATAAGATGTGCTTCGGCCTCCCTTGCATGATGTAGCAACTCATGTATATCCTTATATTGGTGATGCCTAACAATTCCCTTGACTTTGTAGTTCAAACCAGAAAGGAACCATTGCATTGTTTGCTCCATTGCTCTCTCACGCGTGCCCTTTGCATGATTAGCTCCATCTCTTGATAATAAGCATCAACACTCATAGTACCTTGCCTCAATTGTTGCAATTGATCAAATTGTTGCCTTATGTAATTTCGTGGAACAAATCTATCCCTCATGACTCTCTTCATGGTGTTCCAAGTGACAATGGGTAACTCACCATCTTCTTGCCTCTTTCTCACAAGATTATCCCACCATCTAAGAGCATATCCATCAAACTCAGAAGATGCCAACTTGATTTTTCTATCCTCATTATACTCATGCATTCTCCATAGCTTCTCAATTTTTAACTCACACAGCAAGTATTCTTCCACATCCATAGTATCAAAGGTGAAAGAAGGAATTGAGAATTTCAAACCATCCTCTCTCGGATTTTCTTGAATCACATTATTGGGCACTCTCCTTGGTACAAAATTATTAGCTCGGCCTTGATGTCATTCATGGCCTCTCTCTCCTCTAACACGGCCATGATTGTTATTCCTTGCACCAAAAGCTTCCAAACCATTATTAGCATCACTATGGATACTAGCATTGTCATCATCCAGAAGAGGCAATCTTTCTTGAATCATGGTTTGAAGTCCAGCAAGGGTAGTAGTCATTTGAGCAATGGAATCATTGATTGATCTCACTTCCCCTCTATTAGTCTCGGCAAATTTATGAGTGGCCTCCATCTTGGTCTCCATAGCTTGGAGAGCCTCATATAAGGGATCACATGCATCTTGTACAAATTTCTTGAGTCCATTATGATTGTCCAATATTTCTTTTGCCAAAACATCCCTAAGAGACTCATACTCCCTCCAATTAACTCCCTCCTTATGGTCCTTATTTTGCTGCACAAGATCGCCACTAGAAAGATCCATTAGTAGGTTAGTATAATAGAAACAAGTATAGGTTGTGGTGCTCTCTCACAACTCACTCAAAAATCTAGCAAGACAATAGGATATATTACCCTTCCAAAGTGAATAGAGATACTTACCACAAGTAGAGGCAATTAAAGTACTTTGGTATGAAGAAGAGAATACCCAGGTTTTTAACTCTCACAAAAGCAAACAAGGTTATTTAGTGGGGCTTGGTATGGATACCTAACAATAACCAAAGTAATAATCCTATTTGCTGTCTTGTGAAGATATAAAAAATATATCCAAGGAAACTCACACAATATGGAGACAAATGTGGCAATGCAATATATGGATGAATTTTGCAATGCACTAGAAAGTCACTAGCTAGGCTCTTAATTGACAGGCACAAGATTGCTCAATGAAAAACCAAGTGTCACAATGGCAAGCTCAACTAGTAAACAATAGTAATGATATGGCCTCTTTGCACTTTGCTCTTTTTCTCTTTTCTCTTTTTTTTATACTTTTACCTTTTGTAAAGTTTTTTGTATTTTTCCAATGGCCTTACACTAAGATAGGAGCAACAATTAACCAAATACAAGTGAACACAATGGTGGTGATGAAAAATGAGCAACCTGTCAGAGCACAAAATAGCTATACTTGTGGGCAAGTTCCTATTAAGATGTTGTAGAAAGGCTGTGGCTATGGTTCACAAAGTATGGATATGATGGTCCTAGAGAAGAAAAACAGGAAACAAAAGAAAGCACAAAAGATTCTATGAGAAAAACTAGTTCTAACAAGCTCACGGCAGCACTTAACCCTCACGGCAGCAAAACAGATGGTTTTTGACTCGTGGAAGCACTCACGGCAGAAAAAACAGAGGAAAACCGTACCGCGGCAGAGTCACAGCAGCTCACAGGCGTACGTCAGCAAAACTCACAAAATCTGTGCCGCGGCAGCGCGCGCGCTTGTGTTACAGCGTTTGGTAAGCGCGCTGCGGGAATTTTTTGTAACATCCACCTTTTTGTAATAAAGTGCTTGTGTGTTTGTTGTTATGATCATGTCATGTCATGCATGCATTTTTGAACCCATGTTTGGTTTTAAAACAGTTGCACTAAAATTTAATACCGGAGTTTATTAAAATCACTTAAAGTGCCAAACTAAATTGATGGTTTGAAATGGTACATTTTTGCAAAACAAAAACATGTGGAGTTTGCCCATGTTGCAAGGATCTCAAAAATGATTTTTGCAAATTTTTACCATTTACAGAAAAGGCCCTCAAGTCGGTTTTTATCTTGCTGTCTTAAAAGAGAGCAGGGACCATTTTGCAGTTTCTGGAAATCTCAGGGGGGTTTTTAGAAAATGGCGCTTGTCTTCTTCCTTTGTCCATGGACAGTAGACGAGCAGAAGCTCCACGACGCCTTCCCCTTCCACCTCCTACTTGCTTCCCCTCTGCGAGGATAAGGCCGAGAGGGAAGACGTGACCTCTTCTATCTCCTCCTCCCACCGCATCGAAACCTTTCTCTGTAACTCTGTACGTGCAGGAACTCAAAAAGAAAAAAACGAATCGAACCCTAACCGCCACCGGCGCCGCACCTCACCGGCGATACGGCCTACCCCGGCCCTCCCCGAGCAGCTCCCCGGCTCCGCCATCTCCCTTCCGTCCTCCTCGAGTAAAAGGAGCAGTGGGGAGCCCCGGGAGGCCTTCAATTTCGTCGCCGACGGGATCCACGGCCGTCGCCGGAATCCGCTCGCCGCCGGCGATTGCGGCCCCGCCCCGCCACCCCGACCACCTCATCACCATCACGGTGAGCAGACGCACCCGCCGGTGCCCTCCCCTTGCTTCCTCTCCCCCTGTAGCTCCCTGCCGCCGCCAACCTCCATCCGCCGCCGCCGCCCGAGCTCGCCGGCGAGCTTTCCGGCCACCTCCCGGCGAGCCGCGCGCATCCATGCACTCCCCGTGACCTCCCCAACCCTGTGGTGTATTTTGATTCGAGAAATTTTGCGCGAGTTCTTCAATTGCTTAGCTCCTGTGCCAATTTGGCCACGGGTGACATCACCACGACATCACGCTGACGTCACAGGCCCTTTTCTGTTACTTTCTGTTAAATAGAATTGTACTGACACGTGGGCCCCACTGCTTTTAATTTCAGAAAAAGAATTAATTTTGAAAATGCAATAATTTTTGATTCATAACTCAGAAAAATACGTTCAATATATCATTTTGTTCAGAAAAATGTAATCTACATGTTCATATCATTTTCACACATTTTTGACAAAGTTCAATTTTGAGTATTATTTAAATCATGTAAAATAAAGAAAATAAGTTTTTATTCAAGAAAATTAGAAAATTACAAGTTATATGTCAAAATGCTTAGAATTTCAGATGCAACCTAGTTATGGTGTTCTCAACCCTATTTGAGCACTTTAACTTGTCGCACCTCTAGGTTTTGCCCGAATCGGCCTCCGAGGTTCACTTCGGGACTAAAATTCACTAAAGCTGTTTTCTTAACATATGAACCCTAGCAACCCATGAACCATGTTTAGGGCTTCTCTTTAATGCATTCAAATGTTCATGCATACATATTGAGCATTGCATCGATGCCTGTGTTGAGTGTTGTTCTCTTTCTTTCCGGTGATTGCTCTTATCGGTAGACCGCGAATCCGGAGTGAAGTTCGACACCCCTGTTGCCGAATACTTGGTCTAAACAACCAAGTCAAGCACTTATTTCTTGAAGCTTCCTCTGGTTTTCTTGAAGCAAGGCAAGCATAACCTCTTATCTGCCCATATATGCTTTCGAAGTGTTTTCCTTCTCGTACGATGCATGCTTTACAAAGTATTTTGAGTCAATAGATAGAGTTATCCTATTTAGTTGCATAAACCAGATATCATGATTCCATGCTCCTAGCCGACATAGGATTTGTTGTGTGTATCGCCAAAGCCTCAAATATGCCATGCTTAGTCATACATGCCTGTTTACCTCTGCTCCATCCGGTTGATGAATCAGAGTTACGAAATGAATCTAGTATGACAGGATGACGTGGTAAGGTTCGAGATGTGTGGTTAATATGATAAAAGGCTTGGATGAGTTGCCACATGGAATGTGGTGATTTGTCTCGTTCATGCCCCTAGGAGCGAGTTCTCGCCTTTGAAGCCAAGACTGATCGTGCAACCACACGGGGATTGGATTCCCCTCGGTTTTAACTTGTCTAGTTTGTTCCATGAGTTGCCTAGTTCGGGCGTTCCATTTGGATTTGCTGGGGATATCAAAACGTTTTCAAAATTAGGACGTGGTGGTGTATCGGCGCTCTGCGGGAAGGTAACCGTTGAGCATTGCGCACAACGATAGAGACCCGACAGGAGATGGCCACTCCCTATTGGCGGTCCATCTCTACTCGGAGCGACTCATGGAATAGGCGAAGCAAGGGAAAGATCGTGGTCAGCCACCCTCTGCCGGCACATCGTCGGAATTGTGCCAATAGCTTGGCATTAAGAGTCGGTTGATGCGTGTGGGTAAAGTTGTGCACCCCTGCAGGGTTTAATCTTTTCGAAAAGCCGTGTCCGCGGTTAAGGACAACTTGGTGACGGATCCTGAGATCATAGATAACTTGAACATGACGTAAAAGATGTTGACAACGAATGTTTAGTTTTAAGAGGTGGTTCCAGTTATCGGTGCTGAAGATGATGCTTCGAAGGTTCTGAAGGCCATGCCGTGACAGGGTATTCTTTTAAAAGATTTGTGAAAAACTTCTCTATCTCCCTCTATTCGAAACAAAGTTGGCTTTACGCAAAACAACCTTCATAAACCCTTTTTGAACAAGCAGATATATAATAGGTTAGTTAAGTCTTGTTGAGTACCTCCCGTACTCATGTTTGCTTCAATTTGGTTCAGGTGGAGTTCCATACCTTCGGTGGTGTTTCAGCATGGACATCGACGGATAGTTTGGGGTTTCCCAGGTAGCAGCCTGGAATCTATGGGCTGGGACATCGCCTTATGTTGCAGCCTCTTAGGCCTTTTTGGTTCTTGTTGAATAGCAACATAATTTGCTCTCCGTTGTCTGATGTAATGTTGGGTCGTGTGACCTCTGTTTGTAAGTTATACTCTAGTATTACTTGCTTAATAAAGCTTCATGTTTAGAGTACTGCTTTGATCGGTTGTTGGTTTCGAGCTCGTTGTTATACAGTTTTGGCTATGCCTGCATAGTTGTCGCAGTCGAGGGGTTGTGGAGCCGATGATCCATGTCCGAGCCCGCCTGTCGATTTGATCGGCCTGGGGCGAGGTAACCCTAGTAACCCTCGATTGTTGTTGCACTTTCTGGACACATAGCAGCTCTGTATAACTTTGGTCCCGTTCCTTCAGTTTCATCCGACCCGTGGACGCTTGGGTATGCATAGTTGGTTATGACTAGCATGGATACAAGGAGTAGTAGACCGGTGATCCGGACTACGTGCCGATGAATCCGGTCTGCCTGTCGTTGTTTGTTGCGGCCGGGGCTGGTAACCCTGAAGCCCTTGTGAGTCCATTGCTAGGAGCACATAACAGTGTGTATATCTCTGGGTCCGGGGTCTGACAAGTCTTGGTATCAGAGCAGGACTGCCTGTAGGAAAACCCTTGCTTTTGGTCGATGTTGAGTCTAGAGTTTGTGAAAATTATTTTCGAAATGACAAATGAGTTATGAAAATCTTCTTAGGATTCTTTTTACTCCTTACCTGGTATCGCTCTAACTCTGAGTCACCGTATCTCATTTGATTTCAAATGTTTTACTTCTCACCTGTTAACTTCAAAGTTAGGAGTAAAATCGTTGGGTGTTTTTCCTAGTACTCCGTGTCAGGTTGCTAATGTTTTCAGAGTTTCCAAGTTACCTCCTTTGGTCTAAATCGTTGTTTCCTTTTGACTTCAGTTGATCCATATCAAGTCATGAATCTTTCTTTTGCATTCTTTCCATGGGAGTGTTTCTCATGGTTCCGTTTCTTTGTACTCAGGATGTCCGGGAGTATTCAAGATTCCGTTGAAAGTGGTCATATCGAGGGAGAGTCGTCATCTTCCTTAATGACGCAAGTTCTTCAGGATATTGAGACTAACCGCTTGAGAAATGAACATCTCCTTGAGCGTGTGGCGCAAAACACTGAACGTCGTCACGACGAATGCGTTACATTTGGGGATTTAGTTCATGCTAAGCTTCCATCTTTCAGCAGTCTCAAGGAACCCATCGATGCTGATGATTGGCTTCGTCCCATCGAGCGCAAATTTAACGCTCTCCATGTTCCAGAAAGTGACCGTGTGAACTTCGCCGCCTATCAGCTAGAGGGTGAAGCTGGTTCATGGTGGGAAGGTTTCTTGGCGTTGCAATCGCCGGGACATAAGGTTACTTGGGAGGAGTTCCGTAAAGAGTTCCGTGCTGCCCATGTTCCTGAAGCAGTTATGGACTCCAAAAGAAAAGAGTTTCTAGATTTGACCCAGGGACAGATGGATGTTGAAACCTACGGGCGTGAATTCACCCGTTTGGCTCGTTATGCATCCCGAGATGTTGCAGATGATGCGGATAAGCAAGAGTTGTTCCGCAAGGGTCTGGATTCCGGAGTTCGCTATGAGCTACTCTCTTTCCAGTTTCCAACCTTCCAGGACCTTTATAATCAGGCTCTTACCTTGGAGCGTGGCAAAAAGGAAATGGAAACCTCTTTGAAGCAGATTTCTGAAGAGTCACGTGCGTATTCTTCTGGTTCCAAGAAGCGTCGTGTGTTTGTTCCGTACAACGCCATTCCATATCCATCAGTTGTTCAACAAGGTCACCTCGGTGGGCAATCCAGAGTTGTTGGTGGTAAGAAACGGCTGGTGACATGTCATGTATGTGATGAACTTGGCCATTACTCCAACAAATGTCCCCAGAGGACACCTTCTGCACTACAGGTCGTTCCTACACGTGTTGTTAACCGTGGTCGTTTGAACCATGTTCTGATTGAAGAAGCTCAGAAAGCACCTGATGTCGTGTTGGGAATGCTTCGTGTTAATCTAGCTCCAGCCTCCGTTCTGTTTGATTCTGTAGCGTCACACTCATGTGTATCAAGAGCTTTTGTGGTGTTGCATGACATACCTCTTGTGAGTATGGTTCCTCCGTTGATAATTTCCACCCCAGGGTCCTTCTGCTGGTCTAATCAGTGTTGCCCTGGTGTCCCAATTGAAATTGGAGGTTTGGTGTTTCTCAGTACACTTGCCATCGTGGACTCAAATGACATCAACGTCATACTGGGCATGGACTGGTTGTCAACACATCATGCCATGATTGATTGTGCAGCCAAGTCTGTTACCCTGATTCATCCATATGGTCAGACAACTCGGCTGTTGTTTCCTTGTGGGACAGTTCAACCACAGCCATGTTCTCGTCCTAAGGCAATCGAAGTCCGACCATCTATCGAGGTTCATGAGGTACCAGTGGTGTGTAAGTTTCCGGATGTCTTCCCGGAAGAGCTTCCTGGTATGCGTCATGATTATTCAGTGGAGTTTGTTGTTGAACTAATTCCTGGAGTGGCTCCTACTTCTGAAAGACCATACCATATGTCTCTAGAAGAGTTGGTTGAGTTGAAGAAGCAAATAGAGGAGTCAGAAGGGAAATGTTTCCCTCATGCCAACACCTCTTCTTGTGGGTGTCCTACACTCTTCGTCATGAAGAAGGATACCACAGTTCCGCAGCTGGCCAGTGAATATTGTCCGTTCAATGATGTGGCAATAAAGCACAAGTGTTCTCTTCCTCAGACAAATGATTTGTTTGACCGTCTGATTGGTACCACTGTTTTCTCCAAGATACACTTAAGTCTGGGTTATCATCAACTTCAGACCAGGTCCGGGAATGTTTCTAAAACGGTTGTCAAAACTCGTTATGGTCTTTACGAGTACACTGTTATGTTTCCCGAACTCTCCAACGCTCCAACCATGCTGATGGGGCTTATGAAATCCATTTTCATGGAGTATCTTGACAAGTTCATTGTGGTTTACCTCGATGATGTTATAATCTACTCCAAGTCCGAAGAAGAACATGTTGAACATCTTCGGCTAGTTTTGACAAAGCTTCGTGAGCATCGTCTTTATGCCAAATTCTCCAGATGTGAGTTCTGGTTGAAAGAGCTCATATTTCTAGGCTATGTCCTATCTGCTAAAGGAGTTGCAGTTCTCCCTAACAAAGTTCAAGCCATTTTGGACCGAGAGTCACCTAAATCCATCAAAGAGGTTCGAAACTTCCTCCAACTTATCGGTTGTTATCACCGCTCTATTGAAGGTTTCTCCAAAGCTGCCAAACCAATGAATGATCTTCTTAAGAAAGATAAACAGTTTGTATGGTCAAGTATGGCAGAAGAGAGTTTTCGGTTGTTGAAAACCAAGTTGGCTAATGCTCCTATGCTTGTCCTTCCGGACACGCGCAAGGACTTCTTCATCTTCATTGATGCCTCTCGTCAAGGTATCGATTGCGGTCTTTTGCAAGGTGGTCGTGTGGTTTCTTATGCTTCTCGACAACTGAAACCACATGAGCTCAAATATCCAACTCATGCTCTTGAGTTAGCAGCTGTTGTGTATGCCCTGAAACAATGGCGTCATTATCTGCTAGGAAATCAATGTGAGTTCTACTTCCACCAGCAGAGCTTCAGATATCTTTTTACCCAACCAGATCTCAGTCTCAGACAAAAGAGATGGTTGGAACTAGTCAAAGAACCCAATGTGGAGGTCAAATGTCAAGTTGATACAGGTAAAGCCGTGGCTGACACGACAATCCAGAAGTCTTACTGTAACAGCTTGATGATACAGCAAGATCAACCTTCTCTCCACAAAGAGTTCTCCAAGCTCAATCTTGAGGTTGTTCCCTCTGGTTATCTGGCTAATCCAGAAGTGAAACCATCCTTTGAACATCAAATCAAGGATGCCCAAAAGCGGGATCTAAGCATTACCTTGGTCAAGAGAAAGATTTCTCGTGGAATTCCTACATGTTTCTCTGTTGATGATCAAGGTACCGTTTATTTTGGTGAACGTCTTGTTGTACCGAAGAAACGGAGTCTGAAACAGCTTATCCTCCGTGAAGCTCATGAGTCACTTCTCTCTGTTCATCCTGGTAGCACCAAAATGTACCGTGATCTACGTCAAAGGTTCTGGTGGACCAAGATGAAGCGAGACATCGCTCAATTTGTGGCTGAATGCAACGTTTGTCGTCGTACTAAAGCTGAACATCAAAGACCAGTTGCTACTCTCTACCCCACATCTATTCCTGTTTGGAAGTAGGATGAAGTTGAGATGAATTTCATTGTTGGTCTTCCAAGAAATGATCAGGGACACACCGCTATCTGGGTAGTGATTGATCGTCTGTCAAAGGTTGCTCATTTTGTTCCTATCCATCAGGGCATCAATGCTAAACAACTGGCAGATTTGTATGTCTCTCAGATAATACCTCTTCATGGTGTTCCTAAGAAGATCCTTTTTGATCATGGAAATCTGTTTACTTCCAAGGGCTGGGCAAGTTTCAAGCAAGCTATGGGAAGTCGTCTACATTCCACCATCATCTATCAATCATCCCGTAATGATCACCTCGGGAGTCTGAATCAAACACTTGAAGACATGCTTCGAGCTTGTGTTGTATCCTTCGGTAATGATTGGGAGAAATGTCTTCCATCTGCCGAGTTCGTTTACAACAACTGTTTCCAAGTTATCTTAGCCAAAGCTCCGTTTGAAGTTCTCTACAACCGAAGCTGTTCAATTCCGTTAAATTGGTCAGAAACCGGTGAAAGACAGTTCTTTGGACCGAAGAATCTGATCAATGAGACTGAAGAAACAATTCGTATCATCCGTGAACATCTGAAAGCTGCTCAGTCTCGTCAGAAGAGTTATGGTGACCGTCAACAAGATATTCGTTATGATATCGGCGGACAAGCCTATCTTCGAGTCACACCTTTGAAGGGTGTTCATCGTGAGGTCATGAAAGGAAAATTACCGCCTCGCTATGTTGGTCCTTTCCCTGTTCTTGCAAAAGGTGGTAATTTTGCTTATCGTCTCCACCTACCTTCAACGTTCCCACGGGTTCATGCTACATTCCATGTCTCACAACTTCGTCGTTGCTTTAAAGATTCCAACCGAGGTGTTGATCATGAAACCATTGATCTCCAGGATGATCTGACCTACCGAGAATGTCCTGTCCGTATTCTCGAGGCAGCTGAACGAAAGATTCGATGCCGAAGCATCAAGTGCCTCAAAGTTCAGTGGTCTCATCATTCTGAAGCTGAAGCAACCTGGGAACGAGAAGATCGTTTACGATCTGAGTACCCGTCCTTCTTTAATAAAACCTAGGAATCTCGGGACGAGATTCTTGTAAGGGGGGTAGACTTGTAACATCCACCTTTTTGTAATAAAGTGCTTGTGTGTTTGTTGTTGTGATCATGTCATGTCATGCATGCATTTTTGAACCCATGTTTGGTTTTAAAACAGTTGCACTAAAATTTAATACCGGAGTTTATTAAAATCAGTTAAAGTGCCAAACTAAATTGATGGTTTGAAATGGTACATTTTTGCAAAACAAAAACATGTGGAGTTTGCCCATGTTGCAAGGATCTCAAAAATGATTTTTGCAAATTTTTACCATTTACAGAAAAGGCCCTCAAGTCGGTTTTTATCTTGCTGTCTTAAAAGAGAGCAGGGACCATTTTGCAGTTTCTGGAAATCTCAGGGGGGTTTTCAGAAAATGGCGCTTGTCTTCTTCCTCTGTCCATGGACAGTAGACGAGCAGAAGCTCCACGACGCCTTCCCCTTCCACCTCCTACTTGCTTCCCCTCTGCGAGGATAAGGCCGAGAGGGAAGACGTGACCTCTTCTATCTCCTCCTCCCACCGCATCGAAACCTTTCTCTGTAACTCTGTACGTGCAGGAACTCAAAAAGAAAAAAACGAATCGAACCCTAACCGCCACCGGCGCCGCACCTCACCGGCGATACGGCCTACCCCGGCCCTCCCCGAGCAGCTCCCCGGCTCCGCCATCTCCCTTCCGTCCTCCTCGAGTAAAAGGAGCAGTGGGGAGCCCCGGGAGGCCTTCAATTTCGTCGCCGACGGGATCCACGGCCGTCGCCGGAATCCGCTCGCCGCCGGCGATTGCGGCCCCGCCCCGCCACCTCGACCACCTCATCACCATCACGGTGAGCAGACGCACCCGCCGGTGCCCTCCCCTTGCTTCCTCTCCCCCTGCAGCTCCCTGCCGCCGCCAACCTCCATCCGCCGCCGCCGCCCGAGCTCGCCGGCGAGCTTTCCGGCCACCTCCCGGCGAGCCGCGAGCATCCCTGCACTCCCCGTGACCTCCCCAACCCTGTGGTGTATTTTGATTCGAGAAATTTTGCGCGAGTTCTTCAATTGCTTAGCTCCTGTGCCAATTTGGCCACGGGTGACATCACCACGACATCACGCTGACGTCATAGGCCCTTTTCTGTTACTTTCTGTTAAATAGAATTGTACTGACACGTGGGCCCCACTGCTTTTAATTTCAGAAAAAGAATTAATTTTGAAAATGCAATAATTTTTGATTCATAACTCAGAAAAATATGTTCAATATATCATTTTGTTCAGAAAAATGTAATCTACATGTTCATATCATTTTCACACATTTTTGACAAAGTTCAATTTTGAGTATTATTTAAATCATGTAAAATAAAGAAAATAAGTTTTTATTCAAGAAAATTAGAAAATTACAAGTTATATGTCAAAATGCTTAGAATTTCAGATGCAACCTAGTTATGGTGTTCTCAACCCTATTTGAGCACTTTAACTTGTCGCACCTCTAGGTTTTGCCCGAATCGGCCTCCGAGGTTCACTTCGGGACTAAAATTCACTAAAGCTGTTTTCTTAACATATGAACCCTAGCAACCCATGAACCATGTTTAGGGATTCTCTTTAATGCATTCAAATGTTCATGCATACATATTGAGCATTGCATCGATGCCTGTGTTGAGTGTTGTTCTCTTTCTTTCCGGTGATTGCTCTTATCGGTAGACCGCGAATCCGGAGTGAAGTTCGACACCCCTGTTGCCGAATACTTGGTCTAAACAACCAAGTCAAGCACTTATTTCTTGAAGCTTCCTCTGGTTTTCTTGAAGCAAGGCAAGCATAACCTCTTATCTGCCCATATATGCTTTCGAAGTGTTTTCCTTCTCGTACGATGCATGCTTTACAAAGTATTTTGAGTCAATAGATAGAGTTATCCTATTTAGTTGCATAAACCAGATATCATGATTCCATGCTCCTAGCCGACATAGGATTTGTTGTGTGTATCGCCAAAGCCTCAAATATGCCATGCTTAGTCATACATGCCTGTTTACCTCTGCTCCATCCGGTTGATGAATCAGAGTTACGAAATGAATCTAGTATGACAGGATGACGTGGTAAGGTTCGAGATGTGTGGTTAATATGATAAAAGGCTTGGATGAGTTGCCACATGGAATGTGGTGATTTGTCTCGTTCATGCCCCTAGGAGCGAGTTCTCGCCTTTGAAGCCAAGACTGATCGTGCAACCACACGGGGATTGGATTCCCCTCGGTTTTAACTTGTCTAGTTTGTTCCATGAGTTGCCTAGTTCGGACGTTCCATTTGGATTTGCTGGGGATATCAAAACGTTTTCAAAATTAGGACGTGGTGGTGTATCGGCGCTCTGCGGGAAGGTAACCGTCGAGCATTGCGCACAACGATAGAGACCCGGCAGGAGATGGCCACTCCCTATTGGCGGTCCATCTCTACTCGGAGCGACTCATGGAATAGGCGAAGCAAGGGAAAGATCGTGGTCAGCCACCCTCTGCCGGCACATCGTCGGAATTGTGCCAATAGCTTGGCATTAAGAGTCGGTTGATGCGTGTGGGTAAAGTTGTGCACCCCTGCAGGGTTTAATCTTTTCGAAAAGCCGTGTCCGCGGTTAAGGACAACTTGGTGACGGATCCTGAGATCATAGATAACTTGAACATGACGTAACAGATGTTGACAACGAATGTTTAGTTTTAAGAGGTGGTTCCAGTTATCGGTGCTGAAGATGATGCTTCGAAGGTTCTGAAGGCCATGCCGTGACAGGGTATTCTTTTAAAAGATTTGTGAAAAACTTCTCTATCTCCCTCTATTCGAAACAAAGTTGGCTTTACGCAAAACAACCTTCATAAACCCTTTTTGAACAAGCAGATATATAATAGGTTAGTTAAGTCTTGTTGAGTACCTCCCGTACTCATGTTTGCTTCAATTTGGTTCAGGTGGAGTTCCATACCTTCGGTGGTGTTTCAGCGTGGACATCGACGGATAGTTTGGGGTTTCCCAGGTAGCAGCCTGGAATCTATGGGCTGGGACGTCGCCTTATGTTGCGGCCTCTTAGGCCTTTTTGGTTCTTGTTGAATAGCAACATAATTTGCTTTCCGTTGTCTGATGTAATGTTGGGTCGTGTGACCTCTGTTTGTAAGCTATACTCTAGTATTACTTGCTTAATAAAGCTTCATGTTTAGAGTACTGCTTTGATCGGTTGTTGGTTTCGAGCCCGTTGTTATACAGTTTTGGCTATGCCTGCATAGTTGTCGCAGTCGAGGGGTTGTGGAGCCGATGATCCATGTCCGAGCCCGCCTGTCGATTTGATCGGCCTGGGGCGAGGTAACGCCAGTAACCCTCGATTGTTGTTGCCCTTTCTGGACACATAGCAGCTCTGTATAACTTTGGTCCCGTTCCTTCAGTTTCATCCGACCCGTGGACGCTTGGGTATGCATAGTTGGTTATGACTAGCATGGATACAAGGAGTAGTAGACCGGTGATCCGGACTACGTGCCGATGAATCCGGTCTGCCTGCCGTTGTTTGTTGCGGCCGGGGCTGGTAACCCTGAAGCCCTTGTGAGTCCATTGCTAGGAGCACATAACAGTGTGTATATCTCTGGGTCCGGGGTCTGACATTTTTTGCGCGGGCGAGTGAGACGTGGGCGCGGCAGCGGCGGCAGCAAATCTCTGCCATGGGGTGGGTGCGGTGCGGTGGGTTTTGGTAATAGCGATGCGGGCGGATTGGTGGGTTTTGTAAGAGCGTTACAGGGAGGAATCTGAGTTCGGCTAGGAGTGGGTGGGTGGGTTCGGTACGGCAGGAAAAACAGCAAATTGCTGCCGCGGTAGGATCTCTAGTAGGACTCGGATTGGTGATGGTTTAGGGCAAGTGGCAGCGGATTTTATTGTAGTTTTTTGATAGGTTTCAACCAGGGGAACAAAGAACCCTAACCCTAGACGAAATAAGAGATCTAAAAAAAGACAAAAAGGTGACACAAAATCTAGCACAAAAACAGCAAAAGTAATGAAACTAAGGTGATATCTATGGCTATGACAATGACTAACACTATCTTTGTGGGGCAATTTTCTGGATAGGAAATAAAACACTCAAACTAAAGGGAAATATGATAGCTCACCGAGGCAACCTGTAAATATGATACCAAGATGATAAGGGGTGGCCCAATCTTCTCAGTGAACTCACAGACAACTCCAGTATGATAACTAGTGCGCCACTAAGAACTCTCCCGGCTGATCCCTGATGCCAATGCAAAACATAGCAACCCCAAGGATATTCTCACCTCCACACTCTTGCACAAGTAATCCACCGACTACAATTGGTCCTGTACTGTCTTATTCCCAGTGGAACAGCAGGTATCACGTAAAGTTTGCAGATGAACTTCCAGATGAAAGCCTTACAAGCAGTTTCAATCTAGAGGTCTAGGGTTTTTGGGTTTAACATAGTCTAGCCCTCCAACTCACAGGAAGGGGGATATATGAGAGGGGAGGGGTGCGGCCACAAGTGCCCTTGCGCAAGCAAACTCTCTCCAACTCGAATTGGACTCCTATACCTAACACAAATAGATACAAACCGACCCAAACAAGTGGGATTCGGCCAAATTGGTATACAAACCAATCCTAACACAACTAGGACTTGTATATGGCGCATAGATACTCCTTGTGGGAGCCCTCCTCTTGCCTTGTCCATCCATGAGTGTGGAATAACATAATAGCATTGTTTTCCACACTTAGTGCATTTGACCTTGTGGAGGCACCATCCCCTTGTCATCATAACATTTGTTATTTGTTGTTTTCATCATGTTAGTGCTTGTTCTCCATCTCCTCTTCTAATCCATGCTCATCCTTGTGTATCTCGTCTCCATGATCTCCATTCATGCTTGTGTTATCAACAAACCTAAGAATACACAAATGCAAGGATTTAGGTAGTATAAAGTTCTTATAATTATAAACATTATATTCAAGTAGGAGTGAATTCACCTGTTGTTGTAATAGCTTGGTTCTTGATCTTGTCATTGGTCCAATCCTTACTTCATTAGCTTGTATTGGAGCATCCTCATGTGTAACAATAGGTAAAGAGCTAGGGATGTCCTCATCACGTTCGACATTAAGTACCAACCCCGGACGGCAATAAAATCCCAGGTGTTGGCAGATTTCGTCGCTGACTGGACAGAAGCAATGGAAAATACACCAATGCCGGAGCCAGAATACTGGGTTATGCATTTTGATGGATCGAAGATGAAGGAAGGTGCTGGAGCTGGTGTAGTCCTAAAATCCCCCAAGGGAGACTTAATGGAGTATGTATTACAAATACACTTCAACGCCAGCAATAATGTGGCAGAATACGAAGCTTTGCTTCATGGCTTGCATATTGCAAAAGAAATAGGTGTCAAACGCATCTTATGCTATGGTGACTCAGATTTGGTACAGCATCAGCTCAACCAAACATGGTACGCTAAAAGCCCCATCATGGCCGAATATCGGAGAACGGTGGACGTGTTTGCAATTTGCTTCATGGGATTTGAAGTACTTCATGTCAAAAGGGAAGAAAATTGGAACGCGGACGCATTAGCCTGCATAGGCTCGGAAAGAGTGAAAACCCTACCACCAGGTGTGTTTGTCCAACATTTGCATGAACCGTCCCTAAAAGGTGGAGATCTCGACTATCCTCTAGTTTCCGAGTCAATCGAAGTCCTTCTCGTCAACCCGGATTGGACAGTTCCATATCTTAACTTCTTAGTAGATCAGAAGTACCCGGATGGAGCAGACAAGGTCTTGCAAAGACAAATAAAATGTCGATGCAAAGGATACACGGTAATCAATGGTTTCCTGTAAAACGCAGCACTACCGGAATTTTTCTGCGATGTATTTCGCCGGACGAAGGCCGAGAAATTCTGCAATAAATCCATGCTGGAGATTGTGGACATCATGCTCAATCAAAAAGTATAGTTAAGAAAGCATTTCGTGCAGGGTTTTTCCGGCTAACAGCCAAGACGGACGCCGAGCACATAGTCAATACATGTGCCGGATGTCAGTATTACGCTAAGCACACGAATATGCCAGCCCAAGCACTCAAAACTATCCCTATTACATGGCCATTTGTGGTCTGGGGGCTAGATATGATGGGACCATCAAAACTGCAAGAGGTGGACTTACACATCTACTTGTTGCAGTGGATAAGCATACCAAGTGGGTGGAGGCAAAACCCATCAAAAAGCTTGACGGTGTAACCGCCAGAAATTTCATTGACATAGTCATGATGTACGGCGTTCCACACAGCATAATAACCGACAACGGGACAAATTTCTCTATTGGAGAGTTGGCAAAATATTGCCGACAAACGGGAATACGCCTAGATCTTGCATCTGTGGCACACCCGCAAACCAATGGGCAGGTTGAAAGAATGAATAGTTCCATCCTGCAAGGAATACGCCCAATACTCGAATCTCCTCTTCATAGAGCAGCTGAAGCATGGGTGGAAGAGTTACCCTCTGTGGTTTGGAGTATTCGAACGACGCCAAACAGGTCAACAGGGAAAACTACATTTTTCCTAGTTTACAGAGCGGAAGCAGTCCTTCCAACGGACATGATCCATGATAGCCCAGGAGGCTTTCGATGACTCGGATGCCGAAAGTGCACGACAGGATGTCGTTGATCTCCTATAGGAAGAACGAGAACTTGTGCTTCAAAGATCTGTCATTTATCAGCAAGGTTTACGACGTTACCATAGTCGGAAAATCATACATCGTTCTTTTAAAGAAGGTGACTTAGTGCTAAGATTGGTACAACACAGAAAGCACAAATTGGCCCCAGTTTGGGACGGACCATTTGTCATCAGCAAGGCTATGAAAAATGGATCATACTATCTTGTAGATATTCGAGACACGGAAGATGATCCCGAAAAGCCGAATTGCAAAAGAAAGAGAAAGATAGATGATGAACTAGGGGAGACCAAAAGATCCTGGAGCATCCAGAAGTTACGTCCCATCTATACTTAGTTCAATTTCTATGTAAACATCTTTGAGATCATGAAATAAATTGTCGGAATTCATATATCTATGTTTTTACATGTTTATTATAGTATAAAGCAAAATTCCATCTTATCTATTTCCCAATGATCTTTCAAAATACTCAATGTTAACCCGAATTGTGCCTGCGTGCTCGGTGTTAAAAAAACTGAATGATTTTCAGCCTAAAAAAGGCTTAAGGAAACCTAGATTGTGCCTGCGTGCCTGAGTTTCATTCACAAAATTCCTTACTGTTCTCTAAATATTATCTGATTGTTTTTATGTTGGGTCACTGAAGCTAGTAAGTAAAAATTCCTTTAGTATAATCCATGTTTCTGAGTTTCGACTAATTGGGTACACCCAGTCACTTGGCATGAAGATTAAAATACTATCGAGCCATTTCTAACACTAATGAGAGTTAAAGCATATAAACCAGAGAACTTAGAAGATAAAGGAATAAATCCCGGAAAACTTGCAAAGATTAAATAATATTACTACAATAAGAGGAGTACTTGTTTATACAAAATAATAGAAAGCCTTACAATAAGTTTACATTGTAAGATCAGTATTGCTTCTAGTTCCTATCTCCTACCCAGGACCAGGTAGCTTCCTTCAGGCATCTGAGTCGTCTTCGCTGCTGGATTCCTCGGGAGTTTCCGGAATAGCTTCCTCCGGATAGAAGATGGATATGTTCACCATGTTGGCAATCTTGGTGGCGTGACCTTTGATTTCATCAAAGATGCTGCCCTCTGCGCATCCATGTATCCTTGAGGGATGTCGGATGCTACGCGCCAAGATATGGCAGTTGGGTAGTGCATGCGCACGAGCCCTAGAGCCATGTGCGCACCACCGTGTGCCGCAGAGCGAAGAATGGACTCCCTAGACTCCACCACCTCCACGATGGCTCCCGAAAGTTTTGCAACTTCCGAGAACTCCCCAGACCTGGAAGGAAGGCATTTATTGACCAGCAACATCCCCGCAGCCTTGATTGCGGTGAATAACTTCCCAAAAGCTTGGATTTTCTCAATTCGAGTAAGCTGGGGGCTATCTCCTATTTCAGAAAAACACAAAAAGTGTTAGAGAAAACAGAGAAAGATGTAAACATGGAAAATCCGGTAAAAGGTAAAGTACTTACCGAGAATCTTGTCCATCTCGGCGCCCTCCTCCAAGCGCTGGTTCAAGGCATTCTCCAAATCTCAGATGGTGTCCTTGTCCTTGGCTGCTTGGTTGGAGGCATTGGACTCAGCAATGCCAACAGCCAGTTGGCTGGCCTCCAGGTCCTGCTGCAACTTCATAGTGAGCTTGTGAAGTTCCAGGTTTTCTCGGCGGAGGTTTTCGGCGTTGCCGGCATCTTCAGCAATTTGTTTGGCTTTCGCCAAAGAAGCTGAAAAGCAAGTAAAAAAGTCGAGTTAGAAAACTCAGAAAAATGCTTAGAAAAAATTACAGAACTTGAAGCAGAGAAATATCTTACCTGCTGATTCCTTCAGCTGTTGCTGACTGGATGCCAGTTCTGCCTCCTTACCCTCAACAATCGAAAGAAGGGATTTCACCTTATTGTTCTTGATGGTAAGTTTGTTGAAAACTTCCATGTTGATGTTCTCAGCAGTTTGCTGAAACACGGAAAAGTGACAAAATATGCTTAAGTTAAAAACAAGCATAAACGCGAAAAAAGCATTAAGGCAAAAGCATGCATTTGACTTATTGCTTGGGAGCTAGAGGTATTACCTGGCTCATCCGCTGCAAACCTGACCAGGTTTCGTTGAACTCTTTTGCAAACTCTGCAAAAAGAGTCCCGACATTGCGAAGGCCCTCATGAATGACCTTGACATACTTATCAAAAGTGGGAATGGGATCTTCCTCAGCTGACTGAGAAGGACCTCCCATTTCCGGGGGCGCCATTTCCCTCGTGTCCGTTTCCGGCACAATGGGATGGCTGGTCTGCTGGGTATCTTCGTTCATAGTAGCAGTATGCTCTTCTACAGCAGCAACTGGAGTATCTGGGGCAGTTTCGGGAGAAGGATGTGGCCCTCTTTTTGGCCACAGACTTAAGCCTTTTTAGATTTTTGGGCTTCAAGGTTGTGGGAGCCTGGCTAAAAAGAGCATTACCGGGGAATTAAAAAACTGAGACAAAGGAAGAAATTTCCGAAAAAAATAGCAATCCCGGAAGTCAAACCTGGAGGTAGTGACGGGAACCCCGTCAAGATCGATTATTTCCTGGGAGACGGAAGTCTTCTTGTGTTTTCGCCTACCTGCAAAGTTGGCACGCAGTGCATCCAACTCGGCATCAGTTGCAAGGTCCGTCTCAGGAAGATCGAAAATCTGTCAAACAAGGCAAAGTCTGGATTAATACAATTATCCGAGAAAGAAAAAACGCAAAACCCAAAATGTAAAAGATATACCTTTGGGGCCGGGTTAGTCGTCGTGTACATCGGCCGACTTTCCTCATATTGGTCACGTGCTGCGACCAACTGGTTCACACGCTTTCACAAATCCTTTGCCGTCAAGGATTTGTTCGTCGTCCGCATGGCGTCCGCGGTTCCCGTATAGTCGCATAAGAACCGGGGACCGTGGTCAGCCAAAGGATGAATTCGCCTCTCTAACCAGCATAGAACTGTATCCATGCCAGTCTGATAAGGGGTGGCCCGATCTTCTCGATGAACTATCTCTCTCTTTTTGATATTTTCTGATATGTGGATAACTAGTGCTACACTGAGACCTCTCTCTAGCTAATCCCTGCTGCCAATGCAACAACAATCAAGCTCCTTGGATATTCTCAACTACACACTCTTGCACAAGTAATCAAAGATCACAAGTGGTGATGTATCCCTCTATTTCCAGATGGAATAACAAGATATCACGCTGCTTTGCAATTGGTAAACTTCAAGATGAATGCTTTACAAGCAATACAATCTAGAGGCTAGGGTTTTGGGGGTTTTTGGTTTAAACTTGTTCTACCTATTGCTATGCGCCCCATGGGGTATATATGAGAGGGGGGGTGCGGCCACAAGGGTCCTCCTTGCGCAAGCACACAACCCTAATTGGACTAGGAAACCTAACACAACTACTATAGGATACAATCCGACCCCACACACAAAGGGGTGCGGCCATAATTGGTATGCAAACCAATTCTATTACAATTAGGACATGTCATGGCGCATTGGGCTTCCTTGTGGGCCCTCCTTCTTGCTTGTCCATCGATGAATGCATTTGACCTTGTGGAGGCATTCATCCCCTTGTCCAATTGATAAATAACAATTGTTTCTATTGCATAACAATTGTTATGAATTGTTTCCACCATCTTGAATGATTGTTTTCAACAATGTGATCTTGTTTTCCACCTCCTTAATATTTGTTTTCACCATGATCTTGTTGTCTTCTATCAACTCTTCACTCATGCTTGTGAGAACATAGTCCTTAGGTCCATCCTTATCATCCTCCCTTTCTTCAAGACAAGACGTCCTCGGCATGTTATTATCTGAAAGTGGAACAAACAAAAAGAACAAAGTGTATGCACCATATATGTATATATAATGGCACTCATTAGTTGTTAGCAAAACACAATATAGTGTATATATCATATGATCACGAAATTTGTATGAAAACAACACATAAAAGTCATATTCTTTCATCTCATAGTAATCAAAATTGCAAATATAAGTGTAGTTTGATTTAATTGTACATGTATCCAACCAATATTGTGGTGAACTAAATATATGTGTAATATCATATCTATAATTCCAAGAGAACACATTATGTAATTCGGATACTTTATCATAAATAACACACATGTGATATACCATGAAAATTTTATCCAAATTATAATCACCAATCAAGTAAAATTTGAAACTATTATCATATGTGCTAGAATTATCATAACCAAATTATTCATAGCACATTGCATATTAATTGGTTCTTTTAGCATGTCATAATATATAATATCACTAGAAGGTATCATAGCAAGTACTTCTTTATGTGTAATAAAAACCACATTGTGAAATTTCGAATTAATAGGTTTATATGGTTGTAAATTATCACATAATTCACTACTTGTAGTTACCAACCCGAAATCCATACCCTTATCAATACTAACCTCCTCATGTGTAGTAGGTATGATCTCCTCAATATCTTGTGAATTTGAAGGTTGCTCCCTTTCTTCAAAAATAACCTTCATATCACAAGCAAGAACTCTTGTATCCGTGGCATAAACCTCTAATTGATGTGATGATTGTGTTGTTTCCTTGTGCTCCCTTTCTTCAATAGCAACCTGTACACAAGAAACAATACTAGGAAAAATATTAGCATTAGTTAAAAGGCTTTTTCCACTCGGCCTAGGCTTGTCTTCCTCCATGGATTTGGTGTTTTCACTCCCCTTCTCTTTCACTTCAAACTTTTGTCTTGATTCATGCATGATTTGTTGGGGTGACATAGGCCTCAATATGATATCCTTATTGTTCCAATTCAATTGGTAGGTGTTTGCTCTCCCATTGTGTAGCACCTTTCTATCAAATTGCCATGTTCTTCCAAGTAATAGGTGGCAAACCGACATGGGAACCACATCACACTCAATTGTATCCTTGTATAGTCCAATTTGAAATTCCACTCTCACCATATTACATACCTTTATCTCCTCTTTGTCAGTGATCCATTGAATATAGTATGGATTGGGGTGGTGGAATATACTTCAACCTTAGCTTTGCACATAATTCTTTCCTTGCTAGATTTCTACAACTTCCTCCATCAATGATCACCTTGCAAGCCATGTTGGGTCCAACAATTGCCTTTGTTTGAAATAAATTGCACCTTTGGCTCTCATCATTGCTAGGAGCAATAGTCAATGCTTTGGTGCACACAATAGTTGGATAATTTGTAGCAAAAGCATCAATAGGACCATCATCATTATTATCATCATATGCATCCTCATCATTAGGATCAACATCATCTCCAGTCTCATACTCATCATTAGCATTGAGGAGCATAACCTTCTTGTTGGGGCAATCCCTCTTAAAGTGTCCTTTTCCTCCACATGTATGGCATGTCATGTCTCTATTCCTTGGAGGAGGTGTAGCACCACTAGAACCCGAAGTAGAAGCAATGGCTTCTTTGAAATTGATGAAGTTGGGCTCGGGTTTGGGTGTAGAAGGTCCACGGGTAGGAGGTGTAGGGGTTGCAAAATTAGATTGTTGAGAAGAAAAACTTCTCCTTGCACTCACTTGAAGCTCCTCTTGCAATCTCTTTTCGGCCTCCCTTGCTTGATGAAGTAATTCACTCATATTGTTGTAAGGAACATGGCTAACAATGCTTTTCACTTTGAATTGTAATCCACTCAAGAACCTTTGCATTGTTTGTTCAGGAGCCTCTCTAATTCGAGCCCTTTGAATAATCAACTCCATCTCCTTGTAATAGGCATCAACTGTCTTGGTTCCTTGCTTCAATTGTTGCAATTTGTCATAGAGACTTCTAATATAATTCTTGGGAACAAATCTTTCTCTTAACAAGTACTTCATATCTCTCCATGTGTTCACCTCTTCTTCTTCTCTTTCTTCTCTATCTTTTGTAATGCCATCCCACCACAAAAGTGCATAGCCATCAAAAGAAGAAGATGCAAGGTTCACCTTTCTCTCCTCGGAGTACTCATGTAATCTCCATAATTTCTCAATTTTAAGCTCCCACATTAAGTACTCTTCCACATCTTCAGAGTCACAAGCAAGCTTAGGGATGGAGAATTTTGGTTTTCCCAAGCCATCATTCGCTCTATTATTTTCCAATGGTACTCTTCTTTCTACTTGTCCACGGCCATCATTGTAATTTCCTCTCCCATCATCAATTGGAGCAATGGATTGTGGTGCTTGTTGAATTTGTTGCAATGTATTTGTAATTGTAGTCATTTGTAGAGTCAATGTCCTTATAGCATCCTTGATCTCATTGACAGAATCTTGTGATGCACACTCCCTTATCTTCAAATCAATGACATTCAAATCTTCTCTCAATTGATCATCACTTCTTTCAATATCTTTAGCAATTTTGTTGGACAAATGATCTCTCAATGCCTCATACTCATTCCATTGGACAGTATCCTCGGGTTTCTTCTTTGCCTGCACATCAACATCACTAGAAGAACTCATGATTAATTTGTTAGTAACAAAATAAACAATGGGTTTGTGGTGCCTCTCTCAACTCACTCAAAACCAAGCAAATAGGTTTCACTTGATGTTCCATGAGAGAAAAAGATCAACTTACCAACAAGGAGCAATGATCAATGTGATTTGGTGTGAGAAGAGAATAACCGAGCTATCAAGTATCACAATGCAAACAGGGCTTATGGTGGGGCTTGGTATGGATACCTAACAATCACCAAAGTAATAATCCTATTTGCTGTCTTGTGAAGATATAAAAAAAATATCCAAGGAAACTCACACAATATGGAGACAAATGTGGCAATGCAATATATGGATGAATTTTGCAATGCACTAGAAAGTCACTAGGTAGGCTCTTATTGACAGGCACAAGATTGCTCAATGAAAAACCAAGTGTCACAATGGCAAGCTCAACTAGTAAACAATAGTAATAATATGGCCTCTTTGCACTTTCTCTCTTCTCTTTTCTCTTTTCTCTTTTTTTTTTACTTTTTGCTTTTTCTATTTTTATTTTGAATTTTTCAATGGCCTTACACTAAGCTAGGAGCAACAATTAACCAAACACAAGTGAACACAATGATGGTGATGAAATAAGAGCAACCTGTCAGAGCACAAAATAGCTATACTTGTGGGCAAGTTCCTATAAAGATGCTGTAGAAAGGCTGTGTCTATGGTTCACAAAGTATGGAGGGGAAAGTCCTAGTGATGAAAAACAGGAAAAGAAAGACAAACACAAAAGATTGTAGGTGAATTTGTGGCTTTGGAACACTCACGGCAGGAATTAGAACACACGGCAGCAAAACTGATGGTTTTTGAGCCAAGGCAGCACTCACGACAGCGAATTTGGATGCTTTTCGTACCGCGGCAGAACACAGAAGCTCACGGCAGCAAAACTGCCAAAACCTGTATCGCGGCAGCGCGCGCGCCTGCGTTACACGGATTGGTAAGGGCGCTGCGGTGTTTTTCGGTGCGGGTGCTGGATAACGTGGGCGCGGCAGCGTTTCTGCGTGTTGTTTGTGCCGCGGCAGCGCGCGAGGAGCGGAGTGGTGCGCTGCGTTACGGGCTCGCGAGGCGATTTGTAAGCGCTGCGACAGGGGATTCCGAGTACGACTCGATCACGACAGCGGTGGGTGTTTGCGGTGGGTTTCGGTGATGGATGAATATGGAAGGTATGGTGCGGATATGTGGGGGGGTTTGGTAATCGAATATGGGTGGGAAACCGAGTCCAACAAGGGTGGGGGTGCGGTGGATGTGGTAGGCACGGTAGGAACCTAGGGTAGATCGGATTGGTGGTGTATTTGGTGGATATGGTAGTACGGTAGAAACCCTAGGGTAGCTCGGATTGGTGATGGATATGGAGGATGGCAGCGGCTATTTTTGTAGTTTTTTGATAGGTTTTCGACTAGAAGAACAAGAACCCGAATTCTAGCCGAAATAAAATAGATCTAAAAACAGAAAAAGGTGACACGAAATCTAACACAATGACAGCAAAAGAAAAATAACTATGGTGATATCAAGGCTATGACAATGACTAGCAATATTTTTGTGGGGCTTTTTCTGGATAGGTATAAAAAACAACTAAAAGTAAAGATAACTTTGCTCACCGAGGCAACCTGGGAGAATCTGATACCAAGATGATAAGGGGTGGCCCGATCTTCTCGATGAACTATCTCTCTCTTTTTGATATTTTCTGATATGTGGATAACTAGTGCTACACTGAGACCTCTGTCTAGCTAATCCCTGCTGCCAATGCAACAACAATCAAGCTCCTTGGATATTCTCAACTACACACTCTTGCACAAGTAATCAAATATCACAAGTGGTGCTGTATCCCTCTATTCCCAGATGGAATAACAAGATATCACGCTCCTTTGCAATTAGTAAACTTCAAGATGAATGCTTTACAAGCAATACAATCTAGAGGCTAGGGTTTTGGGGGTTTTTGGTTTAAACTTGTTCTACCTATTGCTATGCGCCCCATGAGGTATATATGAGAGGGGGGGTGCGGCCACAAGGGTCCTCCTTGCGCAAGCACAACCCTAATTGGACTAGGAAACCTAACACAACTACTATAGGATACAAACTGACCCCACACACAAAGGGGTGCGGCCATAATTGGTATGCAAACCAATTCTATTACAATTAGGACATGTCATGGCGCATTGGGATTCCTTGTGGGCCCTCCTTCTTGCTTGTCCATCAATGAATGCATTTGACCTTGTGGAGGCATTCATCCCCTTGTCCAATTGATAAATAACAATTGTTTCTATTGCATAACAATTGTTATGAATTGTTTCCACCATCTTGAATGATTGTTTTCAACAATGTGATCTTGTTTTCCACCTCTTGAATATTTGTTTTCACCATGATCTTGTTGTCTTCTATCAACTCTTCACTCATGCTTGTGAGAACATAGTCCTTAGGTCCATCCTTATCACAGTCAGAGGTGGATCGGAAGTGACGAGTTTGGTGATTCGTCGCTTAATTCTAAGAAGATCCGGCGGCAGGGTTTGCACTGCTTCAGTTGTCCAGTTTTCCTGGGGAGTGGCGGCAGTGTTGGCGAAAGGTGGAATCCCCGTTGTTTTTCCAGGAAATGGGACGTCTGGGTGATAGAAAAAGGAACCCGTCCAGAATTTGATAGATTCCAAGGTTTTTATCTTGGGGAATCAATCTTCCCTGAATCTACGCAGGGTAAAAGATATGGTCCCGCAAGTCGGGAGTGCGCCCTCAGAGGGGTTTCACTTAACCTCGAAACAGTACATCCAGAAATCTAACCTAGGGGCTAAACCTAGATACCCTTCGAAGAGGGCCTAGAACCCGACTAAGTATAGAATGGAGTTAGGTGGCAAGTTATGAGGCTAGATGTTGTAGTGATTGAGTACCTGGACGAAGAAGGAGGATGGCGTAAATCCCATACCTCGTGAGATATGAGAAGTGAGGAGAACCCGCTCTCCGGCCTTAGGTGAAGGCTCGGACTCTTCTTCCTTGTACCGCCACTTTCCCTTCCCAATCAACTCCTCCTTCTCCATTGTCGGAAGAAGGGAGGGAGGAATGCTGCTCCGGCTCCAATTGCCGGAAGTCTCGCCCTCGTCCTCGGCTTCGGCGGCGGCCGCCGCGGCGGTGAGCTCCTCTCTGACGAGGATGACTTTTTCCTCTGCCGTTTTGGGGGCGAGAGGCGGAGGCGGCGCAGAGGAAGATGTGTCCAGGTTATCGGCCGCGAGATGTGGATCCTCGCGGGCCTGGCCGCCAGAAATGTTCTCCGGCACGTCGATGGTGGCACGACTCGGCGATTCGAGCAGCGGGTCCATCGTGTTGATGATGTCGTCAATGTCCGCGGCGACGGAGTGCTCCTGGGAAACGCGCGGTGAATCCATGATTTGGTGGCACGAAGAGGACCTCGAGCTCCCGATGAGAAGTCCGGGAACGGGCTCTGCTCTGCTCTCACTGGAACTGTGGCTCGGGGGCTACGACGCTTGAGCTAGAAGGCGAGAAGAGAGCGGAAGGATTGCCGGAGGGCACGAAGTGGGATATTTATAGCCGGAAATCCTTTACGATGCACGCTAACGGCTCTTTAGTCCGTTGGATTATCAACACCTGTCACTCGCCGGCAAATCCGGGAAAAGAATCGACAGGTGATTATTGCGATCTCCTCGTTTCCCGCGAGAATCTGTCAGAGATACGTTTCAGGGTTTCACACTTGAAACCCAAACGTCCCTGACGTCAGCACGATTTCATCGCTGACGTAGGAATTCCTTCTCCACGAAGGCTCGTGGAAGAAAAAGCCGGATTTCCCAAAATATGAGTTTCGTGTTAAAGAATAATTTGAAGGAAAAGAAGAATCAAGACGAAGAGCCGACATTTCTCGGAAAGAATGCGAATTTGACGAAAGACAGCGAATTGAAGTCTTAATCCTTCTTTGGGGCTACTGTCGGATATATTCCAATTAGGGATATATCACATGGTGTCCTAAAGTGCCGGATTACCAGGGTGGCTTGAATGGTAATGGATTACGGTCCATTAGGCGGCCCAGTAAGCTGACGCGCAGAAGCCGGATTCTAGTAGAACCCGGACCACGGCCCACGTGGTACGGCTTGGAGTAGAAGGCGGATTCTTGCCTTCCAAGTGTAGCGTTCCCACATTTAAATAATGTAAGGACACCTGTGTTACTGTGCTAGTCCCTGGATCAATTGCTAGCACCACAGTACAAAATGAAATATCATGCAAATGCATCAAATTCTATTACATCGCATGATGCGGTCTTTACAAAATAATATTACAACTTGCATAGTCTTAGAAGACTAGCAGAAAACAAAGATATACAGCGGAAAACATAGTACAACATTGAGCCTATCTTCTTCATGTGGCACAGGAAAAACATGTTGGCGATAGTCTCGAGTTCTAAACGAAATCCCCACTCGTCTTCAGAAACATCTGCAATATGGAATATGCAGCCAAAAGGGAGTCAATACAATTTAATGTATTGGCAAGTAACACTATGGTGGATATAAATGGCAAGACTAATACTACATGCTTATTTGGCTGAGTGGGGTTTTTGGCTAAGTTAGTATAAAGCCAGTTTTGTCCTATCTCTTTTGTAAAACAAACTTTTCTTTTCAAAAGGTGGCAACATTGGATTAAGATCCAAGCACCACAATACTGTTCACTTGGTCAAAATTTTACTTATTGAAATTGATGATGAGATTCTTCCGTCAATCCTTGTCCAGCTGCTCATAGTTGTCCATAACCGGGGACACGGCTAAGATCTTAGTTTGTTGACTCTGCAGAGGTTGGGCACTTTCACCCTTTGTCTTCAATTAGCCCAAACATCCTATACACCCGGAGTGCATCATGGAAAGGAGAAAATTGAGACGAGATCTTTCAGAAGAAGAAGTCCAAACCCACTGGCAAGACCGTTCCACCTATAATTTTGCTACATCTGCTAGTCAAGCCTGGGCTGAACTCTCACAACTTAGTTGATCAAGATAGAGCCCATATGTCAAAAGGCTGCACGGAAAGAGAAGTACATAGTAATCTCTTTGTTCCTGGGTGGCCATCCTCAAGTGACAACCTCAAGTGGAATAACCCTTAGACAAGGGCCCTGAGGAAACACTCAACATAATCCGGTCTTACCACTTCCACCGAGGTGGTTCGTTCATTAGTTATACTTAGGATTTTTCCTCAACATCTAGTAAAACAATTTGTAACATTGCATAGCATCTACTAAGTTCTAAGGCTATCAAAATAACAAGGGTAAAATAGATGGCTACACACTACTAGGATAATAGCATAGCATAATATAACTTAGTAAAATTTCCTATCATGCATACTACTCAAAATCAACTAATGCATATAGAAAATAATGGGTAGTTGATGGTGTGTTACTTGCCTTGTTGAAATTGGTGAAGAATTCACACTCTTCACAAAAGCTCGTTGCTCTCCGTACAATATATTCATTGAAAACACAATAACAAAATAAAAAAGCATCCTAGCAAACAAACATACAAGTGTATAAAACATACATAGCAACTAACATATCCAAAGGGGTTTAACCAAGAGTTAACTAAGGATGTCTAGGTTGAGTTTGTAGTGATCTAACTTTACTATAATCATACTTGTCGAGGAAGTTCCAAGAGTTCACTAAGGATGTATAGGTTGAGTTGGTAGTAACCAAACTTTATTGAAAACATATTTATCTAAGAAGTTCCAAGAGTTCACCAAGGTGATCTCACTATTTCAACTAAAGTATCACATCATATAGTGTAACACTTAATTGTTTTCATCAAAACATCTGAGTGCTCTAAGTTAGTATTTCCATTTTGGTTTAGGGTAGGTGTAGGTTCAACTAACTTATTAACAAAAGAGAAAACAAGATAAAGTCTTGGTATTTTCCATTTGGGTCAATGGTTGGTCAAAAATCAACTTGTTATTCTTCAACTTGTGTGGATGGCTCCAATTCTTCACATGCTTGTCTTCTTGAAGATCATCTCCATGCTTCTATTGTAGTATTGTTCCTTGGATGGATTCTTCTCTTGGTATTGATAGATTCTTCATGTCTCTCTAATTAGTTGGTCCAAGGTGGAATTGGGCACAAAATACCACTAAGTCAATTTAGAAGAGGAAGGAAACAAAAAAGATAGAAAGAGAAAGGGGTTGGTCTTCTTCTTGGTTTTCTTCATACACTTGTACTTCCTTGAGTTGCTTCTAGTTGTGTAGTAAGTCTTTTCTTCTTCATTGATATTCCTTCTAGCTCTTCATGTTGCCACCAAGTTGAAAATGAAGTTTTTCTTCTTGTGCTTGAGTCTTGATCTCCATTTTGCTAACTTGATGATTTCTTGAAGCATGAAAGGGGGAGTGGAGGAGTAGATAGAAAACTATGGTACTAGTGTGTGAGGTTTACTACTTGGTCTTTTATATGGTTGACATCCTAAGGACTTGGTCTTGGCTCCAAAATAACCATAACAACAAAGGTAACAAGGATAGAAACAAAATCTAAGACATGGTAAAATGGATGAAACACTATGTTGGGTTTTTGTTCAAAAACACATGGTCATGGTCCAAGGGTGTCCAAAATGGTTGGGCAATGGTGTCTCTGGTTTAAGCCTACCAAAAGGATCAATTTTGCAAAAAGCAACTATAATCTAATTATTTATAGAATTAAACCTATGTCAAAAATATTAAAATATACCACTTAATTTTAAATTCAATTTTTAATTTGACCAAAAATTATTTTGGGACAGAGGGTATGAAAGTACACATTCTAAGGTTTCCAAATATATTTTATTTCCAATTTTTGGATTTGTAGAATTTGAATTATGCCAAAAATCATCAAACAAGCATTTTTAAATTTGAACCAATTTAAGTTTGTCAAATTTGAATTTGAACAGTTCTAAACGATTCTACAGATCCAGGGGATTTCAAAAGGTCCAAGTTTGCTAAATTTGGGCTTATGGTTAAAAAGATATGATGTTTCTAAGTTTAGGGACTAAACAGCAAAAATTACTATTTATTTTCTAATCCGGAAGAAATACCGAGATTCGGCTCCTATGCGCTGCACTGGGCGACAGATAACAGCTGGGCCTGGGCCGGTTACACGCTGCACCGAGCGGTGGATAAGCTATCGGCGCGCGGCTGACTGGGCGCCACGCGGCCTTTCCTGATTCGCCGATACCAGTTCGAATAAGTGACCTACTACGAGCCGTCCGATTCAGATCTAAAGGCTGGGGAGGACTAGGGTTGTACCTTGCCGGAGTTGTCGCCGGAAATGGCCACGGGGCGGCCGGCGATGCAGTTTCCTCGACGGCGGCGGAGATCCAGTGGCTCCCGGGGCTCGGGAAGACGACGGGAAGACGCAGAGCAGCACCACGAGGTCGATGGTGACCACGGCGTGCTCGCACGCTTCCGGGATGGACTGCGTCGAGTGGATGGTGGCGGGAGATCTCCGGTGAGCTTCGTTCGTTGTTGTCGTGGCCTCTTTGCTGCGGCAAAAATTGGCAAAAGGCATGAGGGAGGGGCGCGCGGACAAGGGAAAAAAACGGAGGGGGTTCTCGGGCTCAAGGAAGGTCTCACCGTGCCGGAGGAGAAGAAATACGGCGGCGGCCGAGAGTAACTCCGGTGAGCAATTTCTTGAGTGTGGCCGCACGATTTTTAGAGGGAGGAGAGGGGAAATGCGGTGGGAGTATAGGGCTATATGGTTCTGGGCTCAGATCTGCCGTTTCTGCTCTTAAACACGCGCAATGAAAGGATTTGATTTCGGGAGGAAACGGTAGAAAACCATGGGTTGAGCTTGATGACGAGGTGACGTCATCATGACGTCATCATTTTTTTTCTTTTTTCTGTTTTTAATATCTTTTAATTGGTAAATCCATTTAACCTCAAACCAATTGCATTTTATTCATAAAATTCAAACCTTTCAGATTATAAATTTTTTGTAAACTTTTTATCACATTTTAATTTTCATATTTTGCAATTATAAATAAAACATTAATAGTACTTAATGTTATTTAAAATTGAAAAATAAAATAAAATGATGTTTTTAATTAAATAAAAGTTTAGAGACATTAAACATGTCAAATACTATTTTTGGAAGTCATTTTTAAACCATTTTTATATTTTATAATTTTAGGATATGAAGGATTTATTAATAGTAACTTAATGCTATTTTTAAAATAGAAAATTCAATAATTATCAAAGTGGATTAGAAAAATTCCACAACCCATAATATTGTTTTCTAAGTCCTATTTTATATTATTTTCAAAGCAAAACATTTTATGAATATCACTTTATGTTTAAAACTTGGAATAACATTTGCATATCAATATAAATAGTTGTTATTCTCATAAAATAATTTTGAGGCATAAAAATTATTATTGATAATAATTTTGTGGTTTCAAAAGCTGTAAAACATTTTCAAAGTAATTGTTGATTTGAAAACATGTTATTAAATAAGGTTTTCTAAGAGAAAACAATTTCTTTGATTAATGAATAGTTATTTTGAATGGGCTTTTAGGGTATATGGAATAAAGGTATAATGGATTCTTAATTTCAATTTTCATTGAGTTATGTATTGTTTCCTTTTATTTCTTGCATCTCATTGGGTTTTGGTGACTTGCATAACATGAAAACAAAAAGTTTCAATTTTTAGTGATTTTTGGACTATCCAAAAATCAGGGATGTTACAGACTACCACCCTTAAAAGAAATCTCGTCCCGAGATTTGGGAAGGATAGAAAGAAAGATTAGGTTTGGGTAACTGGGTTCCAAAACAACTGGATGGGCTACCACCCTTAAAAGAAACTTTTGTGGATAGTCTATTTTCATTAGATTGGAGTGTAGATTGATTTGAGATTGGCTTGAGTAGAACTTTCCTTTGCGGTAGAGCTGTGGACCAACATAGGTATGTTGAACTACCTTTGACACTGAGGGGTCACTCTTTGGGTCAATCAAAAGTCTTTGGGTCACTCTCAACTTGGTCTTTTGATGTCTTTGGAAATCTTCCATCTTGTTGTTATCATTCTTGAAAGAAAGCACCATGCTATTTCTAACGAAACTCTCATGGTAGGCAATATCTTCCATTGCTTTACCTCCAAGGTTGGTTTGATCCTCACCGAAAGATAATACGTTTAAGGAACACTAACATATGGTCATTTATTGTATTCTACCATTCTATGGTTCAGGTTTAACATCGTCGTCTCTCTAATAGGTATGTCACTCATATTTAACATTCCTCATAGCAAAAGTAATTAATGTGAGTAGTCACCATGGGGGCCAATCCATGTTGCACTCAATCATTACCTTGTACTTGGATTGATGAATCTTGTTTAATAACACTAGGTCACCTCACTTGTCCAACAGAAGTTTCCAATCTGTAGGACAAACTTGAACTAAATATCATTTCTCAACTAGTGGGTTGCGTAAAACTCCTATGTACACAAACTGGATAGTTGTGTTTCTTCATTGTTTCTCCTCTTGTGTAGTTGGCTCTGAAATCTTCATAGCTCATGCAACTTGAGGTTCACTTGTGTTTCTTCACTTTGATTGGCTTGCTGCTCCTTATGATGTAGTTGTCATTGATCATGGATGTGACTGTTCCTTCACACACAAAAGGATCTTGAAAATCTGTGACATTCCTCAATTGTATGGCTTGTGTCTCTATAAAGAACTAGGCATGCCATTCTTGGGTGAAGGGTTTATTCTTGCACTTCATATGGTAGCCCAATATGGTTGGTAAATGGGTATAGTTTTTGTTTTGTTTGGCTTAGCATGAATGAGTAGAGATTAGAAAGAGACTAAAGAAATTTCTACCCCAACACATCAGATCAAGGAAACTCATCTTGCATGCAACACATAACAAACATATAGTAACACATTCATCACACCAAACATCAAGGTTTTTAGAAAACAACTAATATTGTCATACCACACTCATTGGCATGATCAATACACTAACACATTAACGTTGTTTAACAAAGGAACTAGATTGGTGGTCTCATCTATATCTTCTCTCCATGTCTTGAGGTGTTCTTGATTGTTGTGAAGTCTATTTTTTTCTTCAAGTTCTTCAATAATCTTGAGTGTAGGTCTTCATGTGGTAAAAATTCTTCTTGCGCTTCTTGGTATGATCATCAACCTTCTTGTCTTGATGGTAATGAGGAGGGAGGTCATCTAGAAATTTTTGAAGGTGAACAATAGATGAGATGATATGAGAAGAATTAAGATGATTGTTTTGTTTCTAGACAGTTTGAACATAGATAGTTTTCAATCCTAGGGTGATCAATGGATTATTAACAACTTGTTGCAAATTGGATATTCACTATAGTGAGAAGGACAATGCACCCGCAAGCCAATCAGGGAACGGTCTCGTGTCCGTGGACACGTAAAGTTGTCCGGGCCGCTTCATCTCACTATGCCGCTAGGATCCAAAATACTCTAAGGAGATAATAACATGATCAAAAATGGCTTCCAAACCTAAGGGTCTCGAATCCTACAGGCAACACAATGCTCTGATACCATTTTGTAGCATTCCCACATTTAAATAATGTAAGGACACATGTGTTACTGTGCTAGTCCCTGGATCAATTGCTAGCACCACATTACAAAATGAAATATCATGCAAATGCATCAAATTCTATTACATCGCATGATCCAGTCTTTACAAAATAATATTACAACTTGCATAGTCTTAGAAGACTAGCAGAAAACAAAGATATACAGCGGAAAACATAGTACAACATTGAGCCCATCTTCTTCATGTGCCACAGGCAAAACATGTTGGCGATAGTCTCGAGATCCTAAACGAAATCCTCACTCGTCTTCAGAAACATCTGCAATATGGAATATGCAGCCACAAGGGAGTCAATACAATTTAATGTATTGGCAAGTAACACTATGGTGGATATAAATGGCAAAAATTATACTACATGCTTATTTGGATGAGTAGGGTTTTTGGCTAAGTTTGCATAAAGCCAGTTTTGTCCTATCTCTTTTGTAAAACAAACTTTTCTTTTCAAAGGGTGGCGACATTGGATTAAGATCCAAGCACCACAATACTGTTCACTTGGTCAAAATTTTACTTATTGAAATTGATGATGAGATTCTTCCGTCAATCCTTGTCCAGCTGCTCATAGTTGTCCATAACCGGGGACACGGATAAGATCTCAGTTTGTTAACTCTGCAGAGGTTGTGCACTTTCACCCTTTGTCTTCAATTAGCCCAAACATCCTATACACCCGGAGTGCATCATGGAAAGGAGAAAATTGAGACGAGATCTTTCAGAAGAAGAAGTCCAAACCCACCGGCAAGACCGTTCCACCTATAAGTTTGCTACATCTGCTAGTCAAGCCTGGGCTGAACTCTCACAACTTAGTTGATCAAGACAGAGCCCATATGTCAAAAGGCTGCACGGAAAGCTACTAAACTTAGAAGGACATAGTAATCTCTTTGTTCCTGGGTGGCCATCCTCAAGTGACAACCTCAAGTGGAATAACCCTTAGACAAGGGCCCTGAGGAAACTCTCAACATAATCCATTCTTACCACTTCCACCCAGGTGGTTCATTCATTAGTTATACTTAGGATTTTTCCTCAACATCTAGTAAAACAATTTGTAACATTGCATAGCATCTACTAAGTTCTGAGGCTATCAAAATAACAAGGGTAAAATAGATGGCTACACACTACTAGGATAATAGCATAGCATAATATAACTTAGCAAAATTTCCTATCATGCATACTACTCAAAATCAACTAATGCATATAGAAAATAATGGGTAGTTGATGGTGTGTTACTTGCCTTGTTGAAATTGGTGAAGAATTCACACTCTTCACAAAAGCTCGTTGCTCTCCGTACAATATATTCATTGAAAACACAATAACAAAATAAACAAGCATCCTAGCAAACAAACATACAAGTGTAGAAAACATCCATAGCAACTAACATATCCAAAGGGGTTTAACCAAGAGTTAACTAAGGATGGCTAGGTTGAGTTTGTAGTGATCTAACTTTACTATAATCATACTTGTCGAGGAAGTTCCAAGAGTTCACTAAGGATGTATAAGTTGAGTTGGTAGTAACCAAACTTTATTGAAAACATATTTATCTAAGAAGTTCCAAGAGTTCACCAAGGTGATCTCACTATTTCAACTAAAGTATCACATCATAAAGTGTAACACTTAGTTGTTTTCATCAAAACATCTGAGTGCTCTAAGTTAGTCTTTCCATTTTGGTTTAGGGTAGGTATAGGTTCAACTAACTTATTAACAAAAGAGAAAACAAGATAAAGTCTTGGGATTTTCCATTTGGGTCAATGGTTGGTCAAAAATCAACTTGTTATTCTTCAACTTGTGTGGATGGCTCCAATTCTTCACATGCTTGTCTTCTTGAAGATCATCTCCATGCTTCTATTGTAGTATTGTTCCTTGGATGGATTCTTCTCTTGGTATTGATAGATTCTTCATGGCTCTCTAATTAGTTGGTCCAAGGTGGAATTGGGCACAAAATACCACTAAGTCAATTTAGAAGAGGAAGGAAACAAGAAAGATAGAAAGAGAAAGGGGTTGGTCTTCTTCTTGGTTTTCTTCATACACTTGTACTTCCTTGAGTTGCTTCTAGTTGTGTAGTAAGTATTTTCTTCTTCATTGATATTCCTTCTAGCTCTTCATGTTGCCACCAAGTTGAAAATGAAGTTTTTCTTCTTGTGCTTGAGTCTTGATCTCCATTTTGCTAACTTGATGATTTCTTGAAGCATGAAAGGGGGAGTGGAGGAGTAGATAGAAAACTATGGTACTAGTGTGTGAGGTTTACTACTTGGTCTTTTATATGGTTGACATCCTAAGGACTTGGTCTTGGCTCCAAAATAGCCATAACAACAAAGGTAAGAAGGATAGAAACAAAATCTAAGACATGGTAAAATGGATGAAACACTATGTTGGATTTTTGTTCAAAAACACATGTTCATGGTCCAAGGGTGTCCAAAATGGTTGGGCAATTGTGTCTCTGGTTTAAGCCTACCAAAAGGATCAATTTTGCAAAAAGGAACTATACTCTAATTATTTATAGAATTAAACCTATGTCAAAAATATTAAAATATACCACTTAATTTTAAATTCAATTTTTAATTTGACCAAAAATTATTTTGGGACAAAGGGTATGAAAGTACATATTCTAAGGTTTCCAAATATATTTTATTTGCAATTTTTGGATTTGTAGAATTTGAATTATGCTAAAAATCATCAAACAAGCATTTTTAAATTTGAACCAATTTAAGTTTGTCAAATTTGAATTTGAACAGTTCTAAAAGATTCTACAGATCCAGGGGATTTCAAAAAGTCCAAGTTTGCTAAATTCGGGCTTATGGTTAAAAAGATATGATGTTTCTAAGTTCTAGGGACTAAACAGCAAAAATTACTATTTATTTTCTAATCCGGAAGAAATACCGAGATTGGGCTCCTATGCGCTGCACTGGGCGACAGAGAACAGCTGGGCCTGGGCCGGTTACACGCTACGCCGAGCGGTGGTTAAGCTATCGGCGCGCGGCTGACTGGGCGCCACGCGGCCTTTCCTGATTCGCCGATACCGGTTCGAATAAGTGACCTACTACGAGCCGTCCTATTCAGATCTAAAGGCTGGGGAGGGCTAGGGTTGTACCTTGCCGGAGTTGTCGCCGGAAATGGCCACGGGGCGGCCGGCGATGCAGTTTCCTCGATGGCGGCGTAGATCCAGTGGCTCCCGGGGCTCGGGAAGACGACGGGAAGACGCAGAGCAGCACCACGAGGTCGATGGTGACCACGGCGTGCTTGCACGCTTCCGGGATGAACTGCGTCGAGTGGATGGTGGCGGGAGATCTCCGGTGAGCTTCGGTCGTCGTTGTCGTGGCCTCTTTGCTACGACAACAATTGGCAAAAGGCATGAGGGAGGGGCGCGCGGACAAGGGAAACAAACAGAGGGGGTTCTCGGGCTCAAGGAAGGTCTCACCGTGCCGGAGGAGAAGAAATACGGCGGCGGCCGAGAGTAACTCAAGTGAGCAATTTCTTGAGTGTGGCCGCACGATTTTTAGAGGGAGGAGAGGGGAAATGCGGTGGGAGTATAGGGCTATATGGTTCTGGGCTCAGATCTGCCGTTTCTGCTCATAAACACACGCAATCAAAGGATTTGATTTCGGGAGGAAATGGTAGAAAACCACGGGCTGAGCTTGATGACGAGGTGACGTCATCATGACGTCATCATTTTTTTTTCTTTTTTCTTTTTTTAATATCTTTTAATTGGTCTATCCATTTAACCTCAAACCAATTGCATTTGATTCATAAAATTCAAACCTTTCAGATTATAAAATTTTTGTAAACTTTTTATCACATTTGAATTTTCATATTTTGCAATTATAAATAAAACATTTATAGTACTTAATGTTATTTAAAATTGAAAAATAAAATAAAATGATGTTTTTAATTAAATAAAAGTTTAGAGACATTAAACATGTCAAATACTATTTTTGGAAGTCATTTTTAAACCATTTTATATTTTATAATTTTAGGATATGAAGGATTTATTAATAGTAACTTAATGCTATTTTTAAAATAGAAAATTCAATAATTATCAAAGTGGATTAGAAAAATTCCACAACCCATAATATTGTTTTCTAAGTCCTATTTTATATTATTTTCAAAGCAAAACATTTTATGAATAGCACTTTATGTTTAAAACTTGGAATAATATTTGCATATCAATATAAATAGTTGTTATTCTCATAAAATAATTTTGAGGCATAAAAATTATTAGAGATAATAATTTTGTGGTTTCAAAAGCTGTAAAACATTTTCAAAGTAATTGTTGATTTGAAAACATGTTATTAAATAAGGTTTTCTAAGAGAAAACAATTTCTTTGATTAATGAATAGTTATTTTGAATGGGCTTTTAGGGTTTATGGAATAAAGGTATAATGGATTCTTAATTTCAATTTTCATTGAGTTATGTATTGTTTCCTTTTATTTCTTGCATCTCATTGGGTTTTGGTGACTTGCATAACATGAAAACAAAAAGTTTCAATTTTTAGTGATTTTTGGACTTTCCAAAAATCAGGGATGTTACACCAAGTTAGGACTTACCATAGTTTTCTAGGTTTCCTTTTCTGTAAGCCCTAACCCGGCTATTATATAAGGCCGGACGGGAGATAAGAAAGAGAGAGACAATAAGCTAGAAGCCAACTCGCCGAGAGGTTGATCCTTGTCGAGTAGCTAAACCTAACTCACATTGTACTTTGTATACTTCAGGCTTCAGCCCTGATTTAGTGAGATTGTAGGAGTGCGAACGCCGCCTAATTGCGACGTACCGAACCTGGGTAAAACCTTAGTGTCATTGTTCGTCATACTACCACGTCCCCCACGTCTCGATCAATAGTCTCATGGCACCGCCGTCTATGAATTCTACTGGCCTAGTACATCCAGGAGGAATAACTATTCTGATCCTCTTTCCTCTAGACATCTTGTCCAGCCCCTTTCCCATGTTTATTCCCGTTTCAACCCCACCTCCACCACTTATAGTGATGTCTCCAGGTTGATTATCTAAAAAAATGTGGCCACGCTAGAGTTAGTGTTCTGCATTTCAGATTTAATTCTGGAAATGGATAGCACAGTGCTGCAACATGTTAACTTCCTGGCACAAGTGATGCCGATGTTCAGACCATGGGTTAGAAACCAGTGCCTCGGAGTGGGCATCTACCTCCTCGACTTGGGAACCTTGTCCCTTGTTGGAATGGTGGGAGCTCGACTTGGGGACTTGGCAGCTGGCCAACAAGAAGATCCTGCCCGTACTGGGTGTGTGTCTCCTTGCGGTGGTCAGCTGCATCCTTGTATTGGGCAGCTTCCAGATGGCCATGGGCAACTGTCTGCTTGTTTTGGGCAGATTCCTGCTGGCCAAGTTGGGGAGCTTCCTGCTAGACTTGGGGAGCTTCCTGCAGGACTTGGGGAGCTTCGAGCTCGAGCGGGGCGGCTGCCTTCTCGGTTACCGTAGCTACCACCTTGGTTTGGACCGCAGCTAGTTTCTTGTGTTCGACATCTGCCATCTTGTCATTGTCAGATGGCTTCTTGGGGGGCTTAGATGGCTTCTTGTTCCCGGGTGGTGGTGGCCTGTCTGGATCTGTGGGCCGGTTCTGCAAGCTCGTACTCCTTGTTCGACCCGTTCTGGGTGCGGAAACTGCCAGTGCAATCTTCTGGATATTTTTATCTCCTGTCGGAGTAACGGGTGATGTGTTGTCAGATTTTTCAGCACGGACACTCTTCTTGGCAGTCAAGGAGTTGCCGCTGGAGGCATCTTCCCCCTACCGAATGTCGTCTTGACTTTGAGTTTCCTAGCTTGCACAATTCACATGTACAAATCAATGGGGATGGTAGCACAACATATATGTAAATGGAGTAATTAGGCCACCAGTCCCACACGAGATAAGTAAGAAACACCCTCACTACTGAGCTATCATGAAAGGGTGTTGAGCTATAAGTTAAGGGTTCAACTTCTTCAGTGAAGTCTTCCTCCCCTCGAGGATCATACTTGGATCGAGAGCTTTCCTTCTTGCTCTTTTTAGGGGAGAGTACGGTCGGGCTTGCAAGAGCACGTGCTAGTATACTACCCAGCCGCGGATGGTTTCTCAGGACATTATTGATCCGTGTTCTGTCAATGGACTTTACAGGTGGTTCTAACATAAATCAAGAGCTCAACGTAAGCTACAAACATCACACTAGATACTATAAGAACCCATTAAAGCTACAGAGTAAGATTTTGGTTTCTTTCATGGAGTGATGTTCTAACATATAGTGCTGGTGTTGATTGTTCTGTACTACTCCCTCCGTTCACTTTTATAAGGCACGCTACTTACCATTTCAATTTTAACAACATACATAGTAAAATGAGTGCATCTATGTATAAAATAAGCAAATTTTGACCTTAGGAACTCATCGAACATAAAGAAGCACATAACACGCAATTTTTACGATATCAGGAACTAAAACATAAACAAAAATGTGCGGGGAATAAGCATCAAACAGGCTGAAATAATTATCTCGAGATCGCCTCAGGATTTAGGTGTTTTTTCTTACTGCTTGCCATGGCTGAAACCATATCTCCAGGAGTCAAGGTGGCATGCCTTGACGAGATAGTTGTCTTGAGGTTAGTGACGAGGTGCCAGACCTCGACGAGGAAGTTGCCGGGAGGGTAGTTAGGCGGTGGCAGACCTAGATGTAAGGTGAGGTTGGTGACGAGGTGGCCAAAGTGCGAGATGGACAACGAGGTGGTAGATCTTGACGGCGACTTGGAAGGTGAGGTGGCAAATCTGGCGGCAAGGTGGCAGAGCTGGCGGCGAGGCGGCGAGGTGTAAGATCTGGACAGCGACCTGAACGACGAGGTTGCAGAACTGCACGGCGAGGTGGAAAAGCTGGGCGGCGACCGGCGAGTTACGCGGCGAGGTGGAAGACCAGCACGGGGAATGTTACACCGGGACGGAGCTACGCGGCAAGGTGGGAGAGCGGGACGGAAAGCTACGCGGCGACGTGTGGGAGAGGGACGGAAAGCTACAAGGCGAGGACGCGAGGTGGGAGAGCTACGCGGCGAGGTTGGATGAGAGGAAAGAGGGAAACTTCATCAATGAAAAAAAGGGGGCGGGGGGGATTTCGTTGAGAGGCTGCGGGTGGGTAGAGGAAAGTGTGAAATTTTGCAAGAGGAGTCGCGCGCTGTGGGGGAGGCGCCAAAGTTTGATCCATAATTTAGGGTGGGTACGGCACAAAAATTCTGCGTGCGCGAGTTCGTGTGGGTGTGGACAGAAACATTGCTGGCCGTCGGATGCATGATGGGTGACTTAAACAAATTGACAATCTATGCAATTGGTTATCAAATGACTATGTAATTAAATGACTATGTAATTAAAAGTGGGGAAGGTCAGAATCCCGCCTAAGACTAACAAGATGTAACACTATCATATCTATACAAATATTATGTGAGGTTCCCCCCGTTCCGACAAATCCGGGACTTTCGGGCTCTAAGTAGTCCTGGAGCCCGCCAAAGAGAATCTGATGCTGGTAAACCCGTAACAAAGAGAGTGAGGGAATATTGGGAATCCAATACATATGCCACACTCTAACACACCTGGTATGGAATACCATAAGATTTGGTGGCATTCAGACGGACAAACCCTAGCACCGTTGGGGAAAAAGCAAACTGCCCTTCTGGCCCCTCTACGTGATCCAGAAGGGGGTAGCAAAGTGGAACCAATTGCTTGGTTGTGTTAGGTTAGGCCCAAGTAACACCCAAGACAATGGTAGAGCCCACCTCTTGGCGATATTCCCCCCGTTCCGACAGATCCGGGAGTTTCGGGCTCTAAGTAGTCCTGGAACCCGCTAGAAAAAATCTATTGCCGATGAAGCCCTGACATAGAAAGTGAGGGAATATTTGGCATCCAAGACCCATGCCACACTCTAACACACATGGTATGCCTTACCATGTGATTTGGTGGCATTCAGACGCTCTGGATCCCCTCTTCGGGGAAACCCTAGCCCCGTTGGGGAAAAAGACGGAACTACCGTTCTGGACTCTCTACGTACATGAGACAGAAGGGGGTAGCAAAGTGGAACCAATTGCTTGGTTGTGTTAGGTTAGGACCAAGGAACACCCAAAGCAATGGTAGGGCAGACCCTATTGGAATGATTCACCCCACCAACCTCCCCCCCGTTCCGTCAGATCCGGGAGTTTTGGGTTCTTGGGCATCCAAGACCCATGCCACACTCTATCTAAAACGAATGGTATGGTGCATACCATGTGTTGTGGTAGTATTCAGGCGCTCTGGAGCCCCTGTGCGGAGAAACCCTAGCTCCGTTGGGGAAAAAGGCGGAGCTGTCGTTCTGGACCCTCTATGTGAGCCGGCAGGGGGTAGCAAAGTGGAACCAATTTCTTGGTTGTGTTAGGTTAGTCCCAAGTAACACCCAATACAATGGTAGGACCCACCTCTTGGCAAGATTTCCCTCGTTCCGATAGATCCGGGAGTTTCAGGCTCTAAGTTCACTGAGAAGATTGGGCCACCCCTTATCATAAGGTCTCACCAGCTGACCAAATATATACAAAGCCATATCATTAGAGAATGAGTGATGCATGTAGACGCAAAGATGTGCAAGTACAATAGGACATGAACAGTTCAGATTTTGATGAAGTTTACCACATGCGAAGCATGGTAATAACACAGGAACGCCATTTGTGTTAAGTGCTTATAGACTAGATTATTGACTCTAGTGCAAGTGGGAGACTGAAGGGAATATGCCCGAGAGGCAATAATAAAGTGGTTATTATCTTATTCCTTGTTTATGATAAATGTTTATTTCTCATGCTAGAATTCTATTAACCGGAAACGTTGATACATGTGTGTTTAATAAACAGACAATGGTTCCTAGTAAATCCTCTCTTTTAACTAGCTCGTTGATTAACTGATGATCAAGGTTTCCTGATCATGAACATTGGATGTTGTTAATAACAGGGTCATGTCATTAGAAGAATGATGTGATGAACATAATCCCAAAATAGGTATAAAAATACGATCAAGTCATTTAGTTTATGTTGTTATGTCTTACATACGAAGTAACCTTATTCCATAGACCATGAGATCATGTCAATAACTAATACCGTAAGGGTGCTTTGATGTCATCAAACGTCATGCCGTAACAGGGTGACTATAAAGGTGTTGTTGGGTATTCGGAAAGTGTTAGTTGAGGCTCATGGATCAAGAGTGGGATTTGTCCATCCAAATGACGGAGAGATATACTCTAGGCCCTCTCGGTGATATCACATCGTCACCTCTTGCAAGCACGTGACTAGGTCACAAGGATGTCATATCACGGAACGAGTAAAAGAGTACTTGTCGGTAACGAGATCGAACTAGGTATGGTTGATACCAATGATCGGATCTCGGACAAGTAAAATACCGCGAGACAAAGGGAATAGTTACGACATTGATGGTTCACACGATCACAAGAGTCATCGTTGAATATATTGGAGTCATCACGAATCTCCAGATCCCGCTGTTGATTATTGATCGAAGAGGTGTCTCGATCATGTCTATGTTATTCACGAACCGTAGGGTGACACACTTAAGGTTCGATGAAGCATTTGAGAGGATATGGAATATCGAAGAATGTTTTGGACAGCACCGAAATTGTTTCGGGGAAAATTGAAATAGTTCAAGGGGTTATTTGTCGAATGGTTGTTAATGGAATTAACAAATGATTCGAGGTGCTATATGAAAAAAAAATTAATAGAATTAACAAATGTTGAAATAAAGAAATAAAAATGTTTTATTTATTTATTAAAGAAAAACCTTTGGATTTTCCAAGTGGGAAATTATGGGAGCATGAATGGGTGTGAGTGGGGCTTCCACTCACATGAATAGGGAAGAGGTGGGGGCACAACCATGGCTGGACGCACCCCCCTCTTGGGCTGCCTCCCTCTCCCTATAAAAGGAGGATGAGGGTTCCTCTTCCTCACACACTTGTTCCACCTCCTTTGCTCTCCAACCGCTGCTCCATTCCATGGTCTCCGGCTTGGCGAAGCCCTAACCGTGGGATTCTTCACCACCACCACGCTGTCGTGCTGCTGGAGTTCCGGGGGATCCTCTACTTCCGCTGCCCCGCTGGATCGAGGGAATAGAGGTCTTCATCGAGCCGTACGCATGACCGATCACGGAGGCACCGCCGGATTGCAGTGCACATCTTCTTGCTCTCGGGATCGGTGTGAGTACGACTATGCCAACAACGAGATTTGATATTGTAACGCTTAGAGTCTTCGAGGGTATGCTTTCTGAAGACTCTCTTTCTCCCTGTTGTACTTCATCTCCTAGATCAGAGCTTGGTCCTTTGGGTATCTCTCGCGTAGGAAAAAAATTGTATTCTATGCAACGTACCCTTCAGTCCCAGTAGTTTTCCCTGGCTGAGAACCGGTAATCTCCACTTCCGGGTATGATATATTCATGTCACCAACAAGAGGATCATTATCCGGAGTGTTATCAACCGGATTCACCTCTTCGTCATTGGCCTGGGCGGGGTCATTGATAAGACCCGGCGAGTGAGCACCCGGTTCTTCCTGAGTCTCTTCAGGAACTTTCTCTTCTAAGTTTACAGCAGGAGCATCGGTTGAAAGAGGAGTAACCTTTAGCACAGCTTGGGCCCTGCATTGGGAGAAAGGTTATAAACCAGACAGAAAACATGGTTATTATTATGAATCAAAAGCTGAAAGGCTAGCTTACCCGGAGTTAAAAGAGAATTCACTAGATCCGGTGTAGTGGGAGGAGCCGGAATTGGGGAATCTGAATTAAAAGGACGACTCAACTCAGGCCTGATTTTCCCTGCTAAAGGATGTGAAGGGGTAGGCGAAACTCGAGCCTTGGAAACCCGGCGAGAGGAGTTTTCTCAGGCAAACCTTCTTCTAAGTCACTTGACCCCGAAGCTCCGGGTCCTCCTTCTCTTGCTGGTATCTTCGTCATCCTGTGTTTTCTCGATATGTAAGGATGGGTTCAAGGGATTTTTGGACAGTCTAGAAAAAGGCACATTTGCAACAGCTTGTCGGGTCCTCTTATTGCACATAGGAGAATCCTTTTCACCACCACACTGGAACCAATAATGGGATTGGTGGAAATAAGATCCGGAGCGTTCTGATCCGGCGCCTCTTGACTGGCACCTCCTTGGCCTAACCCGGCGCCCTCTTGCTCTACTGGTTCAACCTGCAAGTAACCAGCGTCAGCAAATCGATTGTGCAAGTGACCAAGGGATTCAAATTCAGAAACCCCATTCCCTTCGTCACTTTGCTCTTCCGGCTCATCATCTTCAGGAGAGGAAGAAGGATCTTGGGTCGTAACCCAGAAAGCATCTGAAGGTTGTAAACCGGGAAAAAACAGGGTTAGCATTTACGTAACCTTTGAATAAGAATCGAAATTACTTATAAAAAGATGAGACTTATAGGAGGAGCCGAGTTCGAAGCGAAAAAGGCAACAAGGCAAACATCAAAGAACCTGTCCCTCTTGATTCCAACCAAATATTTCAGTGCAGCCACCATGTAAGACTTGGAAACTCGAGACTTGGAATATGACATAGGATCTGATAAACCGGTGTATTCATGGAATATCCAATTCCTAATGCTAAGGGGTTGGATACGCCAATCCACCCAAGTCTTGGTCAGGTCTAAGCCAGTTAGCCCGTGAACTATCAAGGAAGTTACAAGCTTGAGAAGGGGTTTGATTTTAACTCGATCAGCAGGTTTGGCGTAGGATTTCATGGTACTAGTGTAAACGAAACGCTCTGGACGATAACCCAGAAGAGCCGGTTCACCTTCAGGAGAGATTTTTTTTATGTAAAAGCAAGTTTTATGCCAGAGTTTCGGATGACTAGCAAGGGGATACCCGGATAAGCGATGTCTTTCCGCCTCTGAAACGAGACCCCACCGTAGTGGATCAGCTCACCCTATCTACTTCCGGGTGTTTGTTACAATAGATATACTCAAGAAAAAGATCTAGGTTAGGTTATATTTGGAGATAGTCCTCACAAAGAACAACAAAGTTGCTGACATTGAGTATGGAATTGGGGGAAGGTCTTCAAGATGAAGACCATAATATCTTAGAAGCCGGCGGAAAATATGAGACCCGGGAGGGCGAAACCCGCGAAAAATGTGGGCTTCGAAGATTATTACCTCATCCGGCCCAGGTTCAGGCTGGATCTAATTCCCAGGGGCATGCCAGGACAGATTCTTTGGCAGTAAACCAGAATCTTCCATCTTCGTAAGTCGTCCTTGGGTCATCTCCGACTTACACCAATTCACTTGCTTCATGCCTCTCCCGGACTTGGCTGCTGAAGAACCAGAAGTACACACGGTCTTCTTCTTCTTTCTGGTTCCCCCGGCCTTGGTCGCCAGGCTCTTCTCCTTCACCATCTTGCGACGAACGTCGGCGAAGCTCCGGCCGCGGCGCGAAAGAAAGAAAATGGAGCTCTCGAGCTGTTTTCGGAGGAAGAAGAAGAAGTGGAGGGCGCGGGGTGCGAATGATCTTGGGGCCGTACTAGGAGACTATTTATAGGCAGGGGCCTAAACCCTAGGTTTAATTGGTGATTTTGCACAAAGGACCCTATGGATTAATATTTTTTCAGAAAGGATATGAAGAGATTGGATCTACAAAGGAAGATTCTCTGAGAAAAATAGATTAAATATGCGGAGAAGAATTCGGGATAAACCGAAATATTTTTGGTTCCTGAGATCCTGGAGATAAAGACGCGGAGTTATCTTTTCAAGGAAATATACGATCCTGGTGATAATGATGAAACCCGGGTAAGCCGGATCATATATTCTGGAGGATTATTTTCTCAAAACGAACGATTTGTGTTTAAGTTATTTTGGGAATAACTTAACGTGAACAACGTAAGTTTTAACTTAAGTGTTCATGTTAACCTGGGGGCTAATGTTGGGGGAATAGGTGAGGAGGAGCCTCACCGACCACCCACATAAACCGGAATTTACCTTAGCCGGTTCATAGCACCCGATCCGGTTCATACCGAGAGGAGCTGGACAAGAGATGGTCACTCAGCAGAAGAAGATCCGGGTTACCCGGAAAGGACAGAGGAACCGGGCCATGATCCGGTCTAGAAGACTCAGAGGCCCAAGACCTGGAGAGCAGCCCAAGGCCGGATGGGGACGACCGGGTCATGGGGAGAACCGGACGGGACGGCCAGGAACTGGATTATGCTAGGACTCCGACGACGGGGACGATCCGGATAACCTTGTAAACTGGGGTACTCGTCCACTATATAAGGCGAGACCCTCGGACGTAGAAAGAAAGGTTCTAATTCAATAGAAAGGTAACTCGAGACATTGAGAGCTGGAATCACCCTTTGTAATCGAGACCCTGTTTCCCAATAGTAAGAAGGCAGGAGTAGGTTTTACCATCAATCGAGGGGCCGAACCTGGGTAAACTCGCGTCCCTCGTTTCCTCCTTAACCCTTTCGAAGGTTCGCTTAGTAGAAGTGGCCTCGCAATCTAGTTCTCACATGAGGACACTTGTCGTAAAAACACCACGACACTCTCTTTCTAGATTCACTTCAGTTTTCTGTCTAGACTCACCCACAATCTGTTCTGGTGTCATAGGCCTCAAGATAATATCCTTGTTATTCCAATTCAATTGATATGTGTTTGATCTCCCATTGTGTATAGCCTTCTTGTCAAATTACCATGGCCTCCCAAGTAGCATGTGGAAAACCGTCATGGGAACCACATCACACTCAATTGTATCCTTGTATGGTCCAATCTGAAATTTCACTCTCACAATATGGCACACCTTGATATCTTCTTTTTCACTCAACCATTGAAGATAATATGGGTGTGGGTGTGGAATATATCTCAACTTGAGCTTTGCACATAAATCCTTGCTTGCTAAATTTTTGCAACTCCCTCCATCAATGGTCACCTTGCAAGCCATTTGTGGACCCACAATTGCTTTGGTTTGAAATAGATTGCATCTTTGGCTCTCGCCACTTGGAATAACACTCAAAGCTTGTGTGCAAACAATAGTTGGATAATTGGTAGCATGGGCATCAATAGGACCATCTTCATCATCATATGTATCCTCCTCATTAGGATCAGCATCATCTCCAGTCTCATACTCATCATCAGCATTGATAACCATTATTTTATTGTTAGGACAATCTCTCTTAAAATGCCCTTTTCCTCCACATGTATGGCATGTCATGTCCCTATTTCATGGTGTAGGTGTAGAACATCCCTTGTTCTTTACCACACAAGGAGGTGTAGAACATCCCTAGTTCTACACCTACACTACCAAATAGGGACATGAGATGCCATCCATGTGGAGGAAAAAGGAATTTTAAGAGAGATTTTCCTAACAAGAAAATAATGGTTATCAATGCTGATGATGACTATGAGACTGGAGATGATGCTGATCCTAATGAGGAGAATACATATGATGATGAAGATGGTCCTATTGATGCCTATGCTACCAATTATCCAACTATTGTTTGCACACAATGATACGGGCATCTACCGGTTAGCACGCTAGGACAATAAACTACGATACATAATGTCTAAGGCCTACGAGCCGCATGTTGTGGCCGAGCCTTCTAAATGGGCCGGTTTGTATTCATTTTGAGTCCAATTAGGTTAGGAGTCGGTTTGGGCCTGTCCAACCGAGCGAAGCCCTAGGGTTTTAGGGAGGTTGAAAATTATGTAGAACTAAAAGTTCTAGGTTACCACCGTCCCTAGGGGGTCGGCGTGTAGGCGGCGTGTAGGCGGCGTCTCGGACGTTCGTCAACTATCTTTGCAAATAAAGGTACGAGTGTTCTTGAATCTGCCAAGAGGGTTCGCGCGTGGCTAGGGGGGTCTTGGATCTGCCTAGAGTTGTCGAGCTTGGTGTGAAATAAAGGTGCGAGTGTTCTTGGATCTGCCAAGAGGGTTCGTGTGTTTCTCGCCTAAATCTATCCGTGTTCTTGAAGTTACGTGTATCACTTACGTGATTGGGAGAATAGTTATCTCGGTGGTTCTTGCAGTGAAAGATCGGGCAAACATCTACATCATGTGGTATCAGAGCGCCAAGTTGATCACCGCGAGAGAGTTCGTCCAGTTGAAGATGGATCTGCTGGTTTGCAAAGATTGGCAGATTGATTTTTTGCTGAGAAGTGTTGGATCGATGAGTTAGCGCGTTGACGCATCTCGGCGAGTCAAAGAACAGAATTGGCAAGTTCCTACATCTCACTTCACATCGGAAAATATTTTTTGGTCCCGTCCTGTGATTTCAGCTCTTTGTGCGAGTTGTGGCGGTTGTCTGTATCCAGCGGCCATCACACGTGGAGTATGCTAGTTCCGATCAGGAAAAATAAAAACAAGAAAGCAAAGCGTTGAAAAAAGGAAGGAGAGGTAGGAGCGGATTAGTTGGAATTATGCAAAGCCTGTTGGACACGGAAGACAAGGAAAGAAATAAGGAAAGGGGTGGTGGAAGCGGAAGCGGATTGAACTGGATCGTTGTACCGATTCAGATCCGAAGAACGGAAAGTCTGTGGTATATGCGTGTGCACGTGCATCCAAAAAAGAAAGACGAAAGTATGGAGTTTATTTCGGATGGGATTGGTACGTGAATGAAGAAAATAATAAGGAAAGTCACAAGGAGTTTTCACGTGGGTTTCCTAGTAGACATATTGGATTCGGTTTCCATATAAGAAAAAAAAATTAGAAAGAGGAGATCAGAACAGCCAAGAAAAATGGAAACGTTGGTACGCTTACATAAAAAAAGATTGCATAAGGACTATTTTCGTTCGGATAATTTTGTGCAGGGTTTTGTGCTGTCCGCATGCACGTGCAGCGAAAAAAAAATTGAGGCCGCTGATTTGAGGATGCAAAAATAAAAAGAGACACCGGAGTTATTTTGAAGCGATGGTTAACTCAGTTCATTTGGATTCATGGGGTGCAGGAATTTGTCCTGCTCGTCTTAGGTGATGCACTTAGTTGACATCCACTATTTCAGATTGCATCTGTGGACGTATTCAGCTTATTTGGACCCTTGGGGTACAGGAGTCTATCATGCTGCGTTTGGGGTGGTTTGTATGGTGCGTTTTCATTTGTAGTCCGAAACTTGTGTGTCTAAATCTGGTTGGTGGTGCCAAACATGAAGGGCACCAAGAACATGTCTAGCTAGCCGAGAATGTGGATGTAGAAGCGCGGTGATATGATAATTTGACGCCACAAATGCCGGAGAAGACCTTCCGGCGTTGAGGAAAACGCCTTTCGAAGAAGGGGAGAATAATACGGGCATCTACCGGTTAGCACGCTAGGACAATAAACTACGATGCATAATGTCTAGGCCTGCGAGCCGCATGTTGTGGCCGAGGCTTCTAAATGGGCCGGTTTGTATCTAGTTTGAGTCCAATTAGGTTAGGAGTTGGTTTGGGTCTGTCCAACTTACTAGGGGTTGGCCTCTTATATAAAGAGAGCGAAGCCCTAGGGTTTTAGGGAGGTTGAAAATTATGTAGAACTAAAAGTTCTAGGTTACCACCATCCCTAGGGGATCGGCGTGTAGGCGGAGTTTCGGACGTTCATCAGTTATCTTTGCAAATAAAGGTACGAGTGTTCTTGGATCTGCCAAGAGGGTTCGTGCGTGGCTAGGGGGCTCTTGGATCTGCCTAGAGTTGTCAAGCTTGGTGTGAAATAAAGGTGCAAGTGTTCTTGGATCTGCCAACAGGTTTCGTGCGTTTCTCGACTAAATCAATCTATGTTCTTCAGGTTACGTGTATAGCTCACGTGATTGGGAGAATAGTTATCTCGGTGGTTCTTGCGGTGAAAGATCGGGCAAACGCCTACATCACACAAGCTTTGAGTTTTATTCCAAGTGATGAGGGCCAAAGATGCAATCTATAAACCAAAGCAATAGCGGGTCCACAAATGGCTTGCAAGGTGATCAATGATGGAGGGAGTTGCAGAAATTTAGCAAGCAAGGATTTATGTGCAAAGCTCAAGTTGAGATATGTTCCACACCCACACCCATATTATATTCAATGGTTGAGTGACAAAGAAGAAATCAAGGTGTTCCATATTGTGAGAGTGGAATTTTAGATTGGACCATACAAGGATACAATTGAGTGTGATGTGGTTCCCTTGACAGTTTGCCACATGCTACTTGGGAGTCCATGGCAATTTGAAAACAAGGCTATACACATTGGGGATCAAACACATATCAATTGAATTGGAAGAACAAGGATATTATATTGAGTCCTATAACACCTCAACAGATTGTAAAGGAGTCTAGACAGAAAACAGAACTACATCTAGAGAAAGAGAGTGAGAGAGATGGGAAGAGTGAAAACACAACTTCTACGGGTGAAACTAAACCTAGGCCAAGTGGTAAAAGTAAGGGAGTGAGTCTTTTAACCATGTTAGCCACCAAATATGACTTGAGAGGATCCTAGTTTTGTATCGATAGTCCTCATGCACAAGGGGAAATTTTAGTTTCTAATGACATGACTCCTCTTTCTATTGGTATTACTAATGTTTTGCGGGACTTTTATGATGTTTTCCAGAAGAAATACCCTCGGGGCTGCCACCATTGAGAGGGATTGAACACCAAATTGATTTGATTCCTGGATCATCATTGCCAAATCTAGCTCCTTATAGGACAAATCCCCAAGAGACAAATAAAATTCAGAAACAAGCGCAAGAGCTTCTTGATAAAGGTTATATTCGAATAAGCCTCTCTCCTTGTGATGTTCCTGTTATTTTAGTTCCTAAGAATTATGGTGATGTCTGTGCACGCTTCCCCAAGCTTAGAATTTTCCATAGCATTACCAATAATTGTGTTCAAAGAATTCATACTATAACAATGCTACTAGCATGCAAATAAATCTCCATATGTTTTCTAATTTTCTCTTCATAAGCATCATGTCCGGCCTAATTCAAGATAAAGATTATAAATCTCTCTAATATTTTTGTTGTTTTCCATTAAGCCTAACTAGTGAAAATAAAAACAAGAAACAAAAAGATATAATTGCAGAATCTAAAGGAAATAACTTCGAGCCCTCACAAAGGATGTGAGTACCTTTTACCTTACCTCCCCGGCAACGGCGCCAGAAAAGAGCAGGATGCCTACGCACGCTTCTATTCGTGTAGACAGTGTTGGCCCTCCAAGTGCAGAGGTTTGTAGATCAGCAGCAAGTTTCCTTTAAGTGGATCACCCAAGGTTTATCGAACTCAGGGAGATAGAGGTCAAAGGTATGCCTCTCAAGCAACCCTGCAATTATGATACAAGAAGTCTCTTGTGTCCCCAACACACCTAATACAATTTTCAGTTGTATAGGTGCACTAGTTCGGCGAAGAAAGAGTGAAATACAAGTAATACGTATGTTTACAACTGACAATAGCAATCTGAAATAAAAATGGCAGCAAGCAGACATGTAGCAGAACTGAATGTAAACGGTGTTTCAATGCTTAGAAACAAGGCCTAGGGATCCTACTTTAACTAGTGGACACTCTCAACAATAATAACATAATTGAATGCATAAATATCTCTCTTCACTATGCTACTCCGGATCATTCTCCGGTTGAATAACAAACACCAATTCATTCCGTAGGGTTGTAACAGCACTCCTCAAAGTCGCATTCCCATGTCTAGTTAACCCCACGCTATCACTATGAGCACCCTAGAAGGTACTAGACAAACACCAGAACTTCATAGGGTGATATGGGGTGGCCCAATCTTCTCAATGAGCTTCTCTCTCTTTTTGTATTTTTCTGATATGTGGATAACTAGTGCTACACTGAGACCTCTCACTTAGCATACCCATGTTTCCAGATGCAACAACAATCAAGCTCTTTGGATATTCTCAACTACACACTCTTGCACAAGTAATCAAAGATCACAAGTGGTCCTGTATCCCCTATTCCCAGATGGAATAACAAGATATCACGCAACTTTGCAAGGGTAAACTTCAAGATGAATGCTTAGCAGCAATACAATCTAGAGGCTAGGGTTTGTTGGTTTTGGTTTAAACTGGTTCTACCTATACCACACGCAGGTGGTGGACATATATAGGTGGAGGGTGCGGCCACAAGGGGATCCTTGCGCAAGTCCCCTCCTCCTACATGGACTAGGACTCCTACTAGGACTAGGAGTTCAACTATGACTCAAAGAGAGATACAAACCGATCCACCATTAAGGGATTCGGCCAATTATGGTATACAAACCATACCTATTTGAAATAGGATTTTCTATGGCGCATTTGACTTGGTGGAGGCGCCTATCCCCTTGTCTTGAGAAATAACAATTGTTTCATTGACATAACAATTGTTATTTAATTGTTTTCTCCATCTTGGACACTTGTTTTCACCATGGCATTATTGTTTTCACCATCTTCTAACATTGTTTTCACCACGGCTCCTTTGTTTTCACCACTTGTATAATTATCTTCTAGCTCCTCTTGATTGTTATCCTCCATCATGTTTGTGTTATCAATAAACCTAATCATACATAAATGCATAGACTTAGGTAGTATAAAATTCTCATAATCATAAATAGCATAATCATTAAGGAGTGAATTCACCTGTTGTTCTAGTAGCTTGATCCTTGATCTTGTCATTGGTCCAAGTCTCACTTCATCTTATTTAAGTGGCAATGTACTAGGGATGTCCTCATCATCCTCCCCCCTTGAAAAGCCTTGATGTCCACATCAAGATCCTCTCCATGATATGGTGTCAAATCCGAAACATTGAAGGAATTACTCACTCTAAATTCATCAATTGGAAGATCTATCTTGTAAGCATTGTCATTTATTTTTGCAATCACATTGTAAGGACCAGCACCTCTTGGCAATAATTTTGACTTCCTTAGCTTAGGAAACATATCCTTCCGAAAGTGTACCCATACCAAATCTCCCTCTTGAAAAATAACCTCCTTTCTTTTTTTATTTCTCCTTTGAGCAATATCCTTCCCTTTCTTCTCTATGGCATCCATTGTTTTCTCATGTATCTTCTTAACAAAATCAGCCCTTTTTGATGCATCCATGTTAATTCTCCCTTGAATAGGAAGTGGTAATAAATCAAGTGGTGTAGTAGGCCGAAATCCATAAACCACCTCAAAAGGACATAGTTGAGTAGTTGAATGCACAACTCTATTATAGGCAAACTCCACATGTGGCAAACAATCTTCCCATTCCTTCAAATTCTTCTTGATCATAGTTCTCAACAATGTGGAAAAGGTTCTATTCATCACCTCGGTTTGTCCATCTGTTTGAGGGTAACATGTTGTAGAAAACAACAATTTGGTTCCAAGCTTCCCCCATAATGTCTTCCAAAAGTAACTCGTGAATTTCACATCTCTATCCGAAACAATTGTCCTTGGTACTCCATGTAGCATTACTATCTCCTTGAAAAAGAGTGTAGCAATGTGGGAAGCATCATCACTTTTGTGTCAAGCAATGAAGTGTGACATCTTGGAGAATCTATCCACCACCACAAAAATTGAATCATGTCCCCTCTTTGTCCTTGGCAAGCCTAACACAAAATCCATGCTTATATCTTCCCATGGTGTAGTTGGTGTTGGCAATGGAGTATATAATCCGTGGGGCTTCAATTTGGACTTGGATTTATTGCATGTGATACACTTTTGCACAAATCTATAGACATCTCTCCTCATATGTGCCCAATAAAAAATTTCAGCCAACATAAGCAATATTTTCTCTCGTCCAAAGTGACCCATCAATCCACCACTATGAGATTCCTGTAATAACATCAAACGCAAAGGACACTCAGGAATACATAGTTTGTTAGCTCTAAACAAAAATCCATCATGTATATGATATTTATCCCAAGACTTCACATTAGAACATTTACTATAGGGTGTAGAAAATTCTTTATCTTGAGCATATAGTGGTTTTAATTCTTCTAAACCCGAAACTTGCACATCCAATTTAGTGAGTAGCATATTTTTCCTAGACAAAGCATCAGCTACCACATTATCTAACCGTTTCTTGTGTTTAATAATGTATGGGAAAGATTCAATAAATTCTACCCATTTAGCATGTCTCTCATTAAGATTGGATTGATTCTTTAAAAATTTCAATGCCTCATGATCAGAATGTATAATAAATTCCTTTGGCCACAAATAATGTTTCCAAACCTCAAGAACTCTAACAAGTGCATAGAATTATTTATCATAGACAGAATAATTCAATTGTGCTCCATGTAATTTTTCAGAAAAATAAGCAATTGGTTTCTTATCTTGCATTAACACTCCTCCAATACCTATGCCACTAGCATCACATTCAATCTCAAATTGTTTATTAAAATTAGGTAGCATCAATAATGGAGCCGAAATCAACTTATTTTTCAAAGTATCGAAAGAAATGTCTTGAGCAACCCCCCACTCGAAATTTACACCTTTCTTAGTCAAGTCATTTAAAGGGGCAGCAATAGTACTAAAATCTTTCACAAATCTTCTATAAAATCCAGCTAGTCCATTAAAACTTCTTCCTTGACTCACATTCATGTGAATTGGCCAATTTTTAATTGCTTCAATTTTAGATTCATCTACTTCTATCCCATTCTTAGAAACAACATAACCAACAAATATGACCTTATCTTTGCAAAAAGTGCACTTCTCTAAATTTCCATACAATTTATTTTCTCTTAGCACATGCAAGACTTGTCTAATATGATCAATGTGTTCATGTTCATTGTGGCTATATATGAGAATATCATCAAAGTAAACAACCACAAATTTGCCAATAAAATCTCTCAAAACATGGTTCATTAATCTCATGAAAGTACTAGGTGCATTAGTTAATCCAAAAGGCATTACTAACCACTCATATGAACCAAATTTTGTTTTAAAGGTTGTTTTCCACTCATCCCCTTCTTTCATTCTTATATGATGATAACCACTATGCAAATCAATTTTAGAGAAAATAGCACTACCACTTAATTCATCTTACATGTCTTCCAAACGTGGTATAGGATGACGATAACGAATAGTGATATTGTTAATTGCTCTACAATTTACACACATGCGCCAAGTACCATCTTTCTTAGGAACTAAAATAACAGGAACATCACAAGGAGATAAGATTATTCGAATGTAACCTTTATCAAGAAGATCTTGTACTTGTTTCTGAATTTCCTTTGTCTCTTGGGGATTTTTCCTATAGGGAGCTCGGTTTGGTAATGAAGATCCAGGAATTAAATCAATTTGATGCTCAACCCCTCTCAATGGTGGTAATCCCCGAGGGAACTTCTTCTGGAAAAACATCATCAAATTCCTGCAAAACATTAGAAACACCAATAGAAAGAGGAGTCATGTCATTAGAAACCAAAATTTCCCCCTTGTGCATGAGCACTATATGTACTAGGCTAGGAACATCTCCAAACTCTCTCAAGTCTTCTTTGGTGGCTAACATTGTCAAGAGGCTCACTCCCTTACTTTTGTCACTCGGCCTAGGCTTGTTCTCACCCACAGAAGTTGTGTTTTCACTCATATTTCCCCCCTCTCTCTCTCTTTCTCTAGATTTACTTCAACTTTCTGTCTTGACTCATTCACTATTTGTTGGGGTGTCATAGGCCTCAATATGATATCCTTATTGTTCCAATTCAATTGATAAGTGTTTGCTCTCCCATTGTGTGTAACTTTTCTATCAAATTGTCATGGCCTTCCAAACAATAGATGGCAAACCGACATGGGAACCACATCACACTCAATAGTATCCTTGTATGGTCCAATTTGGAACTCCACTCTCACAATTTGGCATACTCTTATTTCCTCCTTGTCATTGAGCCATTGAATAATATATGGATGTTATTGGTGGAATAGGCCGATTAATTTAGGGTTTATGCATCAGGGGGCATATATGGGCGAAGCCGCGGGGTGGCCAGGGGGGCCACACCACCTGGTGGCGCGGCCAGGGGGACCCGCGCCACCCTATTGTGTGGCCACCCTGTGGACCCCCTCTGGGTCTCTTCGGGACTCCGTGGACCCTCTGGGAATCCAAAGACTTCTGGGCTTCGAATTTTCCAATTCCGAGAATATTTCCAGAACAACTTTTCTTGAACTAAAAACAGCAGAACTAGGAGCTGGCTCTGTGGCATCTTGTCAGTAGGTTAGTCCAGAAAATCGATAAAAAGGGCATAAAGTATAAGGGAAACATGTAGCATATAGCATGAAAGCAACATGGAACATCAGAATTTAAGGATACGTTTATGACATATCAACATCCCCAAGCTTAGTTCCTACTCGTCCTCGAGTAGGCAAATGACAAAACAAATAATTTCTGAGGTGACATGCTACCAACATAAACTTTATCATCATAGTAATGTAAAGCATGTAAACTAGGATCAAATGAATAAAGGCTATGGTTTATAGTTGATATCAAAGAGTAATGTATAAACCATTAGGAATAACAAAGCAAAACCTTTCAATGAATCAATACTAAAAGACAATCCACTGTGCATAGTATATTAAAGATGATTTAAGCTTCGGGAACAACAATATAATCATCCAAGGCATCAAACTCTCACAACAACTCCTGTTAGGATCATGTCAAGTGACAACAATATGCACATAGCAAAATCATTCAAATAAATGTGCACTTAAAACAAGCAAGCGTTCTGTATTGGTTCCTTGCACCAGGATGTTATGGCTAACAGAACATTATGGGGGGTTTGGATGGTCAATGGAAGAAAGTCTCACACAACTGAAAGTGATCATTAGACAAGAGGAAGTCTTATAATAGAAGTTATGCAAGGAGTAGTGATTGCCACACAACGGATGCACATAAAGCTATAAGTGTATGAAAGGTCTCCAATGGAACTAGTGGGGGTGCATCCAACCTACTTGCTCACGAAGACCTAGAGCTCTTTTGAGGAGGCTCATCATTGTAATATACAAGCCAAGTTCTATAATGTAAGTTCCCCACATAGTTATGCAAGTCATAATATGAAAACTCTCTCCCAACTGAAGTAAAGATGCTATAGAAAGCACAAGTGTGGAATAAATGATAGTAATGCTGCCACCTCTCTCTTTATTTTCTCTCTTTTGCCTCTTTCTTTCTTTTCTTTTTTTCTCTTTTGGTCTTTTTTTATATATATAACCTCACTGGCAGGGGCAACACTCTATTTTACAATGAATCATCACACTTTTAGTACTCATAACTCAAACTGAGATATCTCTGATGTATGTAAAACTAAATGCTCCTGCCAGTGTAGCAGTATGCAAAAATAATGATGAAGCATTACAAGTAACATAATGATGATGGATTTTGTATGGCAATATATCTCTGAATGGCTATGTAAATGCCATGGTAGGTAGGTATGGTGGCTGTTTTGGGGATGATAAATTTCTCTTATGTGTAGAAAAACAAAGTTCTCCCATGAGGTTTGGATGCACTGGCGAAGTTTCCACCAACTCTCAATGTGAGAATGAGCAATGCACGGTACCTAAGAGGCTAGCAAATATGGATGGTGGAAGTTCCAGAAAACCGCAACATAGAACTCACAAGTTAAAAGATTCCAAATAAAATCATGATATCATAAGGAATAATTAAAATCACTCCAAGAGGGTACGTGGTAGTGACAATTCACTATTAGCTACCCCGACCGTAGCGCGTAGCAAAAATCCATTACGATTACTATCAGCAAAGGAAGTCATATACCATTATCCTATCAACTGGTTATTTGAGTGTGGCACAGTTTCAAGCTTCTAGACCAACCATTAATTGTTTTTACTCTACTAAACCAGCAAGTTTACCATTAAGCATATTAATACCTCAAAACAATAGCAAATAATCAAGTGACCTAGTTTAATGATCTACAAGAATATGCAAGCTTTTTTCGTTATACCATCTACCACACGTAGCATTTTCTACCAAACACCAAACAACAAAAACTCTCCAAGAGATATAGAAATGAAACAAGAGAGTACTAACACAACTCTACTAAAACTAACAACTCTGAATAAGAGATGCATGAAAAACAGGAGCTAAAAGGGATGTGCAGCATCTAGAAGAAAAAACTAAGAATACGAGCATAACGAGTATTCAAATCAAAAATAGGAGCTTGTCTCTCTACCAAAAAATGAATGCTAGGGTCCAACTATATTATTTCATTAAGGAAAATAAAATAAGATAAAACAAAAGAAAAACAAACAGACGCTCCAAGTAAACTTCATACGATGTGACCGAATAAAACTATAGTTTCACTAGAAGTGGCCTGATAAATTGCTGATGAAGAAGGGGATGCCTTGGGAATCCCCAAGCTTAGATGCTTGATTCTTCTTAGAATTTGTTGGGATGAACCACGGGGGCATCCCCAAGCTTTGTCCTTGCACTCTTCTTGATCACATTATATCACCCTCTTCTCTTGACCCTTGAAAACTTCCTTCACACCACACTCTAAGAGTAATTCGCATTAGAGGGTTAGTGCAACAATAAAAAATTCAAGGGATATATATGGGAAAAAGTTTTATTGATACTTTTAAACATTATCTACAGCCACTGATTTTTTGTGAAGCAAAGAAATGATGTAGCCCACCGTATTCCACCAAGCACAACATCGATACGCAACAAGGTGAACTCACTCCTATCTCCGTACGTTTCCGGTGACTTGGTGAACGGTGCTCTACCTCATGAAATACCCCTCTACATGCATAGGTGGGATCACCACATGGAGACCCAAGATGGTGCCCAAGATGCTCAAGAACACATCCAAGAAGGTGCACACGAAGCTAGGAAGAACGTGGGCGAAGACGGCGTCAAGATCGGAGTTCCGAGGAGGAAGAACGGAGGGAAAAGGGGTCTCCCGGCCTCCCCCCCCCCCGGCCAGGCCGGCCTCCCCCCTTCCCAGGCCGGCCACCTGCCCGAGCAGGCCGGCCTCCCTCACCCCCACCCCGGCCTCGGGCTGGCCTCCCAGGCCGGCCCCCTGCCCGAGCGGCCCGCCCTCCAGGCCGGCCTCCTCCTCCCCCACCCCGGCCCCAGGCCGGCCACCCCTCCAGGCCGGCCTCTGCGCCCCACCCTGGCCCCAGGCCGGGCTCCAGGCCGGCCAGGCCGGCTCCCAGGCCGGCGTGGCCCCAAAATACACGGGGATTGCCCGTTTTTGCACCGTTTCGACCCCCGTTTCGACCCCGAGCTATATAAGGGACAACGGTGGCTAGATCTAGGGTTTAGGGATGATTTGAGAACTTCGGGCTTTGCCCTTGTATCCCTCTTGTGAGGTGACTCCTCTTACGAGGCTACTCCTACGATGTGTATCTAGGACCGTATCAAGATCTCTACAAGGAGCTACTCTCTCACCTAGTGATTCTAGTAGCGCTTGCCAACCTTCCCCTTGCGGCTTCTGTTGGATCGGTGGACCGACCGGTGAGAGGAATCGGTTTCAATTAGCATGTTGTTGACTTGGGTTTGCGATCCCTCGTAGGCTTCACGAGTTATCTTCCCCCTTTTGTGTTTTCGCGCGTTTGCCATCGATTTCCCCTCGATTCCCCCTCTTGTGTTCTTCGCGTTCTTCGTGCGTTCTTCGTTCGTTCTTGTCGATTCGTGAAGATCGGGCCAACTTAGAGGTCAACACTTCATCATCTGGTATCCAGAGCTAGATTGACACGAATCCGACACCCCAGCCCTACCACCAATTTTTCTTCTATCCACCATAAATTCGAAAATTTGACCAAAAATAGCCGAAAGGGATTTCGACTGATCTCTTGATTCGTTGAGTTTTTCGTGGTTTTGTTTCATAGATTTGTAGCCAAAATCCATTCCCCACCTTCCTATTCAGCCACATTTCTTGAATTTGTCCAAAAATTTTATTGATTTGGGATAAATTTCGAATTTGAGCAAAAATTTCAGAAAAATCCTGCTCTTCGATTCTTGGACACATTTTGTATCTTTTTTTTCTTTGTCGCACTCCAATTTGAGTGAGGAAAGTTCCTACGTGTCGCCATCGACATCGCCTACACATCTACATCATCGGATCCACATGACATCGACATCCACCGGCCGCAAGTTCGAGATCATCCACCGCATAGGTATAACTTGCTTCCGCTTGAACTAACCCATTCCTTTGTGTACCTTACCTACTTGGACTAGTTATTTTACACCGCTTGGCATCGCATTTGTGGCACCAAGAGTGCGAGTTTTGCGCTTGTGAGAGACTAGCTACGAGTTGGCATTGGCATTTGGGAATCATCTCCGCATCATCATCATCAAAAAGCGAAAAATCAAAAAAAAGAGAGAGGAGAAAGAGAAAGAAGAAAAAAGAGCCAAAAGAAGAAAAGATCGATGCCAATTGCTATCATTTGTAGGAACGCATAGCTTCGTGTCGCAAGAGAGAAGAGAGTGACCGGTTGCCACATTGTGAATCTTGTTGCCTCTACTTAATTGCGGTTTGAGCTAGCGTCCTCCTTGCGTTGGTGTGGCATTGAGCTTAGTCTTCGATAGGTACATTTCGTCTCCGCTCGTCCATTGGCCGCACTAACCCCATTTATCATTTGTGTGTGTGTGTGTTTTTCGTTTCCACCATATCATTTTCCTCCACTAGGTTTGGTTTTCGTGCTAACTTTTCTTTGATTCTTCTCCACGTTTTACAACAAACTTTTCTTTGGATTTGTCGTTTTCTCGCCACATTTCTAACCCATTGCCATCCACCCATAAGCCGTGTGTGTTTTGGAGCGTGTTTTTGGGATCTTTCGAACTCAAGTCACTTCATTCTTTTTGCTATCGGTTTCTCTTGGCTTGGTCCACTAGTTTCCAACATTTGCTAAAAGGTGAGGTTTGAGCTCTTAGATCCTCACACTCTATATATACACTTGCCCTTGTGACTAACCATGTATAGCGAGAGCGGATCATACGGAGGCCATGATGACCATGATGAGTCCATGATGGACCACTACGACTACAACGAGCTAGACATGGACCTCCACTACTACGAACATGACGTGGTGGACGACCACTACTCCGAGCACGACATCGTGGATGACCACTACTACGAGCATGACATGGTGGATCACCACCACCACTATGACCATGACGTCGAGCTCTACACCGACTACTCCTCCCCAAGCATCATCGACATGGAGGAGTACCACCACCACCACGCCACCTTCGACTCCATGAGCTACATCTACATGAACCAATACTACAACAATGACACCGCAAGCTTGGATGACGAGATGGAGCCCTACTACACCGACAACGCATCCTCGAGCATGGCAGAGTTCTACATCGACAATGACTCCGACATGGACGAGCTCACCTACAAGCGCTTCCTCGCCAAACTTCGGTGGCCAAGACATCACATGTCCGATGGTTCATGCTCACCACCATGGAGCTTCAAGGAGAATGCCAAGGCCAAGACACGACAACGACCTTCAACCTCAAGATGGCGCAACGACAAGAAATCCAACAAGTTGGCAACGTCAAGATTGTCTCCTTCAACATCAAGATGGCGCCACAAGAAGGACATCATCGAGTCCCCATCTAGCAAGAAGGCCAAGAAGCCAAGGCATCCAAATGACTTTCGGATTCATCCCACACATGACGTGTGGGAACGCCGCAAGCTTCGTCATCGACAAGCTTCAAGCTCTCATCACCATGCTCATCACCAAGATCGTCGCCATGATCATCATCGACATATGGAAGAGAGTGGTACACCCACCTCACCGCATCTTCCACCACAAGCTCCGCGACGACATTGGTTTGAGCATCGCTCGCCATCACCACTACCTCGACCTCGACACCGACAAGGCCGTGGTGACCCTCTTCAAGATCACCCTCTACGACCGGATATTCTTCATCACCCACCTTCTCCAAGCTCGACTCATGACATTGGTCTAAATGACTTCATGGATGGTGCTCGCCCACATTCAAGGCTTCGAAGGCAAAATGTGTGTCACCACCACAATGACCACCAAGACCAAGGCCATTATCAAGAAGGTGCCCATGACATGGCTTCTAGTGAATGCCTATCACAACTCCACCACCATGACCACCGGCACCATCCTCTCCATCATGATCGCCATCGCCAAACCAACGAGGATGACCCATTTGAGCTTCCACCGCCTATCTTTGATGAAGACCCAAATGAGACACCTTCTCAACATCAAGCGAGTGCGAATGCTCCCTATGGCTTGTCTTTCCCCATCTTCGAGGAAGACCCCATTGAGCGCCACCAGCAACAACAACCAAGTGGGATTGCTCATTTTGCTACTTCACTTCCCATCTTTGATGAGGACCCCTATGAGCACCACCATCATCAACAACCAAGTGGGCATGCTACAAATGATCTCTCACTACCTCTCTTTGAAGAAGACCCCTATGAGCGCCCACTTCGACCACCACTAGGCACGAATGCTACTCATGATTTCTCATTTCCCATGTTTGATGAGGAACCTCTTGAGCGACCACTTCAACAACAAGCAAGTGAAGATGACCTCTCACTTCCTCTTTTTGATGAGGACCCACATGAGCGACCTCGTCAACATCAAGCAAATGGAGATGCTATCCATGATTCTTCTACTCCCATATTGCATGAAGCACCACATCATCTAGGCCATGAAGACAACGACTTGAGCGCCGTTTGCCTCAATGTTACAAGGTGCAAGGACCACGAGCGTCATCATCCTTATGAGGAATGGGAGCCGCCACCTCATCTTCACCAAGATTGTGCTTTCTATTCGCACCCCGCTTTAGACAAGGATCAAGAACATCCTCGCCATGGACACTATGATACCACTACCTCGTCAAGGCAAGAGGCAAGAGATACTTCACCACCAACACCCAACTCAACTTCCATGAGAGACATTCTTTGAGGATGAACAATGACCTTCATGATCAAGAGCATGAGCTTCCATCATCGCCACAAGCGCAACAACAACATCAAGAGTGCGAAGCTATTCCTCCCATGACACAAGATCGACATCACCATGCGCATGAGGATACCACTCTACCACTCTATGATGAAGACGTTGATGCACGTGACATTGTCAAAGAGGCTCATCCCTTGCCATCATCTCTAAGGCATTCTTCTTCTTCGTCTCCAATGTCACAAGTGACCACTCCGACTATCGACAAGAGAGCTCCCAATGCTATCAACGAGATGATCTTGGTTGCCAACCAAAATGGTGACCATGCCTATATGAGTGAAGGACAATACTATGCCTTGCACCAGCTAGCTCTCAATTCCTTGGACATGCCGACCAATGGTGACGAAAGCGTCTATTGCAATGAGGTCGCGAACTCATCGCGAGTGTTGACACGAGTTCTTCAAGCCTATCCTCAAGATAATGACCAACGATGCAACCTCTCTAGAGCCGGCGTCAATGGCCCATCTATCATTGATGGAGGTAGCGACGAATTGGGTGACACTCTCCGCTTGACTTCAAAGCATCTCATGCCAACCTCCAAAAGGCCACGCTCAAGCCACCATTCTAGCCAAGGATATCTTCATCATCATCATCATCGACCATTTGAGGACGCTACAAGGCATGGCTTACACTACCACATCACGGAGATGTTGGAGCCTTCTTTGACACAAGCCATGACCCTACCTCCTCCTCCAAGAAAGCCACCCTTTCCACACTTGGAGATCAACCCAAGAGATGAGATGATTGAGTCCTCCTCGCCACATGCTATGACACTACCGACTCCAAGCAATGCAACGACTTCGACAAACCCGCACACCTCTTGTGCCAAGACTTTGGAGCCTTCTAGTGTCCCCTCTCAAGTTTCTAGTGAGATGAGTGGTGAGAAAGAGATCCACCATCACGTGAGTGAGAGCCACAAGCCCATAATGAGTGCAAAAAGCATGAGTGTTCCTAGAGGCATTGCCATGATAGCCACCAATAGTGAGATGAGAGTTGAGAGCAAAACCCCATATGTGCTTATCGACACTAACGGCTTACCAACTTTCTCTCCTCTTTGTTGTCTATTTTCCAGAGATTTGGTGACCCTATCAAGCATCCTGGACATCATCGCCTTCTCCACATACAAGGCTGTCCACATCGCATGAACATCGACACCGACTTGAAGGGTTGGAAGGAGCACATTCCGCTCATCATGATCCACATGGAGATTGACAAGAGCTTCTACGACAAAGCATCCTCCATCCACACTCCTCAAGTCAAGATCTACACGGCGCGTCACAAGCACTTCGACATCAACGCCTTCTACGCCTACATACCACATGTCACGATGTGCCTGGACTTCGACAAGCGCATCCACGACAACGACTTCTACGCCTACAACCCTCATGTCAAGATGTACTTGGAGTTCCACATGCGCATCCCCGACAACGATTTCTTCATCAACATCCCCTACGTCAAGATGTACTTGGAGTTCGACAAGCGCGTCAACGACAATGACTCCCACGACTACATACCAATTGTCAAGATGCACTTGGAGTTCGACAAGCGCGTCAACGACAATGACCACCACGACTACACATCAACCGCCACGAGGTACATGGACTTTGACACGAGCATCAACAACAACGCAACCCATGGAGAGGCGTGCAACCAATGCGTCAAGTTCATCTACACTCTACCGCTTCCGCAAGCTCATCCTCATCCACCCATTGAGGATCATGTCAAGATCGTCATCATGTTTGGACCACACCCTCCACGAGCATACCTTGGCATGATCTTCGATAAGAGGCTCAACTTCAACGACTACACCGCCTCGCAAGTTCTTCACCAACCTTCCAAGGAGGAACCTTTGATGATCTTCATCACCTTTGGACCACACCCACTACGAGCCTACAGTCACATGAACTTCGACAAGCGGCTCAACTTCAACGACATCTTTGTCGTCGAAATTCCTTCTCCCGCTCACATATGGATGGAACGAGAGTCGAGGACGACTCTTTTTCAAGGGGGGAGATGATGTAGCCCACCGTATTCCACCAAGCACAACAACGATACGCAACAAGGTGAACTCGCTCCTATCTCCGTACGTTTTCGGTGACTTGGTGAACGGTGCTCTACCTCATGAAATACCCATCTACATGCATAGGTGGGATCACCACATGCAGACCCAAGATAGTGCCCAAGATGCTCAATAACACATCCAAGAAGGTGCACACGAAGCTAGGAAGAACGTGGGCGAAGACGGCGTCAAGATCGGAGTTCCGAGGAGGAAGAACGGAGGGAAAAGGGGTCTCCCGGCCTCCCCCCTTCCCAGGCCGGCCTCCCTCACCCCCACCCCGGCCTCGGGCTGGCCTCCCAGGCCGGCCCCCTGCCCGAGCTGCCCGGCCTCCAGGCCGGCCTCCTCCTCCCCCACCCGGCCCCAGGCCGGCCACCCCTCCAGGCCGGCCTCTGCGCCCCACCGTGGCCCCAGGCCGGGCTCCAGACCGGCCAGGCCGGCGTGGCCCCAAAATACAGGGGAATTGCCCGTTTTTGCACCGTTTCGACCCCCATTTCGACCCCGAGCTATATAAGGGACCCCGGTGGCTAGATCTAGGGTTTAGGGATGATTTGAGAACTTCGGGCTTTGCCCTTGTATCCCTCTTGTGAGGTGACTCCTCTTACGAGGCTACTCCTACGATGTGTATCTAGGACCGTATCAAGATCTCTCCAAGGAGCTACTCTCTCACCTAGTGATTCTAGTAGCGCTTGCCAACCTTCCCCTTGCGGCTTCTGTTGGATCAGTGGACCGACCGGTGAGAGGAATCGGTTTCAATTAGCGTGTTGTTGACTTGGGTTTGCGATCCCTCGTAGGCTTCACGAGTTATCTTCCCCCTTTTGTGTTTCCGCGCATTTGCCATCGATTCCCCCTCTCGTGTTCTTCGCGTTATTCGTGCGTTCTTCGTTTGTTCTTGTCGATTCGTGAAGATCGGGCCAACTTAGAGGTCAACACTTCATCAAGAAATCTACTTGACATCATAAAAGAGCAAATGCAAGAAAAATGGCAGAATCTGCCAAAACTAGAACAGTCTGTAAAGACGAATTTTTTCGGGGCACTTACGTTGCTCAACTCAAAAAACTTAAATCACAAAACAATTTAGGAATTAGCTGAGTAATAAGCACAAAAAGTTTCAGGTCATTCTGATTTTTTTGTGAATTATAAGAATTTTTACGGTGGACAGAAGAAATCTGTTTCCTGCGCAGAAATCGAAAACCAACTCCAACTCTCGTCAGAAACTTTAATTGGCACAAATAAAACATGAAAATAAAGATATAAAGGAGTTTATAAAGAAGTATAGAACCCCTTGACTCAAAGAAAACATATAAAAACAAAGCAAAAAATAAAACCATGGGTTATCTCCCAAGAAGTGTTTTTCTTTAACGCCTTTTAACTAGGCATGATAATTTGAGAAGATGCTCACATGAGAAATATGTATTGCAGCAAAAGAGAGCATAAAGAAGAAAATGTAAAACAAATTTAAGCCTGACCCACTTCCTATGAAAAAAAATCTTGTAGAAAAACAAGTCAATAAAGCACAAAGTGGCTAGCATAGGAAGGCAAAATAAGTGCAACTTCAAAGATTTCAACATAAAGAGGGGAAACTTGATATTTTTTAGATGCATAAGACTATGTTTCCCTCTCTCATAATAACTTTCTGTAGCATCATGAATAAAATTAACAATATAACTATCACAAGAAACATTCTTATCATGAGCCACATGCATAAAAGAATTATTACTCTCCACGTAAGCATAGTTATTCTCATTAATACTAGTGGGAGAAAATTCTACAAAATAGCTATCATTATTATTCTCATCACCATAATCATTAAATATAGGAAGCATATTGTAATCATAATTAATTTTTTCCTCAATAGTAGGTGGACTGAAAATATCATATTCATCATTGTAATCATCATATATTGGAGGCAAAGTATCATCAAAGAAAATTTCCTCCTCAAAACTTGGGGGACTAAAAATATCATATTCATATAAACCAGCTTCCCCAAGCTTAGACTTTTCCATAGCAGTACCAATAATTGTGTTCAAAGAATTCATACTAATAACAATGCTACTAGCATGCAAATAAATCTCCATAGGTTTTTTAATTTTCTCTTCAAAAGCATCATGTCCGGCCTAATTCAAGATAAAGATGTAACATCCCTGTTTTGCTACAATAGGGTTTGTGGTGTTGTGTTCATGGCATGGTATGCATGAAAAAGTTGAACCAAGTTTTAAATTGAATTTAAATTAAAGCTTGCCCAAAAACAACTCAAAGTGGTCACCCAAAATTTGTTTTCAAAACAAATTCAATTTTTCAAAGCCAAGACATGGTGACCTTGGAAATTTCTTAAGGATTCCAAAACATATTTTGGTTATTTTTTCTGAGTTCATTTAGGTCCCCAAACTTTCAAATTCCTTGCAGTTTTTAAAGAGGAAAGGACGTTGTTGCAAATTCCAGAAGATTGAGGGGGTTACAGGAAAAATCCCTTTTGTTTCTTCTTCCTCTTGACAGAAGGAAAAATGGAGTTGCGTGGCCGTGGCCGCCACGTCCTCCTGCCTGCTTCACCGTGGGGGATAAGGGAGTAGGGCGACGTCGTTCCTCCTCACTCTCTCCTTCCTCCCTACCCTTACCCTTGCCGCCCTCTCTCTGTGGTATTTCCCCCTCCTGAGCGAAAACCTAGCTTGCCGGGCCGTCGCGTGCCGACCACTTCGGCCATCCCCGGACAAACAGAACCCACCGGGAGGAGCGCATGGACCTCCTCTACCTCTAAGTGGACTCACGCATGATGGGGTGATGTAGGGCCGCCAGATTTACTCGTCGTTGCTATCTCCGGCCGCCATGAAAACTCCTCGTCGCCGGCGATTTAGGCCATCCGCCTCCTCCTCGAGCTCATGCACGCGTCAAGGGTAACCCCACCATCCTCCCCGTGCTGCCCATGCTCTCCATTCCCCTTTGGTTTCCTCTCCCACCGAAGGTCGCCGTCCGCCGCTGCACCATGGTCGCCGGCAAGGATTCCGGTGACCATTTGGTCACCCACCACCACCTACATGTTCACCTGGGCCTGGTGTAGCCCCCCTTTGCTACCAATTTGGGATTCCATCGCCGAAACCATCGAATTGCAATCGATCTATGAGATCGAGTTCATGTGACGTCACGGTGACGTCAGCATGACGTCACCGTGTTCTTTTAAAATTTAACTAGGAATTGAATTAAATCCTGACACGTGGACCCCTGTGTTATTCAAAATTACAGAAAATTGTTTAATTTTAGTAATTCAATAACTATTGTTGTATAATTCAGAAAAATATAAATAAGGTACCAAAATGTTGATAAAATTATTCTCTACCCAAATATATCATTTTCATATATGTTTGACAAAGTTCAAAAATGACCATTATTTAATGTTGTTTAATCATTTAAAAATAGAAAAATAAGTTTTTATTCAATAAAATTAGAAAATTAAAATGTATATACCAAAATGCTCAAAATGACAAATGCAACCTAGTTATGATGTTTCCAAACCCATCTGAGTACTTTAAATTAGTCTCACCTTCACAATCACCCGAGTTGCCCCTCTGGGGTCCATTTCGGGCTAATTTCTATTAAACTGCATAATTGACATCCGAACCCTAGCAACCCATCGAACATGTCTAGGGCTTTATTTTAGTGCATTAACTTGCTCATGCATACATGTTGCGCATTGCATCGATGCCATGTGTTGATTGTTCTTATTTGTTTCGGTGTTGTTTCCCCCTCAGTAGAACGTGACTCCGAAGAGAAGGCCAACAACTCCATGACAAATACTTGATCCCAACCGACAAGTCAAGCACTTATTCCTGAAGCCTTTATCTGGTTTTCTTAACAAAGGCAAGCATAACCTCTTATCTGCTCATATATGGTTTCAAAGTGTTTTGAATCTCGTACTTTGCATTCGGTTCCAAACTATTTGATGTGAGTAGATAGAGTTCTCCTATATACTGCATAGCCTACCTAACCTGGTCCACTGCTCCTAACAGCTATAGGTTTGTTTGTGCGCGCTTTGCTAAACCCTGTGAGTCTTGCTTAGTCATGCCTAGTTGTGATCTGATCCATCCGGTTGATGAATCTGGTCAACGCGTGAATCTATTATGTCAGGTTGTTGTGCATTGTTTTACCTTTGATAACTTGACTAATAATGGCATGGATGTGAGGCCACAATGGGTTGTGGCATTTTGTCCTGTTCATACCCTTAGGAGCGAGTTCTTGCCTTTGAGCCAAGACTGAGCGTACAACCACACGTGGGCCGATGAACCCCGCCAGGCTAACTAACTTGTTTAACCTTATCCATGAGCCACGTATTTTGAGATTTCCATCTGCGTGTGAGTCGGAAAATGTTTTGGAGAAAATTAGGTCGTGACCGGGACAAGTGATGGACGTACACGGATCTTGATCCCGACTCACAGAACAGGTGCCGTCAGGAGGTGGCCAACTCCCTGTTGACGGGGTGGCCCTGTTTGGGTTGACTCATGGATATAGTTCGACGAGGTAAAGGTCGGGAATCGACCACCCTCTGCCGGCACTTCCCGGACTACTGCCAACCCGGTGGCACTAAGAGTCGGTTGGTACGTGTGGGTAAAGTTGTACACCCCTGCAGGGTTAAATGTTTTCAAAAAGCCATGTCTGCGGTTAAAGACGACTTGGTGACGGATTCGGTGATCATAGATAACTTAAACAGAATGATTAAAACTTGCTGATAACGAATGAAGGATGACTCCTCGGAGATACCGAGAGGGGTTACCTTGTAGCATGAGATAGTGGAACAACTGGAGGTGGTGATCTTTGAAGCACGAGGTGCTGATATGTTTCGGTGGATTAAAAAGATGATGATATCAGTAGTTTAGTAGCTTTCTCATCTGTTTTCAAAATACTCCATGAGACGTGCTATTCCTTCCTCAACTTGGAAAACAAAGATGGCTTTACCCAAAATAACATTCATAACTCTTTCTAAAAGATAGCAGGTATATAATAGGTTAACTAAGTTTTGTTGAGTACCTCCCTTACTCATGTTTGCTTCAACTTGGTTCAGGTGGAGTTCCTTAGTTCGGTGGTGTTTCAACATGGACATCGACAAGTAGTTTGGGGTTCCCAGGTAGCAGCCTGGAATCTATGAGTTGGGACGTCGCCTTATGTTGCGGCCTCTTAGGCCTTTTTGGTTCTTGTTGATTAGCAACATAACTTGCCTTCTGTTGTCTGATGTAATGTTGGGTCATGTGACCTCTGTTTGTAAAGCTACTCTAGTAACACCTGTTTAATACAGCTTCCATGTCTAGAGTGCTGCTTTGATCGGTTGTTGGTTTCGAGCTCATTGTTATACAGTTTTGGCTATGCCTGCATAGTTTTCGCAGTCGAGGGGTTGTGGAGCCGATGATCCATGTCCGAGCCCGCCTGCCGATGTGATTCGGCCTGGGGCGAGGTAACCCCAGTAACCCTCGATTGTTGTTGCACTTTCTGGACACATAGCATCTCTGTATAGCGTTGGTCCCGTTTCCTTCAGTTTCATTCGATTCGTGGACGCTTTGATATGCATAGTTGGTTATGACTAGCGTGGACACAAGGAGTAGTAGTACCATGGTGATCCGGCCTGCGTGCCGATGAATCCGGTCTACCTTCCGTTGTTTGTTGCGGCCGGGGCTGGTAACCCTGAAGCCCTTGTGGGTCCATGTCTACGAGCACATAACAGATGTATATCTCTGGGTCCGGGGTCGTGACAAGTCATGGTATCAGAGCAGGACTGCCTGTAGGAAAACCTTATTGCTTGGTCGATGTTGAGTCTAGTGTTTGTGAAAACTATTTTGAAACTTCAAATGATTGTGAAAACCCTTCTTAGGATTCTTTTTACTCCTTATCTGGTATCGCTCTAACTCTGGGTCCCCTTACCTGTTTTGGATTTGAAAAGGTTCCAGTCATTCAAAACTTAGGTTCCTTCTTTGGCAAGGACGTTGTTATCCAAGTTTACCTAGTGTTAAAAAGTTTCCAGAGTCGTGTGTGTTCCATACTCCGTTATCTCTTAAGGCTGGGAGATTTCTTTCCATCATAATCTCTCAAAGTTGTGTGGGTTCCACATACTCATGTTCTAAAGTCTCAAATCCTGAACCTCAAGAACTGCTTTCCATCCCGAATTTATTCCTTGTCTTTTGATCAGGTACATTCGTAGCTACGTACGGTTTCTGGAAAATACTTCGTGATTTCTATTCGTAGTGTTTTTCAAGGCACTAAGATAGTAGTTACTCCTTTCTCAATGTTTTTAACCCTTGGACTTGTACTGAATGTCCCGGAATGTGCTGAACTGCGGTGGGTTGAATCACGTGGTTTTATAACCGTGTAATGCTCACGCTACCAATACGGGATGCTGACCTTTAACCCAAGTTCTGTTTCCTTGGATCCTGGAGAATCCGTTCTACCTCAGGGTGGCTAAGTAATCTCTGCTCCAACAGCCATAGGTTTTCTCTTGGAATCAAAAAGGGATCCCAACAAGAGTGATCATCCTGAATTCCACATCTTCGTCCTTATTTCAGATATACCAATTCTTCTGCATGGGTTACAAATGAGTATGACCATGTGCATCAACTTAATCTTGGGATATCCCCTGGGCATGATTCCACCCTTCAGTTGATCTCAAATCTGTATCGTTTTTTTGGACATCAAATTGCATATCTGTGTTGGAGTCTTCCAATGCATCTGCTTTTGTGTTCCGTCAGAACATTCCACCTTGGGATGTCAGGAGAAACAAACTCCAGTACCTCGTTCATCTCTAAGACCAGGTCAAAGTTTTGTAATTCACAGAATTAAGAGGCTTTAAGAGCTTTTGTTCTGTTCGACCTTCGAGTATCACATTCTTTCGTATCAAGAGGCTATGTTGAGTTTCATGGCCCTGATGACAAAGTGATGCTCCTACACATCTTCACCCTCCTTCCTCAAGCTTGAATGCTCAAGAATGTTAGGTGTGCATTGAGGCGTGTATCAGATACTCTTAGCAATTCTTACTGCTTTGAAAATCTAAGAAAACATCTGTATCCTTCTTAGCACTACTGGTCACCCGGTCTCTACTTAAATTTGACTGTGTCACCAAATCCATTCGTTCTAGTGCACATTCTCGGTCAGAGAGTTAGATTCATGCTGAAGCTCTCAAGAACATATCAGTTTCTTTGAAAAAAGAAAAGTTCCTTCCAAACTTCGAGACATATCGGTAGGTTGTGATATTCTGGTTGTCTTTCTAGAAGTATCACCAGGTTTTACCTGACCGTAATGTCTACACAAGGGGTATCTGAATTTCTCCTTTCTCCAAGAAACTATGCTGGGCACCCTGGACTAGTTGGTTGATCTTAAACAATAACTTGGAGAGTTGAAAGGCAAAAGCTCCGCCTAACTGGATCCTTCGTTAAGGGATGCCTAGTTCTCATCCTGTTGAAGCAGGATAGTATCTCCATAGTGGACATGCTAACATCCTATCCTTGATTTCATTTGGGATATCGTCAAATCGAGAAAAGATCCAACGACTATCTTGATGGTGTTTTCACTCATGGTGTTTCACTAGGTATACTTTCATGTCCGTTGGTCTGCCCAGTATTGCCTTTTTCATCTATCATATGAATCCCTCTTCTTGGAGTATTTTGATAAAGGTGTTGTTGAGCCCATCAACGACATTTTTGTTCTCTCCAAGTTGCAAGAGGATCATGCTTAACAAATGGCAACAATGTTGGAAACTTCCGAGAACCATCTTTGTGTCATCACGAAGTTTGTGGTCTGGATGTTCGAAGTGACTTCCTCTGGTTCATTTGTTCATGGTGAAAGTTGTCGCCATGGATCCGAGTAGAGTTTCCTTGTTTCCTGAGGAATAATCCCAAGTCGGTCATATATGTGTGGACTATTCTTGAGATTGTAGGTTGTTACCTCCATTTACTTGAAGAAGTTTGTATCCACACCAAACCGTTGGCTGATCGTTCGTGAAAGAGAAGAATTCCAAGAACTTCGTTATCTTTGTTATCATCTTCCCAACAAGGACTCCGATGTGTTTTGTTGCAAGTCAAACCATGTAGGTGCAACTGTCTTTTGCAAGTTGCTAATACACGCAAACTTACTCATCCTTTTTGAGCTAGACATTGTAGTCCATATCTTGAGAATCTAGTAAATGTATCTCGTTGCTAACCGGTGCAATCTCTTCGCTCAAACATACCGAGTCTGAGTTATCAGCCTACTAACCAGAGCTGAATCTCAAGCAACAATGATGGTTGGTGTTTCCCTCAAGGGTATTGACTCAGGTCCTTTCGATAATATGGCATGGTTGATGTTGTGGTTGACACAACTAGCCGGAAGGCCTAACGTTATACTCCTTTGAATCTATAAGAACAACCACTCTCCGTGAGGATTCTTGTTTGGTTTATTCTAGGAGTTTCCCTCTCCGTTCTTCCAATCTGAAGTTCAAACTTCCACCTGATGACCTATTGAAGGCTTATGTAAGCTGGATACTGGTATCGGGAACGTCAAGAGGACCTTGGAACTTACTACGTCCAATGCCTCTCTACCAATCCTCTAAACCTTTGTTCTAGTATAAACAAGTTCATCATGGGAACCATCTCGTGGTGTTTTCTAACCGTCATTTATCAGTTCCCTTTTTCAAGTTGTTTGTACTTGAAGTTCCGTTCATCTCACACATTGTGTGAATTTGTTAGTTACTTCAGCCATGGGGTATTAACCATGTGGTAGATGTATTGCTACGTCTAAACCACATTAGCAAAGAGATTCCTCACTTACTTCCGGTGCTTCAATCCTCGTTTGCTACTCATCCTCGTGGTATGACCAAGAGCTCTTTCTTTGTTACTGTGTTCCAACATCCATTGGTTACTCATCTTCTGTCGTGAAGTAACATCCCGATTCTTGACAAGGTTTTACACAAAATTTAACAGAGTGAAAGTTCCTTCATCTTCCGTGTCCACTCCGAAGAGTGAACCTGATTTGTATCAAATTTTCCTTGACGTACGATTACAGTGTTTTCCCTCATCTACGGATATTACGTTGTGGTATCCAAGACAATCTTATTCAATCCTGGTATTCTATTTGAAGAAACCTGGGTTTCACAAGTTGTTCAACTTTTCCTTTCCAAAAGGATTTAAAGGCTTGTGCAAAGTTCATATTCTAAATCCTTTCAAGAACCATCGTCCACAAACTTGAAACCTTCTCCTATTCCCTCCGTTATCTTGGTGTGTTTCATGCACGATAACTCAACAGTTCTTTATGATCATTCTTGCCCTGAGTTGACTGTGAGATACTCGATCTTCGTGAAGATCATTTGATAAGGGGTGGCCCAATCTTCTCAGTGAACTCACAGATAACTTCAATATGATAACTAGTGCGCCACTAAGAACTCTCCCGGCTGATCCCTGATGCCAATGCAAAAGATAGCAACCCCAAGGATATTCTCAACTCCACACTCTTGCACAAGTAATCCACCGACTACAAGTGGTCCTGTACCTTCTTATTCCCAGTGGAACAGCAGGTAACACGTAAAGTTTGCAGATGAACTTCCAGATGAAGGCTTACAAGCTGTTTCAATCTAAAGGTCTAGGGATTTAGTTTTAACGTAGTATAATCTCTAATAATGCTAATTACAAGCCTTATAAGGTCTGCTGGACGTCCAACCTAGTGTTGGGGTCGAAATCAAACAAATCTCTAAGTTTCCTAACTTGGCAGTACTCTATTTGGAAACTGGCAGAAAATGAGTCGTGCATTGTTTCGGTCACCATGTCTTGTACGAGTCGAATCGGTGCGTGGGGCCAGATCCATTCGAAAGACCTTTAAAATTCCTTTTCATATTGTGCTCATTTGCTTTATTTGGAGTCCGTATGAAGATTCCATGCTCGTTTCAAATTCGGGACTTCTGCCAGTCCGAACCGAATATTCTTTCCTTGATGGCTCCACTTCCTCCCTCGCCCCCCTCGTGCTTGCCATCCTCTTCAACCAGCTCCATTGCTTCGCCAATGCTTGTGTTATCAATAATTCTGCTAATACATAATGCATAGACTTAGGTAGTATAACATTCTTATAAACACAAACATTATTTATTATTAGGAAATAATTCACCTTATCATGAACAATAGTGAGGCTTAATATTTTCTTCCAAATCAAGCATGAATAAACCTCATAGTCCTCATCATCCTCCCTTTCTTTAAAAAAATTCCTATGACTCTCCTCCCTTTCTTCAAGAGAAGATGTCCTTGGCTTCTGGTAGGCTGAAAGTGGAAGAAACAAAAAGAACAACGTGTATGCACAATACAAATATCTATAATGGGGTGCATTGGTTGTTAGCAGCTCATAAATTATTTCTGTTGGGACGCGTAGAGATAAACGAAAACTTTTCTTACGCGGTACTCCCAAGATCTAGCCGAGGTAGAAGGCCATGAGTATTACCACTAGACGCGCAGGTGCGGATTATCGATGCAGCGCGTCGGGGCAGTGCAGTCCCACGATCCGATCCGGCCGATCCAATCCCTCGAACGTCGAAGTGCTGAACGTACAGCACCTCTGCCGGTATCCACACGTACGAGGAGGAGCTCCGATGGCAGACTGCTAGGTCTGGTGCGACGGCTGGACTGAGTGGGGCTAGGGTTCGCAACGCATGGGAGAGTGGACTTACGTGCCCGCTGGGCAACCTGCGCCCCTCTTTATATAGCGTATGGTAATGGGCTTCACAACACTTGTGGCCCATTCCCTCTGTGAGTCCGACTCACAAAACCAGTCCATTTCCGGTTCGGGTCCAACCCGACCAATACTTGCTCCCGCTCTTAAGTGTGCGACGCTGCAGGCTCATGGCGACTTGGACACGATTGGAGTCCTACTCTCAATCGATCAATCGGTAGCGGCTCCTAGCAGAGCGTGCCGACTCCCAAGTACCATTGAGTCATGACGACATACCTTTCAATGTGATATTCGTCTTAGTCCCTTTTGCCTCACGATATACCTTGTCGAACTATAGGCGATTTATCGTCATCCCTTAAATAGTTCAACTCTCTTCTCGATCCGTGATATGCGATTCACCTGACTAACTCTTAGTCAACAGACACAGTTAACACTTAACTGAGTTGCGCATGGCCATGCTTCCTGAATCATATCACTCGAGAGGGCCCAGAGAATATCTCTCCATTTGGAGGGGCAAAATCCCATCTTGATTATCCACATCACGCAGCTTGCTTCTCATTCGACCCGAACTCTGCCTTTATAGTTGCCTTGTCACAGAACAACGTTTGACAGAACCTAAGTCGGTGATCCACAACTCGGATTGTGCGACAACCTCAGGTCTAAGGATTACATTGATTGAGACATGCAAATGACGACTTGATCGTTGCATCTCAATGTGGGTCAGTCCGACTTGCTAAACTCTTTAGCCAAGTCCGTGAATGTTGGAATGGCATCACCATGCCCATGACAAGTGGAACCGTGTCATCAGCCAACACTCACATTAGTCTAGGGTGTGTGTCCAGCACAGCCTTAACGACCAAGGACAATTAGTATGAACAACAAATACATAGTTCCACAATCGAATCACATATTCAATGACATATATCAGATGTTCAAACCAAAGGACAACTTAATAACTTTATGAATACATTGGGAATTACATCATCTATGATTGCCTCTAGGGCATATTCCCAACAGTCTCCCACTTGCACTAGAGTCAATCATCCTGGCATCATATGCCTAGGCATCTAATGCCCATACCTCTCGTGTGCGCCTCATGCTTAGGCTGTGGTAGCGCCTTTGTCAACGGATCTGCAATGTTTGCATCCGTGTGTACTTTGCATAACTTGATATCACCTTGTTCGACAAACTGGCGAATGAGGTGGTACCGCATGAGTATATGTTTGTTCTTCTGGTGTTGTCTAGGTTCCTTGGCCTGTGCGATAGCACCATTGTTGTCACAATATACGTCCAAAGGATTGGACGCGCCCTGAACCACACCAAGATCAATCAGGAGGTTCCTGATCCAAACAGCTTCCTTTGCCGCCTCTGAGGCAGCATTTTAACTCAGCCTCTGTTGTAGATGCAGACACCGTATCTTGCTTGGAACTCTTCCAGCTCACAGCCCCTCCGTTCATCACGAACACGTATCCAGATTGTGAACGAGAATCATCCGAGTCGGTGAGATAACTCGCATCCGTGTAACCCTTTACACTGAATTCCTCATCACCTCCATAAACTAGGAACATTTCCTTAGTATTTCTCAAATACTTAAGAATGTTTTTAACCGCTGCCCAGTGGGCTTTGCCAGGGTCAGCCTGGTATCTGCTCGTAACACTTAGAGCATATGAAACATCTGGCCTAGTACAAATCATGGCATACATGATGGATCCGATTGCCGAAGCATACGAAATCACACTCATCTGACTTCGCTCATCAGTCGTCGAAGGACACTGAGTCTTGCTAAGTTTTATGCCATGGGACATCTGTAAGAATCCCTTCTTGGACTCTTCCATTTTGAATTTCTTCAAAACCTTGTCCAGATAAGTACTCTGACTCAATCCAATGAGCCGCCTTGATCTATCTCTATAGATCCTGATTCCTAATATGTAAGTTGCCTCACCCAAATCCTTCATTGAGAAACTCCTTTCCAATGACTCTTTGGTTTCTTGCAACATCATGACATCATTTCCAATCAGTAATATGTCATCCACATATAAGATTAGAAAATTTACTTCTTGCATAAACAAGAATCATGATCGCTCTTGATGGAGCCAAACGATTTGACTACCTCATCAAAGCGAATGTTCCAACTCAGAGATGCTTGCTTCAACCCATAAATGGATTTCTGAAGTTTGCATACCTTGTCAGCGTTAGCTGGATCGACAAAACCTTCGGGCTGTATCATATACACGTCCTCAGTTAAATTTCCATTAAGGAAAGCCGTCTTGACATCCATCTGCCATATCTCATTGTCAAAATAGGCTGCTATGGCTAACTTGATCCGAATTGATTTAAGCATCGCTACGGGCGAGAAGGTCTCGTCGTAGTCAACTCCTTGAACCTATCGGAACCCCTTCGCGACAAGTCGTGCTTTATAGACGGAAATATTTCCATCCATATCAATTTTCTTCTTAAAGACCCATTTGCACTCGACGGGTCTTGCACCGTCAGGCAGATCAACCAAATTCCAAACTTGGTTTTCATCCATGGACTTTAACTCGGATCTCATGGCTCCAAGCCATGACTCGAAATCAGATCCCACCATCGCTTCCGAATAAGTTGCCGGCTCATTATTGTCTAACAGTAAAACATCTTGAGCACTCTGTAATCTGGCAGATCTCCGTGGTTCAGGTGCTGTAACCGGTGTAGGTACCACGACCGACTCCGCCTCCAAGGCGTTCGCCGACTCGCCCCTAGCCGGTTCCTCTCGAATTTCTTCGAGTTGCACTGTGCTCCCACTAACTTCCCGACCGAGAAACTCTTTCTCAAGGAAGACACCATTCCGAGCGACAAACACTTTGCCCTCTTCCCGGTTGTAGAAGTAGTACCCCAAGGTTTCCCTCGGATACCCCACGAAAATACACTTATCCGACTTGGGCGTGAGCTTGTCCGACTGAAGTCGCTTGACAAATGCTTCACAACCCCAAATCTTAAGAAAAGACAAACTTGGCTTTTTACCAGTCCACATCTCATGCAGTGTCTTCTCTACTGACTTCGATGGTACTCTGTTTAGTGTGAAAGCTGCAGTTTCTAGACAATAACCCCAAAATGATAAAGGTAGATCTGTCCGACTCATCATTGATCGTACCATGTCCAACAAGGTCCGATTTCTCCGTTCCGATACACCGTTTCTCTGCGGTGTACCCGGCGGAGTGAGTTGAGGAACTATTCCACAACTCTTTAGATGGTCATCAAACTCATGGCTCATGTACTCGCCCCCACGGTCCGACCGTAGAAACTTTATTTTCTTGCCGAGTTGATTTTGTACCTCACTCTGGAATTCCTTGAACTTTTCAAAGGCTTCCGACTTGTGTTTCATTAAATAGATATATCCATACCTACTCAAATCATCAGTGAAGGTAATGAAGTACTCATAACCACCTCTAGCTGTCGTGCTCATTGGTCCACATACATCACTATGTATTAGTTCCAACAAGTCGGACGCCCTTTCACAACTCCTTGCAAAAGGTGTCTTGGTCATCTTGCCTAGTAGGCATGATTCGCATGTCTCAAATGACTCTAAGTCAAACGAAGTTAGAAGTCCATCATCATGGAGCTTCTTCATGCGCTTCCAACTTATATGACCAAGCCGACAATGCCAAAAGTAAGTCATATTCAGATCATTTGGTTTCAACCTTTTAACATTTATGTTATAGACTGATTCACTATCAAGATTTAAAATAAATAACCCGTTCTGAACGGGTGCAAAGCCATGAAACATATCTTTCAAATATAAAGAACAACCATTATTCTTAATATTCGACTCATAACCTTGTCTCATCAAACATGAGGCGGAAATAATGTTTCGACTAAGCGCTGGAACATAATAACAATTATTTAGTTCCAAAATAAATCCTGAAGGTAAATGAAGTTGCATCGTGCCGACTTCCAACGCAGCGACTCTCGCCTTGTTGCCGACCCGAATGTCAACCTCTCCTCTTGCCACGCTCCTAGTTCTTACCAGTCCCTGCAACGAGTTGCATATGTGAATAACTGATCCGGTATCATATACCCAAGAACTATTAGGCGCATCAGCAAGATAAATGTCTATAACATTGCACACAAGCGTACCTGAGTTGGAAGTCACACCTCCACTCTTGGCTCTGTCAGCCAAATACTTGGTGCAGTTCCTCTTCCAGTGGCCATCTTGCTTGCAATAGAAGCAGTTGGCTCCGGCTGTAGGAGAAGGTTTAGTCTTTGAGGGAGCACTCTGGACAGGGCCATGGGTGCTACCTCCTGACTTTTCCTTCTTCTTCTTAGTCCAAGAACTCTTCTTGAACTTAGCCTTATTCTGCACCATCAACACTTGACTGGTGCCTTTCTTGATATCAGCCTCTGCCGTTTTGAGCATCCCATGTAATTCAGTGATACTCTTAGCCATACCATGCATATGGTAGTTCGAGATGAACGAACCATACGCACTAGGAAGAGAGTTCAGAATTATATCAGTAGCGAACTCTTCGTTAATTGGGAAGCCCAGCCGATCCAAAGACTGTATGTAACCAATCATCTTGATTACATGCAGACTCAGTGGATCGCCGTCTTTCAGCTTACAGCCAAGCAAAGCTTGAGAGACTTGATACCTCTCAGTCTTTGCTTGAGCCTGGAACATACTTTTGAGGCTTTCGATCATATCGTAGGCCTCAACATTCTCGAACTGCTGCTGCAAGTCCGGTTCCATGTGTGCAAGCATAAGACAGCTGATTTCCGTAGACTCATCTCTAGCCTTACGGTAGGCATTCATGACAGCGACAGTCGCATCGTCATCAGGCTCATCTGGAAGTGGAGTTTCTAGAACATGTTCTTTCTTGTCATGCTTGAGGACTATCCTCAGATTACGATACCAGTTGGTGAAATTAGTTCCATTAAGCTTATCTTTCTCTAGGATTGACCTCAACGCAAACGCGGACAACTGAGGAAGGTTGCTAGGTGCCATTGATCTACAACAGAAAATACGCAAAAACACTTAAGACATGTATTCATAAAAGAGCAGGCATATTAAACGCTTTAATACTTATGCTCCCACTAGAACCAACATCCCTCCGATGGTTGCTAAGTGATTCAAGATCCCAAATAAGCAAGCCGACTAGTGAGCTTTAGCATCACCACTAGCCGTCAAGTGATCTAGGTAGGCAACACCTTGTCAATCGTATCTCTATACGACTCCTGTTAGTTGGGTGACATCACATGCCCCGGCTCCCAACCTACCTCGCCCCGAGCCCCACAACCGTTGTGATGGACTCGTCTAGATTACCAAGTGCTTCTGCTTGTAAGAGTCCGACTCAAACCCACCTAACCGGAAAGAATTGGTAGCACCTCAATTTTATGAGCCCGCTACCAAGAATGTCCGACTTGTGATGGTGCAGCACTGGCGGGGCGACCGACTAGACCTTCTTTGAGGGATTAAAGAATCTACCAACTATCTAAATAGAGGTAAATAGAGACATAACAATAACACAAATAAAGCAATTATAATGTGAAATGGTATGGCTCTCTTCATGGTGATCTCCATCTCCACGAAGCTTGTAAGTCGACTCGTGCCAACTCTTGTCACGTGCCATCTTACTCCATGTAGCCGACTTGTACATCGACTTGCATGCCACCGGGTTCTCCAACAAGCTACACTAGCTAGTAAATCAAAGATTACATAGAGAATCCGACACGCAGGTCGTTATACAATAAAATGACAGCACCTAGGCTCCAGCCGGCTGACATAAACATGATACGCAGATCATGTATGGATTACACACATCACATGCACATAAGCCATACCATTCACAACTCCCTGCAAAAACAAGTTATGCATAGATACGATATCTACCGGCGTTGTGAAACTCGCAACGACATCTAAGGCGCTACGACAGGGCGAAGCCGGCGGTCCGATCATGGATTTTGGAAAACGCAGATCTCATCTGCATTCCGATCATGGATTTCTTCATCGGATAAAACGATTTTACCCGAATCTGATCCGTATTCCGATTCGACCAAACTCTTTGATCTTCGATCACCGCAACTGGATTTATGTGTCACGGTATACCCCGATGGCGGAAACCGACCGGTAGGGGTAAGTCGTTCCACGACCTTAGCAGTATGATCACGGAAACCAGATCATCCATTAACCCCGAGTACGATTGATCCAATCAACCTTGTACAAAACCGATCTATCTCATAGACCGACCACCAAAACAGCAATTAGATCACATCTAGCGCTAACTACATATCACATATGAAAGGATCTCGGGCCTAATACCAGAAGCTACCGCTCTGATACCACTGTTGGGACGCGTAGAGATAAACAAAAACTTTTCTTACGCGGTACTCCCAAGATCTAGCCGAGGTAGAAGGCCATGAGTATTACCACTAGACGCGCAGGTGCGGATTATCGATGCAGCGCGTCGGGGCAGTGCAGTCCCACGATCCGATCCGGCCGATCCAATCCCTTGAACGTCGAAGTGCTGAACGTACAGCACCTCTGCCGGTATCCACACGTACGAGGAGGAGCTCCGACGGCAGACTGCTAGGTCTGGTGCGACGGCTGGACTGAGTTGGGCTAGGGTTCCCAACGCATGGGAGAGTGGACTTACGTGCCCGCTGGGCAACCTGCGCCCCTCTTTATATAGCGTATGGTAATGGGCTTCACAACACTTGTGGCCCATTCCCTCTGTGAGTCCGACTCACAAAACCAGTCCATTTCCGGTTCGGGTCCAACCCGACCAATACTTGCTCCCGCTCTTAAGTGTGCGACCCTGCAGGCTCATGGCGACTTGGACACGATTGGAGTCCTACTCTCAATCGATCAATCGGTAGCGGCTCCTAGCAGAGCGTGCCGACTCCCAAGTACCATTGAGTCATGACGACATACCTTTCAATGTGATATTCATCTTAGTCCCTTTTGCCTCACGATATACCTTGTCGAACTATAGGCGATTTATCGTCATCCCTTAAATAGTTCAACTCTCTTCTCGATCCGTGATATGCGATTCACCTGACTAACTCTTAGTCAACAGACACAGTTAACACTTAACTGAGTTGCGCATGGCCATGCTTCCTGAATCATATCACTCGAGAGGGCCCAGAGAATATCTCTCCATTTGGAGGGGCAAAATCCCATCTTGATTATCCACATCACGCAGCTTGCTTCTCATTCGACCCGAACTCTGCCTTTATAGTTGCCTTGTCACAGAACAACGTTTGACAGAACCTAAGTCGGTGATCCACAACTCGGATTGTGCGACAACCTCAGGTCTAAGGATTACATTGATTGAGACATGCAAATGACGACTTGATCGTTGCATCTCAATGTGGGTCAGTCCGACTTGCTAAACTCTTTAGCCAAGTCCGTGAATGTTGGAATGGCATCACCATGCCCATGACAAGTGGAACCGTGTCATCAGCCAACACTCACATTAGTCTAGGGTGTGTGTCCAGCACAACCTTAACGACCAAGGACAATTAGTATGAACAACATGAATACATAGTTCCACAATCGAATCACATATTCAATGACATATATCAGATGTTCAAACCAAAGGACAACTTAATAACTTTATGAATACATTGGGAATTACATCATCTATGATTGCCTCTAGGGCATATTCCCAACACTTTCACATGACATGTGACCACGAAATTGGCATGAAAACAGCACATAAATGTCATAGCATCTCATAAAATAACAATCATAATTGCCAATATAAGTGAAGATCAAAAAATAATGATCAAAAGGAGAAAAACCTATGTATAAATTCTTATTATTTAGTATCAAACTAAGTGTTTTCAAAGAAGATCTATGATCAAAATTGGTGGTAGTAAAGTCAAAACAATCCAAACAAATTAACTCATTAGATAGTGGATACCATGCTTCAACTGTGCTACTCTGATATGTATAACAAAGTAATGGCCGAATAGTAATACACATAATTTTCTTTTCATGTTTAGTATAATCATCTTGTAAATTGCAACTCATTTTGCAAAGATAAGTGAAATATAAATTAGTAGTATATGTACTTATCAAGTTTTGTTGTAAATCAAACATATGTGTAGATTCATGCTTAGATTTAGAATCCAAACGAGGTAACACAATGTTCAACTCAGCAATTTTATCACAAGTAATACATATGTGATCCACCATAAAATTTCATTCATGTTATAGTCACCAACCAAATTAAAAATAAAGCAAGTAGCATAGGTGCTAGAATTGATATATAAAATTTCAGCAATCCTATTCATAGCACATTGCACATTAATTGGTTCATGTAACATGATGGAATACACAATATTAATAGTTGGTATTTTAGGAAGCACTTCTTTATGTGTAATCAAGACCACATGATCAAAATTCGAAATATTCAAAATATCACATGATGGTGAACTATATGTGGTTATCAACTCAGAAGAATTAACTAACACATTAGTAGACTCACAAAAAGTTGTACTTGGAAGTGGTAGCTCCAAATTAGCACCAATGTCAATAACATCCTCCTCAGATATAGCAGGCACTGATTCATCTCTCTCAAGTGGTGATGCAGGTTGTACTATTGATGGCTCCCTTTCTTCAATAGTAACCTGCATATCACAAGAAATAATACTAGGCACAATGGTATGCTCCTCCAATGGATGTGATGGTGGTAGTGGAGGTGGTGGTCCAGGTTGTACTATAGGCTCCCTTTCTTCAAAAGCAACCTGCACATCACAAGACACAACACTAGGAGTAGACATAGTTACATTAGTACAAACAGCCTCATAGGTCTTCTCAACCTCTACCAAACTCATAACCAATGGTTGATGTCTAATTCTTTTAAATTTTGTAGGACATGCATGTATTATCCAATCTCTCTTATTATTCCAAAAGAATTGTAAATCAGGATAATGGCTATCAAAAATAACCTTATAGCTATTGCACCAAAATGCACTCAACAAAAGGTGGCAGCAAGTAAATGCTCTAGGAAGCACATTACACCTAATTCGTATTGTACGATCATGAATAGTTAACGGAATTTAGGTAGCATGAGTAATGTGAAGTGTAGCATCATTAGTTTTTAACATAAATGAACTGTGAGTTGCATAAGATGTCAACTGTAATGCTTCAACAACCTCAATACTAACAAAATTAAACCGTGTACCCTTATCAAGGGTAATAGCAATAGTACTACCATTGATGTCTCCTGTGAAGTGGAACAAATTTGCTACAAGTATTCCACTAGAATCCTCCTCCCAGAAAGTATCACTGCACATAGAATAACTACAAAACTCCATTGATTAACTTGTTAGTAACAAAACAACAATGGGATGTGGTGTTCTCTCACAACTCACTCAAAATCTAGCAAGACAATAGATTATCTTATCGTTCCAAAGTGAATAGAAATACTTACCAACAAGTAGTGGCAACTAATATGCTTTGATGTGAAGAAGAGAATACCCAGGGTGTTAACAATCACATGACAAACAAGGTATATGGTGGGGCTTGGTATGGATACCTAACAATCACCAAAGTAACAAGTCCTATTTGTTGTTTTGTGATGATACAAAAATACCCGAGGAAACTCACACAATAATGGAGACAAATGTGGCAAAGAAAATATATGGATGAGATTTTGCAATGCGCTAGAAAGTCACTAGCTAGGCTCACAATTGACAGGCACAAGATTGCTCAATGAAAAACCAAGTGTCACAATGGCAAGCTCCACTAGTAAACAATAATATCACTTCTGCCTCTTTGCAATTTTCTGTTTTTCTCTTTTTTTAATACTTAAACTCTTTTTTCTATTTTTTTGTATTTTTCCAATGGCCTTAAACATAACTAGGAGCAATATAAACCAAAGAACAAGTGAACACAATGGTGGTGATGAAAATAAGCAACCTGTCAGAGCACAAAATAGCTATACTTGTGGGTAAGTTCCTATTGATATGCTGTAGAAAGGTTGTGGCTAGGTTCACAAGGTATGAATATATTGTTCCTAAAGAAGAAAACAGGAAAGAATAAGGGAAAACAGAAAAAAAAATCTAGGTGAAAACAGCTCACAAATGCTCACGGCAGGAGTTTTCAGCTCACGGCAGCAAAACAGGCACTTTTCTCTGCTACGGCAGCGCGCGCACGGTCCAAATAGCGAAACGGTAAGCGCGGAACGGTGGAAATTGCAGTGCGCGGGTGTTACGTGGGCGCGGCAGAAAACAGCAGCGCGCAGCAGCGTACGACAGCGAAACGGCGCAAATCTGTGCCGCGGCAGCGCGCAGGTGGAGGGATTGGTAAGTGCGATGCGGTGCGGGCGGGTGGTTTTGTAAGCGCGCGGTAGGGATTCCGAGTGCGACTAGGAGGTGGCAGCGTTAGTGGATGGCGGCAGCGAAACAGGGAGAAATTGGTGCCGCGGTAGGATTTCGAGCCCAACTCGGGTTGGACAAGGAAACACACCCGAAAGCTATTTTTTGTGGTTTTTTTATAGGATTTCGACCAGGGGAACAAGAACCTTAACCCTAGCCGGAAATAACAAAAACTAAAAAGACAAAAAGTGACACGAAGTCAAACACAAAAATAGCACTAGTAATTGAAACTAAGGTGATATCTAGGGCTATGGCAATGAACTACACTATTTTTGTGGGGCAATTTTCTGGATAGGGAATAAAAACACCCAGACTAAAGGGAAATTTGATAGCTTACCGAGGCAACCTGTAAATCTGATACCAATATGATAAGGGGTGGCCCAATCTTCTCAGTGAACTCACAGATAACTTCAATATGATAACTAGTGCGCCACTAAGAACTCTCCCGGCTGATCCCTGATGCCAATGCAAAAGATAGCAACCCCAAGGATATTCTCAACTCCACACTCTTGCACAAGTAATCCACCGACTACAAGTGGTCCTGTACCTTCTTATTCCCAGTGGAACAGCAGGTAACACGTAAAGTTTGCAGATGAACTTCCAGATGAAGGCTTACAAGTTGTTTCAAACTAGAGGTCTAGGGTTTTAGTTTTAACGTAGTCTAATCTCTAATAATGTGAATTACAAGCCTTATAAGGGCTGCTGGACGTTCAACCTAGTGTTGGGGTCGAAATCAAACAAATCTCTAAGTTTCCTAACTTGACAGGACTCTATTTGGAAACTGGCAGAAAATGAGTCGTGCATTGTTTCGGTCACCACGTCTTGTACGAGTCGAATCGGTTCGTGGGGCCGGATCCATTCGAAAGCCCTTCAAAATTCCTTTTCAGATTGTGCTCATTTTCTTTATTTGGAGTCCGTATGAAGAGTCCATGCTCGTTTCAAATTCGGGACTTCTGCCAGTCCGAACCGAATATCCTTTCCTTGATGGCTCCACTTTCTCCCTCGCCTCCCTCGTGCTTGCCATCCTCTTCAACCAGCTCCATTGCTTCGCCAATGCTTGTGTTATCAAAAATCCTGCTAATACATAATTCATAGACTTAGGTAGTATAACATTCTTATAAACACAAACATTATTTATTATTAGGAAAGAATTCACCTTATCATGAACAATAGTGAGGCTTAATATTTCCTTCCAACTCAAGCATGAATAAAACTCATGGTCCTCTATGATATCCCTATCATCATTTCTTAAGAGTTTCCCTCTACCTAAGGTGTAGCCGCTGGATATCTCGCAAGTGATACGAATCAACCTCTACAACACGAAAACCGCAAGATTCGAGAAGATCGTTCAAAGCCGGTGTTCCTTCTTTCTTTCTCCTTCAGGAATCTCGGGACGATATTCTTGTAAGGGGGTATATTTGTAACATTCTCGTTTTGCTACAATAGGGTTTGTGGTGTTGTGTTCATGGCATGGTATGCATGAAAAAGTTGAACCAAGTTTTAAATTGAATTTAAATTAAAGCCTGCCCAAAAAAAACTCAAAGTGGTCACCCAAAATTTGTTTTCAAAGCAAATTCAATTTTGCAAAGCCAAGACATGGTGACCTTGGAAATTTTTTAAGGATTCCAAAACATATTTTGGTTATTTTTTTGAGTTCATTTAGGTCCCCAAACTTTCAAATTCCTTGCAGTTTTTAAAGAGGAAAGGACCTTGTTGCAAATTCCAGAAGATCGAGGGGGTTACGGGAAAAATCCCTTTTGTTTCTTCTTCCTCTTGACAGAAGGCAAAATGGAGTTGCGTGGCCGCGGCCGCCACGTCCTCCTTCCTGCTTCACCGTGGGGGATAAGGGAGCAGGGCGACGTCGTTCCTCCTCACTCTCTCCTCCTTCCTACCCTTCCCCTTGCTGCCCTCTCTCTGTGATATTTCCCCCTCCTGAGCAAAACCCTAGCTTGCCGGGCCGCCGTCGCGTGCCGACAACTCCGGCCATCCCCGGACGAACAGAACCCACCGGGAGGAGCGCATGGACCTCCTCTACCTCTAAGTGGACTCACGCATGACGGGGTGATGTAGGGCCGCCGGATTTTCTCGCCGTTGCTATCTCCGGCCGCCATTAAAAGTCCTCGCCGCCGGCGATTTAGGCCACCCGCCTCCTCCTCGAGCTCATGCACGCGTCAAGGGTAACCCCACCATCCTCCCCATGCTGCCCATGCTCTCCATTCCCCTCTGGTTTCCTCCCCCGCCGAAGGTCGCCGTCCGCCGCCGCGCCATGGTCGCCGGCAAGGATTCCGGTGACCATTTGGTCACCCACCACCACCTACATGTTCACCTGGGCCTGGTGCAGCCCCCCTTTGCTACCAATTTGGGATTCCATCGCCGAAACCATCGAATTGCAATCGATCTGTGAGATCGAGTTCATGTGACGTCACGGTGACGTCAGCATGACGTAACCGTGTTCTTTTAAAATTTAATTAGCAATTGAATTAAATCCTGACACGTGGACCCCTCTGTTATTGAAAATTACTGAAAATTGTTTAATTTTAATGATTCAATAACTATTGTTTTATAATTCAGAAAAATATAAATAAGGTACCAAAATGTTGAGAAAATTATTCTTTACCCAAATATATCAATTTCATATATGTTTGACAAAGTTCAAAATGACCATTATTTAATGTTGTTTAATCATTTAAAAATAGAAAAATAAGGTTTTATTCAATAAAATTAGAAAATTAAAAGTTATATACCAAAATGCTCAAAATGACAAATGCAACATAGTTATGATGTTTCCAAACCCATCTGAGTACTTTAAATTAGTCTCACCTTCACAATCACCCGAGTTGCCCCTCCGGGGTCCATTTGGGGCTAATTTCTACTCCCTCCGTTCTATAATATAAGATGTTTTAGACTTGATGGAGGGATGATAACCCGGTAGGCCAACTCCAAGGAGTAACTCGGCCCAAAGGACGCTGCGCAAGACCCGGCTTAAGATAAAGGAGTTTCTAGAAGGTCCAGGAACGTAGGCCTCGTAACCCGGATTGTGGGTTCCGATAAGGAAGTTTAGGGTTTGTAATCAGTGTCCGGGTAGGATTCAGAGTGCGCCTTGGAGAGTAGGACAGGGGGTCCGGATATTATATAAGCCGGCCCCTAGGGTTAGACCAGGAGAGATCCAAGAGTTCGAGCAATATTGCTAGGTATCTAGTATCCAGTGTAACACGAGAGTTGAGTTAATATATTTAGATCGGAGACTCGGCGACTTGATTGCCGGCTACCAGATCGCATATCATCATGTTTTCCCTTGAGCTAAACCCTCTCCCAAACACGAGAGTCGATTTGCCCCAAGACAAGTTACCCCCGGTAACGTCTGCCGTGATTATCCCACGACAAGACTTTTTTCACATTCATATACATGCACATGTATTTATACACATTTTAGTGTATATATACACTCTTTTTAGTGTCTATCTAGACAACATGTGAAATAGCTAAAACATCTTATATTATGGAACGGAGGGAGTATTAAACTGCATAATTGGCATCTGAACCCTAGCAACCCATCGAACATGTCTAGGGCTTTATTTCAGTGCATTAACTTGCTCATGCATACATGTTGCGCATTGCATCGATGTCATGTGTTGATTGTTCTTATTTGTTTCGGTGTTGTTTCCCCCTCGGTAGAACGTGACTCCGAAGACAAGACCAACAACTCCATGACGAATACTTGATCCTAACCGACAAGTCAAGCACTTATTCCTGAAGTCATTATCTGGTTTTCTTAACCAAGGCAAGCATAACCTCTTATCTGCTCATATATGGTTTCAAAGTGTTTTGAATCTCGTACTTTGCATTCGGTTCCAAACTATTTGATGTTAGTAGATAGAGTTCTCCTATATACTGCATAGCCTACCTAACCTGGTCCACTGCTCCTAACAGCTATAGGTTTGTTTGTGCGCGCTTCGCTAAACCCAGTGAGTCTTGCTTAGCCATGCCTAGTTGTGATCTGATCCATCCGGTTGATGAATCTGGTCAACGCGTGAATCTATTATGTCAGGTTGTTGTGGATTATTTTACCTTTAATAACTTGACTAATAATGGCATGGATGTGAGGCCACAATGGGTTGTGGCGGTTTGTCCTGTTCATGCCCCTAGGAGCGAGTTCTCGCCTTCGAGCCAAGACTGAGCGTACAGCCACATGTGGGCCGATGAACCCCGCCCGGCTAACTAACTTGTTTAACCTTATCCATGAGCCATGTAGTTTTAGCTTTCCATCTGCGTGTGAGTCGGAAAATGTTTTGGAGAAAATTAGGTCGTGACCGGGACAAGTGATGGACGTACACAGATCTTGATCCCGACTCACAGAATAGGTGCCGTCAGGAGGTGGCCAACTCCCTGTTGACGGGGTGGCCCTATTTGGTTTGACTCATGGATATAGTTATACAAGGTAAAGGCCGGGAATCGACCACCCTCTGCCGGCACTTCCCGGACTAGTGCCAACCCGGTGGCACTAAGAGTCGGTTGGTACGTGTGGGTAAAGTTGTACACCCCTGCAGGGTTAAATATTTTCGAAAAGTCGTGTCTGCGGTTAAAGACGACTTGGTGACGGATTATGTGATCATAGATAACTTAAACGGAATGATTAAAACTTGCTGATAACGAATGAAGGATGCCTCCTCGGAGATGTCGAGAGGGGTTACCTTGTAGCATGAGATAGTGGAACAACTGGAGGTGGTGATCTTTGAAGCACGAGGTGCTGATATGTTTCGGTGGATTACAAAGATGCTGATATCAGTAGTTGAGTAGCTTTCTCATCTGTTTTCAAAATACTCCATGAGACGTGATATTCCTTCCTCAACTTGGAAAACAAAGATGGGTTTACGCAAAATAACCTTCATAACTCTTTCTAAAAGATAGCAGGTATATAATAGGTTAACTAAGTCTTGTTGAGTACCTCCCGTACTCATGTTTGCTTCAACTTGGTTCAGGTGGTATTTCAACGTGGACATCGACGAGTAGTTTGGGTCCCCAGGTAGCAGCCTGGAATCTATGGGCTGGGACGTCGCCTTATGTTGCGGCCTCTTAGGCCTTTTTTGATTCTTGTTGATTAGCAACATAACTTTCCTTGCGTTGTCTGATGTAATGTTGGGTCATGTGACCTCTGTTTGTAAAGCTACTCTAGTAACACCTATTTAATACAGCTTCCATGTCTAGAGTGCTGCTTTGATCGGTTGTTGGTTTCGAGCTCATTGTTATACAGTTTTGGCTATGCCTGCATAGTTGTCGCAGTCGAGGGGTTGTGGAGCCGATGATCCATGTCTGAGCCCGCCTGCCGATGTGATTCGTCCTGGGGCGAGGTAACCCCAGTAACCCTCGATTGTTGTTGCACTTTCTAGACACATATCATCTCTGTATAGCTTTGGTCCCATTTCCTTCACTTCCATTCGATTCGTGGACGCTTTGATATGCATAGTTGGTTATGACTAGCGTGGACACAAGGAGTAGTAGTACCGTGGTGATCCGGCCTGCGTGCCGATGAATCCGGTCTACCTGTCGTTGTTTGTTGCGGCCGGGGCTGGTAACCCTGAAGCCCTTGTGGGTCCATGTCTAGGAGCACATAACAGTATGTATATCTCTGGGTCCGGGGTCGTGACAAAAGATTATAAAGCTCTCTAATATTTTTGTTGTTTGGTGAAAATAAAAACAAGGAACAAATAAAAATAAGCCTAACTGGTGAAAATAAAAACAAGAAACAAAAAGATATAATTGCATAATCTAAAGGAAATAACTTTGAGCACTCACAAAGGATGTGAGTACCTTTTACCTTACCTCCCCGGCAACGGCGCCAGAAAAGAGCAGGATGTCTATGCACACTTCTATTCTTGTAGACAGTGTTGGGCCTCCAAGTGCACAGGTTTGTAGAACAACAGCAAGTTTCCCTTAAGTGGATCACCCATGGTTTATCGAACTCAGGGAGATAGAGGTCAAATGTATCCCTCTCAAGCAACCCTGCAATTACGATACAAGAAGTATCTTGTGTGCCCAACACACCTAATACAATTGTCAGTTTTATAGGTGCACTAGTTCGGCGAAGAGAGAGTGAAATACAAGTAATATGGATGTTTATAAGTGACAATAGCAATCTGAAATAAAAATGGCAGCAAGCAAACATGTAGCAGACCTGAATGTAAACGGTGCTTCAATGCTTAAAAACAAGGCCTAGGGATCCTACTTTCACTAGTGGACACTCTCAACAATGATAACATTATTGAATGCATAAATATCTCTCTTTGCTATGCTACTCCTAACCATTCTCCGATTGAATAACAAACACCAATTCATTGTGGTAAGGGGTGGCCCGATCTTCTCGATGAACTCTCTCTCACTCTTTTTGTATTTTCTGGATTTTGTGATAACTAGTGCTACACTGAGACCTCTCACTTGGATGACCCTTGTTGCCAATGCAACAACCACCAATCCCTTTGGATATTCTCAACTACACACTCTTGCACACGTAATCAAAGATCACGAGTGGTCCTGTATCCCCCTATTCCCAGATGGAATAACAAGATATCACGCAACTTTGACTTGAGTAACACCACCAACAAGGTGGGCATAATTTCAGATGAACATGGTTCAACTCTGGAATCTAGGGTTTATCTTAAACTTCGTCTACCCTCCAACTCGCAGGAAGGAGGGGTATAAAAGAGGGAGGGGTGCGGCCACATGATGCCTTGCGCAAGAAACCCTTTCCTCCTAGACTAGGACACCTAATTGGACTCTCATAAGGATACAAACCGACCCACTCTAGGGGATTCGGCCCAATATGGCATACAAGCCATGCCTAATATAATTAGGACTTGATCATGGCGCATTTAACCCTATGGAGGCACCATCCCCTTGTTTTGAACCTTGCAACAATTGTTTTCACATGGCTAGATTGTTTTCACCAATTGGAAGCTTGTTTTCCATCAGCCACATATTGTTTTCCAGCTCCTCTTGAGATCATCCTCCATCCATGTTTGTGTTAACAATAACCCTGCTAATAATTAATAACATAGCTTAGGTAGTATAACATTCTTATAATCACAAACAATATTTTATAATAGAAAAGACTTCACCTTAAAATAATCATCAGTGAGACTTAATATTTCTTTCCAACTCAAGCATGAATAATCCTCATGGACCTCTATTATGTCCCTATCACATTGTGTAGGGCTGTAACACCACTCCTCAAAGTAGCATTCTCATGTCTAGTTAACCCCACGCTGTCACTATGAGCGCCCTAGAAGGTACTAGACAAACACCACAATTTCATAGGGTCATCCAACACAAGATATAAATATCATGCTAAACACGCGGTGCACACAATGTTAGCTTTACACCGTGATCAAAGCGTTTACGGAGATCTCACAACAAAACCACTTGAGTAGCATAATAGATGAAGAGTAACATCTACTTATTCAACTATATTACAAAGCTCATGATCACATAAAGATCACACCATGGGGGAGAGAGATGAAACCCATAGCTACTGGTAGAGCCCTCAGCCCCGGGGGAGAACTACTCCATCCTCATCATAGGAGATAGAAACTGCGATGAAGATGGCGGTGGAGTCGATGGAGATGGCTCCGGGGGCACTTCCCCGTCCCGACAGGGTGCCGGAATAGAGATTTCTATCTCCCGAAACTTGTCGACTACGGCGGCGGAGCTACGGATGTTATTGGTGGAAAAGGCCGACTGATTTAGGGTTTATGCATCGGGGGGCATATATAGGCGAAAGGGCGATGTCGGGGGGTGGCCAGGGTGCCCACACCACCTAGTGGCGTGGCCAGGGGGACCCGCGCCACCCTATGGTGTGGCCACCCTGTGCCCCCCCCCTCCTCCGGGTCTCTTCGAGACTCCGTGGATCCTTTGGGAATTCTAAGACTTCTTGGCTTCGAATTTTCCAATTCCGAGAATATTTCCAGAATAACTTTTTCGAAACTAAAAACAGCAGAAAATAGGAATTGGCTCTATGGCATCTTGTCAATAGGTTAGTCCCAGAAAATCAATAAAAAGGGCATAAAGTATGAAGTAAACATGTAGCATATAGCATGAAAGCAACATGGAACATTAGAAATTAAGGATACATTTACGGCGTATCAGATGGTACTTGGCACATGTGTGTAGATTGTAGAGCAATTAACAACATCACTATTCGTTATCGTCATCCTATACCACGTTTGGAAGACATGTTAGATGAATTAAGTGGTGCTGTTGTTTTCTCTAAAATTGATGTGTGTAGTGGTTACCATCAAATTAGGATGAAAGAGGGGGATTAGTGGAAAACAGGCTTTAAAACAAAATTTGGTTTATATGAGTGGTTAGTGATGCCTTTTGGATTAACTAATGCAACTAGTATTTTCATGAGATTAATGAACCATGTTTTGAGATATTTTATTGGCAAGTTTGTGGTTGTTTATTTTGATGATATTCTAATATATAGCCACAATGAACATGAACACATTGATCATATTGGACAAGTCTTGCATGTGATAAGAGAAAATAAATGGTAATTTAGAGAAGTACACTTTTTGCAAAGATAAGGTCATATTTATGGGATATGTTGTTTCTAAACATGGGATTGAAGTAGATGAATCTAAAATTGAGGAAATTAAAAATTGGCCAATTCCCATGAATGTGAGTTAAGTAAAAAGTTTTAATGGCCTTGCTGGTTTTTATAGAAGATTTGTGATAGATTTTAGTACTATTTCTGCCCCTTTGAATGATTTGACTAAGAATTGTGTGAATTTTGAGTGGGGGTTGCTCAAGATATTTCTTTTGGTACTTTGAAAAACAAGCTGATTTTGGCCCAATTATTCATGCTACCAAATTTTAATAGACAATTTGAGATTGAATGTCATGCTAGTGGCATAGGTATTGGAGGTTTGTTAATGCAAGATAAGAAACATATTGCTTATTTTTTCTGAAAAATTGCATGGTGCTCAATTGAATTATTATGTCTATGATAAGGAATTCTATGCACTTGCGAGACTTTTCGAAGTGTGGAAACATTATTTGTGGCTAAGAGTTCATTATACATTTGATCATGAGGCTCTAAATTTTTTCAAGAATCAATCCAATCTTAATAAGAGACATGCAAAATGGGTAGAATTTATAGAATATTTTGCATACATTATTAAACATAAGAAGGGATTAGATAATGTGGTTGTTGATGCTTTGTCTAGAAAAAACATGTTACTCACTAAATTGGATGTCCAAGTTTTGGGTTTGGAGAGTTTGAAACCACTATATGCTGAAGATAAAGAGTTTTCTGCACCTTATCCTAATTGTTCTAATGTGAAGGCTTGGGATAAATATCATATACACGATGGATTTCTATTTAGAGCTAACAAATTATGTATTCCCGAGTGTTCTTTGCGTTTGATGTTATTGTAGGAATTTCATAGTGGTGGATTGATGGGACACTTTGGACGTGAGAAAACATTACTTATGTTGGCTGAAATTTTTTATTGGGAACATATGAGACGTTATCTTTATAGGTTTGTGCAACGTTGCATCACTTGCAACAAGGCTAAATCAAAATTGAAGCCCCACGGTTTGTATACTCCTCTACCTACACCTACTACACCATGGGAAGATATTAGTATGGATTTTGTGCTAGGTTTACCGAGGAGTAAAAGAGGGCATGATTCTATATTTGTGGTAGTGTATAGATTTTCAAAGATGTCACACTTTATTGCTTGCCACAAAAACGACCGTGTGTCGCATATTGCTAATCTGTTTTTTCCGGGACATAGTAAGACTACATGGAGTACCAAGGACTATTGTTTCTGATCGTGACGTGAAGTTTATGAGCTACTTTTGGAAGACCTTATGGGGGAAGCTAGGAACAAAGCTGTTGTTTTCAACAACATGTCACCCTCAGACTGATGGACAAACGGAGCTGGTTAATCGCACATTATCAACATTGTTGCGAACCATGATCAAGAAAAATCTGTGGGAGTGGGAGGAGTGTTTGCCACATGTGGAATTCGCATACAATAGGGCTGTCCACTCTACTACTCACATTTTCCCGTTTGAAGTGGTCTATGGATTCAGTGCCATTACACCACTTGATTTGTTACCACTTCCCATACAAGAGAGAATAAATATGGAGGCATCAAAGAGAGCTGATTTTGTTAAGAAGATACATGAGAAGACAAAGGATGCCATGGAGAACACTCGGTAATACATAATTTGTTAGCTCTAAACAGAAATCCATCATGTATATGATATTTATCCCTAGCCTTCACATTAGAACAATTCGCATATGGTGTAGAAAATTCCTTATGTTTAGCCTATAGAGGTTTTAAACTCTCCAAACCCGAAACTTGGACATCCAATTTAGTGAGTAACAAGTTTTTTCTAGACAAAGCATCAGCAACCACATTATCTAATCCTTTATTATGCTTAATAATGTATGGGAAAGATTTGATAAATTCTACCCATTTAGCATGTCTTTTAGTAAGATTGGATTGACTCTTTAAAAAATTCAAAGCCTCATGATCTGAATGTATAATGAACTCTTTAGGCCACAAATAGTGTTTCCACACTTCTAAAACTCTCACAAGTGCATATAATTCCTTATCATAGATAGAATAATTGAATTTAGCACCATGTAATTTTTCAGAAAAATAAGCAATAGGTTTTTTATCTTGCATTAACACACCTCCAATACCTATGCCACTAGCATCATATTCAATCTCAAATTTTTATGAAAATTAGGTAACATCAATAATGGGGCAAAAATCAATTTATTTTTCAAAGTGTGAAAAGCAATATCTTGAGCAACCCTCCACTCGAAATTCACACCTTTCTTAGTCAAATGATTTGAAGGGGCAGCAGTACTACTAAAGTCTTTAACAAACCTTCTATAAAATCCAGCAATTCCATTAAAACTTCTTACTTGACTGACATTAATGGGAATTGGCCAAATTTTTATTGCTTCAATTTTAGATTCATCCACTTCTATCCCGTTTTTAGATACAACATATCCAAGAAATATGACCTTGTCGTTGCAAAAATTGCACTTTTCTAAATTACCAAACAATTTATTTTCTCTTAGCACATGCAAGACTTGTCTAATATGATCAATGTGTTCATGTTCATTGTGGCTATATATGAGAACATCATCAAAATAAACTACCAAAAACTTGCCAATAAAATCTCTCAAAACATTGTTCATTAATCTCATGAAAGTACTTAGTACATTATTTAATCCAAAAGGCATCACTAACCACTCATATAAACCAAAATTTGTTTTAAAGGTTGTTTTCCACTCATTCCCCTCTTTCATCCTAATTTTATGATAACCACTACACAAATCAATTTTAGAGAAAACAACAGCACCACTTAATTCATCTAACATGTCTGCCAAACGTGGTATAGGATGACGATAACGAAAAGTGATGTTGTTAATTTCCCTACAATATACACACATGCGCCATGTACCATATTTCTTAGGAACCAAAATAATAGGAACAACACAAGGACAGAGGCTTATTCGAATATAACCTTTGTCTAGAAGCTCTTGTACGTGTTTCTGGATTTCCTTCGTCTCTTAGGGATTTGTCCTATAGGGAGCTCGGTTTGGCTATGATGATCGAGGAATCAAATCAATTTGATGCTCAATCCCTCTTGCAAAACATTAGAAAACCAATAGAAAGAGGATTCATGTCATTAGAAACTTAAATTTCCCCCTTGTGCATGAGCACTATAGGTAATAAACTAGGATCCTCACTAAACTCTCTCAAGTCATCTTTGGTGGCTAACATGGTTAAAAGGCTCACTCCCTTATTTTTTCCACTCGGCCTAGGTTTGTTTTCACCCACTAAAGTTGTGTTTTCACTCTTCCCATCTCTCTCACTCTCTTTTTCTAGATTCAATTCTGTTTTTTGTCTAGACTCATTCACAATCTGTTGTGGTGTCATAGGACTCAAGATTATATCCGTGTTATTCCAATTGAATTGATATTTGTTTGCTCTCCCATTGTGTATAGTTTTCTTGTCGAACTTCCAAGGCATTCCCAATAGCATGTGGCAAACTGTCATGGGAACCGGATCACACTCAATTTTATCCTTGTATGGTCCAATCTAAAATTCCACTCTCACAATATGGCACACCTTGATTTCTTCTTTGTCACTCAACCATTGAATATTATATAGGTGTGGGTGTGGAATATATCTTAACTTGAGCTTTGCACATAAATCCTTGCTTGCTAAACTTTTGTAACTCCCTCCATCAATGATCACCTTGCAAGTCATTTGAGAACCAACAATTGCTTTAGTTTGAAATAAATTTCATCTTTGGCTCTCGTCACCTGGAATAACACTCAAAGCTTGTGTGCAAACAATAGTTGGATAATTTGTAGCATAGGCATCATAGGACCATCTTCATCATCATATGTATCATCCTCATTAGGATCAACATCATCTCCAAAGTCTCATACACATCATCAGCATTGATAATCATGATTTTTCTTGTTAGGAATCTCTCTTAAGATGCCTTTTTCCTCCACATGTATGACATGTCATGTCTCTATTTCGTGGTGTAGGTATAGAACCACAAGAACCCAAAGCTTGTGTTGATATTTTCCTTGTACTAGGTGTTGCACTCTCGGGTTTTGAAGTTGTAGTACCACGGGTTGAAGAAACTTGAGGTGTAGGTGGTGTGAAAACAAAATTCTTCGATGGAAAACTCCTCCTAGCACTCAATTGCGCCTCCTCAGCCAACCTCTTTTCAGCTTCTCTTGATTGATGCAACAATTCACTCATGTTGTTATATTGCACATGCCTCACAATGCTTCTAATTTGAATTGCAATGCGGACAAAAATCTTTGCATTGTCTGTTCTGGCTCCTCTCTAACCCGAGCTGTTTGGAGTATCAATTCCATATCCTTGTAATATGCATCCACAAATTTTGTACCTTGCTTCAATTGTTGTAGCTTGTCATAGAGAGTTCTAATATAGTTCTTGGGAACAAATCTTTCTCTTAGCAATTGCTTCATCTCTCTCCACGTATTAATTTTTGGATCCTCAAGTTCTTCCCTCAACCTTGTAATGTCATCTCACCACAACAAAGCATAGCCATCAAATCTCGAAGATGCAAGCTTTACCTTCCTCTCCTTGGTATATTCATGTAATCTCCATAACTTCTCAATTTTTAGCTCCCACATCAAGTATTCTTCCACATCTTCAGTATCACAAGTGAGACTAGGAATAGAGAATTTTGGTTTTCCCAATCCATCATCCTATCTATTGTTTTCCATAGGAAATCTCCTTGCAAATCCTCCACGGCCTCCTTGCACATTGCCTCGGCCATCATCCATATCAGCAGCATTAGGAGCATTAGGTGAGCTCTTTGTTGTTGTTGTACTAAAGTTTTCAAATTGGCAAGCTGTCTTGTCAAATTTGCCACATACTCTTGCCAAATATCAAAAGTTCTTGTGTAGCTGCAGCTTAAATTTTGAGGTCCATATTCCTCAACTCTTCTCTCAACGAGTCATCACTCTTGTCCACCTCATTAGTAATCCTCTTGTAAAGTGTATCTCTCAAAGCTTCATACTCATTCCATCTAACCACCTCATCTGGTTTCTTCTTAACATGTCCATCAACATCACTAGAAGTACTCATGATTAATCTGTTAGTAACAAAATAATCAATGGTTGTGGTGTTCTCTCACAACTCACTCAAAACCAGCAAAGAAGATGTATCTCACCGTTCCAAAGTGAATAGGATTTACTTACCGCATGTAGCAATGAAAAGTGTACCAAATGTGAGAAGATAATAACCAGGGTATCAAGTATCACAAGACAAAACAGGATATTTGGTGGGGCTTGGTTGGGAATCCTAACAACACCAAAATAGCAACTCCTATTTACTGTCTAATGTGATAAAATTTCACTAAGGAAACACACACACTCTAGAGACAAATGGGGCTTAGCACTAGCAAATACTCTATGAAACAGTTACAAGATTGCTCAAATAATGTCCACAAAAATATCCAAGATATGATGTATAAAGATCCACTAGTGATATAGTAATGGCTCGGTCTCTTTTGTTTTTTCTTTCTTTCTATTCTATTATACTATTTCTCTTTTTTATTTTTTTTATACTTTTCAATGGCCTATGAATCAACTAGGAGCAATAAGTAGAAGAAAACAGAAATTATGGACAAGAATTGATCAAATTGAGCAGCATGTTAGAGCAATAAAAACAGCTAGTCTTTGGGTAGGTTCCTAAATATTTGCTGTAGGTAGGCTATGGCTAGGCTTAACAAAGATTAGAACAGATTACCTTGAGAGAAAACAGGAAGAAAATAAAGGGAAACTAAGAAAAACAGAGAGAAAACGAGGGAAAAAGACTCATGGCAGAGAAAACACCGTTTTTGTGCGTACGGCAGCAAAACGGCGCAAAAAAATCTGCCCGGCAGAGGAGTGCATGCGGGTGTGTGCCTGTTGTGGGCGTGGAAGCGAAACGCGGGAAAATTGTACCACTGCAGAGACGTGTGCGGGCGCGTGTGGCGTGGTGACGTTTCACACTAGCAAACACGCACTTTTTGTACCGTGGCAGCGAGACCGAGTTGGACTAGAAGTGGGTGCGCGCGTGTGGCAGCAACAAAACCAAAATGCGTCAAGGCAGGGTTCGGATTCGATTCCGAGTGGAGCAAGGAGCTTGCGCGTAGAAGCAAAACTGTCCAAAACGCATGCACGACAGCGTATGAAAACAATCTGATAGGGGCTAGGAGCAATGCACGCAACACTTGTGGAAAATTTCTGCCCAACCCAATGGAACCAATGAATCTGAGTGTGGCTAGGACAACAAGCTAGGCCGTCCTAGAGAGAGTTTTTAAGTTCCAAACCATGGTAGAATCAACCCCAACTCGGGGGAACATCAATCAACTCGCAGCACACTATTTTTTTTGAATAGTTTTCGATATAGATGAAAAAAAATGAACTAGATGAACCCTAAGCCTAATTAGATGAAAATCGTCGTCACTTTAACATGGAGATGATTCCAAATGTTTTATGTGTGATATGGATACTGAAGAGACCCTAGAGCACATGTTTTTTAGATGCCACTTCAGTCTGAGCTATTGGAACTGTCTTGACATTCATTGGTCCAATGCTGGTGATAGACTCCTTATGATTTCTCAAGCTAAGGGTGTTTGGAATAAACCAGTGTTTATGGAAGTAATAATTACTACTTGGTGGGGCTTTTCGAAAAAGAGAAACAAGTTTTTTTTAAGGTTTTCCACCCTCCTTGTCCTCTTGGAGAGAGAGATTCAAGGATGATTTCACTCTGCTTTGTCATAGGACTAAGTCCTCTCTCCACCCCTTTATTAAATCTTTTGTAATAAACCTATAAGTAGTTCTTCTACAGGGATCCCCCTGCTTGTATAGCCTGTAAATTTTGTAATCCCCTTTCTTTATCAATAAAGAAGCAGTAGGAGCCTTTCCTACTGTTATAAAGCTTCAAAAAATAGATGTAAACTAAAAACAGAAAAACAGGAACACAAATCAACAAGAAACAACAACTAGTAGCAGCTAATTGGTGTTGATCTAGGCTCTGGCAAATCTAAACCTAATATTTGTGTGTGCCTTTTTCTGGATAGGAAACAAAAACAACTAGACTATGGATGAAATTTTCTCACCGAGTACACCCGAGAATCTGATACCAAGATGATATGGGATGGCCCGATCTTCTCTTGTGAGCTCTCTCAAAAATATGGTGGATGTTTTGTGGATTATAAATAACTAGTGCTACACTAAGAACTCTCCTTGGATAATCCCTATTGTCAATGCAACAACAATCAACCCCTTTGGATATTCTCAACTACACACTCTTGCACATGCAATCAAAGATCACCAGTGGTCCTGTATCCACTTATTCCCAGTGGAACAACAAGATACCACACAACTTTGCAATGGTTACTTCAAGATGAATGCTTAGCAGCAATACAATCTAGAGGCTAGGGTTTTTGGTTTCAACTTGTTCTACTCAACCACACACAGGTGGGAACTATTTAAAGGAGAGGGGTGCGGATACAAGGGGTCTTGCGCAAGAACACCTATCCCAACTCGACTAGGACTCCTACTTGGACTGTAAGATGGATACAAACCGACCCTAGGGGGATTCGGCCTTTCGTACTTGGGGTAGGATTATCAACTATGGCACATTGATCTTCAATGGGACACCCTTCTCATGTTTCCTTACTTACTCATTGGTGGAAAACATTCTTGGACTTATTTTCCACACTTGTACTATTGTTTTCTCCACGTGTATATTTTTTTTCCACACTTGTATTGTTATTATCACCACTTGTACGCTTGTTTTCTAGCATCTCTAGCATGTTTTCCAGCTCCTCCTTGTTGTTTTCCACCTCCATGTTTGTGTTATTAGTAACCCTGATCATACATAAATTCATAGACTTAGGCAGTATAAAATTCTCACTATCACAAACGTCATATTCAATAAGGAGTGAATTCACATGTTGTTGTAATAACTTGGACATTGATCTTGTTATTGGCCCAAGCCTTATTTCATCATGCTTTTCTTGGATAACAACCTCCTTGTGTGGTAAAGAACTAGGGATGTCCTCATCAGTGATGTTGTTAATTTCTCTACAATCTACACACATGCTCCAAGTACCATCTTTCTTAGGAACTAAAATAACAAGAACAACACAAGGAGATAATCTTATGCGAATATAACCTTTGTCAAGAAACTCGTTGTCGCACCCGGACTTCTAGGGGATACTCACAGTCCGTTAAACAGTAGATAAATGGCTTACGGGGCATACCGGCACCCGCATCTCAATATGAGAAGGCCAACACGTAAACGTGTGACAACCATTTTCTACTATTCATCGTCTGCGCAAACCATCCCATAGAAATCCAGATACTTCCATTGACGTACTTCATAACATACACACATGGTACGTCAACGGCATTTGAACAATGGGTATCACAACAGATCTCTACGACACAAAAGATTGAAATAAGTTGCAAATAGCTCTCACTAGAGCAGAGATAGCAAATACAATCATCTAGAGGACACATGTCCCAACATATCATCATTACAACACAGCGGAAGCATCCAAAATGTCTGAGTACAGACAAGATCCAAATATGCTTAAGAAGCCGGAAACGAAAAGACGGAGCCCATCCACGATGTCTCGGATCCTGCCCGGGTCCGCTATCTACTCGTCAGCAGCCTCGTCATACTCCACGTAGTAGCCATCACGGGGATCCTCGGAAACGTAGTCTGCGGAAACCACAGCCCCAAAGGGGTCAGTACATAAACGTACTGGCAAGCAAGACTCACAATTCACCAAAGTGTACCCCACAACATCAAGCACAGATGCTTTGGGTTCAACGGAAGAAAGGGTGATACAAAAGATGCGGCAGCGGGCTGCACTAACCAACTACAGAAACATACTACAACTTCCGGCTAACAGAAAGGGGATAAGATAGCGTATCGTAACCAACTACCAACTAACTCCAAACAAACCCATCCTGGATCTCGCCCCTTATCCAAAGAAGCAATCCGAGGATAACTCACATAGTTGGATTAATGATGGGTCAAGTTATTGTGTCAATAAGACTATTACTAGTCAAGTTATCATTAGTTAGGTGTAAGTTGTTCTGAGTACTTGTTAGCCAGTACTTTCACCAAGTCATCCATAACCGCGGAAAACACGGCTTCTCGAGAAGATTTATCCCTGCAGGGGTGCACCAATTTGGCCGTACACGTAAGAATAACCCGCCAGATGGAATGGCCTTTCCACCAAGCGGGGCACTCAACACAACTCAACTCTTCTCCGCATCAAGCCCAAAGAACCCCGTGCAATTGAGCGCACGGCTAATCAAGCCCCACGAAGAAAAGGGGACCCTCATAGCACTCTAAGAACGTGTCTCCCTAAATGCCGACTACAAAAGTTCCACCCTGGCGCCAAGGGTTCGCACCTGCATATGCATGCGGCAAATGGAAAACCCGAACTAAATGAGGCGATTTGGACGAGATGTGAATCGAATCAAATTGAGGGGGGCGCCCATACACGCTTCCCACATGCGGTTAGTGCGCTCATCATGGATCAGTAGACAAGTTCCTAATTAGGGTCGACACTAGCAGGCCTCAAAACCACGCCGGGCCTCCTGCCGGTGCCTTATCATCAAATTATTATTACCTCAAAATTAACAGGTTGTTGTTTAACACCGAGCCCCAGAACATGATAGAAATATAGTAACAGAAAGTAACGCGCAGCAGACTCGAGCAAAAACAACCCTAAGCATGCTAGTAAGACACGGGCAACAAGCAACGGGGTGATAGGTATGGAGGTGAGGCTATATCAGGGTTTAAAGGATAACATGTGATAGGATCGAACAAAAGCAACGATTCATAGGGCTAGCAGAATAGACAACGGAAAGTATCGGTATCCAATGGTGAAAGGAACACAATGGTTCATGTGAGTGAATACTTGCATGCAAACTAAGCAGCCTGGTACTGAGCTAGATCCTCAGAATGGGTGTCGTAAGTATCGTCTGTCTCAGCGTCGTCGTCTATTCGAGAAGAAGCAAACAAACAACGCAGAGAGACAAACAATCAATAACATGGCATAGTGCACAATCTTGGGATGATGCATGGCAATTTAATTGATGCATCAAAATAAACTAGTTGACATGGTAACAACATGATTAAATGGACCCACGTGCAATTTGAGTTGCATATGAAAAGCCCATCAATTAAGGTTGGAATAATTGTTTTACAACTAATCAACATGTGAAAGTGGATTAGCATGATGCATGGATGAGGAAAACAGGAAAATAACAACAATAGAAACCATTGAAATAAGGTTTACCAAATTTGGAATTTTATTTGTTAAGTTTTGGAATTTTTGGTTCCTTAAGGGTGTCACGAAACATTTGTTGTTTTCACCAATTTAAATTGTCCAAAATAGATAACAAAGTTCATATTTGGAAAGAACACAAAATTTTAGGTGGATTACATGTTTCACTTGTTGAAAAAGGATTTAGGATAAATTAATTATGAATTAAACAAGTTTAAACAAGATTTAAATGAATTTATTTCAATTAGGAATTTATTTGAATTTGTATTTGTTCAAAACATTAAACCAAATTCATATTTGAAAAGATTATACTTTTATGGTTTGAAAACATATTTTATAGTTTCAAAAATAATTCAAGTTGAGCAAGTTATGAATTTAGCAAATTTAAATGATTTAAACAAGGTTTAAATTACTTAACCAATTTTAATTATTCAAAACATGAAAAAAAATTATATTTGGAAAGGTGGTTTAATTTAGCATGGAAAACATATTTTATTTGTTGAAAAAGGATTTAAAATGAGCAAGTTATTAATTTGACAATTTTAAATGCATTAATTAAGAAACAGTTGTTTTCAGCAATTTAAATTATTCAAAAAATCAAACAAAGTTGATATTTGCAAAGTTCATCAAAAATTTAATGGAAAACATATTTAGTTTGTTGAATTTGAAATTTTTATGCCCAAGTTATGAATTTTGCAAAATTAAATGAATTAAACAAGGATTCAAATATTTCACCAATTTAAAATATTCAAAACAGTAAACAAAATTTATATTTAGGTAGAGAATTCAATTTGGTATTGAAAACATATTTAAAAAGTTGAAATTGGAGTTGGGATGATTTAGTTATGCATTTTTATATTTTTGGTATTAATCTGCCATTTTAATTAATAGCTAGGGAGTTAGAAAATAATTACAGGGACCTAGATAAAAGCTGGCAGGGACCTAGGTGTGATTAGGACTTTGTGCTGGGCTTAGAAAATAAAGTGGCAAAAAAGGGGTGTAAACCGCGGGGGGTGGGATTCGATCCCGAGCCCTCCCGCTGCGCGCGTTGGTTCTGTTACCACTGCGGTAGCTGCAAGTTCTTGTCAGGTAAGGACTAGGGGGGGTTAACCTTCAGACCGTGCGGGGTTTTTTTAATTGAACTGAAATTCAGTCGCCTGCAGATCGACAGGGAGGAAAGCCGCCGGCGGACGTTGCTGCTCGCGGCTCGCCGAAGGACGTGTGCGTGCTAGGGCCGTGTGCGTGGTGCTCGCGGGCCCGTGCACGTGACAGAGAGTGGTGATGCAGCGAGAGGGAGGAGGGGAGGGAGTAGCGAGGCGCTCACCGAGGGGAAGGGGAGCAGACGACGGTGCAGAGGTGGTCGCCGGCAAAAACTGCACGGCGGTGGCGACTCGGAGGTGCTCGTGCCTGGCTGCGGTGTCGAGGTGGACGAGGAGGGCATGGGGAATCCATTCCCGCGGCTGGCCATCGAGGAGGGGAGCCCTAACGGCGGCGATCACCGGAAGGGGAGGAGAAGTGGGTGCGGTTTCAGTAGTTGGGTGCAGAGAGAAAGAGAGCAGAGGGGAGGAGATGGAAGAAGGGAAAATGGAGGCGGGGAGAGAGGAGGGGGATGGGTTAGGGCAGAGGGGAGAGAACCCTAGGGTTTATAGGGAGGGGGAAGGTGCTGCTGTCCGTTGTTTCTCCTCTGAACTGACGTGGAAGCGCTCAGATTCGAGCCGTACAGAGGAAGAAGAACGAGGGGGTATGGGCCTGGGGAGAGGAGATGGTGGGCTGGGCCTGCCCCTCTCTCCCTTGAACCGTTTTATTTGTTTTTTTATTTTTTGTTGCTGCTGTTTTTTTTGGCTGAAAAAGGAATAGAAAGAAAAGAGGATAGTTTTAGGTTAGAAAAAATTAGGTAAAATTTGTATTTGATTAAGTTTGGTAACAGCACCAAAATGCAACTGTTGTTTTACAAAATGTTTGAAATATGTTGCTGTTTGCATTTTTATTTGAATTTGATTTAAATCAATATTAATTGAATAATTGAACTTAGCAATTTAAAAGTTTTTAAATTCAAGTTTATTTGGAACAAATTGATTGGAGTGTTTTGTTTCATTAATTTCAAATGGTTGCTGTTTGGAAAATGCAATTGAATTTGAATGTAATTTGAATGAATTTTGAATATTAAATGAAATATTGAAAGCAATAATTTAAATAGTTTGAACCTTAGTTTAATGGAAACAAATGATGGAAGTGTTTTGTCATTTTCATTATTTTCAAAAGGGTTGCTGTTTTGGAAATTAATTGAATTTGAAAATGGTTTGGTGTTAAATGAATTATTGATTAGAAATAAATCAACAGTTTTGAAATCACAACTTTAACGGAAACAATTGATTGTTTTGATTTGAAATATTCATTTGGAAAATTGTAACATCACAAGTATGAAACAAAATATTTGAATTTGGTTTGAAAATTCAAATAGAAAACAAGTGAAAACAAGGGAAAACAGAGGAAAACAAATGGAAAACAAGCAAAACAAATGCAATGAACATGATGTCATGATGCAAAACATAAAATAACATGGAGCAAACATTCTAATGGCTATTTTTCATACTTGGGATGTTACAAAACGCCCCCCCCCCCCCTTGAAGGAATCGCGCCCCGAGATTCCTACTGAGAAAAGAAAAGGTCCGGATACTTCTTGCGAAGATCCTCTTGAGCTGTGACACGTGAAACACATCGTGCACCTTGGATAGTTTTTCTGGAATTTCAAGACGATAGGCATCCCTGGCAACTCTTCTGGAAAGACGTCAGGGAATTCGCAAACCACCAGAACATTTTCGAGTAAAGATAGAGGTTCTGTATCGAGGGTGTATAGCTGAATGGAACTTGACTCATTTGGAGAATAGACTATCTGGCCAGAAGGGTGGAACAGAGTTATTTATTAGACGCCGGTAGAAGAACTGAAATGGGAAACAACAACAAGGTTTCAACGGGCGAAAAGGATGTTGAGAAGAACAGGATATCGAAGCAACATCGAGAAACACGAGACCAAAACACTCCTGAGCTACTACGGAAAACCCATCCGGGCTTCTAAAGGATCAATATCTACTGCTTAAGGAATAGAGGATCTGCTTCCGGGGCTTACACGCCTCCGTTCTCAATCGTGAGTAGGCAACATGATAAATCATGTCACAACCACCTCCATTCCTATGGTTAGTAGATATAACCATCCTAGAGAAACCAGAATTCGTTTAATCCTAACTTGAAAGTTTAGATGAGAATGGAAAACAACGTTGCACTTCCTTACCAGAAAAGGGAGGGTGGGTGGGGAAAGAAATAAAAGAACAGAATTCCTACTCTCACGTTTCATTTTTCCTATATAGCTACAAAATAGTTTCTAGACTCAACTGCGACCAGTAAAAGGGATCCTACAGGCAGACAGGCTCTGATACCATTTGTCGCACCCGGACTTCTAGGGGATACTCACAGTCCGTTAAACAGTAGATAAATGGCTTACGGGGCATACCGGCACCCGCATCTCAATATGAGCAGGCAAACACGTAAACGTGTGACAACCATTTTCTACTATTCATCGTCTGCGCAAACCATCCCATAGAAATCCAGATACTTCCATTGACGTACTTCATAACATACACACATGGTACGTCACCGGCATTTGAACAATGGGTATCACAACAGATCTCTACGACACAAAAGATTGAAATAAGTTGCAAATAGCTCTCACTAGAGCAGAGATAGCAAATACAATCATCCAGAGGACACATGTCCCAACATATCATCATTACAACACAGCGGAAGCATCCAAAATGTCTGAGTACAGACAAGATCCAAATAGGCTTAAGAAGCCGGAAACGAAAAGACGGAGCCCATCCACGATGTCTCGGATCCTGCCCGGGTCCGCTATCTACTCGTCAGCAGCCTCGTCATACTACACGTAGTAGCCATCACGGGGATCCTCGGAAACGTAGTCTGCGGAAACCACAGCCCCAAAGGGGTCAGTACATAAACGTACTGGCAAGCAAGACTCACAATTCACCAAAGTGTACCCCACAACATCAAGCACAGATGCTTTGGGTTCAACGGAAGAAAGGGTGATACAAAAGATGCGGCAGCGGGCTGCACTAACGAACTACAGAAACATACTACAACTTCCGGCTAACAGAAAGGGGATAAGATAGCGTATCGTAACCAACTACCAACTAACTCCAAACAAACCCATCCTGGATCTCGCCCCTTATCCAAAGAAGCAATCCGAGGATAACTCACACAGTTGGATTAATGATGGGTCAAGTTATTATGTCAATAAGACTATTACTAGTCAAGTTATCATTAGTTAGGTGTAAGTTGTTCTGAGTACTTGTTAGCCAGTACTTTCACCAAGTCATCCATAACCGCGGAAAACACGGCTTCTCGAGAAGATTTATCCCTGCAGGGGTGCACCAATTTGGCCGTACACGTAAGAATAACCCGCCAGATGGAATGGCCTTTCCACCAAGCGGGGCACTCAACACAACTCACTCTCTCCGCATCAAGCCCAAAGAACCCCGTGCAATTGAGCGCACGGCTAATCAAGCCCCACGAAGAAAAGGGGACCCTCATAGCACTCTAAGAACGTGTCTCCCTAAATGCCGACTACAAAAGTTCCACCCTGGCACCAAGGGTTCGCACCTGCATATGCATGCGGCAAATGGAAAACCCGAACTAAATGAGGCGATTTGGACGAGATGCGAATCGAATCAAATTGAGGGGGGCGCCCATACACGCTTCCCACTTGCGGTTAGTGCGCTCATCATGGATCAGTAGACAAGACCCTTTTCCTAATTAGGGTCGACACTAGCAGGCCTCAAAACCACGCCGGGCCTCCTGCCGGTGCCTTATCATCAAATTATTATTACCTCAAAATTAACAGGTTGTTGTTTAACACCGAGCCCCAGAACATGATAGAAATATAGTAACAGAAAGTAACGGGCAGCAGACTCGAGCAAAAACAACCCTAAGCATGCTAGTAAGACACGGGCAACAAGCAACGGGGTGATAGGTATGGAGGTGAGGCTATATCAGGGTTTAAAGGATAACATGTGATAGGATCGAACAGAAGCAACGATTCATAAGGGCTAGCAGAATAGATAACGGAAAGTATCGGTATCCAATGGTGAAAGGAACACAATGGTTCATGTGAGTGAATACTTGCCTGCAAACTCAGCAGCCTTGTACTGAGCTAGATCCTCAGAAGGGGTCTCGTAAGTATCGTCTGTCTCAACGTCGTCGTCTATTCGAGAAGAAGCAAACAAACAACACAGAGAGACAAACAATCAATAACATGGCATAGTGCACAAACTTGGGATGATGCATGGCAATTTAATTGATGCATCAAAATAAACTAGTTGGCATGGTAACAACATGATTAAATGGACCCACATGCAATTTGAGTTGCATATGAAAAGCCCATCAGTTAACGTTGGAATAATTGTTTTACAACTAATCAACATGTGAAAGTGGATTAGCATGATGCATGGATGAGGAAAACAGGAAAATAACAACAATAGAAACCATTGAAATAAGGTTTACCAAATTTGGAATTTTATTTGTTAAGTTTTGGAATTTTTGGTTCCTTAAGGGTGTCACACAAACATTTGTTGTTTTCACCAATTTAAATTGTCCAAAATAGATAACAAAGTTCATATTTGGAAAGAACACAAAATTTTAGGTGGATTACATGTTTCACTTGTTGAAAAAGGATTTAGGATAAATTAATTATGAATTAAACAAGTTTAAACAAGATTTAAATGAATTTAATTCAATTAGGAATTTATTTGAATTTGTATTTGTTCAAAACATTAGACCAAATTCATATTTGAAAAGATTATACTTTTATGGTTTGAAAACATATTTTATAGTTTCAAAAATAATTCAAGTTGAGCAAGTTATGAATTTAGCAAATTTAAATGATTTAAACAAGGTTTAAATTACTTAACCAATTTTAATTATTCAAAACATGAAACAAAGTTTATATTTGGAAAGGTGGTTTAATTTAGCATGGAAAACATATTTTATTTGTTGAAAAAGGATTTAAAATGAGCAAGTTATTAATTTGACAATTTTAAATGCATTAATTAAGAAACAGTTGTTTTCAGCAATTTAAATTATTCAAAACGGAAAACAAAGTTGATATTTGCAAAGTTCATGAAAAATTGAATGGAAAACATATTTAGTTTGTTGAATTTGGAATTTTTATGCCCAAGTTATGAATTTTGCAAAATTAAATGAATTAAACAAGGATTCAAATATTTCACCAATTTAAAATATTCAAAACAGTAAACAAAATTTATATTTAGGTAGAGAATTCAATTTGGTATTGAAAACATATTTAAAAAGTTGAAATTGGAGTTGGGATGATTTAGTTATGCATTTTTATATTTTTGGTATTAATCTGCCATTTTAATTAATAGCTAGGGAGTTAGAAAATAATTACGGGGACCTAGATAAAAGCTGGCAGGGACCTGGGTGTGATTAGGACTTTGTGCTAGGCTTATAAAATAAAGTGGCAAAAAAGGGTGTAAACCGCGGGGGGTGGGATTCGATCCCGAGCCCTCCCGCTGCGCGCGTTGGTTCTGTTACCACTGCGGTAGCTGCAAGTTCTTGTCAGGTAAGGACTAGGGGGGTTAACCTTCAGACCGTGCGGGTTTTTTTTAACTGAACTGAAATTCAGTCGCCTGTAGATCGACAGGGAGGAAAGCCGCCGGCGGACGTTGCTGCTCGCGGCTCGCCGGAGGACGTGTGCGTGCTAGGGCCGTGTGCGTGGTGCTCGCGGGCTCGTGCACGTGACAGAGAGTGGTGATGCAGCGAGAGGGAGGAGGGGAGGGAGTAGCAAGGCGCTCACCGAGGGGAAGGGGAGCAGACGACGGTGCAGAGGTGGTCGCCGGCGAAAACTGCACGGCGGCGGCGACTCGGAGGTGCTCGTGCCTGGCTGCGGTGTCGGGGTGGACGAGGAGGGCATGGGGAATCCATTCCCGCGGCTGGCCATCGAGGAGGGGAGCCCTAACGGCGGCGATCACCGGAAGGGGAGGAGAAGTGGGTTCGGTTTCAGTAGTTGGGTGCAGAGAGAAAGAGAGCAGAGGGGAGGAGATGGTAGAAGGGAAAATGGAGGCGGGGAGAGAGGAGGGGGATGGGTTAGGGCAGAGGGGAGAGAACCCTAGGGTTTATAGGGAGGGGGAAGGTGCTGTTGTCCGTTGTTTCTCCTCTGAACTGACGTGGAAGCGCTCAGATTCGAGTCGTACAGAGGAAGAAGAACGAGGGGGTATGGGCCTGGGGAGAGGAGATGGTGGGCTGGGCCTGCCCCTCTCTCCCTTGAACCGTTTTATTTTTTTATTTTTTTTGTTGCTGCTGTTTTTTTTTTGGCTGAAAAAGGAATAGAAAGAAAAGAGGATAGTTTTAGGTTAGAAAAAATTAGGTAAAATTTGTATTTGATTAAGTTTGGTAAAAGCACCAAAATGCAACTGTTTTTTTACAAAATGTTTGAAATATGTTGATGTTTGCATTTTTATTTGAATTTGATTGAAATCAATATTAATTGAATAATTGAACTTAGCAATTTAAAAGTTTATAATTCAAGTTTATTTGGAACAAATTGATTGGAGTGTTTTGTTTCATTAATTTCAAATGGTTGCTGTTTGGAAAATGCAATTGAATTTGAATGTAATTTGAATGAATTTTGAATATTAAGTGAAATATTGAAAGCAATAATTTAAATAGTTTGAACCTTAGTTTAATGGAAAAAAATGATGGAAGTGTTTTGTCATTTTCATAATTTTCAAAAGGGTTGCTGTTTTGGAAATTAATTGAATTTGAAAATGGTTTGGTGTTAAATGAATTATTGATTAGAAATAAATCAACAGTTTTGAAATCACAAATTTAATGGAAACAATTGATTGTTTTGATTTGAAATATTCATTTGGAAAATTGTAACATCACAAGTATGAAACAAAATATTTGAATTTGGTTTGAAAATTCAAATAGAAAACAAGGGAAAACAGAGGAAAACAAATGGAAAACAAGCAAAACAAATGCAGTGAACATGATGTCATGATGCAAAACATAAAATAACAAGGAGCAAACATTCTAATGGCTATTTTTCATACTTGGGATGTTACACTCGTGTACTTGTTTCTGAATTTCTTTCGTCTCTTGGGGATTTGTCCTGTAGGGGGCTCGGTTTGGCAATGTCGCTCCAGGTATCAAATCAGTTTGGTGCTCAATGCCAAGCAATGTTGGCAGCCCTGCTAGTACCTCCTGTGGAAACACATCATCAAACTCATGTAATACATTAGAAACACCAATAGGAAGAGGAGTCATGTCATTAGAAACGAAAATTTCTCCCTTGTGCATGAGCACTATAGGAAGCAAACTAGGATCCTCATTAAATTCTCTCAAGTCCTCTTTGGTGGCTAACATACATAATAGGCTCACTCTCTCACATTTAATTTTACCACTCAGCTTGTTTTTATTATTTTCACACATAGAAGTAGTGCTCTCTTGTTTTTCCACTCTCTCACTCTCCTTCTCTAGATTTACTTCGGTTTTTTGAGGAGACTCATTTACAATCTGTTGTGGTGTCATATTTCGAGCGGTGAAGATGACACTGCCACGGAGGGAGATTACCACAGCCTGAAGTCACTGTAAGGCCAAATGAAGTCTTGGACGAATTATACAAGTTATTACTTCATTATTTTCGTCCAAGTACTTTTATAGGTGATGCACCACCTCATTAGGCCCCGTTTGTTTCTAGATTTTTTTCAGGGATTGGTGGGGATAATCCGTGCCTAATCTCGAATCCCCACATCTCATCAAAAGCCATTTGTTTCTAGAGTATTTGATTGGTATTATTCCCACATTTCCCTAGAATTTCCCAAACTCTAGTGTATTTTCTTCTATACGAAATACACTACCTCTACCTAGTGGATTGGAGATTTGATGGGATTGGGTGCAGGCGGAGGTTTCACCCAATCACTGTGGGGATTATCCCCACTAATCGTCTAAAAATCACTAGAAACAAACATGGCCTTATGGGGCTAGGCCCATGTATTTTCGCCATATCCCTTGGTGGCTAGATGGAATGGGTTGGGTTGCATCGCGGGGGGTGGGTGGGTTGTTCGTATCTAGTGTGGAGCACCATGGTGTCGAGTACAAGCGAGTAGGAAAGAGTAGTGGCGAGGCTAGGTGTTAGCTACGGGATGGTTGACCCCACAACTTTTCAGCAAAATAGTCTAAATATACTATACGATTCCTGTTTATTATGAAAAAAAATCAAAAATTGATACTAAACCCACAGAATTACGAGGCTGCCTTCGCCGCTGGGATGGAAAAAATATTCCTTCATTTATGTTTCACCCATGGAAGATTCCTTCGTTCCTTTGGCCCTGTCCCCCAGCCTCACGTTGACGTCAGTCTAATTTGATGGGAATTTATAGGCGAATGCTTATTTTGCCCGTCAACCTCTCCCCCAACCCCGCGTGGACTCTATCAACAAAAAACCCACATGGACGTTAGTCTAATTTGATGGGAATTTATAGGCGAAGGCCTAGCATCAAGCAGATGATCAAAGAGGTATATACAGTTTTGGTACCACAACTTGCATCCGATGTGCAGTTTAGTCACACATGTTGCAAAACGTGCAAGGGTAGTACCGCAACTTGTTTAGCCGGGATTAATTAGTCACTTTGGTCCTAATCATGCTACGTCAGATGCTGACTAGACGATATATTTGCACTTAAGTCCAGGAGAGAAGAAGAAATATTTTTCCCGAATCCTCCATGTGTGGCAGTTAGGATTTAATAAAACATTTGCACTTCAGTCTACAATATCCGGGATTGGTTATTTCTTTTCTATTCCTTCCTGTTTCGTTGGAAGCAGAACGGCAGGAGTTGGCGGCGGCTACCTCGAGCAATCCATCTGTACGGGCGTTTCTGTGCCCCAGCCGGGGACATGCGGTACCGGCAGCAAGAAGAAGACCCGCCGGCGTACAATAAGGCGATTCTTCTCTCCCGAAGCTAGTTTTTCCTGTTGGCTGCAGTGGGTGTTGGTAGGGTTAAAGTGGGCACATGATCGGCATTGATTTAGGGTTTAGAAGCCATAAAATTAGTGATAAGGGGTAGCCCGATCTTCTCAGTGAACTCTCTTGATAATTTGATAACCAATGTGATACCTCGCTCTCTCCTTTGGCTAAACCCTGTTACCAATTGCAACAGCACTTAACCCCTTCGGATATTCGAGACTCCACACTCTTGCACACGTAGCCACCGACTACAAGTGGTCCTGTTTCTCCTTATTCCCAGCGGAACAGCAGAATACACTCAGATTTGCAAAGGTATGATGATTCAAGATGAATGCTTCAAGCAATACAATCTAGAAGTCTAGGGTTTTTGTTTTAACGTAGTCTAACCTAACCTATGCGCCCCAAGGGGTATATATGAGGGGTGGGGTGCGGCCACAAGGCATATTGCGCAAGCAACACCCACCAACCCGAATAGGAACCCAACATGGGTCTAGTTTTGGACTTGGACTCAACCACAATAGATACAAACCGACCCATGCTAGGGGATGCGGCCATAATGGTATACAAACCATGCTTTATACTAATTGGACTCTATATTGGCGCATTGATATCCTTTGTGGGCGCCCTCCTCTTGTTATGTCCCTCCATGAGTGTGGAATAACAATCTAGCACATGTTTTCCACACTTGTAGAATTGTTTTCACCATGATCAACATTTGTTTGTAGCTCCTCTCCATCCATTTGCATCATCTCTCCTTGTTCTCCCTCCTTAATGCTTGTGTTATCAACAAACCTAAGAATTAAAACATGCAAGGATTTAGGTAGTATAAAGTTCTCATAATCACAAATGTTGTACTCAAGTAGGAGTGAATTCACCTGTTGTTGTAATAATTTAGTCCTTGATCTTGTCATAGGACCAATCCTCACTTCATCATTCTTTGTAGGAATATCATGTGAAATAATAGGTGAAACACTAGGGATGTCCTCATCATCCTCCCCCCCTTGAAAAGCCTTGATGTCCTCGTCAAGGTCATCACCATGATATGGTGTCAAATCAGCAACATTGAAGGAATTACTCACTCCAAACTCATCAATTGGAAGATCTATCTTGTATGCATTGTCATTTATTTTTGCAATCACTTTGTAAGGACCATCACCTCTTGGCAATAATTTTGATTTCGTTAGCTTAGGGAACCTATCCTTCCGAAAGTGCACCCATACCAAATCTCCCTCTTGAAAAATAACTTCCTTCCTCTTTTGATTTCTCTTTTGAGCTACATATTTCCCTTTCTTCTCAATAGCATCCATTGTCTTCTCATGTATCTTCCTCACAAAATCAGCCCTTTTAGATGCATCCATATTAGTTCTCTCTTGAATTGGAAGTGGTAACAAGTCAAGGGGTGTAGTAGGCCGAAATCCATAAACCACCTCAAAGGGACAAAAATTAGTGGTTGAATGCACAGCCCTATTATAAGCAAACTCCACATGTGGCAAGCAATCTTCCCACTCCCTCAAATTCTTCTTGATCATGCTTCTCAACAATGTAGACAATGTCCTATTCACAACTTCAGTTTGCCCATCAGTTTGGGGGTGGCAAGTAGTGGAGAATAACAATTTAGTTCCAAGCTTCCCCCATAGTGTCTTCCAAAAGTAGCTCATAAACTTGACATCTCTATCAGAAACAATTGTTCTTGGCACACCATGTAATCTCACAATTTCTCTAAAGAACAAATTGGCAATGTGAGAAGCATCATCACTCTTATGACAAGCAATGAAGTGTGCCATCTTGGAAAATCTGTCCACAACTACAAAGATGGAATCATGGCCTCTCTTTGTTCTTGGCAAACCCAACACGAAATCCATAATAATATCCTCCCATGGTGTACTTGGTGATGGTAATGGTGTGTACAAACCGTGGGGCTTCAACTTGGATTTTGCCTTATTGCATGTAATGCATCTTTGCACCAATCTATACACATCTCTTCTCATATGTGACCAATAAAAATTTTCAGCCAACATGAGCAATGTTTTCTCTCTTCCAAGGTGTCCCATTAAACCTCCACTATGAGATTCCTGTAATAAGAATAAACTCAAAGAACACTCGAGAATACATAATTTGTTAGCTCTAAACAAGTATCCATCATGTATATGAAATTTATCCCATGCCTTAACATTAGAACATTTATTAAATGGCATAGAAAATTCTTTATTATTAGCATATAGCTCTCTAATACCCTCCAAACCCGAGACCTTGATCTCTAAATTAGAAAGTAACATGTTTTTCCTTGACAAAGCATCAGCAACTACATTGTCCAATCCCTTTTTATGTTTAATTATGTATGGAAAAGACTCAATAAATTCAACCCATTTAGCATGTCTTTTATTCAAATTTGTTTGGCACTTTAAGAATTTCAATGCTTCATGATCACTATGTATAATAAATTCTTTAGGCCACAAGTAATGTTTCCACACCTCTAAAACTCTCACAAGTGCATATAATTCCTTATCATAAACAGAATAATTCAATTGTGCACGATGTCACTTTTTAGAAAAATAGGCAATAGGTTTCTTTTCTTGCATTAATACTCCTCCAATACCTATGCCACTAGCATCACACTCAATCTCAAATTGTTTGTCAAAATTAGGAAGCATTAACAAAGGGGCCGAAATCGACTTCTCTTTAATAGCATCAAAAGCAATATCTTGTTCAACTCCCCACACAAATTCTACACCCTTTTTAGTGAGTTCATTCAAAGGTGCAGCAAGTGTACTAAAATCTTTGACAAATCTTCTATAAAAACCAGCTAGTCCATTAAAACTTCTTACTTGACTCACATTAGTAGGAATAGGCCAATTTTTAATAGCTTCAACTTTTGATTCATCTACTTCAATCCCATGTTTAGAAACAACATAACCAAGAAATATGACCTTATCTTTGCCAAAAGTGCACTTTTCCAAATTACCATACAATTTATGTTCTCTTAGCACTTGCAAAACTTGTCTAATATGATCAATATGCTCATGTTCATTGTGGCTATAAATAAGAATATCATCAAAATAGACTACCACAAATTTACCAATAAAATTTCTCAAAACATGGTTCATTAATCTCATGAAAGTACTAGGTGCATTAGTCAATCCAAAAGGCATAACTAACCACTCATATAAACCAAATTTTGTTTTAAAAGCTGTTTTCCACTCATCCCCCTCTTTCATCCTAATTTGATGATAACCACTACGCAAATCAATTTTAGGGAAAATAGCACTACCACTTAATTCATCTAACATGTCTTCCAAACGTGGTATAGGATGACGATAACGAATAGTTATATTGTTAATTGCTCTACAATCTACACACATGCGCCATGTACCATCTTTTTTAGGTACTAAAATAACAGGAACAGCACAAGGAGAAAGGCTTATCCGAATGTAACCTTTATCAAGAAGCTCTTGTACTTGTTTCTGAATCTCCTTTGTTTCTTGGGGATTAGTTCTATAGGGAGCTCGGTTTGGTAATGAGGATCCTGGAATCAAATCAATTTGGTGCTCAATACCCCTCAATGGTGGCAAACCCGAGGGCACCTCCTTGGGAAAAACATCCGCAAAATCCTGCAACACATGAGAAACACCAAGAGGAATAGGGGTCATGTCAGTAGAAACTAAAATTTCTCCCTTGTGCATAAGCACTATAGGAAGCATAGTAGGATCCTCCCTAAATTCTCTCAAGTCCTCTCTAGTAGCTAGCATGCATAATAAGCTCACTCCCTCACTATTATTTTTTCCACTCGAATTGGATGCCCTATTTTCACTCACAACACTCAAATTTTCACTCTCTTTCTTTTCAACACTCTCAGGAATTTTTTGTCTAGATTCATTTACAATTTGTTGTGGTGTCATAGGTCTCAACACTATATCCTTCTCCTTCCACTTGAGTTGATAGGTATTTGCTCTCCCATGATGTATCACACTCCTATCAAATTGCCAAGGCCTCCCAAGCAACATGTGACAAACTGACATGGGCACCACATCACACTCAATGGTGTCTTTATAAGGCCCAATTTGGAATTCAACTCTCACCATGTGGGTAACCTTCATCTCTCCTTTATCACTAAGCCATTGTATATGATAAGGATGAGGGTGTGTAATGTATCTCAACTTCAATTTTGCACACAAATCTTTGCTTGCCAAATTTCTGCAACTACCACCATCATTAATAACCTTGCAAGCCAATTGGGGACCAACAATTGCTCTTGTTTGAAATAAGTTGCATCTTTGACTTTCAGGACTTGGAAGAATACTCAATGTTCTAGGTGTGCAAACAAAAGTAGGATATGTGGAAGGATATGCATCAAGAGGACCATCATCATCATCATAAGCATCCTCTTGAGAAGGATCATCGTCATCACCAGTCTCATACTCAGCATTGTCCTCATTAATAAGCATAATCTTTTTATTTGGACAATCCCTCTTGAAGTGGCCTTTACCTCCACATGTATGGCAGCTCATGTCCCTATTTCGAGCTGTAGAAGAAGTGGATCCACTTGCACTAGCTGCTGGTTGTGCTTGCCTCTTAGACATAGAGGCAGTACCTTCACTTTTTGTAGTGGAAACCCCACGGCTAGGGGTAGGTTGTGGCAATGGTGGTGAAGAAAAGGAGGACCTATTAGGAAAAGGTCTCCTTGGAGCCATAAGAGCCTCCTCGGCCAACTGTTTTTCTGTCTGCCTTGCTTGGTGCAACAATTCATTCATATCATTATATTGTGTATGTCTCACAATGCTCTTAATTTTGAATTGCAAACCTGAAAGGAACCTTTGCATATTGTGCTCAATATCCTCTCTCACTCTAGCTCTTTGCAATATCAACTCCATCTCTCTATAATAAGCATCCACAGATTTTGTACCTTGCTTCAACTGTTGCAATTTATCATACAAAGACCTCAAATAATTCTTGGGCACAAACCTATCTCTCATGATTTGCTTCATCTCCCTCCAAGTAAGAACATCAGGCTCTCTATTTCTTGCCCTTGACCTTGTAATATTATCCCACCATAGCAAAGCATAGCCATCAAAACTAGAGGAAGCAAGTTTGATTTTTCTCTCCTCATTATACTCATGCATCCTCCATAATTTTTCCATCTTGAGCTCCCACATGAGGTACTCTTCAACATCATCAGTATCAAAATTGAAGGTAGGTAGCATAAATTTTGGTTTACCAAGTCCATCATGCTCTCGGTTTGGTTCATTGACAGGAACCCTTGCTGCTTGAAAGCCACGGCCAGGAACATGATTAGCTCTACCACCTCCACGGTTAGGGGGCACAAAATTAGCCTCCCCTCCTCCTCCTCGGCATCACCAAAAGCACTCCCACCATCCTCTCGGGCAGGTAATCTTTGGTCCAATAAAGTAGCCAAGGCACCAATTCTAGTAGTCAATGTATCAAGAGAAGCTTGCATTCTATTAACTTGCTCTTGTGTACCAGCAGCTGTATCAGTCACTTGTCCAATTTGAAGGCCCAAATTCTGAACATGTGTATCCATATCCACTCCATGCTTGTCAATGAGAGTATTTAATTCAGCATGTTTAGAAGCAATAGTGGAAGTCAATTGTTCCTTCATCTCCTCCAAATCTGTCCACTCCACTTGTTCATCACCATGTTTCTTCTTAGCCTGTGTAGAAACATCACTAGGAGCAACCATGATTAATGAGTTAGTGAAATAAACAAATTGCTATGGGTTGTGGTGTTCTCTCTCAACTCACTCAAAACCAGCAAAAGAGGTGATCCTTACTGTTCCAAAGTGAATAGAAAATCTTACCACAAGTAATAGCAACTAATGTGACTTGGTGTGAAGAATAGAATACCCAGGGGTTTTTGCTCTCACAAAGGTAAAACAGGTTATATGGTGGGGCTTGGTATGGATACCTAACAATCACCAATTAACAAGTCCTATTGTTGTTTGTGAATGATACAAAAATAACACCTAGGAAACACACACCAAAATTGGAGACAAATGTGGCAAAGCAAATATATGGAGGAAATTTTGCAATGCTCTAGAAAGACACTAGCCAAGCTCAATGATAATCAGGCACAAGATTGCTCAATGTGTGGTGTCAATGATAGCAATGAAAACAGCTCCAAATGATAGTAATAGCAATGTATCTCAATGGCCTTTCTTTTTGCTTTTTCTGTTTTTCTCTTTTTCTATTTTCTGTTTTTCTCTTTTTTTATACTTTTTATGGCCGAAAACAACTAAAGGAGCAAATGAAAATAACAGCTAGATCAATGTGACACAATATGATAATGAGCAGCCTGAAAAGAGCAATAAAATAGCTAGTCTTGTGGGCAAGGTGCCTAATTTATTTGCTGTAGAAAGGCTTTGTCTAGGGTTCACAATGATAAGACTAGAAATCCTAATGAAAAGATCAAAGAAAAAACAAAGAAAAACAACCTAAAATCTAGCTAGGAAGTCCACGGCAGAAGATAACACCACGGCAGCAAAACAGAAGCTTTTGAGCTCACGGCAGGCTACCACGGCAGAAAAACGGCCGTTTATGTGCCGTACGGCAGCAGTTGGTGCACACGGCAGCGGCGGCAGAGAAAATGCGCGAAAACAAGCCCGCGGCAGAGAATTTCGGCGCAAACGTGTGCTGCGCGCGCGGTGGACTGGTGTGTTGCGGCCGAGCGAAATTGTAAGCGCGCTGCGGTGGTTTTGGGCGGATTGGTAAGCGCGCGTTGGGGTGAATCCGACTGCAGCTAGGAGCGTACCGCGGCAGCGTTTTGGTATGATTTCGCGTGGCGGCAGAACGAATCCGATTAGAACCCGAAACCCGAGCAAATATAGGAACACACCACGGCAGAAACTTGCTAGAAATTATGCCGTGGATGAGAAAATAAGCCCTACTCGGATTGGAACTCAAAGGATCTTGCGGGTAGCTAATTGTTTTTTGGGATTTTTGATATAGACTCAACTCGAAAAATAAGAACAACTAAGAACCCTAACCCTAACCGAAACCTAATGACTCAAAAGGAGAAAAAGTAACACAAAATAAAAACACAAAACAGCACTAGAAATTGAAAACTAGCAACTATCTAAGGCTATGGCAAACACTACTACTATTTTTTGTGGCTTTTTCTGGATAGGTAATAAAAACAACTCGAAACTAAAGGGATGAATACAGCTCACCGAGAAAACCCAGTAATCTGATACCAAGATGATAAGGGGTAGCCCGATCTTCTCAGTGAACTCTCTTGATAATTTGATAACCAATGTGATACCTCGCTCTCTCCTTTGGCTAAACCCTGTTACCAATTGCAACAGCACTTAAGCCCTTCGGATATTCGAGACTCCACACTCTTGCACACGTAGCCACCGACTACAAGTGGTCCTGTTTCTCCTTATTCCCAGCGGAACAGCAGAATACACTCAGATTTGCAAAGGTATGATGATTCAAGATGAATGCTTCAAGCAATACAATCTAGAAGTCTAGGGTTTTTGTTTTAACGTAGTCTAACCTAACCTATGCGCCCCAAGGGGTATATATGAGGGGTGGGGTGCGGCCACAAGGCATATTGCGCAAGCAACACCCACCAACCCGAATAGGAACCCAACATGGGTCTAGTTTTGGACTTGGACTCAACCACAATAGATACAAACCGACCCATGCTAGGGGATGTGGCCATAATGGTATACAAACCATGCTTTATACTAATTGGACTCTATATTGGCGCATTGATATCCTTTGTGGGCGCCCTCCTCTTGTTATGTCCCTCCATGAGTGTGGAATAACAATCTAGCACATGTTTTCCACACTTGTAGAATTGTTTTCACCATGATCAACATTTGTTTGTAGCTCCTCTCCATCCATGTGCATCATCTCTCCTTGTTCTCCCTCCTTAATGCTTGTGTTATCAACGAACCTAAGAATTAAAACATGCAAGGATTTAGGTAGTATAAAGTTCTCATAATCACAAATGTTGTACTCAAGTAGGAGTGAATTCACTTGTTGTTGTAATAATTTAGTCCTTGATCTTGTCATAGGACCAATCCTCACTTCATCATTCTTTGTAGGAATATCATGTGAAATAATAGGTGAAACACTAGGGATGTCCTCATCAATTAGTTAAGAAACTTGTTAGTAGTACTGGAACATTGTTTTGGTAGGATAAATAGTGCAGATTATGCTCGATTTATGCCCGCATTATGACCTGTTCTGCAGTGATACGAAATTGGTACAGTAATTGAATGTGTTCATCAGTTTGGAAGAAACAAGTAACTTTTAGCCATACTGTTTCGGGAAGGAAGTGTGCATCATAGTAGGATAAATAGGTAAATAGTAATTGAATATGTGGTACAATATTTTGAGCGCTTAGTAAAGTCTAAAAGTTTTGCAATTTGTGCTATAGTAACTGAATGTTGGTGCAATTTTCTGAGTGTGTGGAAGAGTGGTACGAGTGAAATAATATGATTTTTGTAGCTTGGCTCGTGAAAATATGAAGTTATCATTGTAATTGTACCAATGCACTTAGATTAAATAAGGAGAAAACTTTCTTGCACTTTCTTGTAGATATTTTGTTAGACCAGAGCATACTTTTGCATGACAACTGGCCTTGAGGAATCACGGCTCTTGCTTTCCGTGATTTCTAATCTGTGCTACAATTTTCAATCCAGGAGAAGACAACAATTTGTTCACTGTTGTGGTACATTACAATGGTTTTATTGTGGTTTAAGTGACAACTTCGAATATGTTTCTGCATCAACTACATTCTTTGATAATTGCACTGTTGATACTTGGTCTATTCCATGGATTGATGAAATTTTAAGGGATGACCTGAACATCACCAACACATCTCCATGGTCAATTATGAGTGATAAACAAAAGGTATGGCTAATCATTTTTCATGTAATTTTGTTAATGTTCTAGTACACAATTTATTTCACATGGAAAATAATTTACTATATTTTTTAGGTCTCATTAATGCTTTTCAGTAGGTGTTTCCAGACGCAGAGCACAAATTTCGTGTGAGGCATATGATCCAGAACTTCCAAAGGGCTGGACATAGAGGAGAAACATTGAAGAATGATGTGTGGTTCATTGCGAGTTCAACAAATAGTCCCAATAGGCAAAAAAACATGGACAAATTGCAGGCTGACAGTGAAGAAGCTTTTGGATGGATTGAACAACTAGTGCCTAACACGTGGATAAAGACATTTTTGAGTGAATTTCCAAAGTGTGACATGCTTTTGAACAATCATTCAGAGGTGTTCAATAGGTACAAATACAATATTGTACTCATGTTTTTGCAATCTTACTCCAGTTATCATTTTCTCATATGTTGTTGTTTCCATTTATATGAAACCAGCTACATCCTAGATGCTAGGGAGATGCCTTTCTTATCCATGTTGGAAACAATATTCTACAAGATTCTCCAAAGGGTTGAGAGTAAACAACGAGAGTTTCAAAAGTGGACAAGAAGAATTTGTCCCAAGATTAAGAAGAAGCTGGACAAATTCATCGAATGGAGTAGCAATTGCTCTGTCAAACCTGCTGGTAACTTTCTGTATGCTGTGAATAGCAAGAGATGGAGAAAGAAAACATTGTAGATTTCAAAGCTAAAGCCTGTGATTGTAAGAGGTGGCAACTAACTGGAATTCCTTGTCACCATGCCATAGCTTGTTGTAGAATTGATAGAATTAATCCAGAAAATCTAGTTCACGGTTGCTACACCATTGATACATTCAACAGAGCTTATGCATACAACTTGGCACCACTGAGAGGAAGAGCTTTTTGGGAAAAAAATGAATGCAGCTCCTATTCATACTCCTCTGTTCACCAAAGTTATGGGCAGGCCTCAGAAAAATAGAAAGAAGGCGCTCGAGGAGAAATTGAAAAAGGGAGTACAAATATTTCCTAAGGCCGGGGTGACAATGCACTGCTCTACCTGTGGGAAACCTGATCACAACAAGAAGGGTCACGATAAATATGCTAAAAGGCAACAAGAACAAATGTGGATGCATATTGTTGGAGAGGATGAAGTAATAGATATTCCATCTATTCTTGAGGTACATTTGTAGCGTTCCCCACATTTAAATAATGTAAGAACACATGTGTTATTGTGCTAGTCCCTGGATCAATTGCTAGCACCACAGTACAAAATGAAATATCATGCAAATGCATCAAATTCTATTACATCGCATGATCCAGTCTTTACAAAATAGGATTACAACTTGCATAGTCTTAGAAGACTAGCAGAAAACAAAGAATTACAGCGGAAAACATAGTACAACATTGAGCCCATCTTCTTCATGTGCCACAGGAAAAACATGTTGGCGATAGTCTCGAGATCCTAAACGAAATCCTCACTCGTCTTCAGAAACATCTGCAATATGGAATATGCAGCCACAAGGGAGTCAATACAATTTAATGTATTGGCAAGTAACACTATGGTGGATATAAATGGCAAGACTAATACTACATGCTCATTTGGCTGAGTGGAGTTTTGGCTAAGTTTGCATAAAGCCAGTTTTCTGCTATCACTTTTGTAGAAACAAACTTTTCTTTTCAAAGGGTGGCAACATTGGATTAAGATCCAAGCACCACAACTACTGTTCACTTGGTCAAAATTTTACTTATTGAAAATGGTGATGTGATTCTTCTGTCCATCCTTGTCCAGCTGCTCATAGTTGTCCATAACCGGGGACACGGCTAAGATCTTAGTTTGTTGACTCTGCAGAGCTTGTGCACTTTCACCTTCAGACCCAACTCAACCCAAACATCCTATTTACCCTGAGTGCATTAAGGAAAGGAGAAGAATCGAGACGAGATCTTTCAGAAGCAAGAATCCAACCCAATGGCAGGACCCGTTCCACCTATAATTATGCTACATCTGCTTGTCAAGCACGGGCTGAACCCTCACAACTTAGTTGATCAAGACAGAGCCCATATGACTAAAGGTTGCACTGGAAGCAATCTAAACTTGGGGAACATCATAATCACTTTGTTCCTGGGTGGCATTCCTCAAGTGAACACCCCTCGGGGAGACACTCAACTCTCATCAGCCAAACAACCAAATCCACCCAGGTTGTTCATTGAAGTTGTTACTTAGAATTTTTCCACAACATCAAGTAAAAATCATTTGTCTCATTGCATAGCATCTATCAAGTTCTAAGGCTATAAATAACAAGGATAAAAGAGATGGCTACACACTACTAGGATAATAGCATAGTATAATATAACTTAGTAAAATTTCCTATCAATGCATACTACTCAAAAATCAACTAATGCATATAGAAAATAATGGGTAGTTGATGATGTGTTACTTGCCTTGTTGAAGTTGGTGAAGATATCACACTCTCTTCACAAAGGATCGTTGCTCTCCGTACAATCTACTCATTGAAAACACAATAACAAAATAAACAAACATGCTATCAAGCAAACATACAAGTGAAGAGATCATACAAAGTAATAACATAGCCAAAGGAGTTTAACCTAGTTGGTTAGGACAAGGTCTAGGTTTGATTTGAAAGATTCATTCTCTAATGGTCTCATAGTTGTTAAGAAAATTACAATGGTTTACTTGGGAAGGGCTAGGTTGAGTTTGATGTGATCTAACTTTATTATAACCATACTTGTCAAGGAAGATCCAAGAGTTCACTAAGAATAAACATATTACTTCTTCAACTAAAGTAATACATGCAAACACTTGGTCATATTCACGTTAAAAAATATTTGAGTGACTATGTTAGTATTTTCCATTGTGGTTAGGGTAGGTCTACTAACTTCATCATCAAAGGGAAAATATTACTAAGTCTTGGGTTTTCCATTTGGGTCAATGGTTGGGCAAAAACAACTTGTTATTCTTCAACTTGTATGAATTGCTTCTAGTCCTCATGTGATTGCCTTCTTGAAGATCATAATCATGCCATCTAAGTTGTTTCCTTCCTTGGTTTGGTTCTTCTCTTGGTCTTGATAGTCTTCATGGTTTTCTCACTAGTTGTTTCCCAAGTGGTGTGGTCACAACTAAGTATTTTATTTAACAAATGTGAAAATATCACTAAGTCAAAATAGAGGAGAAATGAGACAAGAGGATAGAATGGGAGAGGTGATTCTTCTTCTTCATTTCTTCATGTACTTGAACTTGATGGAGTATGCTTCAGATTGTTGTGGATCCTAAGTCATTTCTTCAATGATCTTCCTTGTTTCTCTTCATTTTGCCATCAAGTTGAAAGGAGAAGAATAGAAAAGGGAAGGAAAAAGACTTAGAGAGAAAGGGGTTAGTCTTCTGGAAGTTTCTTCTAGTTGCTATGGAGTCTAAGACTTTCCTTCAATTTCTTCAATGATATTCCTCATGGATCTTCATGTTGCCACCAAGTTGAAAATGAAGTCCCTCCTTGTGCTTGAGTCTTGTTCTCCCTTTTGCTAACTTGATGATTTCTTGAAGCATGAAAGAGGAGTGGAGAAGTATATAGAAAACTAAAGTTCACTACTTGGTACTATATGTGATTGACACATTCTAAGGACTTGGCTTGGCTCCAAATAGACATAACATCAAGGAATAACAGTTGAAAACAACTTCTAAGACATGGTAAAGATGGATGAATCACTAGGTTGGGTTTTGGTCAAAAACACATGGTCATGGTCCAAGGGGGTCCAAAATAGTTGGGCACTAATGTCTCTGGTTCAAGGTTACCAAATGGAGCCATTTTGCAAAAGGAACTATATTGAAATTATTTATAGAATTAAATCTATGTCACAATTACTCAATTATACCACTTAATTATAAATTCAATTTTAAGTTGTTAAAAAATTATTTTGGGACATAGGGTATGAAAGTACATATCCTAAGGTTTCTAAAAATGTTTTATTTGCAATTTTTGGATTTATAGAATTTGAATTATGCCAAAATTCATCAAACAAGCATATCTGCATTTGAACAAATTTTAAATGGTAAATTTTAAATTTGGCCAGTGCCAAAAGTTTCTACATGTTGTGCTGATTCCAAAAAGTCCAAGTTTGCAAAATTTGGCCTTATGGTTAAAAAGATATGAATGTTCTAAGTTGCAGGGTTGTTTGTGCAAAACTGCCAATTAAATTCTATTCGGGATAAAAACAGACAAACAGCTGGGCTACGTGGCGCACTCTGATTAGTTGCTTGCGCTGACTGGACCGCTGACTAGGCTAGGGTGACGTGGATAAGTCACCGGATCTGGGCCGTCAGATCCAGATCTGAGGGTGGCATACCCCTTCGTTAAGTGAGTCTATCCTAGCCATAGGATCAAGATCTGATGGACAGGGATCAATTTGATCTCACCTCGCCGGCAGGGCGGCCGGAAAATGGCGGGTGGCGCTGCTCCGGTAACCCGTGATGCAGAAATCGATGGGGGCGATGCTTCCGGTGCTCTCCTGGGCTCGGGAAGGTGACGAGGAGACACAGCAAGACGAGGCGAACTTGATGGTTCTCACTCCATGCTCGGAGAGGGGCTCTGTTGACAGCGTCGTGCGAGTAGGGACGACGACCGCTCCGGTGAGCCTCGGATGTCGACGGCGCCAGCGATTTCGCTGCGAACAAAAATTACCCGAGAGCATCAAAACGTGCGCAAGATCACATGGTTCCTCAAGGATGAAACGAGAGGGGCGGATACTCACGTGGTTTGCCAGAATCGACAATGGACGGCGGCGGAACGGAGCAACTCCGGCGAGCAATGGTGGCGTACTGGTGGCGTTATACAGAGAGGGAGTAGAGGGGAAACAGAGAGGCCGACTGGGGGGTTATATAGGGCCAGAGGGGGAAGGTATACACGGCCTTAAAGGCTCATAATGGCGCGGCGAAATTTGTCCGAAACCGTCGGGAGTTTCCTCTCTGAGGAAGAAGAGAGCGACGTCATCGCTGACGCACGCGTGGGTCCCGCGTGTAAGGGAGAGATGGGTTGCGGGCTGTGCCGTGGGCTGCTCTTGGGCCATTGGGCCACTGGCGGTTGCGCGCGTGCGAGGGGGAGAGAGGTGGGCTGGGGTTTTGGGCTGGCTGCTGGTTTTTTTTTATCTCTCTTTTCTTCTTCTGTTTTTTTTTTGTTCCATTTCTTTTTCTGTTTTGTCATTTTATTTATAACTTTTGTTTTAAATATCCAAACAGCCTCAAACCAATTTCTAAAAATTTTAAAAAACATTATCTTTCAACCCACATTTTTTTCAACACATTTCAAATTTTATATTTTCAAAATATAAATAAAACACTAATATTTCTTATTATCATTTTTGAAAATTAGAAAATAATAAATTGATATTATTGTCTAAATAAAATTTCAGAGGCATTTTACATGTCATATATCAATTTTGGGAGGCCATTTTTAAACCATTTTCGCGTTTTATAATTTTAGGATATGAAGGATTTACTAATAGTATCTTAATGTTATTTAATTAGTTCATAACAAATAATTAATATTGTTGATCAATAAAATTTAGAATAAAACCACAAGTCATAATATTGTTTTCAAAACCCTCTTTTATGTTATTTTCAAAACAATGCATTTTATTGTCACACCTTCATGTTTAAAACTTGCAATAACAACTAAAAGTTATTATTAGCAAATTTTATTCTCATCAAATACTTTTGAGGCTTAGAACTTCATTAAGGGTTATAAATATTTGAGTAATGTTGCCATAAGATAATCTTCAAGGTAATATTGGAGTTGCAAATATTTTAGATAAAGGTTTGTTAATAAAAGATATTCCCTTTATATAAAGAAACTTATTTTTTTTAATAAGGTTTTAGGGTTTAAGGAACAACTCATAACTGGATTGGTAAACTCAATTTCATTGAATTATGTATTATTTCCTTTTGTTTCTTGCTTCTCATTTGGTTCTTGGTGACTTGCATGACATGAAAACAAAAAGTTTCAATTTTTTGTGATTTTTGCATTTTCCAAAAATCAGGGATGTTACAGACTACCACCCTTAAAAGAAATCTCGTCCCGAGATTTGGGATGGCTAGAAAGAAAGATTAGGTTTGTGTAACTGGGTTCCAGAACAACTGGGTGGGCTACCACCCTTAAAAGAAACTTTTGTGGTTAGTCTATTTTCATTAGATTGGAGTGTAGATTGATTTGAGATTGGCTTGAGTAGAATTTTCCTTCGCGGTAGAGCTGTAGACCAACATAGGTATGTTGAACTACCTTTAACACTGAGGGGTCACTCTTTGGGTCAATCAAAACTCTTTGGGTTCCTCTCAACTTGGTATTTTGATGTCCTTGGAAATCTTCCATCTTGTTGGTGTCATCCTTGAAGGCAAACACCATGCTATTTCTAAGCAAACTCTCATGGTAGGCAAAACTTGCATTTGTTTGATACCTCCAAGGTTGGCTTGATCCTCACCGAAAATAGTACTGTTTTCAGCAACACTAACATAGGGTCATTATTGTATTCTACCATTCTATGGTTCAGGTTTAACATCATCATCTCTCTAATAGGTATGTCACTCAGATTTAACATTCCTCATAGCAAAAGTAAATAATGAGAGTAGTCACCATGGGGGCCAATCCATGTTGCACTCAATCATTACCTTGAACTTGGATTGATGAATCTTGTTTAATAACACTAGGTCACCTCACTTGTCTAACATAAATTTTCAAATCTGTAAGACAAACTTGAGCTAACTATCATTTCTCAACTAGTGGGTTTCGTAAAACTCCTATGTAACACAAACTGGATAGTTGTGTTTCTTCATTATTTCTTCTCTTGGTGTAGTTGGCTCTGAAATCTTCATAGCTCATGCAACTTTGAGTCCACGTGTCTATCTTCACTTCCTGATTGGCTTGCTGCTCCTTATGATGTAGTTGTCATTGATCATGGATGTGATTGTTCCTTCACACAAAAGGATCTTGAAATCTATGACACTCCTTATTTGTATGGCTTGTGTCTCTATAGAGAACTAGTCATGACAATTCTTGGGTGAAAGGGTTGTTTTTGCACTTCATATGGTAGCTCACTATGGTTGGTGGTATGGGTTTTGGTTTGGCTTAGTATGGATGAGTAGAGACTAGAGACCTAAAGAAAATCCATGTCCTAACATAGAAGATCAAGGAAACTCATCTTGCAAACAACACATAACAAACATATAGCAACACAATCATCACACCAAACAACATAGCTTTAGAAAACATCTAGTATTGCCATACCACACTCATTGGTATGATCAATATACTAACACGTTAACGTTGTTCTAACAAAGAAACTAGATTGGTGATGAGGACATCCCTAGTGTTTCACCTATTAATTCACATGATATTACTACAAATAATGATGAAGTGAGGATTGGTCCTATGACAAGATCAAGGACTAAATTATTACAACAACAGGTGAATTCACTCCTACTTGAGTATAACATTTGTGATTATGAGAGCTTTATACTACCTAAATCCATGCATGTTTGTATTCTTAGGTTGGTTGATAACACAAACATTAAGGAGGGAAAAACAAGGAGAGATGATGCACATGGATGGAGAGGAGCTAAAAACAAATGTTGATCATGGTGAAAACAATTCTACAAGTGTGGAAAACAAGTGCTAGATTGTTATTCCACACTCATGGAGGGACATAACAAGAGGAGGGCGCCCACAAAGAGTATCAATGCGCCATATAGAGTCCAATTAGTGTTAAACATGGTTTGTACACCATTATGGCCCCATCCCCTAGCATGGGTCGGTTTGTATCTATTTGTGGTAGAGTCCAAGTCCAAAACTAGGCCCAATTGGGTTCCTATTCGGGTTGGTGGGTCTTGCTTGTGCAAGTCACCTTGTGGCCGCACCCCACCCCTCATATATACCCCTTGGGGTGCATAGGATAGTTTAGACTACGTTAAAACAAAAACCCTAGACTTCTAGATTGTATTGCTTGAAGCATTCATCTTGAATCATCATACCTTTGCAAATCTGAGTGTATTCTGCTGTTCCACTGGGAATAAGGACAGGACCACTTGTAGTCGGTGGCTACGTGTGCAAGAGTGTGGAGTCTCGAATATCCGAAGGGGTTAAGTGTTGTTGCAATTGGTAAAAGGGTTTAGCCAAAGGAGAGAGTGAGGTATCACATTATTTATCAAGTTATCAAGAGAGTTCACTGAGAAGATCGGGCTACCCCTTATCATCTTGGTATCAGATTACTGGGTTTACTCGGTGAGCTGTATTCATCCCTTTAGTTTCAAGTTGTTTTTATTACCTATCCAGAAAAAGCCACAAAAAATAGTATTAGTGTTTTCCATAGCCTTAGATAATTGCTAGTTTTCAATTTCTAGTGTTGTTTTGTGTTTTGATTTTGTGTTACTTTTTCTCCTTTTGAGTCATTAGGTTTCGGTTAGGGTTAGGGTTCTTAGTTTTTCTTATTTTTCGAGTCGAGTCTATATCAAAAATTCCAAAAAAATTAGTTACCCGAGAGTTGTTTTGGTTCCAATCCGAGTGGTGCACCAATTTGTACCACGGCACAATTTCTTGGTATTTCCTGCCGTGGTCTCATCCTAGTTCTCATCGGGTTCTAGTTATTCCTAGCAATTTTTGGATTCCGATCGCTGCCGTGGGCTCTTCTAGCGCGCGTCGGATTGCTCTGTCGTGGGTCGCTTTTGCGCACAATTTGCTGCCGTCGCTGCCGTGGGTTGTTCGGGTTCGATTTGTTTTCGCTCTGCTGCGGTTTCGTTTTGCGATAAAATCGCTGCCACCGCTACCGTACGCCCGCGCGCAACCACAGCCACCCTCTGCTCTTGTGCGCTTGCACCAGCCGCTGCCGTACGGCACAAAAACGGCCGGTTTTCTGCCGTGACTGCCTGCCGTGCGCTCAAAACGCGTTGTTTCTCTGCCGCCGGCACAAAAACGGCCAGTTCTCTGCCGTGTGTTTCCTAGCTAGTTTTAGGTTGTTTTCTTTTGTTTTTCTTTTTCATTTTCTTTAGGAATTCAAGTCCAATCATTGTGAACCCTAGACAAAGCCTTTCTACATCAATTAAACTAGGTACCTTGCCCACAAGACTAGCTATTTTATTGCTCTTTTCAGGATGCTCATTATCATATTGTGTCACATTGATCTAGCTGTTATTTTTCATTTGCTCCTTTAGTTGTTTTCGGCCATAAAAAGTATTAAAAAAAGAGAAAAACAGAAAATAGAAAAACAGAAAAACAGAAAAAAGCAAAAAAGAAAGGCCATTGAGATACATTGTTATTACTATCATTTGGAGCTGTTTTCATTGCTATCATTGACACCACACATTGAGCAATCTTGTGCCTGATTATCATTGAGCTTGGCTAGTGTCTTTCTAGAGCATTGCAAAATTTCCTACATATATTTGCATTGCCACATTTGTCTCCAATTTTGGTGTGTGTTTCCTAGGTGTTATTTTTGTATCATTCACAAACAGCAATAGGACTTGTTAATTGGTGATTGTTAGGTATCCATACCAAGCCCCACCATATAACCTGTTTTACCTTTGTGAGAGCAAAAACCCTGGGTATTCTATTCTTCACACCAAGTCACATTAGTTGCTATTACTTGTGGTAAGATTTTCTATTCACTTTGGAGCAGTAAGGATCACCTCTTTTGCTGGTTTTGAGTGAGTTGAGAGAGAACACCACAACCCATAGCAATTTGTTTATTTCACTAACCCATTAATCATGGTTGCTCCTAGTGATGTTTCTACGCATGCTAAGAAGAAACATGGTGATGAACAAGTGGAGTGGACAGATTTGGAGGAGATGAAGGAACAATTGAGTTCTACTATTGCTTCTAAACATGCTGAATTAAATACTCTCATTGACAAGCATGGAGTGGATATGGATACACATGTTCAGAATTTGGGCCTTCAAATTGGACAAGTGACTAATACAGCTGCTGGTACACAAGAGCAAGTTAATAGAATGCAAGCTTCTCTTGATACATTGACTACTAGAATTGGTGCCTTGGCTACTTTATTGGACCAAAGATTGCCTGCCCGAGAGGATGGTGGGAGTGCTTTTGGTGATGCCGAGGAGGAGGAGGGGGAGGCTAATTTTGTGCCTCCTAACCGTGCAGGTAGTAGAGCTAATCATGGTGCTGGTCGTGGCTTTCAAGCAGGAAGGGTCCCTGTCCATGAACAAAACCGAGAGGATGATGGTCTTGGTAAACCAAAATTTATGCTACCTACCTTCAATTTTGATACTGATGATGTTGAAGAGTACCTCATGTGGGATCTCAAGATGGAAAAATTATGGAGGATGCATGATTATAATGAGGAGAGAAAAATCAAGCTTGCTTCCTCAAGTTTTGATGGCTATGCTTTGGTATGGTGGGATAATATTACAAGGACAAGGGGAAGAAATAGAGATCCTGATATTCTTACTTGGAGGGAGATGAACAAAGTTATGAGAGATAGGTTTGTGCCCAAGAATTATTTGAGGTCTTTGTATGACAAATTACAACAATTGAAGCAAGGTACAAAATCTGTGGATGCTTATTATAGAGAGATGGAGTTGATATTGCAAAGAGCTAGAGTGAGAGAGGATGTTGAGCACACTATGCAAAGGTTCCTTTCAGGTTTGGAATTCAAAATTAAGAGCATTGTGAGGCATACACAATATAATGATATGAATGAATTATTGCACCAAGCAAGGGAGACTGAAAAGCAATTGGCCGAGGAGGCTCTTATGGCTCCAAGGAGACCTTTTCCTAATAGGTCTTCATTTTTTTCACCACCATTGCCACAACCTACCCCTAGCCGTGGGGTTTCCACTACAAAAAGTGAAGGTACTACCTCTATGTCTAAGAGGCAAGCACAACCAGCAGCTAGTGCAAGTGGATCCACTTCTTCTACAGCTCGAAATAGGGACATGAGCTGCCATACATGTGGAGGTAAAGGCCACTTCAAGAGGGATTGTCCAAATAAAAAGATTATGCTTATTAATGAGGACAATGGTGAGTATGAAACTGGTGATGATGCTGATCCTACTCAAGAGGATGCTTATGATGATGATGGTCCTCTTGATGCATATCCTTCCACATATCCTACTTTTGTTTGCACACCTAGAACATTGAGTATTCTTCCAAGTCCTTAAAGTCAAAGATGCAACTTATTTCAAACAAGAGCAATTGTTGGTCCCCAATTGGCTTGCAAGGTTATTATTGATGGTGGTAGTTGCAGAAATTTGGCAAGCAAAGATTTATGTGCAAAATTGAAGTTGAGATACATTACACACCCTCATCCTTATCATATACAATGGCTTAGTGATAAAGGAGAGATAAAGGTTACCCACATGGTGAGAGTTGAATTCCAAATTGGGCCTTATAAATACACCATTGAGTGTGATGTGGTGCCCATGTCAGTTTGTCACATGTTGCTTGGGAGGCCTTGGAAATTTGATAGGAGTGTGATACATGATGGGAGAGCAAATACCTATCAACTCAAGTGGAAGGAGAAGGATATAGTGTTGAGACCTATGACACCACAACAAATTGTAAATGAATCTAGAAAAAAAAATCCTGAGAGTGTTGAAAAGAAAGAGAGTGAAAATTTGAGTGTTGTGAGTGGAAAAAATAAAAGTGAGGGAGTGAGCTTATTATGCATGCTAGCTACTAGAGAGGACTTGAGAGAATTTAGGGAGGATCCTACTATGCTTCCTATAGTGCTTATGCACAAGAGAGAAATTTTAGTTTCTAATGGCATGACCCCTATTCCTCTTGGTGTTTCTCATATGTTGCAGGATTTTGAGGATGTTTTTCCCAAGGAGGTGCCCTCGGGTTTGCCACCATTGAGAGGTATTGAACACCAAATTGATTTGATTCCTGGATCCTCATTACCAAACCGATCTCCCTATAGAACTAATCCCCAAGAAACAAAGGAGATTCAGAAACAAGTGCAAGAGCTTCTTGATAAAGGTTACATTCGGATAAGCCTTTCTCCTTGTGATGTTCCTGTTATTTTAGTGCCTAAAAAAGATGGTACATGGCGCATGTGTGTAGATTGTAGAGCAATTAACAATATCACTATTCGTTAACGTCATCCTATACCACGTTTGGAAGACATGTTAGATCAATTAAGTGGTAGTGCTATTTTCTCTAAAATTGATTTGCGTAGTGGTTATCATCAAATTAGGATGAAAGAAGGGGATGAGTGGAAAACAGCTTTTAAAACAAAATTTGGTTTATATGAGTGGTTAGTTATGCCTTTTGGATTGAATAATGCACCTAGTACTTTCATGAGATTAATGAACCATGTTTTGAGAAATTTTATTGGTAAATTTGTGGTGGTTTATTTTGATGATATTCTTATTTATAGCAACAATGAACATGAGCATATTGATCATATTAGACAAGTTTTGCAAGTTCTAAGAGAACATAAATTGTATGGTAATTTGGAGAAGTGCACTTTTGGCAAACATAAGGTCATATTTCTTGGATATGTTGTTCCTAAACATGGGATTGAAGTAGATGAATCAAAAATTGAAGCTATTAAAAATTGGCCTATTCCTACTAATGTGAGTCAGGTAAGAAGTTTTAATGGATTAGCTGGTTTTTATAGAAGATTTGTCAAAGATTTTAGTACACTTGCTGCACCTTTGAATGAACTCACTAAAAAGGGTGTAGAATTTGTGTGGGGAGTTGAACAATATATTGCTTTTGATGCTATTAAAGAGAAGTTGATTTAGGCCCCTTTGTTAATGCTTCCTAATTTTGACAAATAATTTGAGATTGAGTGTGATGCTAGTGGCATAGGTATTGGAGGAGTATTAATGCAAGAAAAGAAACATGTTGCCTATTTTTCTGAAAATTACATGGTGCACAATTGAATTATTCTGTTTATGATAAGGAATTATATGCACTTGTGAGAGTTTTAGAGGTGTGGAAACATTACTTATGGCCTAAAGAATTTATTATACATAGTGATCATGAAGCATTAAAATTCTTAAAGTGCCAATCAAATTTGAATAAAAGACATGCTAAATGGGTTGAATTTGTTGAGTCTTTTCCATATATAATTAAACATAAAAAGGGCTTGGACAATGTAGTTGCTGATGCTTTATCAAGAAAGAACATGTTACTCTCTAATTTAGAGATCAAGGTCTCGGGTTTGGAGGATATTAGAGAGCTATATGCTAATCATCATGAATTTTCTATGCCATTTAATAAATGTTTTAATGTTAAGGCATGGGATAAATTTCATATACATGATGGATACTTGTTTAGAGCTAACAAATTATGTATTCCCGAGTGTTCTTTGCGTTTATTCTTATTATAGGAATCTCATAGTGGAGGTTTAATGGGACACTTTGGAAGAGAGAAAACATTGCTCATGCTGGCTGAGAATTTTTATTGGGCACATATGAGAAGAGATGTGTATAGATTGGTGCAAAGATGCATTACATGCAATAAGGCAAAATCCAAGTTGAAGCCCCACGGTTTGTACACACCATTGCCATCACCAAGTACACCATGGGAGGATATAAGTATGGATTTCGTGTTGGGTTTGCCAAGGACAAAGAGAGGCCATGATTCCATCTTTGTAGTTGTGGCCAGATTTTCCAAGATGGCACACTTCATTGCTTGCCATAAGAGTGATGATGCTTCTCACATTGCCAATTTATTCTTTACAGAGATTGTGAGATTACATGGAGTGCCAAGAACAATTGTTTCTGATAGAGATGTCAAATTTATGAGCTACTTTTGGAAGACACTATGGGGGAAGCTTGGAACTAAATTGTTATTCTCCACTACTTGCCACCCCCAAACTGATGGGCAAACTAAACTGGTTAATAGGACATTGTCCACATTGTTCAGAAGCATGATCAAGAATAATTTGAGGGAGTGGGAGGATTGCTTGCCACATGTGGAATTTTCATATAATAGGGATGTGCATTCAACCACTAATTTTTGTCCCTTTGAGGTGGTTTATGGATTTCGGCCTACTACACCACTTGACTTGTCACCACTTCCAATTCAAGAGAGAATTAATATGGATGCATCCAAAAGGGCTGATTTTGTGAAGAAGATACATGAGAAAACAATGGATGCAATTGAGAAGAAAGGGAAGTATGTGGCTCAAAAGAGAAATCAAAAGAGGAAGGAAGTTCTTTTTCAAGAGGGAGATTTAGTATGGGTGCACTTTCGGAAGGATAGGTTTCCTAAGCTAAGGAAATCAAAATTATTTCCAAGAGGTGCTGGTCCTTACAAAGTGATTGCAAAAATAAATGATAATGCTTACAAGATAGATCTTCCAATTGATGAGTTTGGAGTGAGTAATTCCTTCAATGTTGCTGATTTGACACCATATCATGGAGATGACCTTGATGAGGACATCAAGGCTTTTCAAGGGGGGAGATGATGAGGACATCCCTAGTGTTTCACCTATTATTTCACATGATATTACTACAAAGAATGATGAAGTGAGGATTGGTCCTATGACAAGATCAAGGACTAAATTATTACAACAACAGGTGAATTCACTCCTACTTGAGTATAACATTTGTGATTATGAGAGCTTTATACTACCTAAATCCATGCATGTTTGTATTCTTAGGTTGGTTGATAACACAAGCATTAAGGAGGGAGAACAAGGAGAGATGATGCACATGGATGGAGAGGAGCTAAAAACAAATGTTGATCATGGTGAAAACAATTCTACAAGTGTGGAAAACAAGTGCTAGATTGTTATTCCACACTCATGGAGGGACATAACAAGAGGAGGGCGCCCACAAAGAGTATCAATGCGCCATATAGAGTCCAATTAGTGTTAAACATGGTTTGTATACCATTATGGCCGCATCGCCTAGCATGGGTCGGTTTGTATCTATTTGTGGTAGAGTCCAAGTCCAAAACTAGGCCCAATTGGGTTCCTACTCGGGTTGGTGGGTCTTTCTTGCGCAAGTCACCTTGTGGCCGCACCCCACCCCTCATATATACCCCTTGGGGCGCATAGGATAGTTTAGACTACGTTAAAACAAAAACCCTAGACTTCTAGATTGTATTGATTGAAGCATTCATCTTGAATCATCATACCTTTGCAAATCTGAGTGTATTCTGCTGTTCCACTGGGAATAAGGAGAAACAGGACCACTTGTAGTCGGTGGCTACGTGTGCAAGAGTGTGGAGTCTCGAATATCCGAAGGGGTTAAGTGTTGTTGAAATTGGTAACAGGGTTCAGCCAAAGGAGAGAGCGAGGTATCACATTATTTATCAAGTTATCAAGAGAGTTCACTGAGAAGATCGGGCTACCCCTTATCAATTGGTGGTCTCATCTATATCTTCTTCAAAATCTTATCTCGATGTCTTGAGGTGTTCTTGATTGTTGTGAAGTATTGGTGTATCACCAAGTTTTCTTCAATTGCCTTGAGTGTACGTCTTCATGTGGTGAAAATACTTCTTGCACTTTATGGTATGGTCATCAACATTCTTGTCTTGATGGTATTGAAGAGGTAGGCATCTAGAAATTTTTTCAAGGTGAATAATAGATGAGAGGATATGAGAACAATTAAGATGATTGTTTTGTTTCTAAAAAGTTTGAACATAGAATTTTTTTTCAATCCTAGGGTCTTTTCCAAACTTAGGGTCTCGAATTCTACAGGCAACACAATGCTCTGATACTATTTTGTAGCGTTCGCACATTTAAATAATGTAAGGACACTTGTGTTATTGTGCTAGTCCCTGGATAAATTGCTAGCACCACAGTACAAAATGAAATATCATGCAAATGCATCAAATTCTATTACATCGCATGATCCAGTCTTTACAAAATAGGATTACAACTTGCATAGTCTTAGAAGACTAGCAGAAAACAAAGAATTACAGCGGAAAACATACTACAACATTGAGCCCATCTTCTTCATGTGCCACAGGCAAAACATGTTGGCGATAGTCTCGAGATCCTAAACGAAATCCTCACTCGTCTTCAGAAACATCTGCAATATGGAATATGCAGCCACAAGGGAGTCAATACAATTTAATGTATTGGCAAGTAACACTATGGTGGATATAAATGGAAAGACTAATACTACACGCTCATTTGGCTGAGAGGAGTTTTGGCTAAGTTTGCATAAAGCCAGTTTTCTCCTATCACTTTTGTAAAACAAACTTTTCTTTTCAAAGGGTGGCAACATTGGATTAAGATCCAAACACCACAACTACCGTTCACTTGGTCAAAATTTTACTTATTGAAAATGGTGATGTGATTCTTCCGTCCATCCTTGTCCAGCTGCTCATAGTTTTCCATAACCGGGGACACGGCTAAGATCTTAGTTTGTTGACTCTGCAGAGCTTGTGCACTTTCACCTTCAGACCCAACTCAACCCAAACATCCTATACACCCTGAGTGCATTAAGGAAAGGAGAAGAATCGAGATGAGATCTTTCAGAAGATAGAATCCAACCCAATGGCAAGACCCGTTCCACCTATAATTATGCTACATCTGCTTGTCAAGCCCGGGCTGAACCCTCACAACTTAGTTGATCAAGACAGAGCCCATATGACTAAAGGTTGCACTGGAAGCAATCTAAACTTGGGGAACATCAAAATCACTTTGTTCCTGGGTGGCATTCCTCAAGTGAACATGTTGGGAATATGCCCTAGAGGCAATCATGTATGATGTAATTCCCACTTTATTCATAAAGTTACTAAGTTGTCCTTGTTTTGAACATCTGATATATGTCATTGAATATGTGATTCGATTGTGGAACTATATATTCATGTTGTTCATACTAGATTGTCCTTGGTCATTTAGGTTGTGCTGGACACACACCCTAGACTAATGTGAGTGTTGGCTGATGACACGGTTCCACTTGTCATGGGCATGGTGATGCCATTCCAACGTTTACGGACTTGGCTAAAGAGTTTAGCAAGTCGGACTGACCCACATTGAGATGCAACGATCAAGTCATCATTTGCATGTCTCAATCAATGTAATCCTTAGACCTGAGGTTGTCGCACAATCCGAATTGTGGATCACCGACTTAGGTTCTGTCAAACGTTGTTTCGTGACAAGGCAACTATAAAGGCAGAGTTCGGGTCGAATGAGAAGCAAGCTGCGTGATGTGGATAATCAAGATGGGATTTTGCCCCTCCGAATGGAGAGATATTCTCTGGGCCCTCTCGAGTGATATGATTCAGGAAGCATGGCCATGCGCGACTCGGTTAAGTGTTAACTGTGTCGGTTGACTAAGAGTTAGTCAGATGAATCACATGTCACAGATCGAGAAGAGATTTGAGCTATTTAAGGGATGACGATAAATCCCCTATAGCTCGACAAGGTATATCGTGAGGCAAAAGGGACTAAGATGAATATCACATTGAAAGGTATGTCGTAATGACTCAATGGTACTTGGGAGTCGGCACGTTCTGCTAGGAGCCGCTACCGATTGTTCGATTGGGAGTTGGACTCCAATCGTGTCCAAGTCGCCATGAGCCTGCAGGGTCGCACACTTAAGAACGGGAGCAAGTATTGGTTGGGTTGGACCCGAACCGGAAATGGACTAGTTTTGTGAGTCGGACTCACAGAGGGAATGGGCCACAAGTATTGTGAAGCCCATTACCATACGCTATATAAAGAGGGGCGCAGGTTGCCCAGCGGGCACGTTTTTCCACTCTCCCATGTGTTGGGAACCCTAGCCCCACTCAGTCCAGCCGCCGCACCGGACCTAGAAGTCCGCCGTCGGAGCTCCTCCTCGTACGTGTGGATTTCGGCAGAGGTGCTGTACGTTCAGCACTTCGACGTTCGAGGGATTGGATCGGCCGGACCGGATCGTGGGACTGCACTGCCCCGACGCGCTGCATCGATAATCCGCACTTGCGCGTCTAGTGGTAATACTCGTGGCCTTCTACCTCGGCTAGATCTTGGAAGCATCGCGTAGGAAAAGTTTTTGTTTATCTCTACGCGTTCCAACAGTGGTATCAGAGCGGTAGCTTTTGGTATTAGGCCCGAGATCCGTACATATGTGATATGTAGTTAGCGTTAGATGTGATCTAATTGCTGTTTTGGTGGTCGTTCTATGAGATAGATCGGTTTTGTACAAGGTTGATTGGATCAATCGTACTCGGGGTTAATGGATGATCAGGTTTCCGTGATCATACTGCTAAGGTCGTGGAACAATTTACCCCTACCGGTCGGTTTCCGCCATCGGGGTATACCGTGACACATAAATCCAGTTGCGGTGATCGAAGATCAAAGAGTTTGGTCAAATCGGAATACGGATCAGATTCGGGTAAAATCGTTTTATCCGATGAAGAAATCCATGACCGCCGGCTTCGCCCTGTCGTAGCGCCTTAGATGTTGTTGCGAGTTCACAACGCCGGTAGATATCGTATCTATGCATAACTTGTTTTTGCAGGAAGTTGTGAATGGTATGGCTTATGTGCATGTGATGTGTGTAATCCATACATGATCTGCGTATCATGTTTCTTGTCAGCCGGCTGGAGCCTAGGTGCTGTCATTTTATTGTATAACGACCTGCGTGTCGGATTCTCTATGTAAATTTTCCTTTACTAGCTAGTGTAGCTTCTTAGAGAACCCGGATGACATGCAAGTCGATGTACAAGTCGGCTCAATGGAGCAAGATGGCACGTGACAAGAGTTGGCACGAGTCGACTTCCAAGCTTTGTGGAGATGGAGATCACCATGAAGAGAGCCATACCATTTCACATTATAATTGCTTTATTTGTGTTATTGTTATGTCTCTATTTACCTCTATTTAGATAGTTGGTAGATTCTTTAATCCCTCAAAGAAGGTCTAGTCGGTCGCCCCGCCAGTGCTGCACCATCACAAGTCGGACATTCTTGGTAGTGGGCTCATGAAATTGAGGTGCTACCAATTCTTTCCGGTTAGGTGGGTTTGAGTCGGACTCTTACAAGCAGAAGCACTTGGTAATCTAGACGAGTCCATCACAACGGTTGTGGGGCTCGGGGCGAGGTAGGTTGGGAGCCGGGGCATGTGATGCCACCCAACTAACAGGAGTCGTATTGGATACGATTGGCAAGGTGTTGCCTACCTAGATCACTTGACGGCTAGCGGTGATGCTAAAGCTCACTAGTCGGCTTGCTTATTTAGGATCTTGAATCACTTAGCAACCATCGGAGGGATGTTGGTTCTAGTGGGAGCATAAGTATTAAAGCTTTTAATATGCCTGCTCTTTTATGAATACATGTCTTAAGTGTTTTTGCGTATTTTCTGTTGTAGATCAATGGCACCTAGCAACCTTCCTCAGTTGTCCACTTTTGCGTTGAGGTCAATCCTAGAGAAAGATAAGTTTAATGGAACTAATTTCACCAACTGGTACCGTAATCTGAGGATAGTCCTCAAGCATGACAAGAAAGAACATGTTCTAGAAACTCCACTTCCAGAAGAGCCAGATGACGATGCGACTGTCGCAGTCATAAATGCCTACCGTAAGACTAGAGATGAGTCTACGGAAATTAGCTGTCTTATGCTTGCACACATGGAACCGGACTTGCAACAGCAGTTCGAGAATGTTGAGGCCTACGATATGATCGAAAGACTCAAAAGTATGTTCCAGGCTCAGGCAAAGACCGAGAGGTATCAAGTCTCTCAAGCTTTGTTGGGCTGTAAGCTGAAAGATGGCGATCCACTGAGTCCGCATGTAATCAAGATGATTGGTTACATTCAGTCTCTGGATCGGCTGGGTGTCCCAATTAACGAAGAGTTCGCTACTGATATAATTCTGAACTCTCTTCCTAGTGCCTATGGTTCGTTCATCTCGAACTACCATATGCATGGTATGGATAAGAGTATCACTGAATTACATGGGATGCTCAAAATGGCAGAGGCCGATCTCAAGAAAGGCGCCAGTCAAGTGTTGATGGTGCAGAATAAGGCTAAGTTCAAGAAGAGTTCTTGGACTAAGAAGAAGAAGGATAAGTCAGGAGGTAGCGCCCATGGCCCTGTCCAGAGTGCTCCCTCAAAGACTAAGCCATCTCCTACAGCCGGAGCCAACTGCTTCTATTGCAAGCAGGATGGCCACTGGAAGAGGAACTGCACCAAGTATTTGGCTGACAGAGCCAAGAGTGGAGGTGTGACTTCCAACTCAGGTACGCTTGTGTGCAATGTTATAGACATTTATCTTGCTGATGCGCCTAATAGTTCTTGGGTATATGATACCGGATCAGTTATTCACATATGCAACTCGTTGCAGGGACTGGTAAGAACTAGGAGCGTGGCAAGAGGAGAGGTTGACATTCGGGTCGGCAACAAGGCGAGAGTCGCTGCGTTGGAAGTCGGCACGATGCAACTTCATTTACCTTCAGGATTTATTTTGGAACTAAATAATGTTATTATGTTCCAGCGCTTAGTCGAAACATTATTTCCGCCTCATGTTTGATGAGACAAGGTTATGAGTCAAATATTAAGAATAATGGTTGTTCTTTATATTTGAAAGATATGTTTCATGGCTTTGCACCCGTTCAGAACGGGTTATTTATTTTAAATCTTGATAGTGAATCGGTCTATAACATAAATGTTAAAAGGTTGAAACCAAATGATCTGAATATGACTTACTTTTGGCACTGTCGGCTTGGTCATATAAGTTGGAAACGCATGAAGAAGCTCCATGATGATGGACTTCTAACTTCGTTCGACTTAGAGTCGTTCGAGACATGTGAATCATGCCTACTAGGCAAAATGACCAAGACACCTTTTGCAAGGAGTTGTGAAAGGGCGTCCGACTTGTTGGAATTAATACATAGTGATGTATGTGGTCCAATGAGCACGACAGCCAGAGGTGGTTATGAGTACTTCATTACCTTCACTGATGATTTGAGTAGGTATGGATATATATATTTAATGAAACACAAGTCGGAAGTCTTTGAAAAGTTCAAAGAATTCCAGAGTGAGGTACAGAATCAGCTCGGCAAGAAAATAAAGTTTCTACGGTCGGACCGTGGAGGCGAGTACATGAGCCATGAGTTTGATGACCATCTAAAGAGTTGTGGAATAGTTCCTCAACTCACTCCTCCGGGTACACCGCAGAGAAACGGTGTATCGGAACGGAGAAATCGGACCCTGTTGGACATGGTACGATCAATGATGAGTCGGACAGATCTACCTTTATCATTTTGGGGTTATTGTCTAGAAACTGCAGCTTTCACACTAAACAGAGTACCATCAAAGTCAGTAGAGAAGACACCACATGAGATATGGACGGGCAAAAAGCCAAGTTTGTCTTTTCTTAAGATTTGGGGTTGTGAGGCATTTGTCAAGCGACTTCAGTCGGACAAGCTCACGCCCAAGTCGGATAAGTGTATTTTCGTGGGGTATCCGAGGGAAACCTTGGGGTACTACTACTACAACCGGGAAGAGGGCAAAGTGTTTGTCGCTCAGAATGGTGTCTTCCTTGAGAAAGAGTTTCTCAGTCGGGAAGTCAGTGGGAGCACGGTGCAACTCGAAGAAATTCGAGAGGAACCAGCTAGGGGCGAGTCGGCAATGGCCTTGGAGGCTGAGCCGGTCGTGGTACCTACACCGGTTACAGCACCTGAACCTCGGAGATCTGCCAGATTACAGAGTGCTCGAGATGTTTTACTGTTAGACAGTAATGAGCCGGCAACTTATTCGGAAGCGATGGTGGGATCTGATTCCGAGTCATGGCTTGGAGCCATGAGATCCGAGTTAAAGTCCATGGATGAAAACCAAGTTTGGAATTTGGTTGATCTGCCTGACGGTGTAAGATCCGTCGAGTGCAAATGGATCTTTAAGAAGAAAATTGATATGGATGGAAATATTTCCGTCTATAAAGCACGACTTGTCGCGAAGGGGTTCCGACAAGTTCAAGGAGTTGACTACGACGAGACCTTCTCGCCCGTAGCGATGCTTAAATCAATTCGGATCATGTTAGCCATAGCAGCCTATTTCGACTATGAGATATGGCAGATGGATGTCAAGACAGCTTTCCTTAATGGAAATTTAACTGAGGACGTGTATATGATACAGCCCGAAGGTTTTGTCGATCCAGCTAATGCTGACAAGGTATGCAAACTTCAGAAATCCATTTATGGGTTGAAGCAAGCATCTCGGAGTTGGAACATTCGCTTTGATGAGGTAGTCAAATCGTTTGGCTTCATCAAGAGCGATCATGATTCTTGTTTATACAAGAAGTTTAGTGGGAGCAAAGTAAACTTTTTAATCTTATATGTGGATGACATATTGCTGATTGGAAATGATGTCATGATGTTGCAAGAAACCAAAGAGTCATTGGAAAGGAGTTTCTCAATGAAGGATATGGGTGAGGCGACTTACATATTAGGAATCAGGATCTATAGAGATAGATCCAGGCGGCTCATTGGATTGAGTCAGAGTACATATCTGGACAAGGTTTTGAAGAAATTCAAAATGGAAGAGTCCAATAAGGGATTCTTACCCATGTCCCATGGCATAAAACTTAGCAAGACTCAGTGTCCTTCGACGACTGATGAGCGAAGTCGGATGAGTGTGATCCTGTATGCTTCGGCAATCGGATCCATCATGTATGCCATGATTTGTACTAGGCCAGATGTTTCCTATGCTCTAAGTGTTACGAGCAGATACCAGGCTGACCCTGGCGAAGCCCACTGGGCAGCGGTTAAAAACATCCTTAAGTATTTGAGAAATACTAAGGAAATGTTCCTAATTTATGGAGGTGATGAGGAATTCAGTGTAAAGGGTTACACGGATGCGAGTTATCTCGCCGACTCAGATGATTCTCGTTCGCAATCTGGATACGTGTTCGTGATGAACGGAGGGGCTGTGAGCTGGAAGAGTTCCAAGCAAGATACGGTGTCTGCATCTACAACAGAGGCTGAGTATATTGCTGCCTCAGAGGCGGCAAAGGAAGCTGTTTGGATCAGGAACCTCCTGATTGATCTTGGTGTGGTTCAGGGCGCGTCCAATCCTTTGGACGAATATTGTGACAATAATGGTGCTATCGCACAGGCCAAGGAACCTAGACAACACCAGAAGAACAACCATATACTCCTGCGGTACCACCTCATTCGCCAGTTTGTCGAACAAGGTGATATCAAGTTATGCAAAGTACACACGGATGCAAACATTGCAGATCCGTTGACAAAGGCGCTACCACAGCCTAAGCATCAGGCGCACACGAGAGGCATGGGCATTCGATGCCTAGGCATATGATGCTAGGATGATTGACTCTAGTGCAAGTGGGAGACTGTTGGGAATATGCCCTAGAGGCAATCATGTATGATGTAATTCCCACTGTATTCATAAAGTTACTAAGTTGTCCTTGTTTTGAACATCTGATATATGTCATTGAATATGTGATTCGATTGTGGAACTATATATTCATGTTGTTCATACTAGATGTTCCTTGGTCATTTAGGTTGTGCTGGACACACACCCTAGACTAATGTGAGTGTTGGCTGATGACACGGTTCCACTTGTCATGGGCATGGTGATGCCATTCCAACGTTTACGGACTTGGCTAAAGAGTTTAGCAAGTCGGACTGACCCACATTGAGATGCAACGATCAAGTCGTCATTTGCATGTCTCAATCAATGTAATCCTTAGACCTGAGGTTGTCGCACAATCCGAATTGTGGATCACCGACTTAGGTTCTGTCAAACGTTGTTCCGTGACAAGGCAACTATAAAGGCAGAGTTCGGGTCGAATGAGAAGCAAGCTGTGTGATGTGGATAATCAAGATGGGATTTTGCCCCTCCGAATGGAGAGATATTCTCTGGGCCCTCTCGAGTGATATGATTCAGGAAGCATGGCCATGCGCGACTCGGTTAAGTGTTAACTGTGTCGGTTGACTAAGAGTTAGTCAGATGAATCACATGTCACAGATCGAGAAGAGAGTTGAGCTATTTAACGGATGACGATAAATCGCCTATAGCTCGACAAGGTATATCGTGAGGCAAAAGGGACTAAGATGAATATCACATTGAAAGGTATGTCGTAATGACTCAATGGTACTTGGGATTCGGCACGTTCTGCTAGGAGCCGCTACCGATTGATCGATTGGGAGTTGGACTCCAATCGTGTCCAAGTCGCCATGAGCCTGCAGGGTCGCACACTTAAGAGCGGGAGCAAGTATTGGTTGGGTTGGACCCGAACCGGAAATGGACTGGTTTTGTGAGTCGGACTCACAGAGGGAATGGGCCACAAGTGTTGTGAAGCCCATTACCATACGCTATATAAAGAGGGGCGCAGGTTGCCCAGCGGGCACGTTTTTCCACTCTCCCATGCGTTGGGAACCCTAGCCCCACTCAGTACAGCCGCCGCACCGGACCTAGCAGTCCGCCGTCGGAGCTCCTCCTCGTACGTGTGGATACCGGCAGAGTTGTTGTACGTTCAGCACTTCGACGTTCGAGGGATTGGATCGGCCGGACCGGATCGTGGGACTGCACTGCCCCGACGCGCTGCATCGATAATCCGCACTTGCGCGTCTAGTGGTAATACTCGTGGCCTTCTACCTCGACTAGATCTTGGAAGCATCGCGTAGGAAAAGTTTTTGTTTATCTCTACGCGTTCCAACAGAACACCCCTCGGGGAGACACTCAACTCTCATCAGCCAAACAACCAAATCCACCCAGGTGGTTCATTGAAGTTGTTACTTAGAATTTTTCCACAACATCAAGTAAAAATCATTTGTTTCATTGCATATCATCTATCAAGTTCTAAGGCTATAAATAACAATGATAAAAGAGATGGCTACACACTACTAGGATAATAGCATAGTATAATATAACTTAGTAAAATTTCCTATCAATGCATACTACTCAAAAATCAACTAATGCATATAGAAAATAATGGGTAGTTGATGATGTGTTACTTGCCTTGTTGAAGTTGGTGAAGATATCACACTCTCTTCACAAAGGATCGTTGCTCTCCGTACAATCTACTCATTGAAAACACAATAACAAAATAAACAAACATGCTATCAAGCAAACATACAAGTGAAGAGATCATACAAAGCAATAACATAGCCAAAGGAGTTTAACCTAGTTGGTTAGGACAAGGTCTAGGTTTGAGTTGAAAGATTCATTCTCTAATGGTCTCATACTTGTTAAGAAAATTCCAATGGTTTACTTTGGAAGGGCTAGGTTGAGTTTGATGTGATCTAACTTTATTATAACCATACTTGTCGAGGAAGTTCCAAGAGTTCACTAAGAATAAACATATTACTTCTTCAACTAAAGTAATACATGCAAACACTTGGTCATATTCACCTTCAAAAATATTTTAGTGACTATGTTAGTATTTTCCATTGTGGTTAGGGTAGGTCTACTAACTTCATCAAAGGGAAAATATTACTAAGTCTTGGGTTTTCCATTTGGGCCAATGGTTGGGCAAAAACAACTTGTTATTCTTCAACTTGTATGAATTGCTTCTAGTCCTCATGTGATTGCCTTCTTGAAGATCATAATCATGCCATCTAAGTTGTTTCCTTCCTTGGTGTGGTTCTTCTCTTGGTCTTGATAGTCTTCATGGTTTTCTCACTATTTGTTTTCCAAGTGGTGTGGTCACAACTAAGTGTTTTATTTAACAAATGTGAAAATATCACTAAGTCAAAATAGAGGAGAAATGAGACAAGAGGATAGAATGGGAGAGGTGAGTCTTGTTCTTCATTTCTTCATGTACTTGAACTTGATGGAGTATGCTTCAGATTGTTGTGGATCCTAAGTCATTTCTTCAATGATCTTCCTTGTTTCTCTTCATTTTGCCATCAAGTTGAAAGGAGAAGAATAGAAAAGGGAAGGAAAAAGACTTAGAGAGAAAGGGGGTTAGTCTTCTGGAAGTTTCTTCTAGTTGCTGTGGAGTCTAAGCCCTTCCTTCAATTTCTTCAATGATATTCCTCATAGCTCTTCATGTTGCCACCAAGTTGAAAATGAAGTCCCTCCTTGTGCTTGAGTCTTGTTCTCCCTTTTGCTAACTTGATGATTTCTTGAAGCATGAAAGAGGAGTGGAGAAGTATATAGAAAACTAAAGTTCACTACTTGGTACTATATGTGATTGACACATTCTAAGGACTTGGCTTGGCTCCAAATAGACATAACATCAAGGAATAACAGTTGAAAACAATTTCTAAGACATGGTAAAGATGGATGAATCACTAGGTTGGCTTTTGGTCAAAAACACATGGTCATGGTCCAAGGGGGTCCAAAATGGTTGGGCACTAATGTCTCTGGTTCAAGGTTACCAAATGGAGCAATTTTGCAAAAGGAACTATATTGAAATTATTTATAGAATTAAATCTATGTCACAATTACTCAATTATACCACTTAATTATACATTCAATTTTAACTTGTTAAAAAAATATTTTGGGACAGAGGGTATGAAAGTACATATCCTAAGGTTTCTAAAAATATTTTATTTGCAATTTTTGGATTTATAGAATTTGAATTATGCCAAAATTCATCAAACAAGCATATCTGCATTTGAACAAATTTTAAATGGTAAAATTTAAATTTAGCCAGTGCCAAAAGTTTCTACATGTTGTGCTGATTCCAAAAAGTCCAAGTTTGCAAAATTTGGCCTTATGGTTAAAAAGATATGAATGTTCTAAGTTGCAGGGTTGTTTGTGCAAAACTGCCAATTAAATTCTATTCGGGATAAAAACTGACAAACAGCTGGACTACGTGGCGCGCTCTGATTGGTTGCTTGCGCTGACTGGACCGCTGACTAGGCTAGGGTGACGTGGATAAGTCACTGGATCTGGGCCGTCGGATCCAGATCTGAGGGTGGCATACCCCTTCGTTAAGTGAGTCTATCCTAGCCATAGGATCAAGATATGACGGACAGGGATCAATTTGATCTCACCTCGCCGGCAGGGCGGCCGGAAAATGGCGGGCGGCGCTGCTCCGGTGACCCGTGATGCAGAAATCGATGGGGGCGATGCTTCCGGTGCTCTCCTGGGCTCGGGAAGGTGACGAGGAGACTCGGCAAGACGAGGCGAACTTGATGGTTCTCACTCCATGCTCGGAGAGGGGCTCTGTTGACGGCGTCGTGCGAGTAGGGACGACGGCCGCTCCGGTGAGCCTCGGATGTCGACGGCGCCAGCGATTTCGCTGCAAACAAAAATTACCCGAGAGCGTCAAAACGTGCGCAAGATCACATGGTTCCTCAAGGATGAAACGAGAGGGGCTGATACTCACGTGGTTTGCCGGAATCGACAATGGACGGCAGCGGAACGGAGCAACTCCGGCGAGCAATGGTGGCGTACTGGTGGCGTTATACAGAGAGGGGGTAGAGGGGAAACAGAGAGGCCGACTGGGGGTTATATAGGGCCAGAGGGGGAAGGTATACACGGCCTTAAATGCTCGTAATGGCGCGGCGAAATTTGTCCGAAACCGTCGGGAGTTTCCTCTCTGAGGAAGAAGAGAGCGACGTCATCGCTGACGCACGCGTGGGTCCCGCGTGTAAGGGAGAGATGGGTTGCGGGCTGTGACGTGGGCTGCTCTTGGGCCATTGGGCCACTGGTGGTTGCGCGCGTGCGAAGGGGAGAGAGGTGGGCTGGGGTTTTGGGCTGGCTGCTGGTTTTTTTTTATCTCTCTTTTCTTCTTCTGTTTTTTTTTTGTTCCATTTCTTTTTTCTGTTTTGTCATTTTATTTATAACTTTTGTTTTAAATATCCAAACAGCCTCAAACCAATTTCTAAAAAAATTTAAAAACATTATCTTTCAACCCACATTGTTTTCAACACATTTCAAATTTTATATTTTCAAAATATAAATAAAACACTAATATTTCTTATTATCATTTTTAAAAATTAGAAAATAATAAATTGATATTATTGTCTAAATAAAATTTCAGAGGCATTTTACATGTCATATATCAATTTTGGGAGGCCATTTTTAAACCATTTTCACGTTTTATAATTTTAGGATATGAAGGATTTACTAATAGTATCTTAATGTTATTTAATTAGTTCATATCAAATAATTAATATTGTTGATCAATAAAATTCAGAATAAAACCACAAGTCATAATATTGTTTTCAAAACCCTCTTTTATGTTATGTTCAAAACAATGCATTTTATTTTCACACCTTCATGTTTAAAACTTGCAATAACAACTAAAAGTTATTATTAGCAAATTTTATTCTCATCAAATACTTTTGAGGCTTAGAACTTCATTAAGGATTTACTAATAGTATCTTAATGTTATTTAATTAGTTCATATCAAATAATTAATATTGTTGATCAATAAAATTTAGAATAAAACCACAAGTCATAATATTGTTTTCAAAACCCTCTTTTATGTTATTTTCAAAACAATGCATTTTATTTTCACACCTTCATGTTTAAAACTTGCAATAACAACTAAAAGTTATTATTAGCAAATTTTATTCTCATCAAATACTTTTGAGGCTTAGAACTTCATTAAGGGTTATAAATATTTGAGTAATGTTGCCATAAGATAATCTTCAAGGTAATATTGGAGTTGCAAACATTTTAGATAAAGGTTTGTTAATAAAAGATATTCCCTTTATAGAAAGAAACTTATTTTTTTTGAATAAGGTTTTAGGGTTTAAGGAATAACTCATAACTGGATTGGTAAACTCAATTTCATTGAATTATGTATTATTTCCTTTTGTTTCTTGCTTCTCATTTGGTTCTTGGTGACTTGCATGACATGAAAACAAAAAGTTTCAAATTGTTTTGATTTTTGCATTTTCCAAAAATCAGGGATGTTACAACATTTGCCAATGTTGTAGCACTAAATAGTCGATGCAAGCATAATTAGTTCTTACATTCTTATTGATTATGTGTGCATCATGTTATACCACATGCTCCAGACCCCACTCTTGACCTACACATCTTGTGGACAGCATGGTCTACAAATTGCAACAAGAGGTTTATATTATACTTCTTCATATTCCAGTTGTTGTTTATATTTACATGTTCATCATATTTTAGTTGAGCATCAAAATGTTTTCTTGTTGTTTACATTATGACAGAAAATAGAAAATATGCCAATTGATAGAGTGCTTGGCCCTTTGCCAGAAAATGCTTTTGTGGTAGCTGCTAGAGAAAGCATTCCACAGCCTACAGGGAGAGTGACAAATGCTTCATCTAGAGAAGCATTGAGAGGAACCGGTAGAGGAAGGACTAGTGGACCAAGGAAACCAGCAACATCTAGTCTACCGACAGAGAAAGGTAACGACACAACCAGGCTGGGCTTCATATTTTAGTTGATCTAAATAATATTTTTCATATTTTAGCTACGATTATTTATTACAGGCAGAAGAAACGGCAAGAAAAGATCTACACAAGCTTCTACTAGTGGAAATACACATGCTTCAGATAACCTAGCTCCTGGCAGAGGAAGAACAGCAAGAAAGGTTCACATAATACAGGTCCTGGCAGTGCTCACCACTTACTGTTTGGTGATGACCAACAAAGAAGAGCACCACAAGCAACGAGAAATTAGCATAAAACTACCACTTTAGAACTCAAATTTACTGAATGGTACCACTTTAGTGATATAGCACATAACGCTACCACATTTTGTTCGGGAATTCGCAGAAAAGACTGATCCATTCTTGATCGCGAATTGACATCGAAACTGACAATAGGGCCCACCAGTCAGGCTGACGTGGCCGGGAGACACAAAAATTTTGTTGTTGAGGTGGACATGGGTCCCACCAAGATGAGGTGGCCCCACCTGTCAGCCAGTTAAAGAAATTAACAAATATCTGGAACCGCACCCTTCGTGCTCCGCTGCTGTGGCGGAGTCAACGATGACGCCGCCTGCGAGCACGCAGTAGACGGCGATCGTCTGTGGGCTGCGGACGAGCAGCGCGGTCACCACAGCGGCGGACTGGGCGCCAACGCCGGGGGTGTGGCCGCTGCCGAGCTCGCACGGGGCGCACCACGGGGACGCGGCCGCCGGCGAGCACGCAGACGCGGGGACGCGAGCGCTGCACCCGGCGTATGGGATAGGCCGTCGGGGGTGAGGCGCGGACTGGGCTCGCACGGGGCGCAACTCGGGCGCCCGGCCGCCGGCGAGGCCGCGGGGCGCGGTCACCGGCAAGCTCGCACGGGGGGGGCGGTCACCGGCACGGCCGCTGGCGAGCACGCGGGCGCGGACTGGGCGGCGAGCACGCGGGGCGCGGTCACCGGCAAGCTCGCACGTGGGACGCGGTCACCGGCATGGCCGCCGGCGAGCACGCAGGGCGCAGTCACCTGCACGCGGGGCGTGGAGCTCGCACGCCGCTCACCGCCGAGATCTGCGCCGCGTGGCGACGGGAGCTCGAGCGTCATGGTCAACGAGGCGGAGGCGCTCCTGAGGTCCGCACCGTCGCGCGCCGTGCACGGCTGATGACTCCCAAGTGCAGGAGATCAATTGTAGTACCTTTCGATAAGTATTTGAGTGTCAAACCAACGAGGAGCTGAAGGTAAGATATCTATTCTCTAAAGCCCTATAACCCTCTTATATGGTTGTTTATGCAAAGCAATAAGTTTGACTAAAAGGAACTAACTAATTAAAAGCAAGTGACGTGGAGTGTGGTTTGTCTAGTAACTAGTGAAGCAAATTTAAAATGCAAGTAATCCTAGAGCAAGTTTTTAAAGCAAGTTTCTAAGCAAGTTTCACAAGTAGCAAGCAGCAAATATCTCAAGTATCTCAAGGGAGCAAGTGTTCTAGCAATAGGTGTTTCGTTCGTGTGGTTGTCACAATTAGTGAAGCACATGTTTTAGTCTTAGTTGTTTCTTCTAGGAAGGAGCCATGAATAGGTATAGTCAAGTAAATGATCTACAACCACTTATGATGGATCATGTGGCCAAGTAAATGACGGCACAAGATTGATTAAGACATAAAGTCCCACCATAGCCTTACGTTCTAAGGTCCCCTATATATATCCCCCAATAACTTAACTTTATGGCCCGGTCTCAGGTTACTGTCACTCCCAAGTCACCACCACTCCATTATGCTACCGGTGATCACCTTACATGCATTCCCCAACATATGCGTGCACTCATATATTGTACATAAATACAATCATAGAAGATAACAAACTTGTATGCAACCAATCAACGAACTATTTCACCATTGTCAAGAACAATTCACTACTCAAACATAGACGGGGAGACAAAATACATCAAGAGAATATAGTATTGCATCATACATCGTGTTTGCCAAGAGATTACAGTGGAGAGATGGAGCTGATCTTGCTATAGATGTTGATGATGAACACGCCGGAGGGGCGTGGAGCCCTCCGGGGGTGATCCCGGCGGCGTTTCCCCCCTCCGATCTTCTCCGGCGGCAGCCTTCTGTCTCTCTGTTTCGTGGTTTCGTCTCTTGGCGCCGCCTCCTCCTCGAAAAGGCCAGGGGACCCTTTATATAGTCGTTTTTAGGTCACGAGACACTCGTGAGAAGAAAGATCGACGGCATCGGAGCCAAGGGGGCAAAAATGGGGCCCCACACGCGGCCAAGGAATCTGGCCGCGTGGAGGGTCCTCTTTTCCACCTGGTTGGCCTTTTGTCCCTCTACTTTGGCCCATGGTCTTCGTCTCGAAAATTCTGAACCGTGCTCTTTGGCCTTGCCCTTTTTGGAGTCCCGAAGCTCCCGGAAAGTCCGAAACACTAAAAAGTACGTTTTCTAGAAAAACAGGGTTAGAACCAAAAGAAGGAGGATTGTTCAGAAAATCCCCCAAATTATTATAAAACATGAATATAAGTTGCTAATATGTAGGAAAAACAAGTAATAACATGCAAAGTTCATGTATGCATTTTACATGCATCAACGGCTCACCTTCGAGGCGCTTTGGGGCCTCTACCGCCGCCGCGCCTGCTCGGAGCCATGCGCGCCATGTCCGCCATGCTCGCCCGCGTCGACCTCTGCCTGTTACTGAGGGCCACTCCCTCGCCACCAGCATCGTCTCCTCCGGCGGCAGCGGCGGCCGCCCGCGGAACGGCGGGGCGCTCCAGGCCGACCAGCAGTTCGAGCGCGGCTCCCCGACGGCGAGCTCGCACGGGGCACAGGGGGCGGTTCCCAGATTTTGTGGGACCGCCTCATGACAGGTGGGGCCACCTCATCTTTGTGGGACCCATGTCCACCTCAACAAAAAGTATTTGTCTCTCTCAGCCATGTCAGCCTGACTGGTGGGCCCCCCTTGTCAGTTTTAGTGTCAATTCGCGATCAAAGAGCGATCAGTCTTTTCTGCGAAATAGAATTCAAAATGTGGTAGATTTATGTGCTATATCACTAAAGTGGTACCATTCAGTAAATTTGGATTCTAAATTGGTAGTTTTGTGCTGATTTCTCACAAGCAACGGACATTCCTGATCTAAATGCTGAATTTATTCCAGATCTTGATGCCCAGGAGGTTCCTCTTACTCAGAGTGCACCACCAGCCGATGACATGAAGCAATTTTGCACTATTTACTTGCTATTTTGCATGGATGTTTATGATATATAGCTGCCAAACCAAATTTCCACAGATTTAATATTCGGTTCATGAGTTCAATTCATATGTGAGACAATTTTCTTTTGCCTGTTTCTTGTGGCCGCAGACAAAAAGATATGTTTGGCTCTATTTCAGTTAATTCTTCAACTGCTCAAATGATAGATATAAAACCTGCCATTTTTCCTTCTTGGGTTGGTTCATGTCTAGTACCAAGCTACCAAACATACAGCTTAGGTGTTACTCCCTCCGTCACAAATTAAATGTCTCAAAGTTGGACAAAAATGAATGTATGTAGATACATCCATTTTTGTCCAACTTTGAGACAATTAATTTGGGACGGGGGGAGTATATGATTATCGAAACCTGGCAGAAAATTGTACACACACCAAATCCACTAGTTTGAAACCTGGGTTAGTTCATGTCCAGTACCAACCTGAATTAAGTCAATATGCAAGCAAATATTTCAAAATAACCTCACATTCTTATTCCAACATCAAGTTCATACACTAAACAACTCGTACATCACAGAAATCCCCTCGTGATCAAGGCCACGCATCCATACATCACAATACAAGCTGCTATTGCAAGCAAAATCAATATTTCTTTCCTATTTTTATTTATCAGCTCGTCCCCATAATTCTTCTCAATTTTCTTCTTCCATGCCTTCAACTTCAGTAGCTCCAGCTCCACTTCATCTACCTTTCTCAATATCTTCAAGTTGTCATCTACATACTTGTTCTGCTTCTAGAATTGATCAGATTAGACAAGTCTCAGTTCACCTGTTCAGCAGAGCATCTATCAGTATAGGCTGGTGAGCACAAGGAACAAACCAGACCAAAAAGAACCTTAAATCGACGGCAACCTGTAGAGCTCCGTCAAACTTCTTGCGGTCGCGTTGCCGGCGGATTCCTAAGTGCCTCTCCGGCCACATCCACAGCAATGGGCTCCAAATCGGAGATGCCAATCGCGAGCAACAAGGGCAAAGGCGGGGCCAGCGACGCGGACATCAGCAGAAGGCGGGGCCAGCGACGGGCACAGCAGCAGCAACACCGAAGGAGATCGTCTTCATGCGTGAGCAGGTTAGGCGACAGTGGGCGGAGCCATTCGCCGTCGTCTGTTCTGCTGGCTCTGCATCCGCACCCGATGCCACACGCGAGGTAGGATTGGAGACGCCCCGGGTCCGAATCGATCCCATCGATGAGTTTCGGCTTCCGCTGCACGCCATCTGCCTTCTGCGCTCACACTCTCCGCATTCCGCTCACAAGCGACGGCCACAGCCGCGTCCATGTCGCCGCCGGGAGAGCTAATCGATTAGGATACTCCTAATTTTTTTTTACCTCTCACGGGACATACTGTGTCAATATGAACAATACAAGGTGGGTTTTGCAAAAGTCTCGCACGATGGCGCGTGCCATCCACCACCGTGGCGTCACAGATTTCGGCTGCACAGCAATTTGGGGCCTAAAGCAATCCGCTAAGCAAGTTGTGGTACTTCTCTTGCACGTTTTGCAACATGTGGGACTAAACTGCACATCGGATGCAAGTTGTGGTACCAAAACTGTATATACCTCATGATCTGTATACCTCATGATCAAACGGGTGAGGTAGCCACTGATGGCTCTGCTAGCTTTGGCGTGTGTGCCGGACTGAAGCGGCACGCACGGAGGCATTAGCGGTGCGCTTTGGTTTCTACCAAACATCATGGGTGTATCAATGAGAACTTGCTTTCTGCGCCCCCGAGACGCAAACATGTGCTCTCCTAGACTGCACCAATTACAGGGCATCATATGGTTTAAGTGATAGGGACGTACTTAGGCTGGTCACAATGGGAGGTAACATAGAGTAGTAACATACACATTTTTCTAGACTAGGTTACTACCTCCACAATGGGTAGTAAAATAAAAATGGTGTCATGCAATGATGTATTTATTAGCTTGTAGACTCATGTTGCATTGGAAGGTGTGATGTTACGGTAACTAGCTAAGTTACCACAACCATCTCTCTCATTATTAAATACTTGCCACATCAGATTTTTTGCCTACGTGGCATTGATGTTACTACTTAGTTACTGCTCATTGTGACCAGCCTTAGGCTAGTCATAATGGGGAGTAACATAGAGTAGTAACATACACATTTTTCTAGACTATGTTATTACCTCCACAATGGGTAGTAACATAAAAGTGGTGACATGCAAATGTGTATTTATTAGCTTGTAGACTCATGTTGCATCGGGAGGTGTGATGTTACGGTAACTAGCTAAGGCCTGTCCCAGTGGGGGTTTCTTAGCGTTGTATCCTAGGCAAATTGCTTATGTGGCATAGGAATTAATGAAGAGAGAGAGGGAGATTGTATCTTAGCTAAGGCTGGTGCCAGTGCATCACGGCTTATCACGGGCTATAGCCCCGCCACGTCAGTTTTTCCTCTCACTCTCACCCCACTCTCACGCCACTCTCACGGCACGGTGCCAGTGCACGGGCTATAGTCCCCACTATCACTCCTCTCTCCTCCACATCAGCATTTCTCTCTCCTCCACGTCAACATTTGTTTTTAAGATTTAAAACATTGGAAATAATGCAAGGAAATTATTTTATTCAACTAAAATTATACCGATTACATAATAATTAATAAAAATTACATAAAAATTGAAAAATTACATAATCTAGGAACGAGCCCACACATGCTCAATCAAATCATGCAAGGTAGATGCCGTCGGCAAGGTAGTAACCCCTGTTATACTGGTGTCCATTCACCGTGAAGTTCACTATGGGTGCTTCTCCTCTAAGCACATCCGTGAACAATGGCGACTGATTAAGCAATTGATGTCGTTGTTGGACCCGGCGACTCCAAAAAAGGCATGCCAGATCCAACGATCATACGACGCAACGGCTTCTAAGATTATGGTAGGGTGTTTGATGTCTCCCCTTGTGAATTGACCGGCATGCGCAACTGGGCATTTCCTCCACTGCCAATGCATGCAATCGATGCTCCCTAGCATGCCCGGAAAGCCGCGCTCCTCGGCTTTCGCTAACAGACGCTGATTATCCGCGACAGTAGGTCGACGGCAAAACTCTTCCCCGTAACAGTTGATGATGCCCTCACAGAATTCCTCTAAACACTGACGAAGTTTGTCTAGCTAACTTAAGCCACTCATCTATCGTATCAGCAGCGGCTCCATAAGCTAACAGACGCAACGCCGCAGTACACTTTTGTAGGGGAGAAAAACCAGCACGGTTCAGAGCATCAGCTCTTTGGGTGAAATACGGAGAGTATTCACCCAATCTATCCACAATGCGTAGAAAAAGGGATCGCCTCATCTGATACCTTCGCCGGAAGAAGCTCGGAGGATAAAGCACAGTTGTCGGCGAAGTAGTCGTCGTAGAGCCGATCGTGGGCGCCCAGACGATCACGCCTGATGAACTCTCGACGGCGTCGCGGCGGTCTTGGCACCGCTTGGAGGTTGAGCATCACCGCCTCGTACTCCGCCTGCATTGCAGCGATCATCTCACCCTCCACTCCGTCGCTCGAATCGTTGCTGCTGGACGAAGACATGGCGTCGAGAGGAGTGGAAATGGAGAGTGGAGGAGCTGAAATGAGGTGTGGAGTGAGTGCAGGCATATGGGGGTATTTATAGGGGGGAGATGAAAATTTCAATTTTTTTGCATTTTTTTCGTATTTTTTCGGGCAGCAACGGTAATCCCCAACGGCTAGCTGACGTGGACCAATCAGCAGGCACCACGTCAGCTAGCCGTTATTCCCGGCCCCACTGCCCCCTATCGCCTCCCCCTACTGCCCCGCGTCGCCAGCGCGCCGCCCCCGCTCTCGCCCCCTCTCTCCCGGCCAGTGCGGGCGGTAGTCGGGCGGTAGCGGCGCTACCGCCGGGCGACCCGGCCACCGCCCGCCGATCCCCTCTCGCCCCCCTCTCTCCCGCACTGGCACCAACCTAAGATACAACCCTTGCACGTAGCCATAGGCAAAAAGTGTTGCTAGTCCAATCATATGCAAAGTGATCCTCTTCTGGTTCAATTAGATTGGTTCTTTACTTCTTGTCAGTGGACATTGGACTTCCCTAATACCATGGTATTACCAATGTCTAAAATCACTTCTGATCACTTGCCTTGTATGGTTAAAATTGGAACTAACATCCCAAAGGCAAAGATTTTTCGGTTTGAAAATCATTGGGTCAAGCAACCTGGTTTCATGGCTCTTGTGACAAAGGTTTGGAATACCCCTGTTTTGGCCAAAACAATTACTTCCAAAATCACTGCTAAATTAAAGAATCTCAGATATGCTTTGAAGGATTGGGGAAGGAGTTTATCTCAGTTAAAGATTCTCATTGATATGAGTAGTAAAGTGATTTTGTTTTTGGATCAATTGGAAGATGTGCGACAGTTGAGTGTTCCTGAATTTAATTTCAGGCTTATTGTTAAGAAGCATATCAAGAATTTGCTTGCTCTACAATCTGATTACTGGAAGCAAAGATGTACTATTAGATGGGCCAAGCTTTCTGGTGAGAATACCAAATATTTTCATGCTAGAGCCACTGAGAGATTTAGAAGAAATTCTATTCCATCCATCTCTGATGCTTCTGGAAATGTGCTGGTGGATCATATGGACAAAGCTGCTGCTTTCTGGTCCTGCTTTAAGAACAGAATGGGTGTTTCATGCCCACCCATGTCTGTTTTTGATTTGTCTATTTTCTTGCCTGTGGTTGATGGTTTGGATACCTTGGCTAATCCGTTCACTATTGAGGAGATTGAGGGTGTTGTAAAACACCTAAAACCTGATCGTGCGCCTGGACCAGATGGCTTTACTGGACTTTTTATCAAACATTGCTGGAGTATAATTAAAGATGATTTTGTCATGTTATGCAATGAGTTTCACAGTGCCAGGATCTCTTTGGAGAGCATTAATGGATCTTTCATTACTCTGATTCCAAAGATTAATTCTCCTGAGACTGTAAATGATTTCAGACCTATTTCTCTGACCATTACTTGTTTGAAATTCATCACCAAAATTTTGGCTAATCGATTTCAAGACAAAATCTTTGGTTGCATCCATGCTAATCAATATGGTTTCATCAAATCCAGAACTATTCAAGATTGTTTGGCATGGTGCTTTGAATATATTCACCAATGTAAACAATCTAAGCAGAAAGTGGTGATCTTCAAGATTGATTTTGAGAAAGCGTTTGATACCATTGAGCATTCTGTTATTCTGCAGATATTGAAATTTAAGGGGTTCCCTCCTTTAGTAATTAAATGGGTCAAGGAAATTCTAGCTTCTGGATCTTCATCAGTTCTTTTGAATGGAGTTCCTGGCAAAACTTTTGTTTGCAAAAGAGGTGTCAGGCAGGGGGATCCTCTGTCCCCAATTCTTTATGTGCTAGGTGGGGATTTGTTACAAAGTATTGTTAATCTGGCCCTAAGAGATGGAAGACTCAGGCTGCCAATCCCAATTGGTGGAGGCTTTCCTATAGTGCAATATGCGGATGACACTTTGGTCATCCTTCCTGCTGAACCGGCTCAGGTTTTGGTCTTTAAGGATCTGCTTAACCTTTATGCTAGTCTCACTGGGCTAAAGGTGAATTATAATAAATCGTCGATGATTCCGATTAATTTATCACAGCAGGAAAGTGTTGATTTGGCTTCTGTTCTTGATTGCACCGTGGCTTCTATGCCATTTACTTATTTAGGCTTGCCTATGGGAACCACTAAGCCAAATATCAAGGATTTTGCACCATTAATTGACAGAATTGAGAGGAGACTTTCTGCTACAGTCTCATTTCTTTCTTATGGAGATAGTTTGGTACTGGTGAACTCGGTTCTTTCCTCCTTGCCCTCATACTACATGTGCACTCTTGTAATTCCTAAAGGTGTCATTGATATAATAGATAAAGCAAGGAGGAGATGCTTATGGAGAAAGGACAAGAATAAGCAAAGAGTGAATTCTTTAGCTGCCTGGGATATGGTATGCAAACCCAAATCCAAAGGAGGATTAGGGATCACTGTTACTGAAGTTCTTGGCAAAATTCTATAACAATTTGGATATCCCTTGGGTTCATTTAGTCAAGAATGCTTATTATTTTCAAACAGTACCACATGCTGTCACATCCTGTGGTTCTTTCTGGTGGAGAGGAGTTATGCAATTAGCAGATACCTGGTGTTCCTTATCCTCTTGCGTTTTGGGAAATGGTTTTTCGGGGCTTTTTTGGAAAGATTCGTGGATTGGACAACCTTTGGCTATAAAATTCCCGAGATTATTCTCTTTCACCAAGGATCCTTTATCCTCAGTAAGAGATTTAATACTGATGACAGACCTCTCGGATGCTTTCCACTTGCCGTTTTCAATTGAAGCTTTCCAAGAGTTTAATGATCTGAGTGTCATTGTGAATAATGTTCAGTTGTCTGACAGTGAGGACAGTTGGAGATGCAATTTCAATAAAGGCATATATATACCTCCAGCAAGTTCTATCAGCTACAATTTGCCCATTTACCTCCAGATGGGCCTGCAAAGTGGATATGAAAATCCAAATGCATGTCAAAACATAAATTCTTTGCTTGGTTGATCCTCAAGGATAGGATTAATACAAAGGATATGATCAAACGAAGAAACTGGAAGATTGATGGTACTGATTATTGTGTTCTTTGTTGCACTCATTGCAATGAAGACTGGATACATTTGTTCTTTCAATGTGTCTTTAGCTCCAGGATTTGGAATTATTTGCAAATCAGCTGGAGTGATAACACACTTGTGCAAAATCTTATTGTCGCCAAAAAGTCTTTCAAAGGGCCCTGTTTCACTGAGATAGTGATTCTTGCTTGCTGGAATATTTGGAAACAGAGGAATGGAGTCATTTTTAAATCGGAAAGACATTCCTTTCTGGGATGGAAAGTGGGCTTCATGTTAGATCTCCTTATGCTTAAGCATAGGTTGAGTGCTTCTGTGGCTGCTGATTTAGTTTTATGGATTAACTCCTTACATTAGTCTGTGATAGACTGTCTTAGTCTATTCCAATGTTTATTTGTACATATCTGTAACTGTAACTCTTTGGTTGGTAATAAAGGGCTGTGGGGGACTCCCCTGCAGTAGAAAATGTTTCAAAAAAAAAAATATGCATGCATGAGCTCCAAATCATTAATTTAGATACAACTAATAAGAAACAATGCATTGGACTAGTTGTCTCTTAGGCTGGTCACAATGGGGAGTAACTAAGAGTGGTAACATCGTGATGTTACTAGTCTAAGTTACTACCTCCACAGTGGTAGTAACATATTTGTGGTGTCATGCATGGCTTTATTTATTAGGGCTATAGACACATTTTTCCTTGGTATGTGTGATGTTACTAGTAACATAGCTAGTTACCACAAACACTTCTCTCTTCATTAAATATGTGCCAAATAAACAAAATTGCCTTGAAATGTGTGATGTTACTACCTTAGTTACTCCCATTGTGGCCAGCCTTAGATTTTTATTACTCCTATGATTACGTGCTAAGAGACGGTGCATTAGGACAGGCCTAAGTTACCACAACCACCTCTCTCCTCATTAAATACTTGCCACATCAGATTTTTTTTGCCTACGTGGCATTGATGTTACTACTTAGTTACTGCCCATTGTGACCAGCCTTATATGAGAGTCCTAGCGGAATATCTCGAGCCAACCAGTAAGAACATAGAAGACACAGAAATCAAAAAACAAACGCTCACTAGGCGCCCTATATTCACTGATGCAAGTACTCGAGGGAACTAATGTGCATACCACAAGCCATTCCCGTACAAATGAACAGAAAAAAGGAACATGGTTAAGATTGAGAATGCTGATCCTTTCGTAGTTTCGTAAATTTGCAGAGTGAGGGCCGGGTTTTCAACTGGAACATGTACATCAACAAAGATGCCGATCATCATCCTTCTAATGATGCCTTGCATGGTAAACCTCTTATCGTGTGCTTGCACTGGAACCTATAAGAGATAATACGTATTTAGTTAACATGTTTAACTTCAGTTAGAAAGAATTGATACGCTGCACGTAAAGCACTATCACACAGGATCACCATTTTGACGACAATTTAAGAACGTAATAAAAATCAATATGTAGGTCAAAACATCAAAATCAAATGAGCAATGTTCACTGTCAAGATCCCTGGGCTGATGTAATGATGTAAACCTCAAAGGAGCTACTCCCTAGGAGATAAATTTGCAAGGTGCAATGTCCAGGAACGCACATAACATAGTCTGGTAAGCACTTTATAATGCAGAAAGAAAATAAAATAAATATATAGACAGATAAGTACAATGTGAGGTCCAGCACGCTAAGACAAGACTGTCGCCGAAATATCAATACCAATATAAAAGGGTGGAAAATCATAGCAGAAACTAACAATAGTGATCAATGGCAACAGATGATCAGAAATATTACCCGCAAAAAAAAAGATGATCCGAAATTTTACCCGCAAAAAGAAAGATGATCAGAAATATTACCAGATAACATCTGAAGGAAAAGATTCTGAGCTGCAACATGACGTATCCATGATTGACGTAACCTGCTTTCTATTCTTTTGGTATTCAGATGCATTACATTTTATGGACATTTGCTGGGGTACAACCTGCATGTAGAAGATGCAGTCATATGTTTATCGTCAAAAAATGGATGGTATAAATAATGTATAGTAAGTTAGCCATCAAAATTAATAAAGGAAATACACCTTCTTACTGTAGCGGAAATCACGTTTTGGCATGAAATCCAAGGGTAAGTTCAATGTACAGGGACATCTGACCAGCAGAAACAGCTTGGTAGGGCCTTCCAAAACAGTGGACGGAAAAACAGTAAGCCAAAAGTTGAATGCATCACCAGCCAAGCATATATAATAGCATTAATAAGTAAGAACCCAATAACCAATACCTGTGTAAGATAAACTCCCCGCACCACTTGATATAAGAGCTCGGATGGCCTGGAAATATACATGTTCATGTGGGGATAAAGGAGGAACTGGTGATAAGTGAAGAGAAATAAACAATTCCAGCATTCCCTACTCCATCATATCCCAAACAGCGGAACAATTGTCCCAGGTTCTGATAGAGTAATTATTTATTTGACCGTCTAATGTCGACAGCAAAAGGGGATAATATACAGTAATACTTTTATTTCAGCTCAATTGTACTTTAAGAGATTCTTAAGTAATTACTTGTTCAAACCACTAGGAAATGATCCTTCATGTAGTACTTAAAAATGGGTACCTCACCTTTCGAGAAACAGACTGAGCTAACTTGGTCGTAGCATACTCTTTGTCACTTCCAGAATCAAATCTACCATGAATAAATGTAATGTCATAGACAAATAAAGGTCGAACAAGACTCCCCCCCAGGATCAGAGCAACTCCTTCAATGCTAGGAACTTCATCAAGTGCTTTCTGAAAAGCAGAGAGTAAGGCAGATATGCCGTTCATTAACTTCTCCCGCTTCTTGATTCTGCATCTAACCTCCCTTTTTCGTGTGTTGTACTTTCTCTGGTTGGAAGGTTTCAATTCTGCTGATGCTGCTGCCATTTCCATCTAGAGATGACCATAAAATAACAAAAGGGCCATTGAGAAAAAAGATAACAGCATAAACATGTTTACTGAATAAACATACCATTTCTTCCTTTAAACCTGCAAATTCATTTTCAAGATTCTGCAACACCCTGAAAGATTAAAAAAATGAATAAAACTCCAAATCCATCTACAATTGTAGAAAGAATGTAAATAACTGGCATGCCTTGTTTACTCTACAAAATGGATATACTATAAGCTAGACTACATGATATTCATGTTTCTCTATTTCTATTCAGGGTTGTACACAAAAAATTTATCATCAAATTGTTCCCAGCCAAACAGGACTCCAGGATGCACACTTTAATAGTATTGTCTGCCAACTATAATTTACTAATCAAAATACCATGGTTAAAAAATGCTCGCCTAGGCACGAGGCAACAGCAGAATGCCTAGCGCTTAATCGTGCTATGAGCGCGTGCCTAGGCATGTGCTTAGGAGAGATAGGAGCTAGGCAGAGGCAAAACTAGGAATTCACCCCTAGCACCTTTTTGAACCTTAAAAAGCTGGGACAACAGTTCCCATCCACCCTTGGAATAACAACCCTTAAGTGTCTGATGTGCAGGTATAGGGAACAGGCGCCATACTAAGGCATACTGGGAAGGACAGTGCTCTGGCAGTGCAAATTGCCAAATTCAAGCGAAACCTTGTGTAAATATAAAATTTCGACATGGTCCACATGTCATGTCTCATCTGGCCTGTTCAGCCACAGCAAGAGGGCTTCCCAGGACGTAGGAGGTACAACCAGACCAAATTACTGACAATGATTGTCACGGCCTAGGCTCCGGAGAGCGTAGCCGTGCAGATCCTAGTGCGCCGTGGGCGCAGAGAGATTAGGGTTTGGGGATAACCGGAGGCAAGCCTCCTCTTTTCTTTATTATTGATTCTCTGATATCCACGTACAGCCTAGGGCCCTTTACATATAAGGGGGCTAGCGTACAGATCCAATCTTAACTAAGGAAGTAATTAATTAACTTGATAGGCAAGCAAACTAAAGATAACGACTTATCTCTAAGTTGACTCTGGACTCTTCTTATTCCTGCGCCTAAAGTACTGGCCCCACATGACATCACTCCCTCCCTCCATAAGCAGCTCGTCCTCGAGCTGGAATTCTGGGTAGCGAGCTTGGAAGTCAGCAGCATCCACCCATGAGGCATCAGAAGCTGCAGCCCCTGTCCAATGCACTAGGAGCTGACGCACGCCACGGCATAGACGAGCCTTCAGAACTTGATGCGGAGTCGGGATAACTCTACCGTGGTGCACTGATGGTAAGCTTGGAGGTGCAGTAGGTGGTTCACCCTGGAAGATCTTCAACTGGCTGACATGGAAAACATCATGTAGTCGAGCCTTTGGTGGAAGCTGGAGACGGTAGGCAACCTCACCAATGCGCTCCAGGATCTTGTATGGTCCATAGAAACGAGGGGCCAACTTGCCACGAGTAACACCTGGGAAGGAGGCTGCAGGTCGATGGTGAAGGCGGAGCCAGACCCATTGGTTAACACCAAAATTAACCTCCCTATGCTTGGCATTGTAGAAGCGCTTGTCGCGCTGTTGAGCTTGCAGCAGCCGGTCACGCACCTCTGCCAGAAACTCATCACGGGACTGGGCGAGAGCATCCACTGCCTGAACTTGCGCTGAGCCAGGATCATAGGAACGCAACAAAGGCGGGTCACGACCGTAGACCACCCTGAATGGCGTTTCTTTTAAAGCTGTTTGGTAGGACGTGTTGTAGCAAAACTCGGCCCAAGGGAGCCACTGAAGCCAATTGCGTGGGCGATCACCGGTGAGGCACCGTAGATACATGCTGATGATGCGGTTGACGGACTCTGTCTGACCATCTGGGGATGGAACGCTGAACTCATGTGAAGCTGGACACCCGCCAAACGAAAAAGCTCTGACCAGAAGTTGCTTGTAAACACGGCATCACGGTCAGAAACGATGGACTCGGGCATCCCGTGCAGGCGAACAATGTCGGTGAAAAAAGCTTGTGCCACGGGGGCTGCCGAGTAGGGATGCGCCAGAGTTATGAAGTGCGCTGCCTTCGAGAACCGGTCAATCACCGACAAGATTACTGATTTGCCATGAACCTTGGGCAAACCCTCGATGAAGTCCATGGAAATATCAGCCCACACCTGCGTCGGGACCTGAAGGGGTTGCAGAAGACCGGCTGGCTGAAGGTGTTCTGACTTGTTGCGTTGTGCCGTTGGCACACGGCACAGGCCCGAACGTACTCTTCCACCACTTGTCGCGCCCGAGGGACATGGAAATCACGACGCATCCTATGCAACGTCTTCTGAACACCCTCATGACTGCCCTCATGTACAACAGCGAGTATGACAGGGAGAGACGGGGATGCAGGGGGAACATAGATGCGGCTGTTGTAAGTGAGTAGGCCGTCAACCATTCCCCAAGCCTGATCCAGCGCCCCATCTTGGTATTGTTGCCCAAGTTCCACCAAAGATGGTTCTCGAATCATATCCGCACGGAGTGTGTCAAATAGATCAAAGGATGGGGTAGAAATGGTCCGAACAGCTACTTCCTCTTCTGAGCGTCGTGAAAGCGCGTCAGCCACCGTGTTGAGTTTGCCTGGCCGAAACTCAACGGTGAAGTCATAGCCCAGAAGCTTGCTGACCCAATGATGTTGCGGAATAGTGGATAGGCGTTGATCCAGCAGGTACTTCAAGCTGTAGTGGTCTGTGCGAACGCGGAAAACACGACCCCATAGGTACGGTCGCCAGTGGCGTACGGCCTGAACAAGGCCGATCAACTCCCGCTCGTAGGCGTGGGTGGGGGCAATAGACGGGCTGTAGAAAGCCACAGCACCATCACCTTGGTGCAGCACCGCCCCGAACACAGAGCCTGATGCGTCTACGTCGACGATGAAGTCATGGCTGAAATCTGGCATGTGTAGCACGGGTGCCGTCGATAATGCCGTCTTGAGGGCTTCAAAGGCGGTGTTAGCCTCCTCAGACCAGCGGTACCCTTCCTTCTTGAGCAGCTTTGTGAGGGGGGCTGCGATAGTGCCAAAATCCCGGATGAATTTCCGGTAGTACCCTGCGAGGCCAAGGAAGCCACGGAGTGCCCGCACAGACTTGGGTGTCGGCCAGTCCACCACTGCTTGCACCTTGCTGCAGTCCATCGCGACGCTGCCCGCTGAAATGACATGGCCCAAGTATGCCACTGATGTCACACCAAAAGTGCACTTTGACTGCTTCAGGAAGAGCTGATGGTCCTGTAGAAGTTGCAGCACCGCATGAACATGTCGTAAATGATCAGCCCAAGAGGGACTATAGATCAAAATATCATCGAAAAAGACAAGCACAAAGTCACGTAGGAAGGGCCGCAGCACATCATTCATTAGCGCTTGGAACGTCGCTGGTGCGTTCGTCAACCCAAAAGGCATGACAAGGAACTCAAACAAGCCTTGATGTGTGCGAAACGCAGTCTTGTGAACATCATCCGGGTGCATGCGGACCTGGTGGTAGCCTGAGCGAAGATCTAGCTTGGTGAAGAACTTGGCACCACGGAGCTCGTCCAGCAGCTCGTCCACCACCGGGATAGGAAATTTATTTTTTACGGTCCTTCCGTTGAGGGCACGGAAGTCGATGCAGAAACGCATGGATTTGTCCTGCTTCCGCACCAAGAGCACCGGCGAAGAGAACTCCGAGTGGCTGGGGCGGATCAGTCCGCGGCTCAACATGTCGTCCTTTTGGATGGCGGGGTAACGGTAGGGACGGACAACCGGGCCAGTGCCGGGCTGAAGGTGGATGCGGTGGTCGCATGGACGAGCTGGGGGCAGACCGCGCGGTTCGGCGAAGACGGCAGCATGCTCATCTAGTAGTGCTGCCAGGAAGTCAGAGCCGTCGCACACAACCAGACGGGCTCCAAGAGCGCCTTCGCCATGCAAAGTGACGAGGTGGTCATCACGCCAGAACGACATGCCGAGCTTGGTGAAATCCCAGCAGATCGGTCCCAATGTCCGGAGCCATTGTTCCCCGAGTACCATGTCGAACCCGCCTAAGGCAAGGGTGTAGCAGTCGATGACGAAGGGCTCTCCCCCGGTCACCATACAGAGATGGCGGCGTGTGACGCGGTCCCCGTTAGCCACAGCCACCGTCATGTCTGCTCGGCGCGTAATGGAGATGGTGCCGCGAAGGGCTGCCTCCTCTGAGATAAAATTGTGTGTGGAACCGGAATCAACCAGGGCGAGAAAACGTGTTCCCTGGACTAGAACTGGCACTTGCATCGTGTTGCTGGACTTGATGCCAGTGAGGGCATGGAGGGACACTTCCATAGACTCATCGGTCTCAGCTTCATCCTCTGATTCGTCAAACCTATGCACGACCAGTGAAAACAAAATTTTGCAACTGTGGCCAGGCAGGAATTTATCGTCACAATTGTAGCAAAGTCCTTTAGTGCGCCGGTCATCCATCTCTGCGGGCGTCAGCCATTTAAACGGCCTTTTCCCTTGGCTGGACCGCCAACCTTGTTGGCCGGTGTGGGTGATGGTCGAGGAGGTGCAGCGAGCGCGGGCATCGAGGGCCGACCCTGGAACCCCTTGTTCTTGGTCTGCTGAGAGGAAGCATCACCCTCTTCTGGGTTCTCCCGCTCCTCGTACGCGCGGGCATAGTCCATGGCGTCCTCCAAAGTGGTTGGGTATTTCAGCCATACATCTGTCCGTAGGGGCTTGCGGAGGCCAGCCACAAACAACTCCACCTGCTGCTGCTCAGCGAGTCCTTCGCACCGACACACAAGGGTGAGAAATTGTTCTTCATACTCATCTACCGTGCCAGTCTGCTGCAGGTTCTTGAGTGTGCCGAGCTGGGTGTTGCGGATTTTGGGTCCGAAACGGCGGCCCAGGCGATCAGAGAACACCTGCCAGGTAGGCGCACCGTGGGAAATTTTGTAGCGTTTGTACCACAAAGCTGCGCGGCCAGCCAGGTGATAGGAGGCCAGCCACACCTTGCCCAGCTCGGGCGTGCCCTGCCCTTCAAAAAATTGCTCCACCCTGGTTAACCATGGGAGCGCATCCTCCAACCCGTCAAAGGTCGGAAATTCTAACTTCTGGAACCTGGGGGTGCCTTTCCAAGCATCGTCGGTGCTCGTGTCCTGCTTGCTGCCCTGAGCGAGCAGATCTCTGGCCTTCGCTCCACCTGTCGCGTCTTGGGTTTCGCACAACTTAGTCACCGCGTCCATCAGCTTGCGGAGATCGGTCTTGAGCTCGAGGTTGTTGGTCGATAAGGCAGCAACCTGGTCGACGAGGCCGGCGATCTTGCTGCTGACAATGCCCTCCACCTCGTCCTGGGACAATGGGGATCCCATCTTCTTGCGCGTGCGTGGCCTGGTAGCCAAGAACGACTGCTCTGATACCAACTTGTCACGGCCTAGTGATATGGACATAATAGAGGTCCATGAAGATTATTTATGCTTGAGTTGGAAGGAAATACTAAGTCTCATTGATGATTATCTAAAGGTGAATTCCTTCTTATTATTAAATATTGTTTGTGGTTATAGGAATGTTATACTACCTAAGCTATGTTATTATTCATTAGCAGGGTTATTAATAACACAAACATGGATGGAGGATGATCTCAAGATGAGGAGGAAAACAATAAGATGGTTGATGGGAAATAAGCTTACAAGTGTTGATAAACAATCAAGCCATGTTGGAATCAATTGTTATTTATCAAGACATGGGGATAGGTGCCTCCACCAAGTCAAATGCACCATAGAAATCCTATTTTCGAATAGGTATGGCTTGTATGCCATATTGGGCCGAATCCATGATGTGTGGGTCGGTTTGTATCTATCTTTGTGTCCAATTAGGAGTCCTAGTCCAATAGGAATAGGGTGCTTGCGCAAGGGGTCCCTTTGTGGCCGCACCACCCCTCTCTTATACCCCTCCTGCGAGTTGAGGTAGGGGGGACCAAGTTTAAGATAAACCCTAGCTATTCTAGATTGAACCATGTTCATCTGAAAGTTATCAACCACCATGTTCGTATCGATAGGGTGGTGTTACCATTGCAAAGCTGCGTGATATCTTGTTATTCCATCTGGGAATAAGGGGATACAGGACCACTCGTGATCTTTGATTGCGTGTGCAAGAGTGTGTAGTTGAGAATATCCAAAGGGATTGGTAGTTGTTGCATTGGCAACAAGGATCATCCAAGTGAGAGGTCTCAGTGTAGCACTAGTTATCACAAAATCCAGAAAATACAAAAAGAGAGAGAGAGAGTTCATCGAGAAGATCGGGCCACCCCTTATCATCTTGGTATCAGATTCTCAGGTTTACTCGGTGAGCAAATTTATCCCTAGTCTAGTTGTTTTTATTTCCTATCCAGAAAAAGCCCCACAAAAATTTTAGGTTTAGTCTTTGCCATAGCCTTAGATCACCATTGTCAAGTGTCTAGTTGCTGTCTTGTGTTTGATTTTCGTGTAACTTTTTCTCCTTTTGTGTCTTGTTTTATTTCGGTCTAGGTTTAGGGTTCTTGTGTTCTTCGAGTTTTGCCTTTGGTGTCCACCGAAATCCTCTCAAAATTCCAATCCGAGTGGTAGTTTCCTTGTTGGTTTCGAGTTGGATCCGATTCCTGCCGTGGCACAGAAATTGCCAAAAACGCTGCCGCGCCCGCTCCTACCCGCACTCGGAATCGCTCCGCATCATCCTTACCAAACCGCCCCTCGGTTACCAAACTTGCTTACCGCGCGCATCCCACCACCACCCGCAGTCCGTTTCCTACCGCGGCACGGATTCGCAAGATTTCCTGCCGCCGCTGCCGTACCCCCACGCACACCTATCCACCGCGCCCCAAAATCCTTCACCGTGACCACGTTTTCCTTACCAATCGAGTCACAGCGCGCTGCCGCGGTACAAGAACTGCACTTTTCTCTGCCGTGGTACAAAATTCCTGCCGTGGGCAATTCTTGTAGTATAGTTAGTTTTCGGTTTTTATTTTTCTTTTCCACTTTCTCTAGGTTTTCAAGTCCGATCTTTGAGAGACATAGACAAGGCCTATCTACATATAAAAATAGGAGCATACCCACATAAGAATAGCTTATTTTGTTGCTCACAGGCTGCTCGGTTCATTATTTCACAGTGCTGTCTTCTGCAAAAATTTTCTCCGCGGTGCGACATTGTTGCCAAAGCGAAGAGGAGAGAGAAAAAGTCAATTTTTACTGTAGCTACAGTACCCGTGAAAAGTATCAAAATTATTGGCCCAAAAGAGTGAAAAAATTCAAAGTGAAAAACAGAAAAATAAAAGAGAAAAAGAGGCCTGAAAATTGGTGATAGCTACTGCAGTTTTGGAGCTGTTTTACATACTGTTTGCACTAGTTCTTTGAGCAATCTTGTGCCTGTTTATAAGAGCAATAGCTAGTGTCTTTCGAGTGCATAGCAACAAATTCCATCCATATAGTTGCTTGCCACATTATTCTCCATATTTGGTGTGTGTTTCCCTAAGTGTTTTCATATCATCACAAGCAGCAAATAGGACTTGTATTTGGTGTTGTTAGGAATCCCAAGCCGAGCTCCACCATATTCCTTGGTTGTTTTTGTGATACTATCATATCCTGGGTATTCTCTTCTCACACTTGGTACACCTTTCATTGGAACTTGTGGTAAGTTGATCCTTTTCTCTCTTGGAACATCAAGTGAAGCCTCTTTGCTTGGTTTTGAGTGAGTTGTGAGAGAACACCACATCCCATTGATTTTTGTTTTCACTAACATAATGGGTGTTTTTAGTGTTGATGAGTATGTGCAGGTTTCTAAGGGAACTCAAGAAGTGATAAAAGATATACAAGCACAAATCTCCTATGTCTCCACAATGGTTCATAACATACATCATAGACTAGCTAATGGTGTTATAGTTGATGAGGAGCACTATACAAAGTTGAAGCAATTGAGACAAAGAGAAAAATCCGTGGATGAATATTACAAAGAGATGATTACATTGCTACAAGCATCTCGGGTTCTAGAGGATCCACAAATCACAATGCAAAGGTTTTATTCCGGATTACTATTTTCCATTAGACCACATGTGAGGCGTGTTGGATATAGTACTTTGGATGAATTATTGCGACTAGCAAGGGAGGAAGAAAAGAGGATGGCCGAAGAGGATGCTATGGACCTAACAAGATTAATTTTACAATACAAACAAAAGTCTAGCATTACCACTAATGAAATAATATCTATTCCTAGTGTTGTTTCTTCTCATGTGCAGACTTTTGAAGAAAGGGAGCCCATAGTAACATCATCACCACCACCATTGGAGGAGCATGTCATTGTTCCTAGTATTGTTTCTTGTGATTTGCAGGTTACTTTTGAAGAAAGGGAGCCACAACAAGTAGAACCTGCATCACAACTTGAGGTAGATGAATTGGTGCCTATTAATTCTGAGGAGGATGTCATTGATAAAGGTACTAATTTCGTGTTACCCCTCTCATGTATTGATTTATGTGAACCTACAAAATTGCTAGTTGATTCTTGTGAGTTAACAAGCATACATAGTCCACCTACATGTGATGATGTGATAATTTCGAAATTTAATCATGTGGTGTTGATTTCACATAAAGAAGTACTTGCTAAAATACCACCTAATGATATTGTGGATTACATCATGTTAAATGAATCAATTAGTGTGCAAAGTGCTATGGAAAAGATTGCTGAAATTTCTTATGTAAATTCTAGCAATTATGTTTCTTCTTTCACTTTTAACTTGATTGGTGATTATAACATGAGTGAAATTTTTATGGTGGATCACATATGCATAACTTGTGATAAAGTGGCCGAATTAAACAATGTTTTGCCTTGGGTACATAGGTTACAATTACCTACATATGAGCATGCTTTTACACATATGTTTGGTTTGCCACAATACTTGTCACATACATGTGCTATTAATTTGTTCTTCACTTATATTTGCAAAATGAGTTGCAATTTTCATGATGAAAATAATAAGCATGTTCCCACCTTTGAGTGTAAAAATCAACATGAATTTGATCATAGATCTTCTGTGAGAACACTTGCATTGATACTAAACAATAAGAATATATACACCTATGATTCTCCTCTTGATCATGATTTATTGAGCTTCACTTATATTTGCAATTATGATTGCTATTGTATGGAGTGCTATGACAATAATGTGATGTTTTCAAGCAAATTTCGTGGTCACATGTATTGGGCACAATTTTATGACATAATAACAACTAATGCACCAAATTATAAATATATGTATAGTGCATACACGTTGTTCTTTTTGTTTATTCCACTTTCAGCATACAACAAGCCGAGGACGCCTTGTCTTGAAGAAAGGGAGGATGATATGGACATAATAGAGGTCCATGAAGATTATTTATGCTTGAGTTGGAAGGAAATACTAAGTCTCATTGATGATTATCTAAAGGTGAATTCCTTCTTATTATTAAATATTGTTTGTGGTTATAGGAATGTTATACTACCTAAGCTATGTTATTATTCATTAGCAGGGTTATTAATAACACAAACATGGATGGAGGATGATCTCAAGATGAGGAGGAAAACAATAAGATGGTTGATGGGAAATAAGCTTACAAGTGTTGATAAACAATCAAGCCATGTTGGAATCAATTGTTATTTATCAAGACATGGGGATAGGTGCCTCCACCAAGTCAAATGCACCATAGAAATCCTATTTTCGAATAGGTATGGCTTGTATGCCATATTGGGCCGAATCCATGATGTGTGGGTCGGTTTGTATCTATCTTTGTGTCCAATTAGGAGTCCTAGTCCAATAGGAATAGGGTGCTTGCGCAAGGGGTCCCTTTGTGGCCGCACCACCCCTCTCTTATACCCCTCCTGCGAGTTGAGGTAGGGGGGACCAAGTTTAAGATAAACCCTAGCTATTCTAGATTGAACCATGTTCATCTGAAAGTTATCAACCACCATGTTCGTATCGATAGGGTGGTGTTACCATTGCAAAGCTGCGTGATATCTTGTTATTCCATCTGGGAATAAGGGGATACAGGACCACTCGTGATCTTTGATTGCGTGTGCAAGAGTGTGTAGTTGAGAATATCCAAAGGGATTGGTAGTTGTTGCATTGGCAACAAGGATCATCCAAGTGAGAGGTCTCAGTGTAGCACTAGTTATCACAAAATCCAGAAAATACAAAAAGAGAGAGAGAGAGTTCATCGAGAAGATCGGGCCACCCCTTATCACCTAGGCTCCGGAGAGCGTAGCCGTGCAGATCCTGGTGCGCCGTGGGCGCAGAGAGATTAGGGTTTGGGGATAACCGGAGGCAAGCCTCCTCTTTTCTTTATTATTGATTCTCTGATATCCACGTACAGCCTAGGGCCCTTTACATATAAGGGGGCTAGCGTACAGATCCAATCTTAACTAAGGAAGTAATTAATTAACTTGATAGGCAAGCAAACTAAAGATAACGACTTATCTCTAAGTTGACTCTGGACTCTTCTTATTCCTGCGCCTAAACTACTGGCCCCACATGACAATGATCCTAATTGCCTATAGAAATAAGAAGCTTAGATCCCTTGAGATATTTCAAAGTTTTTTGCTTTCCACCTTTCGCATATAAGCTGGCTATATACTGACAGACTCTGTTTGATTATCAATGAAGTAAAGAGTTCATCCATGTATCCCCTATCTCCTCTTATGTATCAATGGCGGTGTGTCATCGCCATCACTGGCTATCATCACACAGCAAGGGCCCAAGGCCATATCCTCATGCAAGCCTCTATAATGAAATGAGCATGGCCCAAGCACGCACCACCTAATACCACATCTATAAATATTAAATCAGGCACGAATACAAAACTTCACCTCACATGTCCATAAGTCATCCCCGATACCTAACTATTTGGATTTCATGATTTTCTATTAAGCTAGTAAAATGTAGAATCACTGAAAGTTGCTAAAATCTCATTAAGGCACACTACAGGATCCATAATGAAAACAAATTATGAGAATAACAACAGAGCGACACATGTCAGTCTTTTAACACAAGAGATTAACAAGCAGCATTAAGCTAGCGGCGAATTAACGGAGAGGAGTGAAGTAATTTCCTAACTAAATCTCGCTTAAATTATCACCCTGTAACTTGAGGTTACACAATTCAATCCCAACAGCACGAGAAAACCCCCTTGATGTATCGTTCAAGAGGTAGTGCAAGTCTATGTGATGGTCTAATCCAGTGCAAGTGCAATCATGCTGATCCACACCCTGACTTCTCATTCCCCACAAACGGGAAGTTCAAATGTGCCGGATTTCGAAAATGCACTCAAAACGTAGCCAAACTAGATCCACAAGCACAAAGGTTGACCAAATCCGGCTATTATTAAAAATTTGCAGAAACGACTTGAAAGTAGAGCAAATTTGGAGGGCGCGTCATCTAAATGCGATCGAAACAACTGTTCGAAAGTACTTTAGGAGCTGATAGTTAGCACCAAATCCCACTAAATCCGCATATATCGGACCAAATTCTGGCATAGCACGACAGAGAGAAAGGGGGGGGGGGGGGGGGGGGGGGCGGGGTGTTACGAGGGGATCTGGTGGTGCATGTAGAGGACGAAGCCGACCAATTCCTTCACGACGTGGAACACGTCCCACCGCCGCAGCGCCGCCGCAGCCACTTGCACCTCCACCGATCCAGGGTCCTGCCTCTCATCGACTCCCGAAGAACACGTCCTCTCCATCCTGCTCTTGCCCTAGGTTGCCGCATGCCACGGACCGTTGCAAGGGCTCTGCTTCTCTTTTATGGGCGTGCCTCCACCCTAGTCCATTGCGGCCCAATCACGGCCCAATTAAGCAAGTAGTTTTCAGGCACCTTAAGCTTTGAAAATTTACAATAATAACCTTTTGGCGCAAAAAGTTCACAAATTGAGCCCTCGGTTCAAAAAAATCATAAAATGGCATGTCACCATAACGCTATCCTATAAGAGCATCTCCGGCCGTTGCGCTAACATAGCTCCGCGCCAAAAAAAAACGCCGATGTAGCGCGTGCGGTAAAAAAAATCTCACTTCAGCGGTCGCGCCAAAATTGTGCAGGCCGTAAATTTCGTCCCGTGCGCTGGCAGGAGCCTAATCCCGCACAGTGAATATTGGGCTTCCACTTCTGAGCGTTGAACGACGCGAACTCCCGCGCAAAGAACCAACTGCCGATCGGAAATCTCCACGCGTTCCCCTTCATCCCCCTCTCGCGCACCGTCGACGATGGAGAATCTCTCCGGCGAGGCAGCCACCCCTCTCTACGCCGCCGGAGGGCCATACTCAGTTGCTCCAAACCCTAGCGCCGTCGCCGCCCCAAATCCGACCGGAATCGCACGCGGGTTGTTCGTCGCGCCGCGAACGAACGCGGTTGACGGCATGTCTGCTCCCGCGGCGAAGGACGCGCAGGTTGCACCGATGAAACACCCCGTTGGCGTCGCGCCGGTGACCACCCCCAAGCGGACGACGACCAAGAAGGTCAAGGCCGTTGGGACTCGCCGGTGGCATTGGAACATCTCGGGCTACAATGGGAGGCATGGAATCCGGGGCTACTATGAGAGGCATGGCTTCCACGGTTACTCCGAATGATGGGGTTGAAGACTCGACGGTTCAAATTTCCAATTGCAATGACACCGAAGAAGTATAAGTGGAAGAGGTTGAGGAATGAATGTTCTCGTTCGGTGTGGTCGTGTAAAGTTCAATTTGTCATGAACTATGTCATGGGTTTGCTTTTGAACTATCTCGAAATACTCCGATGATCTTGTGTATGTGTGAATTGTTTGTTTTGATTAAATTTTGCATATGTGCTAGTTTATGTTGTCGGGCCTTTGGATACCGGGGTACCCCGGCCTGTCTGCTGCTGCCCGGCCCAACAAGCATCTCTCGAAGGCAGTCAGGTAGCTGGGGTCCTGAAGAGGCTCACTCCTCTCTCGGGCTCCTTGAGTCCGCTGACGGTAGGGCTTGGCGTACGTTCCCTTCGGGGGGAGCTCGACCTCGACTCCGCTCCTCTCGAAGGGACTCACCTACTAGGAGGGGGACTGTCGAATAGTCATCTCAACAAGTCCCTCGAATGAACCGATAGGGTTTCGATTAGGAGAACGTAGAGGCGCTGGTGACGATCGTGGGCTAACAGGGGCAAGATTTTCCCAGGTTCGGGGCCCTCGTAGAGGTAAAACCCTTACTCCTGCTCTGTCGATCTGTATTATCGATAGATCGGTTACAATGGGGGGCGCTCAAGTCGAGAGTATGGTCTCGAGTTCAAGGCTTTGGTGGTGTGTGATTGCTTAGATCCCCCTCCCGGTAGTTCTCCTGGCCTTATATAGGTGGCCAGGTCTCGAACCGTACCTGGGGGTTACAAACCCTAGCTTAGGTCGGTTACAAGTTTCCTTCTTGATCCGCAAGGCTTTGCGGGTGGGCCTTCGATTGGGCCTTCTAGAACCGTCGGTGGCACCCCTCCTTGAGCTTAGGTCATAGGCCTTGGACCGGGTATCCTCACCCGATAGGTCCAGGATTCATCCCCACGTCAGTAGCCCCCGAGTGTTTACTCGACTGAGAATCTGTCGGGTGGACACTCAAAGTCCGTCTTGATTTCTTTCGATTGATCGTTTCAATCGCTTCATCTTGGAGGGCGCATACCTTGTGCGCGATGCGCTTCTTGTACTCAAGCATCGAGCGATAAATATGGCTGTGTACTGGCTGTTTTCGCAGAAGTATGTGGCTCAGTCGTTTGGCTCTCCTGAAAGCTCAGGGCCAATTAATTGCATCTAGGGCAAAAACAGTTCTGGACTACCCAGACCCGAGACCTCCGACTCGAATCCAGCGAGGTGATCGTTGCGACTGAGCCGTGGAGGTCTTACCGAGTCGAACTTAACCTATAGGGGTACCCGGCGCGTCCACTAGGATTTTTCTTCGTGTTGTTGACACGGAATTTTACCGGAGGACGCAGCTTGAGTGCAATTCCAGGCCCATAAGAGAGATCTTTGGGTCTTACCTTCGTACTCGAAATAATACGGTATCCGGATGTGCCTAGTCGGCTGAACAATCCAGGGTAGAGATTTGTAGATAATCGTGTGATAGAGTAGCGGGAGCCGCATACTCGCGATTTTTCCTTTGATAATTTCCTTGAGGATCTTCGAGTGAAGAGATCTCCTTCCCTTGTTGTACTTATGCAAAAGAGATTTTTGCGTTTGTAATAATTTTTTTTTGTCTTACCCATACGAAAGAGTTTTCTTGTTTGGGGGTTTATGCGAAAGAGATTTCCGCGCCTTGATATACCCATACGAAAGAAATTTCGTGTTAGGGAGTTTGTGCGAAAGAAATTTCGCGTCTTGATATGCCCATACGAAAGAAATTTCGTGTTAGGGAGTTTATGCTAAAGATTTTTCGCGTCTTGATGTGCCCATACGAAAGAAATTTCATGTTAGGGAGCTTATGCGAAAGACTTTTCGCATCTTGATGTGCCCATACGAAAGAAATTTCATGTTAGGGAGCTTATGTGAAAGAGTTTTCACGTCTTGATATGCCCATACGAAAGAAATTTCGTGTCAGGGAGTCTACGCGAAAGAGATTTCGTGTCTTTGATGATGTATGCAGTGATGTCACTGCGCACCCGTCTTCTCTGACTCCTCCCGATGGGACGCGACGAAGCGAAGCAGAGCACTCGGGCCCACCTTGTCAGCTTTTGACCTGAAACGATAGGTCGCATCCGGTTTTTCCGCGAGCCACGCGCTGTAAATGCGCACGATCTTTTGTAAAGATCGTGCCAACATAACTTTTCGCCATCGCTTCGTTTCCACTTCACGCGTGGCAGCCGCGATGGGTGCCACGTTGCCAAATCCACGGTCTAGATCAACCTGGCCTGAGTATAAGTATTTACCCTCAGGAGATAGGTAAATCTTCCGGCCCTTTGCTCATCTTCTTCCTCCTCCCGCACACCTCCATTCTGTAAGCACAAGAGAACTCCAATGGCCGGCGGGAAGAAATGCAGCATTGCCGCGTCGTCCTCGAAGGAAGTGGCAGACGCTTCCGGGCCGCCTCTCGTGCGAACCGGCGATTAGCGCGCCGCCAACACCACGAAGAAGAGCATCGCCGAGATGCAACAGGAAGGACTACTCCCGCCTGACACCGACAAGCGCGTGCGCTTGTCCAAGAAAGAAGAGGTACCCAATCCGCACGCGAACGAGCGCGTGTTCTTCGAGGAGCACATCTCGCGCGGTCTTTCTCTTCCTCTCCACCCTTTTCTCCTCGGGTTGTTGTATGTCTACGGCATACATCTCCACGATCTGCCTCAAAACGCGATTCAGCACATATCTTGCTTTATCGTGCTTTGCGAGTACTTTCTGGGTATCCGCCCGCACTGGGGCCTCTGGAAGGCCCTCTTCAAGGTACGGATCTTCCAGGAGAGAGCGCAACCAGGCGAGAAGCTGGGGGAGCCGTTGCGTACCGGAGGCTTCTGTAAGGTCCCCTAGAACCACTATTCAAGGACACCTCCGATATGCATACATTCACGATCCCAGATCACACCAGTCGTGAACAACATATCAAGTTGGTACACAGATACAATATCCATTACACGATTGCATAAAACACTTACAAAGAGACATGGTCACATGACGAAGTCTAACACAACTGCCACACAGGGCAAACACACAACACACACAGCGGAAGACTAAACACACACAAACGTAGTAGAGCCCAAGTCACGCCTTAACCTACAGGCTGCTGACCGGGAGACAATCCTAGTTCGCAAAGCCATCAGCTCCGTACTCCTCTTCGTAGATCTCCTTCTGAGACTCCTTCTCGATGTCTGGCAAGTAAATACCAGGGACGAAACCAATATGATTACATTTGAATGTACTCAGCAAGACATCCATCATGTAGCTTACCAAGATGCAAGTATTCTTACACAGTGGAGCAGGTAGGCTGTAAATAGGGTTCACTGTCCATGGTATGTGAAAGACATATCATAGTTGATTTTGAAAATCTCTGTATCTTTGTTGAAGAAGATACTTCAAAAGAAAATAATATAGTTTTCTTTCTCCTGTAGATATCACATGTACAAGAGGTTTTGTAAATCTTTGTTAAAAGAAAGTTTTCTCTTTGCAAAACTTCTTGGAATCAACTTCCAGTTTTTGTTTAGAAAAAAAAAAGATTTTCTTTGCAAATTTTTCTGTAAAACAACTTCTGGCTTTTCATCAACGGTACCTCCACGGTACAAGATTTCCTCCTTTCGATACTTCATTAGTCCAACTCCTTTTTGAAAACTCCTTTTTGAAAACATTGACACAATGCTAGCTACATGGCCATTCAACTGTCCATATCCGAGGACGCGACTATTCCGAATAGTTTACTCTGCAGAGATGTACACAATCCACCAGATCCAGTACATCCGCCGTGAACAAACACAGACTTTAACAACAGTATGTGAACATCAGATAGCTGATCCTAACCATCCACTATGTTCAAGCTAGAATATGCCTATCTCTTCAGTCGAGTGTACGCATCCCCGGCATCGGGCTAATCCCCGCCAAGTCAGGATCCCCAACTGCTACGGCCAGAGGAGAAATTAATCCCACACTTTGTATGTCACACGTTTGGCGACAATCGGTTCGAGGGAGTCCGTCCCCTTATAGCAAATTGAGATAGAACACACACTAACAAGAACAAACTTTAAGTTAAGCCCCGTGCCCATGTTGAGGTAGGGTGGCAGTACGGTAAAGGTTGTCCGGCGAAGACTAGGTTATGTGTCATTTTTGTAAAACATCTTTTTCCCAAAAATGACCACTTCAACATTCCTCCGGTGGATGAGGCTTCGCCTTTCCACCAGGTTTTCCATAAAGCCTTTGTTTTGCAAAAACATATTTTAGGGTGTCCACTTAGGGACTTATACCTTTGATGGTAATAAATACCATATGGTGGCTATGGGCTTGGTAACACCAAGTATCAACTACTGGCATAGTAATAGTATACATAATAATAGTAGTCACTCAAAAATATTTTTTGTAAATCAAAGTTTTTGTAAAACTTTCATAGGTAAAACATGCATGATAGATAATGATAAGTGTAGTAACAGCAAGCATCAGGATGGCTTGCCTTAAAGCTCTTAATGTCCCTGGCCTTCAAGTAACTTGAACTTGACACACAGCTCCACAACTGCTTCTTCTCCTTCGTTTTCTAGCGTCGTAAAATAATAAAAGACACACACTCAGAACTAAAGACCAAACAACTAAACTAAACAACACATACTAAATCCAAACAATATCGGTAGAGCGTGACAAGCTCCGAGAATAAATCATCAAGAATAATCATCTACTAAATCCAAGTCATATTGATTTTTCCTAAAATCCAAAATCATCTTTTTACATCCACCAATTACTTTCTATACCAAATCCAATATTCCTCCAATCCATCTTTCATCAAAATCATATATCTACCTCAATCCAACATAATCTTTTTACTACAATCATTCTTTCTGCTAAAATCCAGGATAAGAAACACCTAGACAAAACATTATCATCACCACTCCAATATCCCAATCTATTCTCAACATACTACTTCTTCTCAATCCAATCTTCTTATTTATCAATTGCTTCCTAAAATCCATTAGTTTCCACCAATCTTCCTAAACCTCAAATCATTTCTTCCAGGTTACAAATTTTTGTTACCGATAACTTCCAAACTTTGGGGTCCACAACTGGTTAGCCCCGAATAATATATACCATAATCCATTCAACTAATTATCATGTGATCCTCAACCTTTCACTCCTAAGCTAAACCTCAAATGAGTTTCCACCATCTCATATTCCAGAATCTGTTTCCTCTAAAAGATACACGAAAGATCTTATTGACTAGTAACAATCATAGTTCACCAATCCAATATTTTTTTCCAACCTTTCATCTTTCTTTCAAACAGCTATATAACATCCTAAGGCACCTTTCTCTTTGGTTTTGGAGAAGTTGGTTAGAAATTTTTCAAAACTGGTGTTAGGTATTAAGCTAAAGGTAGATGAAGTTACGTTAGTAATGTTAATTTTAAAGATATCTTTTTTTTCTACTCCGACGTGACACTACTACTGTTCCATTTACGTCGGATTTCTCAGGGTACAAAGCCAAACACAACTATGGGGTTCACAGGTTTGGTTCGAAAACGTACCATTGGCTATGGCATGAGTCGTAGTTGCTTCTACAACATCATCTTGGTCTCGAGGTCCTCTCATCAAACTCTTGCGTTTCTTCTGGGTTGGAAGCTGGGTCTTGTGGGTTTCATCAGGACAAGCTAGATCATAATTTCTCTGGAAACAATCACGAGCGAAATGTCTGTCCCTTCCACAAATATAAATCCGTGGTTTTGGGCCTGACATTCACACGCTTCCTTGGAGGTTGTGGCATTGCAGGAAAAACACTGCGAGTCACATATGAACTAAGCTCTCATGGCGTCACTACCTTCGTTTTGCGACTCTCAACTAGCAAACAGGTGCAGGTGCTCTCTCACAAGGACAACATTATTCTCAGCATTGGTGGTGACAATCTGAGTCAAACGCTCCAGGGCAGCATGTGTGGCAACGTGTTCAGCACGAGTGGCTTCACGTTCTTCCATGATCAGAGCAAACAATTGGGCAACTGTCGGCTCAGGGAGTGGAGGTAAATCGCTGGCCATGCTGAAGAAAAAGAACGGTATAAGACAAGAGCAAACAAAAAGTTTTTTTTTTTTGAAAACTTGCGAAACATACCGGCTCACAAAGATGAGAACGGTAGATAACACAACAACAAACAAGCATCTAAGAAGCAATCACAAACACAACCAAAGACTAACATACACATGAAACAGAGTCTCAACAAGCATAACATAACTTTAGGGTTCACATGGCTAAAGCATAAGGCTTACAACACATCTAGCACACACATAGATCTTAGCAGAGTTCACATAACACAAACACAAACAAGCGTCTGGGTGGAAATAACACATCTCCTAACATCCTGCGGAAATCCTAAGTGCTCGAGGAAGCGCGTAGTTGTTCCTCCCACCCCTCAATTCTAGCTTGGCTGGTTGCAAGCTGGTATTGAAGGCTTCTCACTTGTGCACGGAGATGGGAGTCAACACTTCAGGGTTTTCTTGTGTGCCGCGAGACGGTGCTCGGTAGTAGAAGAAACTCTCAGGTGTTTCTCTAGCTGGAAGATCTCTCTTCCTTGGACATCGAACTCTCCTCTGAGTCTAAGAAGGACGACTGAGTGTTGTGCAGCCGTCCTTCCATGTGCTGGAAGTGACGAGCAAAGACAAAGTCTTCAGTGACATCTATGGGCTTGTTAAGTGAACTCTGAGGTCGAGGGTGCTAGGAAAGGAGCACGGATGGTACAAACAACCAACCAGGACAATTATCGTCCATCATGGTGAATCTGAGCTCCTTTCAACTCAGGTAATGGGCGACCGATAAGACGAGTCATCTTGATCAAATCCTCCTCAAAGAGGCGGTAGCAAGGTGCTTGCGATCCCAGCCGGAAGGACTCGGTGAAGACAAATGCCATCTAAACAAGTTTTTTTGAGGTAGATTACGTTAGGTAACAGTGTGCACAATTTTAAGATGCTCAATTGTAACTTAGTGTAAGTAGAGTTTTCAAAACATAGAGGGGATGGAACATATATAATGTTTTGGTAAACAGTCATCTTAGTGACCTGGTCTTATTAACTTTTATTATTAGAGTACTAGCTAACGTACATGCTAACTAAGATCTCCTATGGCCACGATAGCTCTCGTACCAACTCTGTAAGGTCCCCCAGAACCACTGTTCAAGGACACCTCCGATATGCATACATTCACGATCCCAGATCACACCAGTCGTGAACAACATATCAAGTTGGTACACAGATACAATATCCATTACACGATTGCATAAAACACTTACAAAGAGACATGGTCACATGACCAAGTCTAACACAACTGCCACGCCGGGCAAACACACAACACACACAGCGGAAGACTAAACACACACAAACGTAGTAGAGCCCAAGTCACGCCTTAACCTACAGGCTGCTGACCGGGAGACGATCCTAATTCGCAAAGCCATCAACTCTGTACTCCTCTTCGTATATCTCCTTCTAAGACTCCTTCTCGATTTCTGGCAAGTAAATACCGGGGACGAAACCAATATGAGTACATTTGAATGTACTCATCAAGACATCCATCATTTAGCTTACCAAGATGCAAGTATTCTTATACAGTGGAGTATGTAGGCTGTAAATAGGGTTCACTATCCATGATATGTGAAAGACATATCATAGTTGATTTTGAAAATATCTGTATCTTTGTTGAAGAAGATACTTCAAAAGAAAATAATATAGTTTTCTTTCTCCTGTAGATATCACATGTACAAGAGGTTTTGTAAATCTTTGTTAAAAGAAAGTTTTCTCTTTGCAAAACTTCTTGGAATCAACTTCCAGTTTTTATTTAGAAAAGAAAGATTTTCTTTGCAAAACTTTTTGCAACAACTTCTGGCTTTTCATCAACGGTACCTCCACGGTACAAGATTTCATCCTTTCGATACTTCATTAGTCCAACTCCTGTTTGAAAACTCCTATTTGAAAACATTGACACAATGCTAGCTACATGGCCATTCAACTGTCCATATCCGAGGACGCGGCTATTCCGAATAGTTTTACTCTGCAGAGGTGTACACAATCCACCAGATCTAGTACATCCGCCGTGAACAACCACGGACTGTAACAACAATATGTGAACATCAGATAACTGATCCTAACCATCCACTATGTTCATGCTAGAATATGCTTACCTCTTCAGTCGAGTGTACGCATCCCGACACCGGGCTAATCCCCGCCAAGTCAGGATCCCCAACTGTGCGACCGGAGGAGAAATTAATCCGACACTTTGTATGTCACACGTTTCATAATTTGGTGACAATCGGCTCGAGGGAGTCCGTCCCCTTATAGCAAATTGATATAGAACACACACTAACAAGAACAAACTTCAAGTTAAGCCCCGTGCCCATGTTGAGGTAGGGTGGCAGTACGGTAAACGTTGTCCGGCGAAGACTAGGTTATGTGTCATTTTTGTAAAACATCTTTTTCCCCAAAATGACCACTTCAACATTCCTCCGGTGGATGAGGCTTCGCCTTTCCACTGGGTTTTCCATAAAGCCTTTGTTTTGCAAAAACATATTTTAGGGTGTCCACTTAGGGACTTATACCTTTGATGGTAATAAATACCATATGGTGGCTATGGCCTTGGTAACACCAAGTATCAACTATTGGCATAGTAATAGTATACATAATAATAGTAGTCACTCAAAAATAGTTTTTGGAAATCAAAGTTTTTGTGAAACTTTCAGAGGTAAAACATGCATGATAGATAATGATAAGTGTAGTAACAGCAAGCATCTGGATGGCTTGCCTTAAAGCTCTTAATGTCCCTGGCCTTGAAGTAACTTGAACTTGACGCACAACTCCACAACTCCTTCTTCTTCTCCTTCGTTTTCTAGCGTCGTAAAAGAATAAAAGACACACACTCAGAACTAAAGACCAGACAACTAAAGTAAACAACACATACAACAAGCAAATTATACTAGCGCAATCACTCAAACGTTATCGAGAAATCTATCTCACATAACTCTCAGGGTACAAAACTGTCGTCAGACAAACATATGGTTGAGAAAACCATATCCCACATCTGACATACCATATATGGAGTGGGTGTACCACCTCACAATAAGATATTCAAGAAGCTAAAAATATAGCTTGTGGGTACAAAAGGTGAGGCTGCTAAAAATATAACAATCAATCAAAGCAATACCCATGGTAGTGGGTATTGACAACACACAAGCAATCATCACCAAACAAGTTTACAACCAAACTAATGCTTAGATAACAAGATACTACTAAGAACAACAACAACACTAACACAACAAATAACATAAGTACAATACTCATGCTACGGCGATCACTCCGACAGTTTCCAAACAACAAACAACACACCACAGATGAATAGGCTAGTTATAGACTATGCTTATGTCTACTTAAAGTTATGGAATCCATCAATCATGAAAATAAACAATACAAACCAGTATCTCTACCAATGGTAACAAGTGATAAACCATAATCTAAAACACAATCATCACCAAAGATAATGCTCCTAACCAATAACATAAAAACAGGAGTGCACTAATAGTAGTCTAGTATGGAATTCTACACAAGCATGCTATAGGAAAATAAGTGTATTCTATAACTATAGCAACAAGCAATTCAACAAGTCATGTCATAATAACAGAAGTAATAACATCCAAAACATGCTAGAATGGTCATACACTTATAAAAAGAAGACAATAATACTAGAGCACTCATAATACCTAGTGGTGCCACTAGTTCATCACAAGAGAAGCAAACATCACTACAAGGATGCATGATCCTAAAGAAGCAACTCATGAATGTAAATAACTACTAACAACACATACACCTTACACATTCTAGTTAAGCATAAACACTAAAATAATTCTATGAAAACATCTACTAAGCAAGCATCAATCCATTCTAGTAATACATGCTTTTCTAATTAATTAAATAACAAGCAATCAAAGTGTAAACTACACAACCAGTAGCCATGAACTCAACACAAGCTCAACTAAACACTTTCAAAAATACAAACACTCAATGAAATCTATTTACAAATAATTTATCAATCACTAGGAAGCATTCTATTAGCAAACAATATGTAATTTACCAAACAATAGTGAAACATTCCTTAACATGATACCCCTAAGGGAATATTATGTTAACAAATGAACCACCACTAAACATACTAGTATTCACAAAGAAATACTAAACACTTCAATCAAACAAGTAAAACAACTACCATTTTCCTTGGTGGAAAATACTAGACAAACATATAGTAATGCATGCTATTTTCACACAAGTGTATGGTAGGGGATTTGGATCCCTAACCAAAGATGCAATGGGACCATTGGGTTATGGGCCCTCTAATACCAAGGCATTAAGAGGTAACAAAGCCTCTGGTCACACATGACAAAATTAAAATAACAAGGCAATTAACACATGGCTATTCATACTAGTGAAAACAATACTAGTGAAAACAAATACAAATCTTACACACGCTTCGCTATAAAATAAGTTGCAAGCTAACAGAGATAATAACATCAAAATATCAGTACCAAAATGGTACTGGACTCAACTCAAGCGTAACACAAACTTAGGCAAAACAAACCTACAAAGATTGGTTCACACAATACACCAAATAATAAAACTAGGAAAATAGCAAATGCTATTTCTATAGCCAAATGATTTCCCAAACAAGCACACACTTTATATGGTAGATGTATTGCAATAAAACAACCTAATAACAAGATCCAACACATCTATACATGCTAGGAAACAAGTTATATGGGGTGGCCCAATCTTCTCAATGAGCTTCTCTCTCTTTTTGTGGATTTTCTGATAATTGGATAACTAGTGCTACACTGAGACCTCTCACTCAGCTGACCCCTGTTGCCAGATGCAACAACAATCAAGCTCTTTGGATATTCTCAACTACACACTCTTGCACAAGTAATCAAAGATCACAAGTGGTCCTGTATCCCCCTATTCCCAGATGGAATAACAAGATATCACACAACTTTGCAGGGTAAACTTCAAGTAGTATGCTTAGCAGCAATACAAACTAGAGGCTAGGGTTTTGTTGGTTTTGGTTTAAACTTGTTCTCCCTCTACCACACGCAGGTGGGGAGTATATATAGGTGGAGGGCTTCTTGCACAAGCACCTCTCCTACTAGGACTAGGACTCAACTAGGACTCCTACTTGGACTAGGAGGACTCTACTAGGACTCCTACTTGGACTAGGAAGGGATACAAACCGACCCAACTTTAGGGGGTTCGGCCATTATGGCATACATGCCATGCCTAATTGAATTAGGACTTTCTATATGGCGCATTGATCTTCAATGGGGCGCCCTCCTCTTGTTTTCACCATTCCTTAGTGTGGAAGAACATTCCTGGAGTTGTTTTTCCACACTTGCACATTTGCTTTCATCACTGGAATAATTGTTTTCACCATTTGTACTCGTGTTTCCCAACATCTCCATCTTGTTTTCCAGTATGCCTTGATGTCTTCCTCCATTCATGCTTGTGTTATCAATAACCCTGATAATACATAATGCAATAGCTTAGGTAGTATAACATTCTTATAAACACCAACAATATTTATTAATAGGAAAGAATTCACCTTATAATAATCATCATTGAGGCTCAATATTTCCTTCCAACTCAAGCATGTACATTCACCAGGGACCCCTATTATATCCTGATCATCCTCCCTTTCTTCAAGACAAGACGTCTGCGGCTTGTGGTAAACTGAACGTGGAAGAAACAAAAAGAACAACGTGTATGCACAATATATGTATCTATAATGGGGTGCATTAGTTGTTATCTGTCACTACCCCGGACACAGAGATATACATACTGTTATGTGCTCCTAGACATGGACCCACAAGGGCTTCAGGGTTACCAGCCCCGGCCGCAACAAACAACGGCAGGCAGACTGGATTCATCGGCACGTAGTCCGGATCCCCAGTCTACTACTCCTTGTATCCATGCTAGTCATAACCAACTATGCATATCAAAGCGTCCACGAATCGAATGAAACTGAAGGAAACGGGACCAAAGCTATACAGAGCTGCTATGTGTCCAGAAAGTGCAACAACAATCGAGGGTTACTGGGGTTACCTCGCCCCAGGCCGATCACATCGACAGGCGGGCTCGGACATGGATCATCGGCTCCACAACCCCTCGACTGCGACAACTATGCAGGCATAGCCAAAACTGTATAACAATGAGCTCGAAACCAACAACCGATCAAAGCAGTACTCTAAACATTGAAGTTGTATAAAACAGGTGTTACTAGAGTATAGCTTACAAACAGAGGTCACACGACCCAACATTACATCAGGCAACGGAAGGAAAATTATGTTGCTAATAAACAAGAACCAAAAAGGCCTAAGAGGCCGCAACATAAGGCGACGTCCCAGCCCATAGATTCCAGGCTGCTACCTGGGAACCCCAAACTACTCGTCGATGTCCATGTTGAACCACCACTGAAGTGACGAACTCCACCTGAACCAAATTAAGCAAACCTGAGTACGGGAGGTACTCAACAAGACTTAATTAACCTATTATATATCTGCTAACTTCAGAAAGAGTTTTATGAAGGATGTTTTGCGTAAAGCAATCTTTATTTTCCAAATAGAGGAGGAATAGCACGTCTCATAGAAGGTTTTCAAAACAGATGAGAAACTCACTACTGTAATCATCATCTTTTGAATCCACCAACATTATTTCCAACACCTCACATGCTACAAGGATCACCCCTCCCGGCATCTCCGGGGAGGCACCCTTCAATCATGTTTATCAAGTTTTAGTCATTCCGTTGAAGTTATCTATGATCACAGAATCCGTTGCCAAGTCGTCCGTAACCGTGGACACGGCTTCTCGAGGAGATTTATCCCTGCAGGGGGTACACTTTACCCACACGTACCATCCGACTCTTAACGCCACATATACGCTCGTCCATGGAGCACGGCAGAGGGTGGCTGGCCACGACCTTTACCTTGCTCAACCCTATCCATGAGTCAACCCAAACAGGGCCACCCCGTCAACAGGGAGTTGGCCACCTCCTGACGGCACCTGTTCTGTGAGTCGGGAACAAGATCCGTGTATGTCCATCACTTGTCCCGGTCACGCTCTAAGTTTTCTCCAAATCGTTTTCTGACTCACACGCAGATGGAAAGATCAAACTACGTGACTCATGGACGTGGCCAAACAAGTTAGTTGGTCGAGCGCGGTCTGTTAGGCCCCGCGTGTGGTTGCACGCTCAGTCTTGGCTTCGAAGGCGAGAACTCGCTCCTAGGGGCATGAACAGGACAAAACGCCACAACCCATTGTGGCCTCACATCCATGCCGTTATTTAGTCAAGTTATCAAAGATAATACAATTCACAACAACCTGACATAAATGATTCACGTATTGACCAGATTCATCAACCGGATGGATCAGATCACAACTAAGCATGGCTAAGCAAGACTCACAGGGTTTAGCGGAGCGCGCACAAGCAAACCTATAGCTGCTAGGAGCAGTGGAACAGGATATCTAGGTTATCCAGTATATAGGGGAACTCTATCTACTGACATCAAATAGTTTGGAACCGAATGCAAAGTACGAGATTCAAAACACGTTGAAACCATATATGAGCAGATAAGAGGTTATGCTTGCCTTGGTTATAAGAAAACCAGATAAATATGTCTTCTGGAATAAGTGCTTGACTTGTCTGGCCTTCTCTTCGGAGTCACGTTCTACCGAGGGGGAAACAACACCGAAAGAGAAATAACAATCAATCATGGCATCGATGCAATGCGCAATATGTATGCATGAGCAAATTAATGCACTGAAATAAAGCCCTAAGCATGATCGTTGGGTTGCTAGGGTTCATATGTCAGTTATGTAGATTTCCTGAAATTTGCCCGAAATAGACCCCGGAGGGGCAATTCGGACGGTTCTGAAAGTAGGTACCATTTTAAAAGCTCAAATGAGGTTGAAAACATCATAAACAGGTTGCAATTGTCATTTTGAGCAATTTGGTATATAACTTTTATTTTTCTAATTTTAGTGAATAAAAACTTATTTTTCTATTTTAAAATGATTAAACAACATTAAAATAATATCCAAAAAGGAAATGTGTCAAACATGTATGAAAGTGACATTTTTGGGTAGCTTACATTTTTCTGATCACTCCCATATTTTTATTATATTTTTATGACTTACAGATTAAAAGATATTGAATTATTAAAATTAAACCATTTTCTGTAATTAGTAAACAGTAGAGGTCCACGTGTCAAATAAACATTTTCATCAATTCTTTTTTAAACCTGACAGGGCGGGGCCGCATGACGCCATGCTGACGTCATGCTGACGCCAGCAACTGGCCGGAGAGCCACGGCCGTGGTCACCGGCGGCGACTCGGGCCGAATTGGACCGAACGGAAGGCGCCAAAAGGGAGAGGAGGTCCAGGGCGACATATTGGTGGTGGCGCCGCTTCCTAACTACCACCGGAGGTTCGCCGGCGGCGTGGAACTGCGGCGGCGCCCGAAGTTCTTCGGTGGCCCGACGGAACATAGCACGAGGGAGGAAGGGGAGGGGTCCATGGCGACCGTGAGCTCACCGGGAGCTCGATGGTGTGCTCGGGGAGGCAAGGAGATGCCGGACGACGGCGAATCGGCGGCGGAGGCCGACGGCCGGAGGCGAGGAATACGGCGTCGATTGCGGCGAGTGGAAGCTTCCCGGGAAGCGTGAGTGCTCAGGGACGAGGAGGGAGGGATGGCGCATCTCCAAGAGGGCTCAGCGAGGCGCGGGGGAGCTCGAGGTGGCCGGAATGGCGGCGAACGGCGGCGGCCCGAACTAGGGTTAGGGTTCGTCACCTCCAGGGACAGAGAGAGGGAGCTCGGGGGGGGGGGGTTCTGAGGGGAGGGGGTTTGATACGAACGTCTCCTCGACGTCTTGATCCACAGAGGAGCCGTGGAAGCAGGAGGTGGCACCGACGGGGCATGGAAGACACGCAGGAGCTTGCCTTATGTCAAAGGTTGAAGAAGGCAGTTTTGCGCAAAACCCCCTGAAGTTTCAGGAATTGCAACAAGGTCCTTTTCTCTTTTAAAACAGGACATAAAATATTGTTTTGAGGGCCTTTTTGTAAACAGAAAATTTGGCAAAAATACTTTTTGGAAACCTCATAAAATTTCCAACCTCACCATGTATTGCTTTGGTGAAATTGAAATACTTTTCAGTACAAAATTTTGGAACCCCTTTTAAGTACTTTTTGTGGGATTTTTCTCAAACCATTTAAATTCATGACTTAAATTGGTTTGAATTGGTTTCAAATTTTGTTTCCATGCATGTATGAGATGAACAAAACACCACACACCCTAGTTTAGCAAAATTGGGATGTTACAAATCTACCCCCCTTACAAGAATCTCGTCCCAAGATTCCCGAAGGAGAAGGAAGAAGGAACACCGGTTTTCAACGATCTTCTTGAACCTTACGGTTCTTTTCTCAAAGAGGTGGATACGTAGCATCTTGAAGTATTGAACGGATACACCTAGGTGAGAGGGAAACTCTTAGGAAATGATCTTCACGAAGATCGAGTATCTCATGGCTAACTCACGACAGGAACGTTCATAAAGAACTTTCGGGTTAACATGCATGAAACACATCAAGGTAACGGAGTGAATAGAAGATGGTTTCAAGTTTGCGGACGATTGGTATTGAAAGGATTTAGAATATGAGCTTTGCACAAGACTTTAAATCCTTTTGGAAAAGAAAGGTTGAATAACTTATGACATCGAGGTTTCTTCAAAAAGATAACCAAGATGGAAAGGATTGTCTTGGATACCACAACGTAATATCTGTGGACGAGGGAAAACACGAGAAAACACTGTAATTCATGCGTTGGAGAAAATTTGATACAGGATCATGTTCACTCTTTGAGTGGACACGGAAGATAACAGAACTTTCATCCATTAAAGTTTGTCGAAAACTTTGTCAAAGATCGGGATGTTACTTCACAACAGAAGATGAATAACCGAAAGATGTGGAAACACCGTAACAAAGGAGGAATTCTTGATCACACCATAAGGATGGGTAACCAACGAGGGTTGGAACACCAGAAGGAATAGGGATTCTCTTTCCTATGGTGGATTTCACGTAGCAATACATCTACCACACGGTTAAGATCCCATGGCTGAAGTGACTGACAAATTCACACAATGTGTGAGAAAAACATAACTTCAAGTATAAACAACTTGAGAAAGGGAACTGGTCAATGGGGTTACAAAACACCAAGAGATGTTCTCACGGGGAACTAGTTTTCACGAGAACTAAGGTTTTGGAGGTTCAACGGAGAGGTATTGAGGAGATCAACTTCCAAGTTACCCTGGATGTTATAGATACCGACAGCAGGCCCATAACAAGCCTTCTATAGGTCATCAAGTGGAAGTAAAACTCTGTTTGAAAGAACGGTGAGGAAAACTTGTTAGAATAAGCCAGACAAGAATTCTCACGGAGAGTGGTTGTTCTTACGGATTCAAGGGGATATGACATTAGGCCTTCCGGCTAATTGTGTCAACCACAACATCAACCTTGCCGGATTTTCAAATGAACCTGATTCCATATTCTTGAGGAAACACCAACCATCATTGCTGCTCGAGATTCAGCTCTGGTTAGTGGGACGATGATACATATGCTAGATTCTCAAGATATGGACAACGATGTCTAACTCGAGAAGATGAGCGAGATTGCAAAACTCATGTATTAGCAACTTGTGAAAGACGGTTGCATCTACATGGTTTACTTGCAACGGAACACACCGGAGTCTTTGTTAGGAAGACAGTCACAAAGATAACGAAGTTCTTAGACCTCTTCACTTTCACAAATGGTCAGTCAGTGGCTTAGTGTGGATGCACTTCTTCCAGTAGACGGAGGTAACAACCAACCATCTCAAGAATAGTCCACACATGCATAACTGTCTTGGGATGATTCCCGAGGAAACAAGAAAATTCTACTCGAATCCACGGCGACAACTTTCACCAAAATCACATGGACCGGGTTAAGTTACTTCGAACATCCAGAACACAACTTCGTGATGACACAAATATGGTTCTCAAAAGTTTCCAACATTAGTGCCAATTGTTCAGCATGAACCTCTTGCAACTTGGAGAAAACAAGAATGTCGTAGATGTGCTCAACAACATCTTATCAAGACACTCCAAGAATAGGGATTCATACGATATATGAACAAGGCAAAACATTGGTTAAACCAAAGGACGTGAAGGTGTACTCGAGCAAAACACCATGAGTGAAAACACCATAAAGATAGTCCTTGGATCTTTTCTCGATTTGACGATAGCCCAAACCAAATCAAGAGTAGGATGATAGTATGTCCATTTAGAAGATACTATCTTGCTTCAACATGAGGAAAACTGGACATCCCATTGCAAAGGAACAAGTTAGGAAGGGTTTTTGTCTTTCAACTCTCCAAGTTGTTGTTTAAGCTCAACCAACTAGTCCAGGATATCCAGCATTGTTCTCTTGGAGAGAAGAGTAATTCAGATTACCCTTTTCTTAGACATTACGGTCAGGTAAAACCTGGTGATACTTCTAGAAAGACAACCAGAATATCACAACCCACCGGTATGTCTTAGAAATCGAAAGGAGGCATGCTTTTCAAAGCAACCGATATGGTATGGAGAGCTTTGGCATGAACCTAACTCTCTGACCGAGAACGTGCACCGGAATGAACGGATTTGGTAACACAATCAACTTCAAAAAGAGACTGGGTGACCAGTAGTGCTAAGAAGGATACCGATGTTTCTTAGATTTTCGAAGCAATAGAAATTGCTAGGAATATCTGATACATACCTCGTAACACACCCAAAGTTCTCGAACATTCAAGCTTGGACTAAGGGTGAGTGGAAATGTGTAAGAGCATCACTTCATCAATGAGGCCATGAAACTCAACACAACCTCTTGATATAGAAGAGTGTGATACTCAAAGGTAGAACAGAATAGAAGGTAGTGAAACTTCTTTATTCTGTGGATTACAAAACTTTGACCTGGTTCTAGATATGAACGAGGTACTGGAGTTTGTTTCTCCTGACATTCCAAGGTGGAATGTTTTGACAGAAAACAAGAGCAAATGCATTGGAAGAATCCAACACCATATGTAACTTGGTTTCCAAACAACGGACGAAGTTTCGAAAGCAACTAAAGAGTAGGAACGTGCTCTGGAAGATCTTGAGATCACGTTGGATGCACGGGGTAATACTCATGTGTAGAACCCATGCCGAAAGGTTGGTATAGCTGAGCCAGGAACAAAGATATGGGAATCATAGAGAATACTCTTGTTATGATTCCTTTTGATTCCTAAAGAAAACCTATGGCTATTGGAGTTGAAACTACCTAGCCATCCTGAGGTAGAAGATATTCCTCAGGATCCAAAGAAACAGAACTTGGGTTAAAGGTCAGCATCCTGTACTGATGGCATGAGCATCACCTGGTTATGAAACCACATGACTCAACTCACCGCAATTCAGCACATTCCGGGACCTTCGGTTCAAGTCCAAGGTTGAAAACATCGAGAAAGGAATAACTACTATCTTAGTGCCTTAAAGGACACTATGAGTAGCAATCACGAAGTATCTTTCAAAAGACAACAATACCGAAAGTACTGAGCAGAGGATAACGGACACATTCGAGATGGAAAGCAGATCTCGAGATTCAGGATTTTGAGACTTTAGAACAGGAGTATGTGGAACCCACACAACTCTGAGGTATTAGGATGGAAAGGAAATCTCCCATTTTAAGAGGTAACGGAGGATGGAACTCACGCGACTCTAGAAACTTTAACACTAGGTCAACTTGGGTAAAAACGTCCTTGCCAGAGAAGGCACCTAGGTTTTGAATGACTAGAAGAGATAGCAAAACCTTTTCAAATCCAAAACAGATAAGGAGACCCAGAGTTAGAGCGATACCAGGTAAGGAGTAAAAAGAATCCTAAGAAGGTTTTTTCACAACCCATTTGAAGTTTCAAAATAGTTTTCACAAACACTAGACTCAACATCGACCAAGCAATAAGGTTTTCCTACAGGCAGTCCTGCTCTGATACCATGACTTGTCACTACCCCGGACCCAGAGATATACATACTGTTATGTGCTCCTAGACATGGACCCACAAGGGCTTCAGGGTTACCAGCCCTGGCCGCAACAAACAACGGCAGGCAGACTGGATTCATCGGCACGTAGTCCAGATCCCCAGTCTACTACTCCTTGTATCCATGCTAGTCATAACCAACTATGCATATCAAAGCGTCCACGAATCGAATGAAACTGAAGGAAACGGGACCAAAGCTATACAGAGCTGCTATGTGTCCAGAAAGTGTAACAACAATCGAGGGTTACTGGGGTTACCTCTCCCCAGGCCGATCACATCGACAGGCGGGCTCGGACATGGATCATCGGCTCCACAACCCCTCGACTGCGACAATTATGCAGGCATAGCCAAAACTGTATAACAATGAGCTCAAAACCAACAACCGATCAAAGCAGTACTCTAAGCATTGAAGTTGTATAAAACAGGTGTTACTAGAGTATAGCTTACAAACAGAGGTCACACGACCCAACATTACATCAGGCAACGGAAGGCAAATTATGTTGCTAATCAACCAAAAAGGCCTAAGAGGCCGCAACATAAGGCGACGTACCAGCCCATAGATTCCAGGCTGCTACCTGGGAACCCCAAACTACTCGTCGATGTCCACGTTGAACCACCACTGAAGTGACGAACTCCACCTGAACCAAATTAAGCAAACCTGAGTACGGGAGGTACTCAACAAGACTTAATTAACCTATTATATATCTGCTAACTTCAGAAAGAGTTTTATGAAGGATGTTTTGCGTAAAGCAATCTTTATTTTCCAAATAGAGGAGGAATAGCACGTCTCATAGAAGGTTTTCAAAACAGATGAGAAACTCACTACTGTAATCATCATCTTTTGAATCCACCAACATTATTTCCAGCACGTCACATGCTACAAGGATCACCCCTGCCGGCATCTCCGGGGAGGCACCCTTCAATCATGTTTATCAAGTTTTAGTCATTCCGTTGAAGTTATCTATGATCACAGAATCCGTTGCCAAGTCGTCCGTAACCGTGGACACGGCTTCTCGAGGAGATTTATCCCTGCAGGGGGTACACTTTACCCACACGTACCATCCGACTCTTAATGCCACATGTACGCTCGTCCATGGAGCGCGGCAGAGGGTGGCTGTCCACGACCTTTACCTTGCTCAACCCTATCCATGTGTCAACCCAAACAGGGCCACCCCGTCAACAGGGAGTTGGCCACCTCCTGACGGCACCTGTTCTATGAGTCGGGAACAAGATCCGTGTACGTCCATCACTTGTCCCGGTCACGCCCTAAGTTTTCTCCAAATCGTTTTCTGACTCACACGCAGATGGAAAGATCAAACTACGTGACTCCTGGACGTGGCCAAACAAGTTAGTTGGTCGAGCGCGGTCTGTTAGGCCCCCCGTGTGGTTGCACGCTCAGTCTTGGCTTCGAAGGCGAGAACTCGCTCCTAGGGGCATGAACAGGACAAAACGCCACAACCCATTGTGGCCTCACATCCATGCCGTTATTTAGTCAAGTTATCAAAGATAATACAATTCACAACAACCTGACATAAATGATTCACGTATTGACCAGATTCATCAACCGGATGGATCAGATCACAACTAAGCATGGGTAAGCAAGACTCACAGGGTTTAGCGGAGCGCGCACAAGCAAAACTATAGCTGCTAGGAGCAGTGGAACAGGATATCTAGGTTATGCATTATATAGGGGAACTCTATCTACTGACATCAAATAGTTTGAAACCGAATGCAAAGTACGAGATTCAAAACACGTTGAAACCATATACGAGCAGATAAGAGGTTATGCTTGCCTTGGTTATAAGAAAACCAGATAAAGATGTCTTCTGGAATAAGTGCTTGACTTGTCGATTAAGATCAAGTATTCGTCGTTGGATTGCTGGCCTTCTCTTCGGAGTCACGTTCTACCGAGGGGGAAACAACACCGAAAGAGAAATAACAATCAATCATGGCATCGATGCAATGCGCAATATGTATGCATGAGCAAATTAATGCACTGAAATAAAGCCCTAAGCATGATCGTTGGGTTGCTAGGGTTCATATATCAGTTATGTAGATTTTCTGAAATTTGCCCGAAATAGACCCCGGAGGGGCAATTCGGACGGTTCTGAAAGTAGGTACCATTTTAAAAGCTCAAATGAGGTTGAAAACATCATAAACAGGTTGCAATTGTCATTTTGAGCAATTTGGTATATAACTTTTATTTTTCTAATTTTAGTGAATAAAAACTTATTTTTCTATTTTAAAATGATTAAACAACATTAAAATAATGTCCAAAAAGGAAATGTGTCAAACATGTATGAAAGTGACATTTTTGGGTAGCTTACATTTTTCTGATCACTCCCATATTTTTATTATATTTTTATGACTTACAGATTAAAAGATATTGAATTATTAAAATTAAACCATTTTCTGTAATTAGTAAACAGTAGAGGTCCACGTGTCAAATAAACATTTTCATCAATTCTTTTTTAAACCTGACAGGGCGGGGCCGCATGACGCCATGCTGACGCCAGCAACTGGCCGGAGAGCCACGGCCGTGGTCACCGGCGGCGACTCGGGCCGAATTGGACCGAACGGAAGGCGCCAAAAGGGAGAGGAGGTCCAGGGCGACCTATTGGTGGTGGCGCCGCTTCCTAACTACCACCGGAGGTTCGCCGGCGGCATGGAACTGCGGCGGCGCCCGAAGTTCTTCGGTGGCCCGACGGAACATAGCACGAGGGAGGAAGGGGAGGGGTCCATGGTGACCGTGAGCTCACCGGGAGCTCGATGGTGTGCTCGGGGAGGCAAGGAGATGCCGGACGACGGCGAATCGGCGGCGGAGGCCAACGGCCGGAGGCGGGGAAGACGGCGTCGATTCCGGCGAGTGGAAGCTTCCCGGGAAGCGTGAGTGCTCAGGGACGAGGAGGGAGGGATGGCGCATCTCCAAGAGGGCTCAGCGAGGCGCGGGGGAGCTCGAGGTGGCCGGAATGGTGGCGAACGGCGGCGGCCCGAACTAGGGTTAGGGTTCGTCACCTCCAGGGACAGAGAGAGGGAGCTCGGGGGGGGGTTCTGAGGGGAGGGGGGTTTGATACGAACGTCTCCTCGACGTCTTGATCCACAGAGGAGCGATGGAAGCAGGAGGTGGCACCGACGGGGCATGGAAGACACGCAGGTGCTTGCCTTCTGTCAAAGGTTGAATAAGGCAGTTTTGCGCAAAACCCCCTGAAGTTTCAGGAATTGCAACAAGGTCCTTTTCTCTTATAAAACAGGACATAAAACATTGTTTTGAGGGCCTTTTTGTAAACAGAAAATTTGGCAAAAATACTTTTTGGAAACCTCATAAAATTTCCAACCTCGCCATGTATTGCTTTGGTGAAATTGAAATACTTTTCAGTACAAAATTTTGGAACCCCTTTTAAGTACTTTTTGTGGGATTTTTCTCAAACCATTTAAATTCATGACTTAAATTGGTTTCAAATTTTGTTTCCATGCATGTATGAGATGAACAAAACACCACACACCCTAGTTTAGCAAAATTGGGATGTTACATTATCATATCATAAAAATGTCCATATGACATGTGACCACGAAATTTGTAAGTAAATATCACATAATTGTCATAGCATCTCATAAAATAGCAATCACAATTGCAAATATAAGTGAAGCTCATTAAATCACGATCAAAAGGAGAATCATATGTGTATATACTTTTATTGTTTAGTATCAATTCAAGTGTTCTCACAAAAGATCTATGATCAAATTTGTTGTTATTAATAAACTCAAAGGTGGGAACATGCTTATTATTTTCATCATGAAAATTGCAACTCAATTTGCAAATATAAGTGAAGAATAATTTATTAGCACATGTATGTGACAAGTGTTGTGGCAAACCAAATATATGTGTAAAATCATGCTCATATGTAGGAAGTTGTAACCTATCTACCCAAGGTAACACAATGTTCAATTCGGCCACTTTATCACAAGTTATGCATATGTGATCCACCATAAAAAGTTCACTCATGTTATAGTCACCAATCAAGTTAAAAGTGAAAGAAGAAACATAGTTGCTAGAATTGACATATGAAATTTCAGCAACCTTTTTCATAGCACTTTGCACATTAATTGATTCATTTAACATGATGTAATCCACAATATCATTAGGTGGTATTTTAGCAAGTACTTCCTTATGTGAAATCAAAACCACATGATTAAATTTTGAAATCAGCACATTATCACATGTAGGTGGACTATCTATGCTTGTTAACTGACAAGAATCAACTAGCAATTTAGTGGGTTCACATAATTCAATACTTGAGAGGGGTAACACGAAATCAGCACCTTTATCAATAGCATCCTCCTCAGAATTATTTGGTACCAATTCAACTATCTCCAATGGTGATGCAGGTTCTACTTGTTGTGGCTCCCTTTCTTCAAAAGTAACCTGCATATCACAAGAAATAACATAGGAACAATGACATGCTCCTACAATGGTGGTGGTGGTGATGTTACTATGGGCTCCCTTTCTTCAAAAGTCTGCACATGAGAAGAAACAACACTAGGAATATATATTATTTCATTAGTAGTGGTAATGCTTGTCTTTTGGATTGGTGGAAAAATTCTTCTTCTTGGAGCCATAGGAACCTCTTTGGTCATAATCTTTTCTACCTTCCTTGCTATTTGCAATAATTCATCCAAAGTACTATATTCAACATGCCTCACTTGGAGTCTAATTGAAAATGGTAATCCGGAATAAAATCTTTGCATTATTCTTTCTTGATCCTCTACAACCTGAGCTTGTTGTAGTAATGACATCATCTCTATGTAATAAGCATCCACGGATTTTCCCCTTTTCTTAATTGCTTCAATTTTTATAATGCTCCTCATCAACTAAAACATCCTTAGCTAGTAATCTTTGCATGTTGTAAATCATTGTTTACATTTTGGAGACTTGTTCTTGCATTGCTTCGATAATTTCTCTAGTTCCCTTGCTAACCTGCACATACTCAACAACACTAGAAACACCCATTATGTTAGTGAAAACAAAAATCAATGGGTTGTGGTGTTCTCTCACAACTCACTCAAAACCAAGCAAAGATGGCTTCACTTACTGTTCCAAAGCGAATAGGATCGACTTACCAACAAGGAGCAATGAATAATGTGCTTTAGTGTGAGAAGAGAATAATCCGAGCTATCAAGTATCACAATGCAAACAGGGTTTTTGGTGGGGCTTGGTTGGGATTCCTAACAACACCAAAATACAACTCCAATGCACTGTCTAATGTGATGAAAAAATACTAAAGGAAACACACTCACTCTGGGAGACAAATGTGGCATATCAATTATATGGAAGAGATATTGCAAGCAATGGAAAGACACTAGCAAATACTCTATGAAAACAGGCATAAGATTCCTCAAATGTCCACAAAATATCCAAGATGATAGGCTTCCACTAGTGATAGTATGTCTCGGCCTCTTTTTGCTTTTTCTCTCTTTCTACTTTTTTTATATACTTTTTCAATGGCCTTTGAATCAACTAGGAGCAGGAAATATGGACAAGAATTTATCAAATTGAGCAGCCTGTTAGAGCAATAAAAACAGCTAGTCTTTGGGTAGGTTCCTAAAAATTTGCTGTAGATAGGCTGTGGCTAGGCTTATCAAAGATCAGACTGGAAACCTAGAGAGAAAACAGGAAAAAAAAAGGAAAAACTAAAGAAAACTATGGGTTGGAACGACACGAGTAGGTGTCGACCAAGTCAGGTGGATTCAACGTGCTTTGATTGTTTTGGGGTGAAGCGTCATGGTGGCGGTCGACCAGGAAACGCGCGTGGGACAAGGACGGGAACCAGGAAACACGCGTTGTGCGCGCGGATCGGTGGCTTTCTCGGTTTGAGTCCATGCGGTTTCGTTTGACGCGGTTTACCGAGTCCAGGAAGAAATAGATCGCGGCCCAGGCGGTTTCTGTTGATATCGCTATGTCGGTTTACGTGTAAGGAAGGGCGCGCGAGACGGTTCGAGTAGGACAAGGCAAGCGACGCGTGTGTTCGAATGCGATTAGCGATTTTGGCGCGTAGCGCCTGGTGCAGATCATGTGACGCGTTTTGGCAGTACCGATGCGCGTGGATCGCAAGTCTTCGAGGCGGTTACGAATCGGTCCAGGTAAAATTAAAGCGGCATGGTGCGCACACATAGGAATGCGAACAAAACCGACAAAGATGCGACGCGGATCATGCAGAAGACTCCGAGTACGAATAGAACAGGGATCGCAACACACTATTTTTTGTGAAGATTTTTTTGTACAGATAGGAAAAAAAGATGAACACGATGAACCCTAAAAAGATGAAAAAGAAAAACAGGAACGTAAATCAACAAGAAACAACAACTTAGCAGATGCAAATTGGTGTTGATCTAGACTCTGGCAATGAACTACACAACTATTTTTGTATGGCTTTTTCTGGATAGGAATAAAAATAACTAAAACTAGGGATAACTTTTGCTCACCGAGTAAACCTGGAGAATCTGATACCAAGATGATATGGGGTGGCACAATCTTCTCAATGAGCTTCTCTCTCTTTTTGTGGATTTTCTGATAATTGGATAACTAGTGCTACACTGATACCTCTCACTCAGCTGACCCCTATTGCTAGATGCAACAACAATCAAGCTCTTTGGATATTCTCAACTACACACTCTTGCACAAGTAATCAAAGATCACAAGTGGTCCCGTATCCCCCTATCCCCAGATGGAATAACAAGATATCACGCAACTTTGCAGGGTAAACTTCAAGTAGTATGCTTAGCAGCAATACAAACTAGAGGCTAGGGTTTTGTTGGTTTTGGTTTAAACTTGTTCTCCCTCTTCCACACGTAGGTGGGGAGTATATATAGGTGGAGGGCTCCTTGCACAAGCACCTCTCCTACTAGGACTAGGACTCAACTAGGACTCCTACTTGGACTAGGAGGACTCTACTAGGACTCCTACTTGGACTAGGAAGGGATACAAACCGACCCAACTTTAGGGGGTTCGGCCATTATGGCATACAGGCCATGCCTAATTGAATTAGGACTTTCTATATGGCGCATTGATCTTCAATGGGGGGCCCTCCTCTTGTTTTCACCATTCCTTAGTGTGGAAGAACATTCCTGGAGTTGTTTTTCCACACTTGCACATTTGCTTTCATCACTGGAATAATTGTTTTCACCATTTGTACTCTTGTTTCCCAACATCTCCATCTTGTTTTCCAGTATGCCTTGAGGTCTTCCTCCATTCATGTTTGTGTTGTCAATAACCCTGCTAATACATAATGCAATAGCTTAGGTAGTATAACATTCTTATAAACACCAACAATATTTATTAATAGGAAAGAATTCACCTTATAATAATCATCAGTGAGGCTCAATATTTTCTTCCAACTCAAGCATGTACATTCACCATGGACCCCTATTATATCCTGATCAACAAGTCTCAATCAATCACACATTACTTAACAAGCAAATACACAAGTAATAATGAAAACAAAAAACTGCTATTTCTAGTTTTGCTCACTAAAATTAATCTAGGGATCCAAAAATTAATCCAAGCTAGGATTTGATAGATCTATTCATATGCAAACTCATACAATTGGATTCGCCTCAAAAATCATTTTTAAACTCCTTCTAAAAATCCTAGAAAAGCCTACTGGTCATTTACCAAGATGGATGGCATTTCCATTTGGTAAGTGACGTTGATGTGAGGCCAAGTCCTATGGATAGATATACTCATAGGCTACTAAAATCAATTTGATTTGACCAAAATGGATACGTATTCCAAAAGTTATGACAAAAACATTTTCACAGACACTCTGGGGCAAAACATTTGTTGTGACCAAAATAAAAGTGCAAACTTGGATCTACCAACGGGACATGGTTAGGAAAACATATACCTAGTGCTGTGAATTTCTGTAGAAATTAATTTGCAAGAAAACAATTTTTCACACGCTCAAAGCAACAAGAAAAAATCTGCAGGGATTTGAGGTCCTCACCTCGGGTTCAAAAAAATGGTCGGCGGCGACTTGGAGCTCGTGGAGCTCACAGGGGCAAGTGCTTCGATCTCTTAGGCTTGGTGAGAGTGTGGGAGTGTGAGGGAATGTGGAGGAGGGCAGTGGCGCAAGGAACTAGCAAGAGGTGGCTTATAGCCATGGGCAAGAACAAAATGGCAAGGGGTGGTCTCGGGTTGATGCCAAGAGTGGCATTGTTGTTGCTCTAGGGGGCTTTTGGTCACATCACAACAAGGCAAAGAGGCCAAGGGGAAAGTCCACCACTCGCTTTTGGGGGCAAGGAGAGCCAAGGTAAAGTCCAAGGAGTCAAAGTATGGAGACCCATACCCCTCCAACTCATCATGTCTCCCATCTCTTTCCTCAGAGAGATTTCTTCACACACAAGGCTTCTAGAAGCTAATAAAAACGTCCTAGGCCGAGTCCACAGCTTAGTCAACACACTAGACAAAGTCACACTTCAAAACTTGCAAGAAAAGATAAAGAAAACATCTGCCCAAAATCGTATCTGTCACTGTTCTGAAAATTCAGAAAATTCTCCAACTGTTGGAACACAGAAGAAATGAGCAAAAAGTTTGGAATGTTAAACAGAGTACAAATGGATTCCAATTTTTGTTTTCCAAGTTGGAGTTTGTTAAACATGTTATAAAATTTCAGAAACATCTTTTGGAAACAAATTTGAAATAGTTTAAGGCCATGAAAACAAAGTGGGAAAAGGTGTACTTTCTGTTTTTCTCTGTTTTCTAAAAATGCCTTTTTCTGCCATATTTTTATTCCACAAAGACAACAAGCAAAAGATCATTTTTAATAATCAAAAAATAAAACCAAGCTTATGGATTTGTAGTCCATATATGAAGGAACAAATAGAAGTCAAGAAAACATAAAATAATATTTTATAGCCTAGTGAAAACAAAGGTGGAAAACAGGTACTTGGCTATATTTTCAGGAAATATTTTCTATAGAAAACTTATAAGAAAACTTCCATAAGTCATTTTTAAATTTTGTTTTCTTGGATCCAAAAAGTTTATTTTAAGATGTAAACAAGAATGATACAAGTCTTGGAATAAAATTCACTCAAGTAATCCACATAGAAAACAACAGGGAAAATATTATAAAAGTGTTTTTCAGAAATTTGATATTGGTTTTATCAAGAAGCAAAACTTGCATTGCAAAAATTATTAAGATCATAAACACATTTTAGTTAAAACAATCATGTTGTTAGAAAAAGAAAATTTGTTGGCCCTAATTTTTGTCATTCTTGAACACAATACAAGATTCCAAAAACTGGGGTGTGACAGACCTTCCCCCCCTTAAAAGAATCTCGTCCCGAGATTCGCAGACAAGCAAAAAGAGGGTATGGTCAAAAGAAACAATGTTAGATAATTTGTTTAGAAAAACATGTGTTGGTGGTTGGTAACATTAAGCACAGGTGTTTCCCCCTTTGATTAATCTTACCAAAATCCACCGGCAGGTTAGTTTTCCAAAGATCTGGGTGCCATGTTCTAAACCTCGAACTTATGTTCCTCAAAACCATAATATTAATCGAGGGGTTATCCTTCAGACAAGGATCTACTTGTTTTCATTCTAATAAGATTATCATACCACTATTTCTCCTTTGGGGGCATGAACTCTCTCTTCACTATGTAGGTCAATTAATCGGATATCCACCAATATTTATTAAGCATGAGCTTCCATTGCTCATCTCCTAACAATCCAGGAAAAACCACTATCTTCCTCTTAATCTAATATACTCCTAGAAATCAAGTCTCAAATCATTTGTCCCCCTCAAAGGTATTTCATCAAGATCATATAGCTAAAACTAAACAATCAAATTCATCAAGCATATCCCAATCTCTGTACTACTTCTATAAATCCTTTCAAATGCTTATCTCATGATCAATGCCAAATAATTTTCCCCAAACAATATCGGTAGAGCGTGACAAGGTCCGAGAATAAATCATCAAGAATAATCATCTACTAAATCCAAGTCATATTGATTTTTCCTAAAATCCAAAATCATCTTTTTACATCCACCAATTAGTTTCTATACCAAATCCAATATTCCTCCAATCCATCTTTAATCAAAATCATATATCTACCTCAATCCAACATAATATTTTTACTACAATCATTCTTTCTGCTAAAATCCAGGATAAGAATCACCTAGACAAAACATTATCATCACCACTCCAATATCCCAATCTATTCTCAACATACTACTTCTTCTCAATCCAATCTTCTTATTTATCAAGTGCTTCCTAAAATCCATTAGTTTCCACCAATCTTCCTAAACCTCAAATCATTTCTTCCAGGTTACAAATTTTTGTTACCGATAACTTCCAAATTTTGGGGTCCACAACTGGTTAGCCCCAAATAATATATACCATAATCAATTCAACTAATTATCATGTGATCCTCAACCTTTCACTCCTAAGCTAAACCTCAAATGAGTTTCCACCATCTCATATTCCAGAATCTGTTTCCTCCAAAAGATACACGAAAGATCTTATTGTCTAGTAACAATCATAGTTCACCAATCCAATATTTTTTCCAACCTTTCATCTTTCTTTCAAACAGCTATAGAACATCCTAAGGCACCTTTCTCTTTGGTTTTGGAAAAGTTGGTTAGAAATTTTTCACAACTGGTGTTAGGTATTAAGCTAAAGGTAGATGAAGTTACGTTATAATATTAAATTTAAAGATATCTTTTTTTTCTAGTCCGACGTGACACTACTAGTGTTCCATTTATGTCGGATTTCTCAGGGTACAAAGCCAAACACAACTATGGGGTTCACAGGTTTGGTTCGAAAATGTACCATTGGCTATGGCATGAGTCGCAGTTGCTTCTGCAACATCATCTTGGTCTCGAGGTCCTCTCATCAAACTCTTGCGTTTCTTCTGGGTTGGAAGCTGGGTCTCGTGGGTTTCATCAGGACAAGCTAGATCATAATTCCTCTGGAAACAATTACGAGCGAAATGTCTGTCCCTTCCACAAATATAAATCTGTGGTTTTAGGCTTGACATTCACACACTTCTGATAAGGGGTAGCCCGATCTTCTCAGTGAACTCTCTTGATAAATTGATAACCAATGTGATACCTCGCTCTCTCCTTTGGTTAAACCCTGTTACCAATTGCAACAACACTTAACCCCTTTGGATATTCGAGACTCCACACTCTTGCACACATATCCACCGACTACAAGTGGTCCTGTTTCTCCTTATTCCCAGTGGAACAACAGAATACACTCAGATTTGCAAAGGTATATGATTCAAGATGAATGCTTCAAGCAATACAATCTAGAACTCTAGGGTTTTTGTTTTAACGTAGTCTAACCTAATCTATGCGCCCCAAGGGGTATATATGAGGGGTGGGGTGCGGCCACAAGTCATCTTGCGCAAGCAACACCCACCAACCCGAATAGGAACCCAACATGGGTCTAGTTTTGGACTTGGACTCAACCACAATGGATACAAACCGACCCATGCTAGGGGATGCGGCCATAATGGTATACAAAACCATGTGTAACTATAATTGGACTCTATATGGCGCATTGATACTTCTTTGTGGGCGCCCTCCTCTTGTTATGTCCCTCCATAAGTGTGGAATAACAATCTAGCACTTGTTTTCCACACTTGTAGCATTGTTTTCAACATGATCAACATTTGTTATCAACTCCTCTTGAACTCCATCTTCATCCATGTGCATCATCTCTCCTTGTTCTCCCTCCTTCATGCTTGTGTTATCAACAAACCTAAGAATACAAACATGCATGGATTTAGGTAGTATAAAGCTCTCATAATCACAAGTGTTATACTCAAGTAGGAGTGAATTCACCTGTTGTTGTAATAATTTAGTCCTTGATCTTGTCATGGGACCAATCCTCACTTCATCATTCTTTGTAGGAATATCATGTGAAACAATAGGTGAAACACTAGGGATGTCCTCATCATCCTCCCCCCTTGAAAAGCCTTGATGTCCTCATCAAGGTTATCTCCATGATATGGTGTCAAATCAGCAACATTGAAGGAATTACTCACTCCAAACTCATCAATTGGAAGATCTATCTTGTAAGCATTGTCATTTATTTTTGCAAGCACTTTGTAAGGACCAGCACCTCTTGGCAATAATTTTGATTTCCTTAGCTTAGGGAACCTATCCTTCCGAAAGTGTACCCATACCAAATCTCCCTCTTGAAAAATACCTTCCTTCCTCTTTTGATTTCTCTTTTGAGCCACATACTTCCCTTTCTTCTCTATAGCATCCATTGTTTTCTCATGTATCCTCTTCACAAAATCAGCCCTTTTAGATGCATCCATATTAATTCTCTCTTGAATAGGAAGTGGTAACAAATCTAATGGTGTAGTAGGCCGAAATCCATAAACCACCTCAAAGGGACAAAAATTAGTGGTTGAATGGACAACCCTGTTATAAGCAAATTCCACATGTGGCAAGCACTCTTCCCACTCCTTCAAGTTCTTCTTGATCATGCTTCTCAATAATGTGGACAATGTTCTATTTACCACTTCAGTTTGCCCATCAGTTTGGGGGTGGCAAGTAGTGGAAAATAACAATTTAGTTCCAAGCTTCCCCCATAGGGTCTTCCAAAAGTAGCTCATGAATTTGACATCTCTATCTGAAACAATAGTTCTTGGCACTCCATGTAATCTCACAATTTCTCTAAAGAATAAATTTGCAATGTGAGAAGCATCATCACTCTTGTGGCAAGCAATGAAGTGTGCCATCTTGGAAAATCTTTCCACAACTACAAAGATGGAATCATGTCCTCTCTTTGTCCTTGGCAAACCCAACACGAAATCCATACTAATATCTTCCCATGGTGTACTTGGTGATGGAAATGGTGTGTACAAACCGTGGGGCTTCAACTTGGATTTTGCCTTATTGCAAGTAATGCATCTTTGCACCAATCTATACACATCTCTTCTCATATGTGCCCAATAAAAATTCTCAGCCAACATAAGCAATGTTTTCTCTCTTCCAAAGTGTCCCATTAATCCTCCACTATGAGATTCCTGTAATAAGAATAAACGCAAAGAACACTCGGGAATACATAATGTTTTAGCTCTAAACAAGTACCCATCATGTATATGAAATTTATCCCATGCCTTAACATTAGTACATTTATTAAATGGCATAGAAAATTCATTATCATTAGCATATAGCTCTCTAATACCCTCCAAACCCGAAACCTTGATCTCTAAATTGGAGAGTAACATGTTCTTTCTTGATAAAGCATCAGCAACTACATTGTCCAACCCCTTTTTATGTTTTATTATGTATGGAAAAGACTCAATAAATTCAACCCATTTAGCATGTCTTTTATTCAAATTTGATTGGCACTTGAATTTTAATGCTTCATGATCACTATGTATAATAAATTCTTTAGGCCATAAGTAATGTTTCCACACCTCTAAAACTCTCACAAGTGCATATAGTTCCTTATCATAAACAGAATAATTCAATTGTGCACCATGTAGTTTTTCAGAAAAATAGGCAATAGGTTTCTTTTCTTGCATTAATACTCCTCCAATACCTATGCCACTAGCATCACACTCAATCTCAAATTGTTTGTCAAAATTAGGAAGCATTAACAAAGGGGCCGAAATCAACTTCTCTTTAATAGCATCAAAAGCAATATCTTGATCAACTCCCCACACAAATTCTACACCCTTTTTAGTGAGTTCATTCAAAGGTGCAGCAAGTGTACTAAAATCTTTGACAAATCTTCTATAAAAACCAGCTAGTCCATTAAAACTTCTTACTTGACTCACATTAGTAGGAATAGGCCAATTTTTAATAGCTTCAATTTTTGATTCATCTACTTCAATCCCATGTTTAGAAACAACATAACCAAGAAATATGACCTTATCTTTGCCAAAAGTGCACTTTTCCAAATTACCATACAATTTATGTTCTCTTAGCACTTGCAAAACTTGTCTAATATGATCAATATGCTCATGTTCATTGTGGCTATAAATAAGAATATCATCAAAATAGACTACCACAAATTTACCAATAAAATTTCTCAAAACATGGTTCATTAATCTCATGAAAGTACTAGGTGCATTAGTCAATCCAAAAGGCATAACTAACCACTCATATAAACCAAATTTTGTTTTAAAAGCTGTTTTCCACTCATCCCCCTTTTTATCCTAATTTTATGATAACCACTACGCAAATCAATTTTAGAGAAAATAGCACTACCACTTAATTCATCTAACATGTCTTCCAAACGTGGTATAGGATGACGATAACGAATAGTGATATTGTTAATTGCTCTACAATCTACACACATGCGCCATGTACCATCTTTTTTAGGCACTAAAATAACAGGAACAACACAAGGAGAAAGGCTTATTCGAATGTAACCTTTGTCAAGAAGCTCTTGCACTTGTTTCTGAATCTCTTTTGTTTCTTGGGGATTAGTTCTATAGGGAGCTCGGTTTGGCAATGAGGATCGAGGAATCAAATCAATTTGGTGCTCAATACCCCTCAATGGTGGCAAACCCGAGGTCACCTCCTTTGGAAAAACATCCTCAAAATCCTGCAACACATGAGAAACACCAAGAGGAATAGGGGTCATGTCATTAGAAATTAAAATTTCTCCCTTGTGCATAAGCACTATAGGAAGCATAGTAGGTTCCTCCCTAAATTCTCTCAAGTCCTCTCTAGTAGCTAGCATGCATAATAAGTTCACTCCCTCACTTTTATTTTTACCACTCGAATTGGATGTCCTATTTTCACTCACAACACTCTTATTTTCACTCTCACTCTTTTCAACACTCTCAGGAATTTTTTGTCTAGATTCATTTACAATTTGTTGTGGTGTCATAGGTCTCAACAATATATCCTTCTCCTTCCACTTGAGTTGATAGGTATTTGCTCTCCCATCATGTATCACACTCCTATCAAATTGCCAAGGCCTCCCAAGCAACATGTGACAAACTGACATGGGCACCACATCACACTCAATGGTGTCTTTATAAGGCCCAATTTGGAATTCAACTCTCACCATGTGGGTAACCTTCATCTCTACTTTATCACTAAGCCATTGTATATGATAAGGATGAGGGTGTGTAATGTATCTCAACTTCAATTTTGCACACAAATCTTTGCTTGCCAAATTTCCGCAACTACCACCATCAATAATAACCTTGCAAGCCAATTGGGGACCAACAATTGCTCTTGTTTGAAATAAGTTGCATCTTTGACTTTCAGGACTTGGAAGAATACTCAATGTTCTAGGTGTGCAAACAAAAGTAGGATATGTGGAAGGATATGCATCAAGAGGTCCATCATCATCATCATCATAAGCATCCTCTTGAGTAGGATTAGCATCATCACCAGTCTCATACTCATTGTCCTCATTAATAAGCATAATCTTTTTATTTGGACAATCTCTCTTGAAGTGGCCTTTACCTCCACTTGTATGGCAGCTCATGTCCCTATTTCGAGCTGTAGAAGAAGTGGATCCACTTGCACTAGCTGCTGGTTGTGCTTGCCTCTTAGACATAGAGGTAGAACCTTCATTTTTTGTAGTGGAAACCCCACGGCTAGGGGTAGGTTGTGGCAATGGTGGTGAAGAAAAGGAAGACCTATTAGGAAAAGGTCTCCTTGGAGCCATAAGAGCCTCCTCGGCCAATTGCTTCTCAGTCTCCCTTGCTTGGTGCAACAATTCATTCATATCATTATATTGTGTATGCCTCACAATGCTCTTAATTTTGAATTGCAAACCTGAAAGGAACCTTTGCATAGTGTGCTCAACATCCTCTCTCACTCTAGCTCTTTGCAATATCAACTCCATCTCTCTATAATAAGCATCCACTGATTTTGTACCTTGCTTCAATTGTTGCAATTTGTCATACAAAGACCTCAAATAATTCTTGGGCACAAACCTATCTCTCATAATTTGCTTCATCTCCCTCCAAGTAAGAATATCAGGATCTCTATTTCTTGCCCTTGTCCTTGTAATATTATCCCACCATAGCAAAGCATAGCCATCAAAACTTGAGGAAGCAAGCTTGATTTTTCTCTCCTCATTATACTCATGCATCCTCCATAATTTTTCCATCTTGAGCTCCCACATGAGGTACTCTTCAACATCATCAGTATCAAAATTGAAGGTGGGTAACATAAATTTGGGTTTACCAAGACCATCATCCTCACGGTTTGGTTCATGGACAGGAACCCTCCTTGCTTGAAAGTCACGGCCATCACCATGATTAGCTCTACCACCTCCACGGTTAGGAGGAACAAAATTAGCCTCCTCCTCCTCCTCAGCATCACCAAAAGTACTCCCACCATCCTCTCGGGCAGGAAGTCTTTGATCCAATAAAGTAGCCAAAGCACCAATTCTACTAGTCAATGTATCAAGAGAAGCTTGCATTCTATTAACTTGCTCTTGTGTACCAGCAGCTGTATCAGTAACTTGTCCAATTTGAAGGCCCAAATTCTGAACATGTGTATCCATGTCCACTCCATGCTTGTCAATGAGAGTATTTAATTCAGCATGTTTAGAAGCAATAGTGGAGCTCAATTGTTCATGCATCTCCTCCAAATCTGTCCACTTCACTTGTTCATCACCATGTTTCTTCTTAGCCTGTGTAGAAACATCACTAGGAGCAACCATGATTAATGGGTTAGTGAAATAAACAAATTGCTATGGGTTGTGGTATTCTCTCTCAAATCACTCAAAACCAGCAAAAGAGGTGATCCGTACTGCTCCAAAGTGAATAGAAAATCTTACCACAAGTAATAGCCACTAATGTGACTTGGTGTGAAGAATAGAATACCCAGGGGTTTTGCTCTCAAAAGGTAAAACAGGTTATATGGTGGGGCTTGGTATGGATACCTAACAATCACCAATTAACAAGTCCTATTGCTGTTTGTGAAAGATACAAAAATAACACCTAGGAAACACACACCAAAATTGGAGACAATTGTGGCAATGCAAATATATGTAGGAAATTTTGCAATGCTCTAGAAAGACACTAGCCAAGCTCAATGATAATCAGGCACAAGATTGCGAAATGTGTAGTGTCAATGATAGCAATGAAAACAGCTCCAAATGATAGTAATAGCAATGTATCTCAATGGCCTTTCTTTTTGCTTTTTCTGTTTTTCTTTTTTTTATACTTTTATGGCCGAAAAATAACTAAAGGAGCAACTGAAAATAAATGCTAAATCAATGTGACACAATATGATAGTGAGCAGCCTGAAAAGAGCAAGAAAGTAGCTAGTCTTGTGGGCAAGATACCTATTTAATTGCTGTAGAAAGGCTTTGTCTAGGGTTCACAATGATTGGACTGGAATTCCTAAAGAAAATGACAAAGAAAAACAAAAGAAAACAATCTAAAAACTAGCTAGAAAGTCCACGGCAGAGAAAATGTATCACGGCAGCGAATTGCGCCAAACTGCTGTCGCGGCAGCGCGCACGTTACCAAACAGCAAAAACAACCAGCACGCGGGGCACCGGACGCGGGTTTTGCAAGCGCGTGGTAGCTGCTAAGCGTCACGGCAGGAAATCGCGGCCGCGTCAGGAAAACGAGCGAAAGCTCTGCCGGCGGCAGAACGCGGGTGGATTGCGGGTGTGGTGCGCTGCGGGCGGATTGCGGGATTTTGTAAGCGTGGGCTGGTGCGAATCTGAGTGCAACTAGGCCTCGGTTGCGGTGGATGGCGGCAGCGATTTTGCAAAAACGGCTGCCGCGGCAGGAATCCGAACCCAACTGGAAAAGGAACAACACCACAGCTCAGATTGATATTTTTGCTAGAATTTTTCGGTGGACAGCAATAAGAACACGATGAACCCTAACCCTAACTCGAAACCTAAAAATTGAAAAGATGAAAAGGAACACAAAATCAAAACACAAAACAGCACTAAAACTTAAAAACTAGTAATTGTCTAAAGCTATGGCAATCAACTAACACTATTTTTTGTGCCTTTTTCTGGATAGGTATAAAAACAACTCGAATCTAAAGGGATAGATACAGCTCACCGAGTAAACCCAGTAATCTGATACTAAGATGATAAGGGGTAGCCCGATCTTCTCAGTGAACTCTCTTGATAAATTGATAACCAATGTGATACCTCGCTCTCTCCTTTGGTTAAACCCTGTTACCAATTGCAACATCACTTAACCCCTTTGGATATTCGAGACTCCACACTCTTGCACACGTAGCCACCGACTACAAGTGGTCATGTTTCTCCTTATTCCCAGTGGAACAGCAGAATACACTCGGATTTGCAAAGGTATATGATTCAAGATGAATGCTTCAAGCAATACAATCTAGAACTCTAGGGTTTTTGTTTTAACGTAGTCTAACCTAATCTATGCGCCCCAAGGGGTATATATGAGGGGTGGGGTGCGGCCACAAGTCATCTTGCGCAAGCAACACCCACCAACCCGAATAGGAACCCAACATGGGTCTAGTTTTGGACTTGGACTCAACCACAATGGATACAAACCGACCCATGCTAGGGGATGCGGCCATAATGGTATACAAACCATGTGTAACTATAATTGGACTCTATATGGCGCATTGATACTTCTTTGTGGGCGCCCTCCTCTTGTTATGTCCCTCCATAAGTGTGGAATAACAATCTAGCACTTGTTTTCCACACTTGTAGCATTGTTTTCAACATGATCAACATTTGTTATCAACTCCTCTTGAACTCCATCTTCATCCATGTGCATCATCTCTCCTTGTTCTCCCTCCTTAATGCTTTTGTTATCAACAAACCTAAGAATACAAACATGCATGGATTTAGGTAGTATAAAGCTCTCATAATCACAAATGTTATACTCAAGTAGGAGTGAATTCACCTGTTGTTGTAATAATTTAGTCCTCGATCTTGTCATGGGACCAATCCTCACTTCATCATTCTTTGTAGGAATATCATGTGAAACAATAGGTGAAACACTAGGGATGTCCTCATCAACTTCCTTGGAGGTTGTGGCATTGCAGGAAAAACACTGCGAGTCACATATGAACTAAGCTCTCCTGGCTTCACTACCTTCGTTTTGCGACTCTCAACTAGCAAATAGGTGCAGGTGCTCTCTCACAAGGACAACATTATTCTTAGCATTGGTGGTGACAAGCTGAGTCAAACGCTCCAGGGCAGCATGTGTGGCAACGTGTTCAGTACGAGCGGCTTCTCGTTCTTCCATGATCAGAGCAAACAGTTGGGAAACTGTCGGCTCAGGGGGTGGAGGTAAATCGCTGGCCATGCTGAAGAAAAAGAACGGTATAAGACGAGAGCAAACAAAAAGGTTTTTGTTTTTGGTTTTTGAAAACTTGCGAAACATACCGGCTCACAAAGATGAGAACGGTAGATAACACAACAACAACAAACAAGCATCTAAGAAGCAATCACAAACACAACCAAAGACTAACATAACTTTAGGGTTCACATGGCTAAATCATAAGGATTACAACACATCTAACACACACATAGATCTTAGCAGAGTTCACATAACACAATCACAAACAAGCGTCTGGGTGGAAATAACACATCTCCTAACATCCTGCGGCAATCCTAAGTGCTCGAGTAAGCGCGTAGTTGTTCCTCCAACCCCTCAACTCTAGCTTGGATGGTTGCAAGCTGGTATTGAAGGCTTCTCACTTGTGCACGGAGATGGGAGTCAACACTTCAGGGTTTTCTTGTGTACCACGAAACGGCGCTCGATAGCAAAGGAAACTCTCAGGTGTTTCTCTAGCTGGAAGATCTCTCTTCCTTGGACATCGAACTCTCCTCTGAGTCTTACAAGGATGATTGAGTGTTGTGCAGCTGTCCTTCCATGTGCTGGAAGTGACGAGAAAAGACAAAGTCTTCAGTGACATCTATGGGCTTGTTAAGTGATCTCTAGGGTCGACGGTGCTAGGAAAGGAGCACGGATGGTACAAACCACCAACCAGGACAATTCTCGTCCATCATGGTGAATCTGAGCTCCTTTCAACTCAGGTAATGGGCGACCTATAAGACGAGTCTTCTTGATCAAATCCTCCTCAAAGCGGCGGTAGCAAGGTGCTTGCGATCCCATCCGGAAGGACTCGGTGAAGACAATTGCCATCTAAACAAGTTTTTTGAGGTAGATTACGTTAGGTAACAGTGTGCAAAATTTTAAGATGCTCAATTGTAACTTAGTGTAAGTAGAGTTTTCAAAACATAGAGGGGATGGAACATATATAATGTTTTGGTAAATAGTCATCTTAGTGACCTGGTTTTATTAACTTTTATTATTAGAGTACTAGCTAACGTACATGCTAACTAAGGTCTCCTAAGGTCAGGATAGCTCTCATACCAACTCTGTAAGGTCCCCCAGAACCACTATTCAAGGACACCTCCGATATGCATACATTCACGATCCCAGATCACACCAGTCGTGAACAACATATCAAGTTGGTACACATATATAATATCCATTACACGATTTCATAAAACACTTACAAAGAGACATGGTCACATGACCAAGTCTAACACAACTGCCACGCAGGGCAAACACACAACACACACAGCGGAAGACTAAACACACACAAACGTAGTAGAGCCCAACACACAACACACACAGCGGAAGACTAAACACACACAAACGTAGTAGAGCCCAAGTCACGCCTTAACCTACAGGCTGCTGACCGGGAGACGATCCTAGTTCGCAAAGCCATCAGCTCCGTACTCCTCTTCGTATATCTCCTTCTAAGACTCCTTCTCGATGTCTGGCAAGTAAATACCAGGGACGAAACCAATATGAGTACATTTGAATGTACTCAGCAAGACATCCATCATGTAGCTTAACAAGATGCAAGTATGCTTATACATTGGAGTAGGTAGGTTGTAAATAGGGTTCACTATCCATGATATGTGAAAGACATATCATAGTTGATTTTGAAAATCTCTGTATCTTTGTTGAAGAAGATACTTCAAAAGAAAATAATATAGTTTTCTTTCTCCTGTAGATATCACATGTACAAGAGGTTTTGTAAATCTTTGTTAAAAGAAAGTTTCCTCTTTGCAAAACTTCTTGGAATCAACTTCCAGTTTTTGTTTAGAAAAGAAAGATTTTCTTTGCAAAACTTTTTGTAAAACAACTTCTGGCTTTTCATCAACGGTACCTCCACAGTACAAGATTTCCTCCTTTCGATACTTCATTAGTCCAACTCCTTTTTGAAAACTCCTTTCTGAAAACATTGGCACAATGCTAGCTACATGGCCATTCAACTGTCCATATCCGAGGACATCAGATATGTGAACATCAGATAACTGATCCTAACCATCCACTATGTTCAAGCTAGAATATGCCTATCTCTTCAGTCGAGTGTACGCATCCCCGGCACCGGGCTGATCCCCGCCAAGTGAGGAGCCCCAACTGCTACGGCCGGAGGAGAAATTAATCCCACACTTTGTATGTCACACGTTTCATAATTTGGCGATAATCGGTTCAAGGGAGTTCGTCCCCTTATAGAAAATTGAGATAGAACACACACTAACAAGAACAAACTTCAAGTTAAGCCCTGTGCCCATGTTGAGGTAGGGTGGCAGTACGGCAAAGGTTGTCCGACGAAGACTAGGTTATGTGTCATTTTTGCAAAATATCTTTTTCTCCAAAATGACGACTTCAACATTCCTCCGGTGGATGAGGCTTCGCCTTTCCACCGGGTTTTCCATAAAGCCTTTGTTTTGCAAAAACATATTTTAGGGTGTCCAATTAGGGACTTATACCTTTGATGGTAATAAATACCATATGGTGGCTATGGGCTTGGTAACACCAAGTATCAACTACTGGCATAGTAATAGTATACATAATAATAGTAGTCACTCAAAAATAGTTTTTGGAAATCGAAGTTTTTGTAAAACTTTCATAGGTAAAACATGCATGATAGATAATGATAAGTGTAGTAACAACAAGCATCAGGATGGCTTGCCTTAAAGCTCTTAATGTCCCTGGCCTTCAAGTAACTTGAACTTGACACACAGCTCCACAACTCCTTCGTCTTCTCCTTCGTTTTCTAGCGTCATAACAGAATAAAAGACACACACTCAGAACGAAAGACCAAACAACTAAACTAAACAACACATACAACAAGCAAATTATACGAGCGCAATGACTCAAACGTTATCGAGAAATCTATCTCACATACCTCTCAGGGTACAAAACTGTCGTCAGAGAAACATATGGTTGAGAAAACCATATCCCACATCTGACATGCCATATATGGAGTGGGTGTACCACCCTCACAATAAGATATTCAAGAAGCTAAAAATATAGCTTGTGGGTACAAAAGGTGAGGCTGCTAAAAATATAACAATCAATCAAAGCAATACCCATGGTAGTGGGTATTAACAACACACAAGCAATCATCACCAAACACATTTACTACCAAACTAATGCTTAGATAACAAGATACTACTAAGAACAACAACAACACTAACACAACAAATAACATAAGTACAATGCTCATGCTACGGCAATCACTCCGACAATTTCCAAACAACAAACAACACACCACAGATGAATAGGCTACTTATAGACTATGCTTATGTCTACTTATAGTTATGAAATCCATCAATAATGAAAATAAACAATACAAACCAGTAGCTCTACCAATGGTAACAACTCATAAACCATAATCTAAAACACAATCATCGCCAAAGATAATGCTCCTAACCAATAACATAAACAGAGGAGGGCACTAATAGCAGCCTAGTATGGAATTCTACACAAGCATGCTATAGGAAAATAAGTGTATTCTATAACTATAGCAACAAGCAATTCTACAAGTCATGCCATAATAACAGAAGTAATAACATCCTAAACATGCTAGAATGGTCATACACTTATAAAATAAAAAGACAATAATACTAGAACACTCATAATACCTAGTGGTGACACTAGTTCATCACTAGAGAAGCAAACATCACTACAAGGATGCATGATCCTTAACAAGCAACTCATGAATGTAAATAACTACTAATAGGACATACACCTTACACATTCTAGTTAAGCATAAACACCAAAATAATTCTATGAAAACATCTACTAAGCAAGCATCAATCCGTTCTAGTAATACATGCTTTTCTAATTAATTAAATAGCAAGCAATCAAAGTATAAACTACGCAACCAATAGCTATGCACTCAACACAAGCTCTACGAAACACTTTCAAAAATACAAACACTCAATGAAACCTATTTACAAATAATTTATAAATCACTAGGAAGCATTCTATTAGCAAACAATATTTACTTTACCAAACAACAGTGAAACATTCCTTAACATGATACCCCTAAGGGAATATTATGTTAACAAATGAACCACCACTAAACATACTATTATTCACAAAGAAATACTAAACACTTCAATCAAACAACTTAGTCAACACACTAGACAAAGTCACACTTCAAACTTGCAAGAAAAGATAGAGAAAACATCTGCCCAAAATCGTATCTGTCACTGTTCCAAAAATTCAGAAAATTCTCCATGTGTTGGAAAATAGAAGAAATGAGAAAAAAGTTTGGAATTTTTAAGAGGCCAAATGGATTCCAATTTTTGTTTTCAAAGTTGGAGTTTGTTAAACATGTTATAGTCTTTCAGAAACATCTTTTGAAAACAAATTTGAAATAGTTTAAGGCCATGAAAACAAAGTGGGAAAAGTTGTACTTTCTGTATTTCTCTGTTTTCTAAAAATGCCTTTTTCTGCCATATTTTTATTCCACAAAGAAAACAAGCAAAAGATAATTTTTAATAATCCAAAAATAAAACCAAGCTTATGGATTTGTAGTCCATATATCAAGGAACAAATAAAAGTCAAGAAAACATAAAATAATATTTTATAGCCTAGTGAAAACAAAGGTGGAAAACAGGTACTTGGCTATATTTTCAGGAAATTTTTTATATAGAAAACTTAAAAGAAAACTTCCATAAGTCATTTTGAAATTTTGTTTTCTTGGATCCAAAAAGTTAATTTTAAGATGTAAACAAGAATGATCCAAGTCTTGGAATAAAATTCACTCAAGTAATCCACAGAGAAAACAAAAGAGAAAATATTATAAAAGTGTTTTTCAGAAAATTTGATATTGGTTTTATCAAGAAGAAAAACTTGCATTGCAAAAATGATTAGGATCATAAACACATGTTAGTTCAAACAATCATGTTGTTAGAAAAAAAAATTGTTGGCCCTAATTTTTGTCATTCTTGAACACAGTACAAGATTCCAAAAACTGGGGTGTGACAGCTTCGGGATCCAGGCGAGAACTGACATCCCCTACATGGAGATGTATTTCGTCGACTCGGCGCAATGGTGGCGGAAGAAATGGTTCTACGTCATCGACAACAGTGTGGGTTGAGCCCCTGAATTTCACCCATTCGCCATTCTGAAGCGGAGGAAGTCCTGGTCGCACAAGCTGTCACGACCCCAGACCCAAAGGTATACATACTGTTATGCGCTCCTAGTCATGGCCCCACAAGGGCTTCAGGGTTACCAGTCCCGGCCGCAACAAACAACGACATGCATACCGGATTCATCGGCACGCATGCCGGATCACCATGGTACTACTACTCCTTGTGTCCATGCTAGTCATAACCAACTATGCATATCAAAGCGTCCACGAATCGTACGAAACTGAAGGAACGGGACCAAAGCTATACAGAGATGCTATGTGTCCAGAAAGTGCAACAACAATCAAGGGTTACTGGGGTTACCAAGCCCCAGGCCGAATCACATCGACAAGCGTGCTCCACAACCCCTCGACTGCGACAACTATGCAGGCATAGACAAAACTGTATAACAATGAGCTCGAAACCAACAACCAATCAAAGCAGTACTCTAGACAAGGAAGTTGTATAAAATAGGTATTACTAGAATATAGCTTTACAAACAGAGGTCACACGTGATGAGGACATCCCTAGCTCTTCACCTATTGTTACACATGAGGATGTTCCAACACAAGCTAATGAAGTAAGGATTGGTCTAATGACAAGATCAAGAACCAAGCTATTACAACAACAGGTGAATTCACTCCTACTTGAGTATAATGTTTATAATTGTGAGAACTTTATACTACCTAAATCCATGCACTTATGTATTCTCAGGTTTATTGATAACACAAGCATGAATGGAGGAGATCATGAAGAGGAGATGCACATGGATGAAGATGGACTAGAAGAGGAGATGGAGAACAAGTGCTAGCATGGTGAAAACAAGAAATAACAAAAAAATAACAATTGTTATTTTGATGATGACAAGGGGATGGTGCCTCCACAAGGTCAAATGCACTTAGTAGAAATCCTAACAATGTTAGGTATGGTTTGTATACCATTATATTGGCCGCACCCCTTAATGGTGGGTCGGTTTGTATCCATTGTGAGTCGGATTGGGTTTGTGTCCAACCCAAACCATGAGTCCTAGTCCAATTAGGTTAGTGCTTGCGCAAGGCACAACCTTGTGGCCGCACCCCCTATCTTAAATAGGTGGAAACCGAGCCAAGGCTCCTTAGACTACGTTAAACAATAAACCCTAGACCTCTAGATTGAAACAGCTTGTAAGCCTTCATCTGGAAGTTCATCTGCAAACTTTACGTGTTACCTGTTGTTCCACTGGGAATAAGAAGGTACAGGACCACTTGTAGTCGGTGGATTACTTGTGCAAGAGTGTGGAGTTGAGAATATCCTTGGGGTTGCTATCTTTTTCATTGGCATCAGGGATCAGCCGGGAGAGTTCTTAGTGGCGCACTAGTTATCAAATTGAAGTTATCTGTGAGTTCACTGAGAAGATTGGGCCACCCCTTATCATCTTGGTATCAGATTTACAGGTTGCCTCGGTTAGCTATCAAAATTCCCTTTAGTTTGAGTGTTTTTATTACCTATCCAGAAAATTGCCCCACAAAAATAGTGTAGTTCATTGCCATAGCCCTAGACAATCACCTTAGTTTCATTACTATAGCTGTTTTTGTGTTTGATTTCGTGTTACTTTTTGTATTTTTTTAGATTTCTTTTTTTCGGCTAGGGTTAGGGTTCTTTGTTCCCCTGGTCAAAATCCTATCAAAAACCACAAAAAAATCCGCTGCTAGTTCCCTTTTGTTGATCTAATCCGAGTCCACCTCGCACTCCTACCGCGGCAGCGCTTTCATCAAATTTTCTGCCGTACCGCACCCCCACCGATCCCTACCCGCACTCGGATTCCCCCTGTCAATCGCTTACAACCCCCCGCCCCCGCACCCGCAGCGCACCAAACCACCCGCCCACCTGCGCGCTGCCGCGACAGTGAATCTCACCGAAACGCTGCCGTACGCACCTGCTGTTGCCGCGCGCGCTGCTGTTCACTGCCTCGTACACGTAACGCCCGCGCGCCTCGTTTTCCACCGTAACGCGGTTACAAAAAGCAGTTTTTCTGCCCTGCGCGCTGCCGTGGCAGAGAAGTACCAGTTTTGCTGCCGTGAGCGAAAAGTTTCTGCCGTGAGCGTTTTAGAGCTATTTTCACTTAGATTTTTCTTGTTTTCTTTGTTATTTCCTGTTTTCTTCATTAGGAACAATATATCCATACTTTGTGAACCCTAGCCACAGCCTTTCTACAGCATATTAATAGGAACTTTCCCACAAGTATAGCTATTTTGTGCTCTGACAGGTTGCTCATTTTCATCACCACCATTGTGTTCACTTGTTTATTGGTTCATATTGCTCCTAGTTGTGTTTAAGGCCATTGTAAAAATACAAAAAATAGAAAAAAAAGTATAAGTATAAAAAAAACAAAAGAGAAAAACAGAAAATTGCAAAGAGGCCTTATTGATACTATTGTTTACTAGTTGAGCTTGCCATTGTGACACTTGGTTTTTCATTGAGCAATCGTGTGCCTGTCAATTAAGAGCCTAGCTAGTGACTTTCTAGTGCATTGCAAAATCTCATCCATATATTGGCTTTGCCACATTTGTCTCCATTATTGTGTGAGTTTCCTTGGGTATTTTTATATGCTAAGAAGGACCATAAGGAGGGAGTAAATTGGAGGGAGTATGAGGCTCTCAGGGATGTGTTGACAAATCAAACGAGGGACAATCATAAGAATATCAAGGAGTTTGTTACTGATGTATGTGATCCTCTATATGAGGCTCTCCAAGCCGTGGAGACTAAGATGGAGGAAACACATAAGATGGCCGAGACCAATAATGGGCAAATGCAAACAATCCATGCTTCTATTGCTACATTGAATACTACCCTTGCTGGTCTTCAAACATTGATTCAACAAAGATTACCACCTATTGATGATGATAATGCTAGTGTCCATAGTGATGCAAATAATGGTTTTGAAGCCAGTGTTGAGGTGGATAATAATCATGGCCGTGGAGCTAGAGGTGAAAGAGGCTGAGGAGGATTTCTAGGCCGAGCTAATCACTTGGGAGCTAGGCGTGTTCCTCTCAATGTTGCTCCTGAAAAGCATAGAGAGGATGATGGTTTGGGTAAGCCCAAATTTTCTATACCATCTTTCAACTTTGACACTATGGATGTGGAAGAATATTTGCTATCGGAACTGAAAATTGAGAAACTATGGAGATTACATGAGTATACTGAGGATAGAAAAATAAAATTGGCTTCTTCAGAGTTTGATGGATATGCTCTTCGTTGGTGGGATACTACTGTGAGAAAGAGACAAGAGGATGGTGAATTGCCCATTATCACTTGGAATACCATGAAGAGAGTCACGAGGGACAAATTTGTACCACCAAATTACATAAGGCAACAATTTGATCAATTGCAACAATTGAGGCAAGATACTATGACTGTTGATGCTTATTATCAAGAGATGGAATTGATCATGCAAAGAGCACGTGTGAGAGAGCAATTGGAGCAAACAATGCAAAGGTTCCTTTCAGGTTTGAATTATAAAATCAAAGGCATTGTTAGACATCATCAATACCATGATATGCATGAGTTATTACATCATGCTAGGGAGGCCGAATCACATATCAATGAGGAGGCTAAAATTACAGGAAGAACAAGGAGTAGATTTCCCTTGAGATCATCTACTATGCCTAGTACACCACCTACACCATCTCCTAGCCATGGTGTTTCATCATCCAAGGCCGAGCCTAGTGCCTCTACTGCAAGGAAATTATCACAACCAGCGGCAAGTGCCACGAGTTCAAGTGCTTCCACAACAAGAAATAGAGATATTACATGTCATACATGTGGAGGAAAGGGGCACTTCAAGAAGGATTGTCCAAATACAAAGGTGATGATTATTAATGAGAACAATGAATATGAGACAGGTGATGATGTTGATCCTAATGATAATGATGATGATGGTGGCTATTTGAGTGATACTCGATTGGATGCCTATGCTACCACTATGCCATCTATTATTTGCACACAACAATCTTTGAGTGTTGTTCCTAGTCCTAAAAAATCAAAGGTGCAATTTATTTCAAACAAAGGCTGTTATTGGTCCTAATATGGCTTGCAAAGTCATTATTGATGGAGGGAGTTGCAGGAATTTGGCTAGCAAAGATTTATGTGCAAAGCTAAATCTGAAATATTTACCACACCCTTGTCCTTATCATATACAATGGTTGAGTAGCTCTGGACAAATGAAGGTGACCCATATGGTGCATGTGGAATTTCATATTGGTCTTTATAAGGATACTATTGAGTTTGATGTGGTTCCTATGACAGTTTGCCACTTATTATTGGGAAGACCATGGCAATTTGATAGAAGTGTGAAGCATGAAGGAAGAGCAAATACTTATGAGTTGCATCATCATGGGAAGACTATTATTTTTAGGCCTATGACTCCACAACAAATTGTAAATGAGTCCCAATCCAAAATAGATGTGAGAGTTGAAAAGAGAGTGAGAGGGATGAGGGAAAACAAAATTCACAAGCCTTGGGGAGTGGTAGTCAAACCAATTCGAGTGGTAAAAATAAAAATAAGAGAGGGAGCATATTATGCATGTTAGCCACTAAAGAGGATTTGTGGGAATTTAGGGATGATCCTACATTAGTCCCTATTGTGCTTATTCACAAGGGAGAGATTTTGGTTTCTAATGACATGACCCCTATTCCTCTTGGTGTTTCTCATGTGTTGCAGGATTTTGATGATGTTTTTCTAGGAGATATTCCCTCGGGATTGCCACCACTAAGAGGGATTGAGCATCAAATTGATTTAATTCCTGGAGCCTCTTTGCCAAACCGAGCCCCTTATAGAACAAATCCACAAGAGACAAAGGAGATACAAAGGCAAGTACAAGAGCTACTAGATAAAGGTTATATTCGAGTTAGTCTTTCTCCTTGTGTTGTTCCCGTTATATTGGTTCCTAAGAAAGATGGTACTTGGCGCATGTGTGTAGATTGTAGAGCAATTAATAACATCACTATTCGTTATCGTCATCCTATACCACGTTTAGATGACATGTTAGATGAATTAAGTGGTGCTACTCTTTTCTCTAAAATTGATTTGCGTAGTGGGTACCATCAAATAAGAATGAAAGAGGGAGATGAGTGGAAAACTGCATTTAAAACAAAATTTTGTTTATATGAATGGTTAGTGATGCCTTTTGGTTTAACTAATGCACCTAGTACTTTCATGAGACTAATGAACCATATTTTGAGAGATTTTATTAGTAGATTTGTGGTAGTTTATTTTGATGATATTCTCATATATAGCCACAATGAACATGAACATATTGATCATATTAGACAAGTTTTGCAAGTGCTAAGGGAACATAAATTGTATGGTAATCTTGAGAAGTGCACTTTTTGCAAAGATAAGGTCATCTTTTTGGGATATGTAGTTTCTAAACATGGGATTGAAGTAGATACATCAAAAATTGTAGCAATTCGAAATTGGCCTATTCCAGCTAATGTGAGTCAAGTTAGAAGTTTTAATGTTCTTGCTAGTTTCTATAGAAGATTTGTGCCTAATTTTAGTACTATTGCTGCTCCATTAAATGATCTAACTAAAAAAGGAGTTGATTTCGAGTGGGGTGTTACTCAAGACATTGCTTTTGATACATTAAAAGAGAAGTTGATTTCGGCCCCACTATTAATGCTACCAAATTTTGATAAGCAATTTGAGATTGAGCGTGATGCTAGTGGCATAGGTATTGGAGGTGTGTTAATACATGAATCTCATAGTGGAGGATTAATGGGACACTTTGGAAGAGAGAAGACATTCCTTATGTTGGCTGAAAATTTCTATTGGGCACATATGAGAAGAGATGTGTATAGATTGGTGCAAAGATGCATTACTTGCAACAAGTCCAAGTCGAAATTAAAACCCCACGGGTTGTACACTCCATTGCCATCACCTAGTACACCATGGGAGGATATAACTATGGATTTCGTGTTGGGCTTTCCAAGGACAAAAAGAGGACATGACTCTATCTTTGTGGTTGTGGACAGATTTTCAAAGATGGCTCACTTCATTGCTTTCCACAAGAGTGATGATGCTTCTCACATTGCAAATGTATTCTTTAGAGAAATTGTGAGATTACATGGAGTGCCAAGAACTATTGTTTCAGATAGAGATGTCAAGTTCATGAGTTACTTTTGGAAGACACTATGGGGGAAGCTTGGAACCAAATTATTATTTTCCACTACTTGTCACCCCCAAACTGATGGCCAAACCGAGGTGGTCAATAGGACATTGTCCACATTATTGAGAAGCATGATCAAGAAAATTTTGAAGGAGTGGGAGGAGTGTTTGCCCCATGTGGAATTTGCATATAATAGAGCTGTGCATTCAACTACTCAATTATGTCCTTTTGAGGTGGTTTATGGGTTCAAGCCTATTACTCCTCTTGATTTATTACCACTTCCTACACAAGAGAGAATTAATATGGAGGCATCCAAGAGAGCTGATTTTGTGAAGAAAATTCATGAGAAAACAAAGGAAGCAATTGAGAACAAAGGAAGACATGTGGCTGAAAGAGTAAACAAGAAGAGAAAGGAAGTAATATTTGGGCCAGGAGATATGGTGTGGGTTCACTTCAGAAAAGGATAGATTTCCCACATTGAGAAAATCAAAATCGATGCCTAGAGGTGCTGGTCCTTATAGAGTTATTTCAAGGATCAATGATAATGCATACAAAATTGACCTCCCAATTGATGAGTTTGGTGTTAGCAATTATTTTAATGTGGCTGATTTGACACCTTACCATGGAGATGATTTAGCATCAAGGTCGATGCCTTTTCAAGAGGGGGAGGATGATGAGGACATCCCTAGATCTTCACCTATTGTTAAACATGAGGATGTTCCAACACAAGATAATGAAGTAAGGATTGGTCCAATGACAAGATCAAGAACCAAGCTATTACAACAACAGGTGAATTCACTCCTACTTGAGTATAATGTTTATAATTGTGAGAACTTTATACTACCTAAATCCATGCACTTATGTATTCTTAGGTTTATTGATAACACAAGCATGAATGGAGGAGATCATGAAGAGGAGATGCACATGGATGGAGATGGACTAGAAGAGGAGATGGAGAACAACTGCTAGCATGGTGAAAACAAGAAATAACAGAAAATAACAATTGTTATTCATTGAAAACTATTGTTATTTTGATGATGACAAGGGGATGGTGCCTCCACAAGGTCAAATGCACTTAGTAGAAATCCTAACAATGTTAGGTATGGTTTTTATACCATTATTGGCCGCACCCCTTAATGGTGGGTCCGTTTGTATCCATTGTGAGTCGGTTTAGGTTTGTGTCCAACCCAAACCATGAGTCCTAGTCCAATTAGGTTAGTGCTTGCGCAAGGCACCCCCTTGTGGCCGCACCCCCTATCTTAAATAGGTAGAAACCGAGCCAAGCCTCCTTAGACTACGTTAAACAATAAACCCTAGACCTCTAGATTGAAACAACTTGTAAGCCTTCATCTGGAAGTTCATCTGCAAACTTTACGTGTTACCTGCTGTTCCACTGGGAATAAGAAGGTACAGGACCACTTATAGTCGGTGGATTACTTGTTCAAGAGTGTGGAGTTGAGAATATGATGTAGCCCACTGTATTCCACCAAGCACAACATCGATACGCAACAAGGTGAACTCACTCCTATCTCCGTACGTTTCCGGTGACTTGGTGAATGGTGCTCTACCTCATGAAATATCCCTCTACATGCATAGGTGGGATCACCACATGGAGACCCAAGATGGTGCCCAAGGTGCTCAAGAACACATCCAAGAAGGTGCACACAAAGCTAGGAAGAACGTGGGCGAAGACGGCATCAAGATCGGACTTCCGAGGAGGAAAAATGGAGGGAAAAGGGGTCTCCCGGCCTCCCCCCTTCCCAGGCCGGCCACCTGCTCGAGCAGGCCGGCCTCCCTCACCCCCACCCCGGCCTCGGGCTGGCCTCCCAGGCCGGCCCCCTGCCCGAGCGGCCCGGCCTCCTCCCCCCCACCCCGGCCCCAGGCCGGCCACCCCTCCAGGCCGGCCTCTGTGCCCCACCCTGGCCCCAGGCCGGGCTCCAGGCCGGCCAGGCCGGCTCCCAGGCCGGCGTGGCCCCAAAATGCACGGGAATTGCCCGTTTTTGCACCGTTTCGACCCCGAGCTATATAAGGGACCCCGGTGGCTAGATCTAGGGTTTAGGGATGATTTGAGAACTTCGGGCTTTGCCCTTGTATCCCTCTTGTGAGGTGACTCCTCTTACGAGGCTACTCCTATGATGTGTATCTAGGACCGTATAAGATTTCTCCAAGGAGCTACTCTTTCACCTTGTGATTCTAGTAGCGCTTGCCAACCTTCCCCTTGCGGCTTCTGTTGGATAGGTGGACCGACCGATGAGAGGAATCAGTTTCAATTAGCGTGTTGTTGACTTGGGTTTGCGATACCTCGTAGGCTTCACGAGTTATCTTCCCCCTTTTGTGTTGCCACGCGTTTGCCCTCGATTTCCCCTCGATTCCCCCTCTCGTGTTCATCGTATTCATCGCGTTCTTCGTGCGTTCTTTGTTCGTTCTTGTCGATTCGTGAAGATCGGGCCAACTTAGAGGTCAACACCTCATCATCTGGTATCCAGAGCCAGGTTGACACGAATCCGACACCCCACCCCCTCCCCTACCACCAATTTTTCTTCTATCCACCATAAATTCGAAAATTTGACCAAAAATAGCCGAAAGGGATTTCGACCGATCTCTTGATTCGTTGAGTTTTTCGTGGTTTTGTTTCGTAGATTTGTTGCCAAAAACCATTCCCCATCTTCCTATTCAGCCACAATTCTTGAATTTGTCCATAATTTTTCTTGATTTGGGAGAAATTTCGAATTTGAGCAAAAATTTCAAAAAATCCTGCTCTTCGATTCTTGGACAGATTTTGTATCTTGTTTTTCTTTGTCGTCGTTGCTCCCATTTGAGTGAGGCAAGTTCCTACGCGTCGCCATCGACATCGCCTACGCATCTACATCATCGGATCCACACGACATCGACATCCACCGGCCGCAAGTCCGAGATCATCCAGCGCATAGGTATAACTTGCTTCCGCTTGAACTAACCCATTCCTTTGTGTACCTTACCTACTTGGACTAGTTCTTTTACATCACTTGGCATCGCATTGTGGCACCGAGAGTGCGAGTTTTGCACTTGTGAGAGAATAGCTTCGAGTAGGCATTGGCATTTGGGAATCATCTCCGCATCATCATCATCAAAAAGCGAAAAATCAAAAAAAAAGAGAAAGGAGAAAGAGCAAGAAGCAAAAAGAGCCAAAAGAAGCAAAGATCGATGCCAATTGCTATCATTTGTAGGAACGCCTAGTTTTGAGTTGCGAGAGAGAAGAGAGTGACCGGTTGCCACAATGTGAATCTTGTTGCCTCTACTTAATTGCGGTTTGAGCTAGCGTCCTCCTTGCGTTGGTGTGGCATTGAGCTTAGTCTTCGATAGGTACATTTCGTCTCCGCTCGTCCATTGGCCGCACTAACCCCATTTATCACTTGTGTGTGTGTGTTTTTAGTTTCCACCATATCATTTTCCTCCACTAGGTTTGGTTTTGGTGCTAACTTTTCTTTGATTCTTCTCCACGTTTTACAACAAACTTTTCTTTGGATTTGTCGTTTTCTCGCCACATTTCTAACCCATTGCCATCCACCCATAAGCCGTGTGTGTTTTGGAGCGTGTTTTTGGGATCTTTCGAACTCAAGTCACTTCATTCTTTTTGCTATCGGTTTCTCTTGGCTTGGTCCACTAGTTTCCAACATTTGCTAAAAGGTGAGGTTTGAGCTCTTAGGTCCTCACACTCTATATATACACTTGCGCTTGTGACTAACCATGTATAGCGAGAGCGGATCATATGGGGGCCATGATGACCATGATGAGTCCATGATGGACCACTACGACTACAACGAGCTAGACATGGACCTCCATTCCTACGAGCATGACGTGGTGGACGACCACTACTTCGAGCACGACATCGTGGATGACCACTACTCCGAGCATGACATGGTGGATCACCACCACTACTACGACCACGACGTCGAGCTCTACACCGACTACTCCTCCCCAAGCATCATCGGCATGGAGGAGTACCACAACCACCACGCCAACTTCGACTCCATGAGCTCCACCGACATGAACCACTACTACAACTACGACATCGCAAGCTTGGATGACGAGATGGAGCCATGCTACACCGACAACTTCGACTCCATGAGCACCCCAAGCTACTTCGACTCCGACATGGATGAGCTCACTTACAAGAACTTCCTCGCCAAGCTTCGATTGCCAAGAAACTCCGATGGTTCATGCTCGCCACCAAGGAACTCCAAGGAGATTGCCAAGGCCAAGACACGACAACGACCTTCAACCTAAAGATGGCGCAACGACAAGAAATCCGATAAGTTGGCAACGTCAAGATTGTCTCCTTCAACATCAAGACAGCGCCACAAGAAGGACATCATCGAGGCTCCATTAAGCGAGAAGGCCAAGAAGCCTAGGCATCCGAATGACTTGCGGAGTCATCCCACACATGAAGTGCGGGAGCGCCGCAAGCTTCGTCATCAACCACGCTATCATCACCAAGCTCATCACCAAGATCGTCGCCATGATCATCATCGACATATGGAAGCGAGTGGTACACCGACCTCACCGAATCTTCGACCACAAGTTCCGCGACGACATTGGTTTGAGCATCGCTCGCCATCACCACTACCTCGACCTCGACACCGACAAGGCCGTGGTGACCCTCTTCAAGATCACCCTCTACGACCGGATATTCTTCATCACCCACCTTCTCCAAGCTACACTCATGGCTATGGTCTACATGGCTTCGTGGATAGTGCTTGCCCACATTCAAGGCTTCCAAGGCAAAATGTGTGTCACCACCACAATGACCACCAAGACCAAGGCCATTATCAAGAAGGTGACCATGACATGGCTTCTAGTGAATGCCTCTCACAACTCCACCACAATGACCACCGGCGCCATCCTCTCCATCATGATCGCCATCGCCAAACCAACGAGGATGACCCACATGAGCTTCCACCGCCTATCTTTGATGAAGACCCAAATGAGAGACTTTCTCAACATCAAGCGAGTGTGAATGCTCCCTATGGCTTGTCTTTCCCCATCTCCGAGGAAGACCCCATTGAGCGCCACCATCGACAACAACCAAGTGGGATTGCTCAATTTGCTACTTCACTTCCCATCTTTGATGAGGACCCCTATGAGCACCACCATCATCAACAACCAAGTGGGCATGCTACAAATGATTTCTCACTTCCTCTCTTTGATGAAGACCCCTATGAGAGCCCACTTCGACCACCACTAGGCACGGATGCTACTCATGATCTCTCATTTCCCATGTTTGATGAGGAACCTCTTGAGCGACCACTTCAACAACAAGCAAGTGAAGATGACCTCTCACTTCCTATTTTTGATGAGGACCCACATGAGCGACCTCGTCACTATCAATCAAATGGAGATGCTATCCATGCTCCTTCTCCCATATTGGATGAAGCACCGCACCATCAAGACCATGAAGACAACGACTTGAGCGCCGTTTGCCTCAATGTTACAAGGTGCAAGGACCATGAGCGTCATCATCCATATGAGGAATGGGAGCCTCCACCTCATCTTCACCAAGATTGTTCTTTCTATTCGCACCCCGCCTTCGACAAGGATCAAGAACATCCTCGCCATGGACACTATGATACCACTACCTCGTCAAGGCAAGAGGCGAGAGATACTTCTCCACCAACAATCAACCACAACTTCCATGTGCGGCATTCTATGAGGATGAACAATGACCTTCATGATCAAGGCCATGAGTTTCCTTCATCGCCACAAGCGCAACACCAACATCAACAGTGTGAAGCTATTCCTCCCATGACACAAGATCAACATCACCATATGTATGAGGAGACCACTCCACCACTCTATGATGAAGACGTTGATGCATGTGACATTGTCAAAGAGGATCATCCCTTGCCATCATCTCTAAGGCATTCTTCTTCTTCGTCTCCAATGACACAAGTGACAACTCCGACCATCGACAAGAGATCTCCCAATGCTATCAACGAGATGATCATGGTTGCCAACCAAAATGGTGACCATGCCTACATGAGTGAAGGCCAATAATATGCCTTGCACCAACTAGCTCTCAATTCCTTGGACATGACCAATGGTGCCGAAAGCGTCAATTGAAATGAGGCCGAGAATTCATCGCGAGTGTTGACACGAGTTCTTCAAACCTATCCTCAAGATAGGGACCAACGATGCAACCTTTCTAGAGCCGGCGTCAATGGCCCATCTATCATTGATGGAGGTAACGACGAATTGGTGACACTCTCCGCTTGACTTCAAAGCATCTCATGCCAACCTCCACAAGGCCACGCTCAAGCCACCATTCTAGCCAAGGATATCTTCATCATCATCATCATCATCGACCATTTGAGGACGCTACAAGGCATGGCTTACATTTCCACTTGATGGAGCCTTCTTCGACAAAAGCCATGACCCTACCTCCTCCTCCAAGAAAGCCACCCTTTCCACACTTGGAGATCAATCCAAGAGATGAGATGCTCGAGTCCTCCTCGCCACATGCTATGACACTACCGACTCCAAGCAATGCAACGACTTCGACAAACCCGCACACCTCTTGTGCCAAGACTTTGGAGCCTCCTAGTGTCCCCTCTCAAGCTTCTAGTGAGATGAGTGGTGAGAGAGAGATCCAACATCACGTGAGTGAGAGCCACAAGCCCATAATGAGTGGAAAAAGCATGAGTGTTCGTAGAGGCCTCGCCTTGATTGCCACCAAAAGTGAGATGAGAGTTGAGAGCAAAACCCCATGTGTGCTTATCGACACTAACGGCTTACCAACTTTCTCTCCATCTTTGTTGTCTATTTTGCAGAGATTTGGTGACCCTATCACGCATCCTCGCCCTCATGGACTTCTGCACATACAAGGCTCTCCACATCGCATGAACATCAACACCGACTTGAAGAGTTGGAAGGAGCACATTCCGCTCATCATGATCCACATGGAGATTGACAAGAGCTTCTACGACAAGGCATTCTCCATCCACACTCCTCAAGTCAAGATCTACACGGCGCGTCACAAGCTCTTCGACATCAACGCCTTCTACGCCTACATTCCACATGTCACGATGTGCATGGAGTTCGACAAGCGCATCCACGACAACGACTTCTACGCCTACATTCTTCATGTCAAGATGTACTTGGAGTTCCACAAGCACATCACGACAACGACTTCTTCGTCTACATCCCACACGTCAAGATGCACTTGGAGTTCGACAAGCGCGTCAATGACAATGACCACCACGACTACACATCAACCGCCACGAGGTACATGGACTTCGACACGAGCATCAACAACAACGCAACCCATGGAGCAGCGTGCAACCAATGCGTCAAGTTCATCTACACTCTACCGCTTCTGCAAGCTCATCCTCATCCACCCATGGACGATCATGTCAAGATCGGCATCGTCTTTGGACTACACCCTCCACGAGCATACCTTGGCATGATCTTCGATAAGAGGCTCAACTTCAACGACTACACCGCCTCGCAAGATCTTCCTCAACCATCTAAGGGGGACCCTTTCATGATCTTCATCACCTTTGGACCACCCCTACTACGAGCCTACCGTCACATGAACTTCGACAAGCGGCTCAACTTCAACGACATATTCGTCATCAACATTCCTTCTCCCGCTCACATATGGATGGAACGAGAGTCGAGGACGACTCTTTTTCAAGGGGGGGGGGAGATGATGTAGCCCACCGTATTCCACCAAGCACAACATCGATACGCAACAACGTGAACTCACTCCTATCTCCATACGTTTCCGGTGACTTGGTGAACGGTGCTCTACCTCATGAAATACCCCTCTACATGCATAGGTGGGATCACCACATGGAGACGCAAGATGGTGCCCAAGATGCTCAAGAACACATCCAAGAAGGTGCACACGAAGCTAGGAAGAACGTGGGCGAAGACGGCGTCAAGATCGGATTTCCGAGGAGGAAGAACGGAGGGAAAAGGGGTCTCCCGGCCTCCCCCCCCGGCCAGGCCGGCCTCCCCCCTTCCCAGGCCGGCCACCTGCCCGAGCAGGCCGGCCTCCCTCACCCCCACCCCGGCCTCGGGCTGGCCTCCCAGGCCGGCCCCCTGCCCGAGCGGTCCGGCCTCCAGGCCGGCCTCCTCCTCCCCCACCCTGGCCCTAGGCCGGCCACCCCTCCAGGCCGGCCTCTGTGCCCCACCCTGGCCCCAGGCCGGGCTCCAGGCCGGCCAGGCCGGCTCCCAGGCCTGCGTGGCCCCAAAATGCACGGGAATTGCCCATTTTTGCACCGTGTCGACCCCCGTTTCGACCCCGAGCTATATAAGGGACCCCGGTGGCTAGATCTAGAGTTTAGGGATGATTTGAGAACTTCGGGCTTTGCCCTTGTATCCCTCTTGTGAGGTTACTCCTCTTACGAGGCTACTCCTACGATGTGTATCTAGGACTATATCAAGATCTCTCCAAGGAGCTACTCTTTCACCTTGTGATTCTAGTAGCGCTTGCCAACCTTCCCCTTGCGGCTTCTGTTGGATCGGTGGACCGACCGGTGAGAGGAATCGATTTCAATTAGCGTGTTGTTGACTTGGGTTTGCGATCCCTCGTAGGCTTCACGAGTTATCTTCCCCCTTTTGTGTTTCCACGCGTTTGCCCTCGATCCCCCCTCTCGTGTTCATCGTGTTCATCGCGTTCTTCGTGCGTTCTTCGTTCGTTCTTGTCGATTCGTGAAGATCGGGCCAACTTAAAGGTCAACACCTCATCAGAATATCCTTGGGGTTGCTATCTTTTGCATTGGCATCAGGGATCAGCCGAGAGAGTTCTTAGTGGCGCACTAGTTATCAAACTGAAGTTATCTGTGAGTTAACTGAGAAGATTGGGCCACCCCTTATCAACACGACCCAACATTACATCAGACAACAGATGGCAAATTATGTTGCTAATCAACAAGAACCAAGAAGGCCTAAGAGGCCGCAACATAAGGTGACGTCCCAGCCCATAGATTCCAGGCTGCTACCTGGGAACCCCAAACTACTCGTCGATGTCCATGTTGAATCACCACCGATGTGGGATCTTCACCTGAACCAAAATTAAGCAAACCTGAGTACGGGAGGTACTCAACAAGGCTTAGTTAACCTATTATATATCTGCTTCTTTTAGAAAGAGTTATGAAGGTTATTTTGCGTAAAGCCATCTTTGTTTTTCCAAGTTGAGGAAGGAATAGCACGTCTCATGTAGTATTTTGAAAACAGATGAGAAAGCTACTCAACTACTGATATCATCATCTTTTAATCCACCAAGTCCTTATCATTCCCACACTATCTCAGGCTACAAGGTAACCCCTCTAGGAATCTTCGAGGAGGAATCCTTCATTCATTATCATCAAGTTTTAATCATTTTGTTTAAGTTATCTATGATCACAGAATCCGTTGCCAAGTCGTCTGTAACCGTGGACACGGCTTCTCGAGGGGATTTATCCCTGTAGGGGGTACACTTTACCCACACGTACCATCCGACTCTTAACGCCACATGTACGCTCGTCCATGGAGTGCGGCAGAGGGTGGCTGGCTCCGACCTTTACCTTGCGTAACCCAATCCATGAGTGAACCCAAACAGGGCCACCCCGTCAACAGGGAGTTTGCCGCCTCCTGACGGAACCTGTTCTGGGAGTCGGGATCAAGATCCGTGTACGTCCATCACTTGTCCCGGTCACTCCCTAAGTTTTCTCCAAATCGTTTTATGAATCACACGCAGATGGAAAGATCAAACTACGTGACTCTTGGATGTGGCCAAACAAGTTAGTTAGTCGAGCGAGGTTTATTGGCTCACGTGTGTGGTTGCACGCTTAGTCTTGGCTTCGAAGGAGAGAACTCGCTCCTAGGGGCATGAACAGGACAAACCGCCACAACCCATTGTGGCCTCACATCCATGCCGTTATTTAGTCAAGTTATCAAAGGTAATTCAAATCACAACAACCTGACATAATAGATTCACACATTGACCAGATTCATCAACCAGATGGATCAGATCACAACTAGGCATGGCTAAGCAAGACTCACAGGCTTTAACGAGGTGCGCAAAAACAAACCTATAGCTGCTAGGAGCAGTGGATCAGGATATTTAGGCGATGCAACAAGTATAGGATAACTCTATCTAAGACCATAAATACTTTGAACCACATGCAATATACGAGATTCCAAAACACTTCGAAAACCATATATGAGGAGATAAGAGGTTATGCTTGCCTTGGTTATAAGAAAACCAATAAAGATGTCTTCTGGGATAAGTGCTTGACTTGTCGGTTAAGATCAAGTATTCTCCGTTGGAGTTGTTGGCCTTCACTTCGGAGCCACATTCTACCGAGGGGGAAACAACACCGAAAGGAAGAACAACAATCAACACATGGCATCGATGCAATGCGCAATATGTATGCATGAGCAAGTTAATGCACTGAAATAAAACCCTAAACATGTTTGTTGGGTTGCTAGAGTTCGTATGGCAATTATGCAATTTTACTGATATTAGCCCGAAATAGACCCCGGAAGGGTGTTTCGGGCGATTCTGAAAGTGAGTACAACTTTAATTGCTCAAATAGGTTTAAAAACATCATAACTTGATTGAATTTGTCATTTTGAGAAATTCGATATATAACTTGTAATTTTCTAATTTTCTTGAATAAAAACTTATTTTCTCTATTTTAAATGAATTAAAAAACATTAAATAATGCTCATTTTTCAAATTTGTCTAACATGTGTGAAAATGACATATTCCTGTGGAGTATATTTTTCTGAGCATTCTCATATTTTTATTTTATTTTTCTGATTAATATTTTAATAGTTATTCAATTATCAATTTTTATTGCTTTTCTGGAATTCCTGGAATTACGAAATAAAAGGAGTTATGTCATCATCGTGATGTCACTGTGACATCACCATACTCTGTTTTTCACGGATGATCTTCAAATTCGACGAATTTCGCGCGCAATTCGCGAAACAGAGGCTACCACCACGTGGAGGAGATCGAGGGGACCCTAGGGGTGGCGGCGCCGCTAGCTAGAGGTCGCCGGAAGCTCGCTGGCGAGCTTGCGCGGTGGCGGACCGTGGTGGTCCTCGGGGACACGGCGATGCGGTGCACAGGAAACGGAACGGAGGGCACGAGGAGGGTGAGAAGCTCACAGCGAACCTCAGGAGGTGGTCGCGGACGGACGAGGTGGTCGGAGGCGACGGAATCGAGTGCGGCGGTCATCTGCCGGTCGTGGAGGAGACGGTGGCGGCCCGGCCGAGATGGGGCATTCCGGACCGATTCCTTTAACGAGAAGGGAGAGTAGAGGTCGGGGATGCTCCCGGAGGCTTCAATAGAGCTCGGGGAGGCCGTAAATGGCGGCGCAGCGGCGGTTTCTCGTTCGCAAGGGTTCTGTCGGGCTGAGGACCAAAGGGGGAGAGAGAGCTCGAGATGGGGGGGGGGTCTGCGACTTGGGGGCGATTGAGACGGCTCCTCTGCTTCATCATCCTTCCCCTGCCGCGCTGGAAGCAGGAGGTGGCGCGAGACGACGTCAGCGAGTTGGCCGTCTACTGGCTGGAGGTGGAAGAAGACAAAGCACATTTCGCGAAAACCCCCAGAAGCTTCTGGTTTTTGCGAAGAAGTCCTTTTCTTTAGAAACAACACCGAAAACAGCCGTTTCAAGGGCCATTTTGCAAATAGAAAATTTGCCAAAAATATGTATTGGATTCCTTACAAAATTTCCAACAACACCGTATTTTTGTTTTCCCAAATTCAAAATGTTTTTTCATACAAATTTTGGATGGCCACTTTAAGTGTTTTTTGGGGAATTCTTATTAAATTCAAATTCAAACTTGATTTAAATTAAACATGCATGCTATGCCATGAATACAACACCACAACACCCCAATTTAGCAAAACAGGGATGTTACAAATCTACCCCTCTTACAAGAATCTCGTCCCGAGATTCCTGAAGGAGAAAGAAAGAAGGAACACCGGTTTTGAATGATCTTCTCGAACCTTATGGTTCTCTTCTTGAAGAGGTTGATCCGTTGCATCTTGAAGTTTTGCTTGGCTACACATTAGGTGGGAGGGAAAACTCTTAGAATTTGACCTTCACAAAGATCGAGTATCTCATGGGTAACTCATGACAGGCATGCATGAAACACATCAAGGTAACAGAGTGAATAGAAGATGGTTTCAAGTTGGCGGACGATTGGTATTGAAAGAATATAGAATATGAGCTTTGCAGAAGACTTTAAATCCTTTTGGGAAAGAAAGGTTGGACAACTTATGACGTCGAGGTTTCTCCAAACAGAAAACCAAGATGGAGAGGATGGTCTTGGATACCACAAAGTAATATCCGTAGACGAGGGAGAACACGGGAAAACACTGTAATTCGTGCGTCAGAGAAAATTTGATCCAAGATCATGTTCACTCCTCGGGGTGGACACGGAAGATAATACAACTTTCAACAATTCCATAACAGTTTGTCAAAACCTTTGTCAAGGATCATGATGTTACTTCACAACAGGAGATAAGTAACCAAAGAATGTTGGAACACCGTAATTAAGGAGGAATTCTTGGTCACATCGTAAGGATGGGTAACCAATGAGGATTGAAACACCGGAAGAAAATGAGGAATCTCTTTCCTATTGTGAAGTTGAAGTATCAATACGTTTACCACATGGTTAAGACCCCATTGGCTGAAGTGACTGACAACAAATTCACACAATGTGTCAGATGAACAGAACTTCAAGTATAAACAACTTGAAAAAGGAAATTGGTCAATGGCGGTTTCAAAACAGCATGAGATGTTTTCATGGTGAACTTGTTTCCACTGAAAGAAAGGTTTGGAGGATTGACAAAAAAACTTTGGACAAAACAACTTCCAGGTTCTCCTTTATGTTCTATATACCGGCAACATTCTCATGACAAGCCTTCTATAGGTCATCAAGTGAATGTAAAACTCCAGTTTGGAAGAACGGGGAGGGAAAACTTGTTAGAATGAACCACACAAGAATTCTCACGGAGAGTGGCTGCTCCTACGAATTCAAAGAGATATGATATTAGGCATTCCGGCTAGGTGTGTCAACCACAACATCAACCATGCCGTACTTTCAGATGGACCTAAGTCAATACCCTTGAGGAAACACCAACCATGGTTGTTGCTTGAGATTTAGCTCTGGTTAGTGGGTTGAATAACTCAGACTCGGTATGTTTGATCAAAGAGGCTGCACCGGTTACCAGCGAGATAGAATTAATAGATTCTCAAGATATGGACTACGATGCCACACTCAAGAATATGAGCAAGAATGCATAACTCATGTATTAGAAACTTGTGGAAGATCGTTGCACCTACATGGATTACTTGCAAAAGAACACATCGGAGTCCTTGTTGGGAAGATGATAACAAAGATAACGAAGTTCTTGGACTTCTTCTCTTTCATGAATGATCAGCCAACGTTTGGGTGTGGATACAAACTTCTTCAAGTAAATGGAGGTAACAACCTACCATCGCAAGAATAGTCCATACATATATGACCGACTTGGGATTATTCCCGAGGGAACAAGAAAACTCTACTCGAACCCATGGCACCAACTTTCACCATAAGCACATGGACTGGAGTAAGCCACTTCAAACCTTTAGAACACAACTTCGTGATGACACAAAGGTGGTTCTTAAAAGTTTCCAACATTAATGCCAATTGTTCAACATGAACCTCTTGCAACTTGGATAAGTAGGAATGTCATTGATGGCTCGACAACATGCTTATTAAACACTCCAAAGAGAAGGGTTCATATGATCTATGATCGAGGAAAAATATTGGTCAGACCATAGGGCATGAAGGTATACTCAGGAGAAAACACCATGAGTGGAAACACCATAAAGATAGTCCTTGGATCTTTTCTCGATTTGACGATAGCCCAAATCAAATCAAGGTTAGAATGATAGCATGTCCACAACGGAGATAGTATCCAGCTTCAACACAAAGGAAACTAGACATCCCATTGCAAAGGAACAAGTTAGGATGAGCTTTTGTCTTTCAACTCTCCAAATTATTATTTAAGCTCATCCTACTCGTCCAGGGTATCCAACAAGGTTTCTTGGAGAAAAGAGTAATTCAAATTACCCTTTCTCTAGACATCACGGTCAGGTAACAAACCTGGCGATACTTCTAGAAAGACAACGAGAATATCACAGCTTACCGGTATGTCTTGGAGTTTGGAAGGGATCCTTCTTTTTAAGGCAAAACGATATGGTCTTGAGAGATTTGGTATGAATCTAATTCTTTGACCAAGAAGGGGCTTAAGAATGAACGGATTTGATAACACGGTCAACTAGAGACCGGGTAACCAATAGTGCTAAGAAGGATACAGATGTTTCTGAGATTTTTTTGAAGCTATAAGAGTTGCTAAGGATATCTTATACACACCTCAATGCACACCCAACATTCTCGAGCATTCAAGCTTGTAGAAATGGTGAGTGAAGATGTGTAGGAGCATCACTTCATCAATAAGACCATGAAATTAAACATATCCTCTTGATATGTAAGAGTGTGATCCTCGAAGGTAGAACGGAGTAGAAGCTAATGAAACTTCTTCAATCCGTGAACTACAAAACTTGGACCTGGTCCTTAAGATGAACAAGGTACTGGAGTTTGTTTCTCCTGACATTCCAAGGTAGAATGTCCTGACGGAACACAATAGAAAATGCATTGGAAAACTCCAACACACGTATGCAACTTGATGTCCAAAACAACGAATGGAGATTTGAGAGCATCTGGAAGGGTAGAATCATGCTCAGGGGAGATCCTAGGATCACGTTGATTGCACAGGGTAATACTCATTTATAGAACCCATGCTAAGAAGAGAGTTATAGCTGAATCAAGAACGAAGATTTGGAACTCATGATGACCACTCTTGTGGTGATCCCTTTTGGTTCCGAAGGAAATCCTATGGCTATGACAGTTGGAATTGCCTAGCCAATCTGAGGTAGAACAGATTCCTCAGGATCCAAAGAAATAGAACTTGGGTTAAAGGTCAGCATCCTGTACTGATAGAGTGAGCATCACATGGTTATGAACCACATGATTCAACCCACCACAATTCAGCACATTCCGGGACCTTCGGTTCAAGTCCAAGGTTAAAAACACTGAGAAAGGAGTAACTACTATTTGAGTGCTTTAAAGAACACCATGAATAGAAATCACGAGGTATCTTTCCAAGGAGACAAACATAGCTCCGTAAGAATTTGAGCAAAAGATAAAGAATACATTCGAGATGAAAAGGGGATCCCGATATTCTGTAGTTGAAACTTAAGAGCATAGGAATGTGGAGTTCGAACAACTTTGAGAGATTATGATGGAAAGGAATCTCCCAATTTAAGTCAAAAGATAACGGAACATGGAACACCCACGACTCTAGAAACTCAACACTAGGTCAACTTGGGTAAAAGAAACGTCTTGCCAAAGAAGGCACCTGAGTTTTGAATGACTAGTAGATATAGCAAAACATTTTCAAACCAAAACAGGTAAGGACACCCAGAGTTAGAGAGATACTAGACACGGAGTAAAAAGAATCCTAAGAAGGGTTTTCACAATCATTTGAAGTTTCAAAATAGTTTTCACAAACTCTAGACTCAACATCGACCAAGCAGTGAGGTTTTCCTACAGGCAGTCCTGCTCTGATACCATAACTTGTCACGACCCCAGACCCAAAGGTATACATACTGTTATGCGCTTCTAGTCATGGACCCACAAGGGCTTCAGGGTTACCAGCCCCGGTCGCAACAAACAATGGCAGGCAGACCGGATTCATCGCCACGCAGGCCGGATCACCACGGTACTACTACTCCTTGTGTCCAGGCTAGTCATAACCAACTATGCATATCAAAGCATCCACGAATCGTACGAAACTGGAGGAACGGGACCAAAGCTATACAGATATGCTATGTGTCCAGAAAGTGCAACAACAATCGAGGGTTACTGGGGTTACCAAGCCCCAGGCCGAATCACATCGGCAGGCGTGCTCGGAAATGGATCATCGGATCCACATGCCCTCTACTGCGACAATTATGCAGGCATAGACAAAACTGTATAACAATGAGCTCGAAACCAACAACCGATCAAAGAAGTACTCTAGACAAGGAAGCTGTATCAACCAGGTATTACTAGAAATAGCTTTACAAACAGAGGTCACACGACCCAACATTACATCAGACAACGGAAGGCAAATTATGTTGCTAATCAACAAGAACCAAGAAGGCCTAAGAGGACGCAACATAAGAAGACGTCCCTGCCCATAGATTCCAGGCTGCTACCTGGGAACCCCAAACTACTCGCCGATGTCCATGTTGAATCACCACCGATGTGACATCTTCACCTGAACCAAAATTAAGCAAACCTGAGTACGGGAGGTACTCAACGAGGCTTAGTTAACCTATTATATATTTGCTTCTTTTAGAAAGAGTTATGAAGGTTATTTTTCTTAAATCTATCTTTGTTTTTCCAAGTTGAGGAAGGAATAGCACGTCTCATGGAATATTTTGAAAACAGATGAGAAATCTACTCAACTACTGATATCATCATCTTCTAATCCACCAAGTCCTTCTCATTCCCACACTATCTCATGCTACAAGGTAACCCCTCTCAGCATCTCCGAGGAGGCATCCTTCATTTGTTATCAACAAGTTTTAATCATTCTGTTTAAGTTATCTATGATCACAGAATCCGCTGCCAAGTCGTCCGTAACCATGGACACGGCTTCTCGAGGAGATTTATCCCTGTAGAGGGTACACTTTACCCACACGTACCATCCGACTCTTAACACCACATGTATGCTCGTCCATGGAGCGCGGCAGAGGGTGGCTGACTCCGACCTTTACCTTGCGTAACCCTATCCATGAGTCAACCCAAACAGGGCCACCCCGTCAACAGGTAGTTGGCCACCTGCTGACGGCACCTCTGTGAGTCGGGATCAAGATCCGTGTACGTCCATCACTTGTCCCAGTCACGCCCTAAGTTTTCTCCAAATCGTTTTCTGCCTCACACGCAGATGGAAAGATCAAACTACATGACTCATGGATGTGGCCAAACAAGTTAGTTAGTCGGGCGAGGTTCATTGGCTCGCGCGTGTGATTGCACGCTCAGTCTTGGCTTCGAAGGCGAGAACTCGCTCCTAGGGGCATGAACAGGACAAACCGCCACAACCCATTGTGGCCTCACATCCATGTCGTTATTTAGTCAAGTTATCAAAGGTAATTCAAATCACAACAACCTGACATAATAAATTCACGCATTGACCAGATACATCAACCGGATGGATCAGATCACAACTAGGCATGGCTAAGCAAGACTCGCAGGCTTTAACGAGGCGCACACAAACAAACCTATAGCTGCTAGGAGCAGTGGATCAAGATATTTAGGCGATGCAACAAGTATAGGATAACTCTATCTAAGACCATAAATATTTTGAACCGCATGCAATATACGAGATTCCAAAACACTTCGAAAACCATATATGAGCAGATAAGAGGTTTTGCTTGCCTTGGTTATAAAAAACCAATACAGATATCTTCTAGGATAAGTGCTTGACTTGTCGGTTAAGATCAAGTATTCGCCGTTGGAGTTGTTGGCCTTCACTTCGGAGTCGCATTCTAACGAGGGGGAAACAACACCGAAAGGAAGAACAACAATCAACACGTGGCATCGATGCAATGCGCAATATGTATGCATGAGCAAGTTAATGCACTGAAATAAAAACCTAAACATGTTTGTTGGGTTGCTAAAGTTCGTATGGCAATTATGCAATTTTACTGATATTAGCCCGAAATAGACCCCAGAAGGGTGTTTCGGACGATTCTGAAAGTGAGTACAATTTTAATTGCTCAAATAGGTTTAAAAACATCATAACTAGATTGCATTTGTCATTTTGAGCAATTCGATATATAACTTGTAATTTTCTAATTTTCTTGAATAACAACTTATTTTCTCTATTTTAAATGAATTAAATAACTTTAAATAATGCTCAGTTTTCAACTTTGTCTAACATGTGTGAAAATGACATATTCCTGTAGAGTATATTTTTCTGAGCACTCTGATATTTTTATTTTATTTTTCTGATTAATATTTTAATAGTTATTCAATTATCAATTTTTATTGCTTTTCTGGAATTCCTGGAATTACTAAATATAAGGAGTTATGACGTCATCGTGATGTCACTGTGACATCACCATACTCTGTTCTTCATAGATGATCTTCAAATTCGACGAATTTCGCGCGCAATTCGCGAAAGAGAGGCTACCACCACGTAGAGGAGATCGAGGGGACCCTAGGGGTGGCGGCGCCGCTAGCTAGAGGTCTCCGGAAGCTCGCCGGCGAGCTTGCGCGGCGGCGGCCCGCGGTGGTCCTCGGCGACACGGCGATGCGGTGCACAGGAAACGGAACGGAGGGCATGGGGAGGGTGAGAAGCTCACCGCGAACCTCAAGAGGTGGTCGTGGACGAACGAGGTGGTCGGAGACGGCAGCATCGAGTGCGGCGGCCATCTGCCGGTCGTGGAGGATACGGTGGCGGCCCGGCCGAGATGGGGCATCCCGGACCGATTCCTTTAACGAGAAGGGAGAGGAGAGGTCGGGGATGCTCCCGGAGGCTTCAACAGAGCTGATATGGGGTGGCCCAATCTTCTCAATGAGCTTCTCTCTCTTTTTGTGGATTTTCTGGTTTTATGATAACTAGTGCTACACTGACACCTCTCACTTGGCTGACCCCTGTTGCCAGATGCAACAACAATCAAGCCCTTTGGATATTCTCAACTACACACTCTTGCACAAGTAATCAAAGATCACAAGTGGTCCTGTATCCCCCTATTCCCAATGGAATAACAAGATATCACGCAACTTTGCAATGGTAGTAATAGGCTTCCAGATGAATGCTTATAGCAAGACAATCTAGAGACTTGTGGTTTTTGGTTTAAACTTGTTCTCCCTCTTCCACACGCAGGTGGGGAGTATATATAGGTGGAGGGCTCGTTGCACAAGCACCTCTCCTACTAGGACTAGGACTCAACTAGGACTCCTACTTGGACTAGGAGGACTCTATTAGGACTCCTACTTGGACTAGGAAGGGATACAAACCGACCAAACTTTAGGGGGTTGGGCCATTATAGCATACATGCCATGCCTAATTGAATTAGGACTTTCTATATGGCGCATTGATCTTCAATGGGGCGCCCTCATCTTGTTTTCACCATTCCTTAGTGTGGAAGAACATTCCTGAAGTTGTTTTCCACACTTGCACATTTTCCTTCATCACTTGAATAATTGTTTTCACCATTTGTACTCTTGTTTTCCAGCAAGTCTTGAGGTCTTCCTCCATCCATATTTGTGTTAACAATAACCCTGCTAATACATATGCAATAGCTTAGGTAGTATAACATCTTATATTTACTAATTGGAGGCACATTTCAAGACTCCACGTTAATCCACATCATCAAAATTAATTAAACTGTTAGATTTTTATTTTGTGGCTAGGATTAATCATGCAAAAAATGTTACATAGTTCATTTGACATCGGGTCGTACGTGGATGGCAAAAAAAATAAAGAAGCTGAAACCGTTGCGATCTGGACCTTTCTTATTAAATAGTAACCGGACTCTTGCATTTGCATGTTAACCGAGAGACACAAAGTCCGGAAGAGATCACTAAAAAAAACAAAGCTTGGATGGACGTGACTAGCAGCTTGGCATTGTACATGTATGCAAAATAAATAAATAAACAAGGAGATTGATTGCTTTTGCACGCGTGCAGATTTTAATGGCGAGCTCACGCACGTGCATAGCAGCTGGTAGCCCAATAAGCGATTGGATCGCCGTTTACCTATTCGAGTGTTACACGGTGCACAAACACCACGTACATAAGGCTATAGCCAGATAAAGACATTGTTGCGTTGGACGCACTAAAGTTAAGCAGGCACCACAATGAAACTAATCCGTAAAAATTGAGTTCATCCAATTAGCTATACAATTTATGTTTTCTTGATAAAACTATGCCGACCCAATATTCGTATCTCGGTATTTGTAGGATTGTCAAATTAGAGACTAGAGACCACCGAAAACGTTAATGCAATGATGCTGATTTGGGCTGGCACAATATCGGTAATCATTCAATTATCACTACTAAAATCCGCGCCGCGGCCGACAAAAAAGGCGTTTTCCAAGCGACAAAACACTGTCCACTCGGCAAACTCTAATGTATACCGAGAGAAAAAAAACATTCGGCAAAAGAAAGTTACTCGACAATTCATGTTTCCGAGTGCCTCCTCGGAAACCGACTTGGTAAAGACCGAACCATCAGTAAACGCTCAATAAAACACTCGGCACAAGTTCGGACTCAACAAAAGTCCACTCCTCGGCAAGTAGCATTCTATTAGTATTATAAAGAATTTCTTCAATCTTCAATTTATTCTCCCAATGCACTGCCCACGTGTAAGGAAATATCTCTCTCCTAATATTTGTCCTAACACCACAGCGAAATCTAGCAACGTGTAAAACCTCATCTCATATCAAAATGGAAATGAGTGTGGGGATCTCGATAATAAAGTCAACGTATAAGTTAAAATTGCTAAGTTTTGAAGCCAGCTATTTTCTTTCTTTCCATAATACTACTTGATGGTGCATAATACAATTACATCCATGTGTTTTTATTTTATTTTTCGGATTGAATCGCCCAAGTTTGCTTAAAGTGGCGGTGTCAAACTATGGAATATGATAGTCTCGAAGAGATCATATATAATTAGTGAACTGAAAACTAGGCTGTGAAATATGACCACATTATAAATTTGAATAAACGAAATAATATGCGAAAGTAGATATTTTAGCTTTGGTGCTATAATTTCATTGAAATAATGTTTGTAAATTATCAAATAAACATGTGCGCTTTCAGAATAGTTTTTGTATATCCATTTTTTAGCGGAATAATAATCCCCTCCATGTTAGTAAATTAACATATTATTTGATTAATCCCCCAATTCTTGAATTAATTTCATTCTAGACACTAATAATATATTTTAGATAATTAGATTAGACATTTAAAACAATATGTGTGTAAACTCTGCTTGATAGATATTTTCATAAAATATAACACTTTTTTTGCAAACAAATTAGTGTAGGATGGTTGTATTATAAAACCATGATGATGGAAAAGGTACAGCTTCTAAAGCCAGAGGTATTTTGATTTAAATACACAAGGCTACCTTTTCACTGTGCCGACCTTAACTACTCAAGAAAACATATATTCAAATGGCACCCACGGTACACTTTCCATGGAGTATGTCCAAGCTAATCTATGACCTGTGACCATTATACGAAGAAGACCAAAGCATATTTAGTGTGTTTCCCACTAATCTATTCACTAAATCTACCAACGAATATACCCATGACCAGATAAGTTATATGGAAAATGAATTTATATATATTCTCAAGCATATGCCGAATAAAAGTTCAACAAGAAAGTACAAAAACAGTTGAAATAGTCACGAAGTTTTTCATCGGGGTCCAACCAAAGCATACATATAATTTTAACATGAAACAAAAGTTACCCAATCATTCTTACATGTTTCAAAGATTGTAAAAAAAATCCCCATTGTTTAAATGCTTACTACTAAGCTTTTACTCTGATACCGCAATGTTTACTGTTACCTGATACCAGATAAAGTTTCTAGCCCGTGCAAGAGCACGGGTTGACGACTAGTTCTTATAATCACAAACAATAATTATTACTAGGAAAGAATTCACCTTAAAATAAACATCAGTGAGACTCAATATTTCCTTCCAACTTAAGCATGAATAATCTTCATGGACCTCTATTATATCCCTATCATCCTCCCTTTCTTCAAGACAAGACGTCCTCGGCTTGTGGTAAGCTGAAAGTGGAGGAAACAAAAAGAACAACGTGTATGCACAATATATGTATCTATAATGGGATGCATTAGTTGTTAGCAGATCATAAAATTTTGCACATGACATGTGACCACGAAATTTGCTTGAAAACATCACATAATTGTCATAGCATCTAAGAAAATCGCAATCATAATTGTAAATATCAGTGAAGCTCATAAAATCATGATCAAAAGGAGAGACATATATGTATACATTTTTATTGTTTAGTATCAAATCAAGTGTTCTCATAGAAGATCTATGATCAAATTTGTTTTTAGTAGTACACTCAAAGGTGTTAACAAGTTTATTATTCTCATTATGAAAGTTGCAACTCAATTTGCAAATATAAGTGAAGTATAATTTATTAGCACACGTACTTAACAAGTTGTGTGGCAAACCAAACATATGGGTAAATTCTCACATGTACCATCTAAGCAAGGTAACACAATGTTTAATTCGGCCATTTTATCACAAGTAATACATATTTGATCCACCATAAAAAATTCACTCATGTTATAATCACCAACCAAATTAAAAGTGAAACAAGTAGCATAGGTGCTAGAATTGACATATGAAATTTCAGCAACCTTATTCATAGCACATTGCATATTAATTGGTTCATTTCACATGATGGAATACACAATATCATTAGATGGTATTTTAGCAAGTACTTCCTTATGTGTAATCAAAACCACATGGTTAAATTTCGAATTTATCATATTATCACATGGTTGTGAACTATATATGCTTGTTAACTCGCAAGAATCAACTAGAAAATTATTAGACTCACATAATTCAGAACTTGAATCTTGTAACACGAAATCAATACCTTTATCAATAACATCCTCCTCAGATTTAGTAGGCACCAATTCATCTATCTCAAGTGGTGATGCATGTTGTTCTTGTTGTGGCTCCCTTTCTTGAAAAGTAACCTGCATATCACAAGAAATAACACTAGGAACAATGACATGCTCCTCCAATATATGTGGTGGTGGTGGTGATGTTAACTTCTCTAGATGTTTATTGATGTCTCTCATTTGGTTAGACAACACATCACGCAATGCCTCATACTTCCTCCCCCAATTTACTCCTCCTTCTTGGTCCTTCTTTTGCTACACAATATCATCACTAGAAAGATCCATTAGTAGGTTAGTAAAAACAATAATCAATGGGTTGTGGTGCTCTCTCACAACTCACTCAAACCAGCAAAGAAGTTCTTCACTTACTGTTCCAAGGTGAATAGGATTGACTTACCACAAGAACCAATGAAAATTGTGTCAAGTGTGAGAAGAGAATAACCAGGCTCTCAAGTGTCACAATGCAAAATAGGGTATTTGGTGGGGCTTGGTTGGGATTCCTAACAACACGAAAATAACAACTCCAATGCACTGTCTAATGTGATGAAAACACTAAAGGAACACACTCACTCTGGGAGAAAAATGTGGCTTAGCAATTATATGGAAGAGTTATTGCAAGCACTGGAAGACACTAGCAAATACTCTATGAAAACAGGCACAAGATTGCTCAAATGTCCACAAAATATCCAAGATGATAGGCTTCCACTAGTGATAGTATGTCTCGGCCTCTTTTTGCTTTTTTCTCTCTTTCTATATTTTTTTGTACTTTTCCAATGGCCTTTGAATCAACTAGGAGCAGAAAATATGGACAAGAATCGATCAAATTGAGCAGCCTGTTGGAGCAAGAAAATAGCTAGTCTTTGGGTTGTGTACCTAAAATTTGCTGTAGATGTTCCGCGATTTGATGGTGATCATCCCAAGCTATGGCAGATTCAGTGCGAAGATTATTTTGAGATGTATGAGACAACACCATCACTCTGGGTGCAATTGGCTTCTCTGCAATTTTCGGGGCCGACAGCTTGTCGCACCCGGACTTCTAGGGGATACTCACCGTACGAACTGAACAGTATTTTGATTGGATTACGGGGCTTACCGGCACCCGCATCTCTTACGAGTAGGCCAACACTTATGCGTGACAACCAATCTTTACTATTCACTGTCGATGTAAACTATCCCGTAGAAATCAGGACACTGCCATTGACGTACTTCATACCATACACACATGGTACGTCAACGGCTTTGAACAAGATGATAACATAACATATCTCTAAGACACAAAAGATTGAAATAAGTTGCAACTGGCCCTCACTAGGGCAGAGAATAGCAAATACAATCATCCAGAGGACACATGTCCCAACATAACATCATTACAACTCAGCGGAAGCATTCAAAGGGTCTGAGTACAGACAAATCCAAATAGGCTTAAGAAGCCGGGAATGAAAAGAAAACGGAGCCCATCCACGATGTCTCGGATTCTGCCCGGGTCCGCTAACTACTCGTCAGCAGCCTCGTCAAACTCCACGTAGTAGCCGTCACCTGGATCCTCGTAAGCGTAGTCTGCGGAAACCACAGCCCCAAAGGGGTCAGTACATAGACGTACCGGCAAGTAAGACTCACAGTTCACCAAAGTGTAGCCCGTCAACACCAAGCACAGATGCCTTGGGATCAACGGAAGAAAAGGGTATAAAAGGTGCTGCAACTGGCTGCACTAACCAACTACAGAACATACTACAACTTCCGGTGTAACAGAAAGAGATAAGATAGCGTATCGTAACCAACTATAGCTAACCACCAAACAAACCCATCCTGGACTTCGCCCCTTATCCAAAGAAGCAATCCGAGGATAACTCACACAGTTGGATTAATGATGGATCATATTGTTGTGTCAATAAGCCTATTACTAGTCAAGTTATCATTAGTTAGGTGTAAATTGTTCTGAGTACTTGTTAGCCAGTACTTTCACCAAGTTAACCATAACCGCGGAAAACACGGCTTCTCGAGAAGATTTATCCCTGCAGGGGTGCACCAATTTGGCCGTACACGTAAGAATAACCCGCCAGATGGAAAGGCCTTTCCCACCAAGCGGGGCACTCAACACAACTCAACTCTTCTTCGCATCAAGCCCAAAGCACCACGTGCTGTGCGTGCGCGGCTAATCGAGCCCCACGAAGAAAAGGGGACCCTCATAGCACTGGAAGACCACGCCGCCCTAAATGCCGACTACAAAAGTTCCACCCTGGCCTCGGGTTCGTACCTGCATATGCGTGCATCAAATGGAAAGCCCGAACTAAGTGTGGTGATTTGGACGAGATGCGAATCGAATCAAATTGAGGGGGGCGCCCATACACGCTTCCCAAATGCGGATAGTGCGCTCATCATGGATCAGTAGACAAGACCCTTTTCCTATTAGGGTCGACACTAGCAGGCTTCAAAACCACGCCGGGCCTCCTGCCGGTGCCTTATCAGCAAATTATTATTACCTCAAATTAACAGGTTGTTGTTTAACATCGAGCCCCAGAATATAAACAGATGTGATAACAGAAGATAACTGGTAACAGACTCGAGCAAAACAACCCTAAGCATGCTAGTAAGACACGGGCCCAAGCAACGGGGTTTTAGGACTGGAGGTGAAGCAATATCAGGGTTCAGGGTATCATGTGATAGGTTCGTAACAGAAGCAACGATACATATGGCTAGCAGAAATAGACAACGGAAAGTATCGGTAACCAATGTTGAAAGGAACACAATGGTTTCATGTGAGTGATAACTTGCCTGCAAACCCAGTAGCCGGGTACTGAGCTAGATCCTCAGAAGGGGTGTCGTAAAGATCGTCGGTCTCAACGTCGTCGTCTATCCGAGAAGAAGCAAACAAACAATACAGGAAAATAAACAATCAATATCATGGCATAGTGCACAATCATGGGATGATGCATTTCAAGTTAATAGATGCATCAAAATAACCTAATTGACATGGTAACACAATTTAAATGGACACATATGCAATTTTGAGTTGCATATGAAAAGCCCATGGATTTTGGTTAGATTATCTGTTTTCCAACTAATCAACAGGTGCTAGGGGTTTAGTATGATGCATGCATGAGGAAAACAGCAAAATAACAACATTAGAACCAATTTAAAATAGGGTTTACCAATTAAGAATTTTATTTATTAATTTAGGGAATTATTGGTGCCTTAAAGGTGACACACAAGTATTTGTTGTTTTCAACCATTTAAATTGTTCAAAACAAATAACTAAATTCATATTTGAAAAGATCATGAAATTTTGGGTGGGTTACATGTTTCAAATATTGAAAAAGGCATTAGGATGAATTTATTATGACTTAAGCAAAATTAAACAAGTTTTAAATGAATTTAAAACAAGCATGAATTTTATTTGAATTTTATTTGTCAACACATAAATTCAAACTCATATTTGAAAAGTTCATATTTTTCTAGTTTGAAAACATATTTTGCATGTTCAAAAATAATTTATTTGGGGCAAGTTATGATTTTATCAAATTTAAATGAATTAAATAAGGATAAAATTATTTAGGCAATTTAAATTATTCAAACCATGAAACAAAATTTATATTTGAAAAGGTTATTCAAAATAGCATGGAAAACATATTTTATTTGCATTTATTGGATTAGGTATGAATTAGTTACTGAATTTAGAAATTTGCATTTGAATTATTGGAATTTGAAATTTAAATGCATTTGGAATTTTCAAAACAGTACACAAATGGATTATTTGGATAGATCATGTAATTTGGAACAACAAACATATATAACTTTTATTAATTGGAGTTATATTTTAAAAGTTATTAAAGTTTTTAGTTTAGGGTTTATTTCTGCAATTTAAAAGATTAGATTTGAAAACAGAAACGTGCAAAACACTTTGCACCGCACAGTGGCCTAGCCACAGCCACGGTGCATGGGCCACTGGCCAGCGTGGCGTGCCTTGCGCTTGCGTGGCAATGTGAGTCACTGAGGTGTGGGTCCTGCCCGTCAGCCAGCGGTGGAAAAAAAGGGTGTGGATTTAATCCACGGTGCCGCGGTTCGAACTCGAGACCGCGCGCAAGATTCAGATGCACTGTAACCAGTGCGGCTCTGCTTCAGTTTTGTCAGAGAAAGAAGCGCGGTCAGGTTAAGGTGTCAACCTGTTAACTGAAACTCACAAGTGCACGCGCTGACTGAAGCTAACTGACAGAAACTTGGTCGTGGCTCGCCGGCGGGGAAACAACGCGGCCGTGCTCGTGCTGCTACGATCTGGGGGTGCGGTGGACGTGCACGGTGCCGTGGTGGGTGCAACAGAGGGATGAGAGGGGATGAGACAGCACGGTGGCTCACCGGGAGATGGTCGCGGTTGCAGAGCTCAGGCAGACGGCGGCGACCACGGCGTGGACGAGGACGGCGGGGAAGATCCAGGGGGTCACCGGGGCTGCTCTGGTGTCTAAACGTAACAGGAGAAGGTGGAGGTTCGATTCCTGGTTAGCCCGCGAGGAATCGAGCGTTGACGGAGGCGTGCATCGTCGAGGTTCAGAGAGGTGGTCGCCGGAGGGAGCTTCAGAGAGGGGAGCTCGAGTAGAGAGAGGGTGAGCGGCGGCGCTAGCGAGGGGAGGAGGAAACCTAGGGGCTAGGGTGCGGCGCAGAGCCCTAGGGCTTGTTTTATAGGGCTCGAGGAGCTCACATCGCCGTCGGAGAGCTCCGATGCCGCCGTGGCGCTCCGGATGAACGCCGTACATGTTGATGACGATGGAATAGAAGCGAGAAAAAAAAAAACGAATCGTTTTCTTCGTTAAGTGGTAGGCTGGGCTGCGCGCGGAAGGAAAATGAGGTGGGCTGGGCGCAGCCCACCCTCTGTTGGCGCCAAAACTTTGATTTTTTAAATTTTCTTTCTCCTTTTTTTTTTGCTGAAAAGTAATTGGAAGCATTTGATAGGTTTAAACTTAGTGAAAAATTTGGAAAAATTAGGGTAACCTTTTTAGGTCATTTGCAAAAAGGTTTTAACTTTTATTTTCAAAAAGTTTGAAATTTGTTTGCTGTTTGAATTTAAATCAAATTTTGGATGAATTTCTTTATTAAGTGATCATTAATAAAAACAAAATTTAAAATAGGGTAACCCCTATGTTAATTATAACCAAATTGAGTTGATTTGTTTTGATATCATCATAATTTCAAAGTGATTCTGTTTTGGTGCTTTGATTTGAATTTTAAATGTGTTTTTGGAATTTAAAGGATTGATTAAAACCATCCTTTTAACAAGTGATCACTATGGAATAAAATGAAATAAATTGGTTGTTTTTATTTGTGATTTTTATTTCAAATGTTGTAACAGAGCAAGTATGAAACCATCATTTGAATAAAGTTTAAATTTGAATTGGGAAAAACAGGGAAAAACAGATGCATCAAATAAGAAACAAATGCAAACAGAATGAAAACAATATGATGACATGATGCAATACTTTAATAAACATGCAACAAACATTCTAAGGGGATGGTTTTCATACTTGGGATGTTACACAGCTCGTTGGTTAGCCTCCATCAAGTCGTCGATTAGAAGGTATACCTGGAAAGAGTTCTCGCAAGAGGTGGTCCTTCGATTTGGAAGAAATCAACATCAATTCCTTATCAGGCGCTTGTACAAGTTGGTGCAAACGGGTTCAGTAGAGGAGTATGTGTATCAGTTTGCTGAGTTAATGGATGAGTTAGGTGCTTATGAGGAGAAGCCCGACAACTTGCACTATGTTACTCGCTTCGTTGATGGATTGAAACTACAGGTTCAAGTACTTGTTGCAATCCAAATGCCACCAGATTTAGAAACAGCATACGAAATAGCTTATGTGCAAGAAGAAGTATACGAAGGACATGATGTGTTCCCAATGATTCCAGTTCCAGTTCGTCGCCAGTATACATAGCAAGACAATCTAGAGGCTTGTGGTTTTTGGTTTAAACTTGTTCTCCCTCTTCCACACGCAGGTGGGGAGTATATATAGGTGGAGGGCTCCTTGCACAAGCACCTCTCCTACTAGGACTAGGACTCAACTAGGACTCCTACTTGGACTAGGAGGACTCTACTAGGACTCCTACTTGGACTAGGAAGGGATACAAACCGACCCAACTTTAGGGGGTTCGGCCATTATGGCATACATGTCATGCCTAATTGAATTAGGACTTTCTATATGGTGCATTGATCTTCAATGGGGTGCCCTCCTCTTGTTTTCACCATTCCTTAGTGTGGAAGAACATTCCTGGAGTTGTTTTCCACACTTGCACATTTGCCTTCATCACTTGAATAATTGTTTTCACCATTTGTACTCTTGTTTTCCAGCAAGTCTTGAGGTCTTCCTCCATCCATGTTTGTGTTAACAATAACCCTGCTAATAAATATGCAATAGCTTAGGTAGTATAACATTCTTATAATCACAAACAATAATTATTACTAGGAAAGAATTCACCTTAAAATACACATCAGTGAGGCTCAATATTTCCTTCCAACTTAAGCATGAATAATCTTCATGGACCTCTATTATATCCCTATCAAGAGCTCGGGGAGGACGTAAATGGCGGCGCGGCGCCGGTTACTTGTCGGCTAGGGTTCGGTCGGGTTGAGGACCAGAGGGGGAGAGAGAGCTTGAGATGGGGGGTCTGCGACTTGGGGGCGATTCAGACGACTCCGCTACGTCCTCATCCTTCCCCTGCCGCGCTGGAAGCAGGAGGTGGCGCGAGACGATGTCGGCGAGTTGGACGTCTATTGGTTGGAGGTGGAAGAAGACAAAGCACATTTCGTGAAAACCCCCAGAAGATTCTGGTTTTTGCGAAGAGGTCCTTTTTCTTTAAAAACAGCACCGAAAATAGCTGTTTGAAGGGCCATTTTGCAAATAGAAAATTTGCCCAAAATATATTTTGGATTCCTTACAAAATTTCCAACAAAACCATATTTTTTTTTCCCAAATTGAAAATGTTTTTATACAAATTTTGGGTGGCCACTTTAAGTGGTTTTTGGTGAATTCTTATTAAATTCAAATTCAAACTTCATTTATATTTTACATGCATGCGATGCCATGAATACAACACCACAACACCCTAATTTAGCAAAACAGGGATGGTACACAAGCTCACCGTCCAAGACAACAAGATTGTCTCCCCCTACTCGCAAAGGTGGCAAGCTTCCGCGACAATGCGTTGGGGATTCCCTTGAATGGAATACACGTAGCAAGTGTGTTTCTTCGACGAAGGATCCAGCCCCTTCAGGCGAGTCCATCTACCATGTGGGAGTACCAGAGCACCCAGGACCTGAGCCGCGTCTGTGAAGACATTCTCTCGAATGCTGAGTTCGAGAAATAGATCGCGGCCATCACCAAGCTGAAGAAACGAGAGGCCTACTCGCCCTGTTCTCTCGAGCCGTTCGAGGCTGCGAAACCTCCCCCAGCTGAGGTGAGTTTCTTCTTGTTCTTCTTTCGTCTCTTTCTAGTCCGAAATTTTGTCGATCGAAGATTTTCTCTCTTTTTCTTCTTTTGCTCCCGTAAAGCTTGAAGGTAGCGACGTGCTACCCGCCAGTTTCGGCTGAACACGCCTCGGACCTCTTGGCGAGTAACATCGATGCTCCTCTCGAAACTAGTGTCGTAGGAGCTGACTCGAGCTCCGAGCGCGACTAGATGGACGACGATGAGGAGTCGGGTAGCGACCAACTCCATTACCGCAAGCGCCGCAGGCAAGAGGATGACGAAGTTACTTCCAAGGATAGTTCCTTGGGTGATGGGTCTACCAAGGCGACCGAGCCTCTGCAGGTGCCTCCCCTCCGTATGCTTCCACCTCTTGGTCGTCCACCGAAGGTTTCCACCGCCTGGAACGTGGACGTTCTAGATGACGATGATGAGGACGAGTAAGTTTTCCATGTTTCGTTTTTAGTCGCGAATTTCCTTCTCATTCCTTGTTTTTTTTTATTATGACTTCACTTTCAACAACAGTCTTGCAACTTCGTGGAAGGATGCTGCCTTGGATCCTGCTCCAGTTGATGAGGCCGCCCGAAGATCTCCAAGTCATGCGAGAGCAACCGCCACTCCGGAGTACGAGCTACTGAGCTTTGCGGGTGGAGCGTCTGCGAGTAAGGAGATTTCGGCCAGCTCGGCTGACCCTTTGTCTAGCGCTCAGGGCAAAGTAAGTCCACTTGTCTTTACTTTGCTCGTTCGAAATTTTTATCGGGTGCATGATAGTGCTCCCGATGGGAGTAGCCCCCGAGTCTGTGGTTAATTGCTTGCAGTTGGCCACAGGCTCAAGTAGAAGTCTTCTCCTCCTTTTTCCTTGAATTCTATCGGGTGCACGGCAGTGCTCCCGATGGGAGTAGCCCCTGAGGCTACATTCGACTGTGTACAGTCGTGTGTAGGCTCAAGTGATACCTCTTTTTGACTCGAACTTTTATCTTGGGTTTTTGTAGGCTCTCCTCGACTCCCTCGCTGCTTTCGGGCGTCGAGTCCTTTCGGTTGAAGCGGATTCCATCTCCCTTAGGGTGGATCGCGACCGGCTCGTCCAGGACAGCCACTCTTTTCAAGGTAAGTTAACCCACCTTTCTTGTCTTTACTGTTTCTTTTGATTGTGGTAGTTATTCTAGCTGCATTCTTTGTATTACACACGAAGTCACCCGCCTGAAGACGGAGAAAGTTGAGGCCGTCGGTCGGGTGAAAACCCTTGAGGCGAAGCTGGAAACCTCCCAAAAGAAGTTGGAATCCACTCGCAAGCATTCAGTCGATCTTGAGGGGAGCTTCGAGAAGGCTTAGGAAGCGCTAAAGCAGCTGGAGGAGGTTGGCGCCAAGCATGACAATGATCGGGTCGACCTCATCCGTCCTTCGGCTCAGAAGCTTGCGGGTAAGCTGTGTTTCGCCGTTATTCTAGTGTGGTTTGAATTTATCATGTTTTCTTAGAGGTTTTAAGCTGTCTTTGTTCCAGACGCCCTTGGGATTGGACTGGAGCTGCCTGGAAACCAGCGGGTGGATGCCCTCACGGATTCTTGCACTCAGCTCCAGGAACATGCGAGTAGAATCTGCTCCCTCGTTGGTGATGCCACCCGAGTGTTGACGCGATTCCACGAGCATTTACTGGTGGACATGGCGATTCCGCCTATGCTGGATGGCCTCCTGAGGTGTTCCTGGGCCCTGAAGATCTTCTCCATGGGTACTCAATCGCTCAGTCCGAGTGCGGGGCCAGGATGGCTATTCAATTTGCCTTGGCGCATGGAGTCTCGGATGACCTGGAGAAGGTGTATTCGAGCGTTCCTTACGACGCCCATGGCAAAAAAGATAACACTCTGTCGAATCTGCATCTCAACAAGTCCCTCAGGTGAACCCATAGGGTTTCGATTAGGAGAACGTGTAGGCGCTGGTGACAACCGTCGGCTAGACAGGGGACACGATTTACCCAGGTTCGGGGCCCTCGTAGAGGTAAAACCCTTACTCATGCCTCCGTCGATCTGTATTCACGAATAGATCGGTTACAATGGGGGATTTCTCAAGTCGAGAGTACGATCTTGAGCTCAAGGCTTGGTGGTGCGGTAGTGCTTGGTCCTCTCTCCGTGGTTCTCCTGGCCTTATATAGGTGGCCAGGTCTCAAACCATACCCGTGTAGGACTCGAACTCTAAACCTATGTCGGTTACAAGTTTCCTATCTTAACCCGCAAGGCATTGCGGGTGGGCTTCAATTGGGCCTTTTAGAACTGTACGCGATGCCTCCTTTAGAGCCTGGGCCTGAGACCGGGTAGGCATACCCGACAGGCCTAGGATCCATCCCTTTGTCACTAGCCCCCGAGTGTTTACTCGATTGAGAATAAGTCGGGTGAGCACTCACAGTCCGTTCTTGATTTCTTCGGTTGGTTATTCAATCGTCAGGTTTTGAGGGTGTATAGCCTGTGCGCGATGCGCCCCCGTACTCGAGCATCGAGTGGTAAATGTGCCTTGTTGGCTGTTTTCGCAGAAGGATGCGGCTCAGTCGCTTGGCTCTCCCAAAAGCTCAGGGCCAATTAATTGCATCTAGGGCAAAAACAATTCTGGCCTACAGAAATTCTAGACCTCCGACTCGAATCCGGTGAGGTGATCGTTGCGACTCGGCCGTTCAGGTCTTACCGAGTCGAACTTAACCTAAAGGGGTACTCGGCGCGTCCGCAAGGATTTTTCTTCGTGTTGTTGACACGGAATTTACCGGAGGACGCAGCTTGAGTGCGACTCCAGGCCCTCAAGAGAGATCTTTTGGGTCTTACCTTCGTATTCGAAAGAAATACGGCATCCGGATGTGCCTAGTCGGCCGAACGACCCGGGAGATTGATGTGTGTACATCGTATGATCGAGTGGTAGGAGCTACGCACTAGCAGGTTTTTGTCCAGAGATATTTCGAGTGAATTTTCTCCCTTGATTTTGTGCACAAAGTGCTTTGTGCTTTGTAATCTTCCTTCCATACGAAAAGAAATTTTGTCATGCCCATTCGAAAAAAAATTTCGTACCTGGGACTTTTATGCGAGAGAATTTTCGCGTCACAGTTTGTCCATACGAAGTTATTTCGTGTTTGGAGTTTCAAGCGAAGGAGTTCTCGCGTTTTTGATTTTGCCCCTACGAAGTCTATTTCGTGTTTGGGACTTTCATCCGAAGAAATTCTGGGCTTGATGATGTGCGCTATGACGTCACATCGCACTTTATCCCCCCGATGGGACGTGAAGGAGTGAGAGCAGAGGTGCTGGCCCACCTTGTCAGCTTTTTTACCGGAAATGAGACGTCGTTTCCGGTTTTTACGCGAACTGCGCGCAGTAATTGCGCATGATCCACTGTTGGGATTGTGGCACGAAACAACTTCCGCCGACCTTTCATTTCAACTTCACGCGTGGCATCCGGGATGGGCGCCATGTTGCTCGATGAACGGCTAGGATTGGGCGGCCCTATGTATAAATGTGGCCCTTAGGTAAACGGTGAAAAGTTCCCGTCATTTGCTTCCAGCCTTCGTCTTCCTCGTGCCCAACTCTTTCTCTGTGAGCTCGCACCAGCATCCATGGCGGGAGGCAAGAGAAGGAGGACAGCTGTTTCTTCTTCGAAGGCGACGAAGGAAGTTCCCGCGCCACATGCACCGCGCTCAGGAGACTGGCGCTCGCCCAACACGACGAATAAAAGCATCAAGGAGATGCAGAGGGAGGGGCTGCTGCCGCCGGAGACCGAGAAGCGGGTTCGCCTCGGAAAAAAGGAAGAGGTACCAAATCCTCGCGCGAACGAACGCATGATCTTCGCGGATCACGTTTTGCGCGGGCTCTCCTTCCCCCTCCATCCTTTTCTTATGGCATTGCTGTATGTCTATGGCATACAGCTCCACGACCTGCCTCCAAATGTGGTGCAGCACATCTCGTGCTTCATCGTTTTTTGCGAGTGCTTCTTGGGCATCCGCCCTCACTGGCGCCTTTGGAAGGCCCTCTTCAAGGTGCGTGTCTTCCGCGAGAAATCGCGGGTAGAGACTGAGCCTGGAGAGCCGCTGCGCACCGGTGGCTTTGGAATCCAGACGAAATCGGACAACTGCTACTTCGCGATGCACTTCATCGACTCCGCGCAAGGATGGAGAAAGAAGTGGTTCTACGACGTCGACAACAGCGCGGGTGGAGTTCATGAGTTCCACCCGTTCGCTGTCCTGAAGCGGCGGAAGTCCTGGGCGCACAAACTTTCAGCTGAAGAAAGTCGAGTCGTCGCCCTGCTACTCGCCAAGGTGGCCGCCCTTCGTGACCAAACCGCAGGAGTTGTGCTGAACGACTTGCACCTGGCGAGCGTGTTCCTCAAGCGCAGGATCCAGCCCCTACAGGAGAGGCCCTCCACGATGTGGGAGTACCAGGGTGTTGAAGACCCCAGCCGCTTGAGCCGCGAAGAACTTTCGAATGTTGAATTCGAGGAGAAAATCGCGGCTATCACCAGCTTGAAAGTGGGTGAGACCTTCCCTGACTGCTCTGTCGCAGTTTTTGAGGCTTCAGGACCTCCTCCACCCGAAGTAAGTTCAGATCTTCTCTTGTCTTAGTTCTTTTTCTAGCTTGAAAATTTGTCGATTGAATTTCTTCTTCCTTTTCTTCTTGTAGAGTTTAGCGGTGGTCACCTGCTACCCGCCAGTTTCCGGTGAAGAAGTCTCGGACTTGTTGGCGAGCAACCTGGATGTCTATGCTGACACCAGCGTCGCCGAAGCCGATTCGAGTTCTGAGCATGACTCCTCGGATGATGTGGAAGAATCGGGTAGTGATCTCCAGCAATGCAAACGCCGCCGGACGGAGGGTGACGAAGCTACTTCTAAGGACAACTCCCTTGGCGGAACGTCTGATAAGGAGCCTCTCCACGCGACCCCTCTGAGTGTGCGCGCTCCTCTTGCTCCCCATCCGACAATCCAAACCGCTTGGAACGCGGATATGCTGGATGATGAAGACGATGACGAGTAAGTTTTTTGCTTCTTCGTTCTAGTCGAATGTTTCCCTTTTGTTTCTTCTAACACGTGTTGTTTTCTTTCTTGACAGCCTCCAATCCATCAGACCTGGCCGGTTTGCTTCTTCACTTCCTCTCAAAAAAAGGAAACAAGTTGCTGCTGCGGGTGGGACTCAAAGAGCCGGCACCGTCCAGAACTCACCAAGTCCAGTCCCCAAAGCTGCGTCTACGGACTATCAGCTCCCTAGTTTTGCGGTTAGGGGTTCGACCTCGAAAGAAGTTTCGAACAGCTCGGCTGATCCTCTCTGCCTCGCTCAAGTCCAGGAAAACTTTGTTATCTTCCTTCGCATCCTGTACTTTGTTCGTTTTCGGATTTTTATCGGGTGCACGGCAGTGCTCCTGATGGGAGTAGCCCCCGAGGCTGTAGTTAATAACGTGCGATTTGCTACAGGCTCAAGAACTTAAGCTCTTTCCCTCTCTTCAATTTATCGGGTGTACGGCAGTGCTCCCGATGGGAGTAGCCCCCGAGGCTATTCACGAGTGTGTGCAGTCATGAATAGGCTCAAACTTTTCTAATTTTTTGATTTTCTTTCTTCTTTGTCTTGCAGGCTCTCCTTGACTCCCCCGTGGCTGTTGGCCTCCGTGTGATTTCGGCTGAGACGGAGTGCGTGACCCTTCGGGCAGATCGTGACCGACTCGACTCGGAAAGTCAACTCCTCCGAGGTAACTTGTTCTGCTTTTTCTCTTTATCTTTTCCAGTCGTGCGAATTCCTTTGTCTCTGAAATCCATTGTTTGTGCAGCTCAAGTTGAAGTTCTGAAGGCTGAGAAGGCTGACGCCATCACTCGGGCGAACAACCTCGAGGTTGAGTTGGAGACTGCTCGAAAGGAACTTGAGTCCCTTCGCAAGCAGTCGGCTGACTACGAGGGGAAGCTCACGGGTGCTGAGGACGCCTTGAAGAAATTGGAGGAAGCCGGCGCCAAACAGGACAACGATCTTGTCGACTTCCTCCGTCCTTTAGCTCAAAACTTCGCGAGTAAGTATTACTTTCCTTTGTCATTCTATGGTTAACTTGGACCGCCTTTGAAACTAATACTGCTTCTTGTAGATATCCTTGGCGTCGCGCTAGAGCTGCCTGGGGTCACTCGAGTGGATGCGGTGACGGATTCCCTTGCCCAGCTCCGGAGGCATGCGGATGGGATCGGTTCCCTCATCGGCGATTCCACCCAAGTGCTGAGGATTTTCCATGAGCGCCTTCTGGTGAACGTGGTAGTTCCACCTACTCTGGGCGGTCTTCTGAAGGTTTTTCTGGAGGACGACATCCTTCAAGCCTACTCAGTTGCCCAGTCAGAGTGCGGAGCAAAGACCGCTATTCAGTTCGCGCTGGCGCATGGAGTTGAAGGCTTGGATGAAGCCTACTCGAGTCTCCCCGTCAATCCTTCCATGGGCAGAAAGGTAGCGCTTCGTCCTTTTGGCGAGCTAGCTGAAGCCCTAGCGCGGAAGTTGGCCGCCTTGATTGCTAGTGCCAGTCGCAAGGGGCAACCTGCCGCGAGTGGCAGCACTTCCGCGATTCCGTAGGATAGGATTTATTTTCACTTGTTCTTCCTGATGTAATGAACCTTTGGGATGTATTCCCGTACTTTTACCTTTAATCAGAATGTTCTTTTGATATCCGAGCTTTGTGATTTCCTGCAATTGATTGTCGTGAAGTTCTCCCGATGGGAGTAGCCCTCGAGCACCTATTTGAATAGGTGGTTTTACTTTCTCGAGTGGGGTTATTCTGAAATTTTTCTTTAACCTTTGTGCTTTCCTCCAGGAAATTGGTGCTGCCGCGGAGTCTTCGAGTGGATCTGCTGCACGATTGGATCCGCTCGTTGCTGCCGTTAGCACTTTTGCTGGCCTCCGTGACCGTGTTGAGGATGGTGAGCGCAAATTAAAAGTTCTGCGTGGGGTGGCTGATGTAGCCAAGTCCAAACAGACACTTGCAGTTGAACGTGAGAAGTTTGTGATGGATGAGTTGGCGGCCGTTGCCAAGGATTTGCTTTGTAAGTATCTCAGCCCCCTAGCTTTCCATGTCTTCCTTCTTTCTTTGACTCTGTAGCTTTCTTCGCAGTTGTTCAGCTTGACGATCGGTGTGAAAAGCATTGGGTGGAGAACCATATTCTTCATGAAGCTGGTAGTTCAAAACCCCATGCAAATAAATTTTGGTACGATCGTGGTCGAGGCTTTGTGCTGGCTACTTTGAAGTATCGAGTAATCCAGGCGAAGATGCTCGTGAGTTCCTGCCATGAGACCTCGATTGCTGTGAACTCTGCTTTCTATCCGTTGGAAAGGGACCAGAAGATTTGAGCCATCTCCTCAGAACTTTCGGGCGAGAAGGAGAAATTCGCGAGTGCGTCTGCAACCAAATGATCTGCGGGTCTGTAGTAGCGTTTTCCTTCGTCCGATTGTGGCATCCTGAGGTGAATTTCAACTCTGTAGCCATGCTCCCTGATGGTCGAGTCGACATGGCCCCTCATTATAGGGCTGTTCGGCCTGCAGCAGAGGAAATTATTCGATTGACCTCTGAAGAGGTGGATCGGGTTTTAGCCGAGGAAAACGCTCGTCGCCGTATGTAAATATAGGATGTATGTATCCTGTTACTTTGTATAGTTGTCTTGAAACTTTAAAAGGTGCCAACCTTGTTTGTTTTTGTAAATAATGCTATGTTAGGCGTAGCCCCCGTGTGTTTGGGGTGTATACCTGTTATTTAGCGTGTAAAGATCAATGATGTGAGAAACTATGGTTGAGAAACCATGTAACTTATTAATATGACTGGAAAGTCATGTATTGTCTTCGAGCTACAACATGGCTAGTATAGCCTTATTTTGTCGAGTAGAATAATCTAAGGATAAAATTTGCGGAGGTGTGCAACATTCCATGGATTGGAGTAGATGCCACCGGTCTCGGGGTTCTTCAGTCGATAAGCGCCACCAGGGATAACTTCGTGTATTATGAAGGGTCCTTACCACGGTGGCTCGAGCTTGTGTCCTTCCTTCTGTTTGAGTCGCAACACCAAATCTCCTGCCACGAAGGCTCTATGGCGTATACGGAGGCTGTGGTAGTTGCGTAGTGACTGTTGATATACCGCGGATCTTGCGAGTGCAATGTCACGAATCTCGTCGAGTGCATCCACGTCTTCCGCGAGTGCCCTGTTAGAGGTTTCTTCGCTGTAAGCAACGACTCGTGGGGTACTGAACTTGACGTCTTCGGGAAGGACTGCTTCAGCTCCGTATACCATGAAAAACGGTGTGTAGTTTGTTGATCGATTTGGGGTCGTGCGTAGGCTCCATAGTACGGAGGGTAACTCCTCTGCCCAATGTCCTGCTGCTGGGTGCAGTCGATCTAGTAGCCGTTTCTTTATTCCAGCCGAGACCAATCCGTTGGATCGCTCGACTTGGCCATTGGTTTGCGGGTGAGCCACAGAGGTGAAACTGAGGGTGATGCCCTTTTCCTCGCAGAATTGCTCTGTTTCCTTTGCTGTGAAATTGCTTCCGTTGTCGGTGATGATGTTGTGTGGTATTCCAAATCTGCACACGATAGAGTCAAGAAATTTGACGGCGCATTGAGCGCTGGCTGAGGTGACTGGCATGGCCTCAATGCATTTGTAAATTTGTCGACTGCAACTAGCAAGTGCGTGTATCGTCCGGGTGTTGATTTTCTCAGAGGTCCCACCATGTCTAGCCCCCATTGCGCAAAGGGCCAGGCGATTGGGATCATGTGAAGCTCAGTGGCAGGGGCGTGCGGCTTGGGCGCAAATCTTTGACATGCGTTGCATCTGTCGACTAGGTCCTTTGCATCCCTGACTGTTGTGAGCCAGTAGAACACTGCACGAAAAGCTTTACCCACGACTGCCTTCCAGCTAGCATGGTGTCCGCAATCTCCTTGGTGGATATCTCGTAGTAGTTCCTTGCCATCCTCAGGCCCTATGCACCTTTGTAATATTCCTGATATGCTCTGTTTATATAGTTCTCCATTGAGTACTCGAAAAGCTTTGCTGCGTCGCACTATATGTCTAGCCTCGCGAATATCTGCTGGGAGCTGTTTGTTGGACAAGTAGTCGAGGTATTTCTGCGTCCAGACTGGCTCGACCAAAAAAATTGTCTTGAGATGTTGTGGGTAAGCTCAATCATAGCAGCTTGCGGGCTGACCTCTGTCTCCAATGTCTTGGGTGCTTCTGCTGCTTTTTTGACTTTGACTGATCGTTTTATCATCCTTTCAAAGAATATTCCAGGCGGTATGGGTGTGCTTGTAGAATCCATGTTCACCAATTTATCAGCTTCTTCGTTGCTGGATCGCGCAATGTGCTTTAGTTCGCACCCTTGGACACTTCCTTCGAGTAGATTGTACATATCTTGATAGGCAACCATGTTTTCTGCAATGGCGTCACACTCTTTTCATTGTCTGCTGGACTATGAGGTTTGAATCTCCATATATCATTAGTCGGTTTGCTCCGCAGGCAATCGCCATCTTCATGCCGTGTAGGAGGCCTTCGTACTCTGCATCATTATTTGACGCCGGGTCGTCGGGTGGAAAGTTCAATCGGAGGACGTATTGTAACTTGTCACCTCTCGGGGATATTAAGACTACCCCAGCTCCGGCTCCTTCGTTCCTCTTTGATCCATCGAAATACATTATACAATTGCTTGTATACTCTGGAGGGCCTGGTGTTTGTAGTTCTGTCCACTCGCTTATGAACTCCACCAGCACTTGTGATTTGATAGACTTGCGACCCGCATATATGATGTCCCAGGCGCCGAGCTCGATACTCCACTTTGCAATTCTTCCAGATGCCATTGGGTTATTCATGATAGTACCCAGTGATGCGTCGTTTACCATCGTGACGGTGTGTTCCTGGAAGTAATGTTTGAGCTTTCGGGCTGTGAGCACCACACCGTACGCGAGCTTCTGGTAATGGGGATATCTCTGTTTGCAGGGCGAAAGAACTTCGCTGATGTAATATATTGGCCTTTGGATACCAAACGCCTTGCCGTGCTCCGGCCGTTCGACCACGATTGCTGTGCTAATGACCTGATTTGTCGCGGCTAGGTAGAGGAATAGTGGCTCCCTTTCTTGTGGCGTTGCTAGGACGCACCTGCTCTGTAATGCTCGCTTGAGGTCTGCGAATGCTTTCTGTGCTTCGGGTGTCCACTCGGACTTATCCGTTTTCTTCAGTAACTTGTAGAAAGGTAATGCTTGCTCGCCTAGCCTCGCAATGAATCTGCTTAGGGCGGCTAGTCGTCCCGCGAGCTGCTGCACACCACGGAGATTGGTTGGCTACTTCATTGTCAGGATTGCTTGGATTTTCCCCGGGTTAGCTTCAATCCCTCGAGCGGAGACCAGGTACCCGAGAAGTTTTCCTGCAGGGACGTCAAAGACACACTTGGTCGGGTTGATCTTGATTCGGTATGCGTTCAACGCGTCAAATGTTTCTCTGATATCGTCGAGAAGCGTATCTTCCACTCGAGTCTTGATGACGATGTCGTCAACGTACACTTGTACGTTCTTGCCAATGAGCTTGGCGAGGCATTTTTGCATGCAGCGCTGATATGTTGCGCCTGCGTTCTTCAGCCCGAAGGGCATTGTCGTGTAGCAGTAAACACCGTGGGGTGTTATAAACGCCGTCTTCTCCTCGTCTTCCTTCTTCATTCTGATCTGATTATAGCCTGAGTAGGCATTCAAGAAAGAGAGGCATTGACAACCTGCTGTAGAGTCCACGATCTGATCGATTCGTGGGAGGGGAAAGTTATCCTTGGGGCAGTGTTTATTCAACGACGTGTAGTCGATGCACACGCGAAGGATGTTGGTATTTTTCTTCGGGACCAGCACCGGGTTTGCTAACCAGGTGGAAATTTTTATCTCGCGAATAAATTTTGCCGCGAGTAGTCTGTTTACTTCTTCTCCGAGTGCTTTTTGTTTGGGCTCTGAGAACCTTCGGGTAGTCTGCTTGATAGGCTTCGCGTCTTTAAAAACTTCGAGTGAGTGCTCGGCGAACTCCCTGGGTATCTCTGGCATATCTGAGGGCTGCGAGGCGAAAATTTCCCAGTACTCACGGAGGAGCTCGACGAGCGCGCCTTCCTATGCTGGCGAGAGGGTGGTAGACACCATCACCGTCTTCGCAGAATCCGTCGGGTGTACTTGATGCTTGCGGGTGCCGCTATTTGTGTTGAACTCGAGCTCGGGAGCGTTCTTCTTTGCGAGAGGCATCACGGAGTGATCCGTGGTTTTTGCTACGTCCTCTAGTTCTTCTTGCATCCCGAAGGATTGAGCGATCTCGTTGAATTCGATGTCGCATTTATTAGACTTTTGAAAATCGTCGTCGATGGTGATTGTGCCATATTCTCCAGGTAACTTGAGCTTCAGGTATGCGTAGTGTGGTACTGCCATGAATCTGGCGAACGCCGTTCGACCGAGAATGGCGTGGTACTGTGAGGGCCAACCGATAACTTCGAAATTGAGGAATTCTCGTCTGTAATTGCTTCGGTTGCCTAGCACCACCTCTAGGTTGATCGTTCCGAGTGGACGGACTGCTTTTCCTGGAACTATCCCGTGGAAGGATGTCTCTGATTCCGCGAGTCCATCCAAATTCTTGTTCATACGCCGGAGTGTGTCTGCGTAGATGATGTTGATGCTGCTGCCTCCGTCCATGAACACGCGAGCCAGCTCGTAATTGCCAATTTGTGCTTGTATGACAAGTGCGGCGTGTCCTGGTCGATAGACTCGCGGAGGGTGGTCTTCCTTGGAAAAAGTTATCGGTTGTGCCGCCATCTTCAGATACTCAGTTCTTGTAGGTGGAGTTTGCACAGCCATGCATAGCTGTCGCATGTTTGTCTTCTGAGCTCTGCGTGATGGACATACCTTTTGTATCATGCCTAAGAGTCCTGCTGGGTTCGGGTACCCGTTGGCTCCCTGATTTGGGGCGGGTGTCGTTGGCAGCGCAGCTAGCATTGCGTTTTGGTTTCCTACCGGGGGCAGGGCTTGTGGCTGTTGAAATCCTTGAGTTCCTCCTCCGGGAAGCTGCGGGTAACCCTGATTAATTGCTGCTCTGTTTTTCTTCAAGAGGGCCTCGTGGATATCGATGAACTTTCGACAATGCTTGAGAAGGTGTGTTGCCTTAGTTTTGCCTGTGTGCTTATCTGTAAATAGATGTAGCGTGCAGTAACCGTTGAGGTCCTTCTCGGGGGTTTTGTCTTCTTGCTTTGGTTTCCACTCGCGCTTTCTATCCGCTATCGCGATTTTTTGTGAACTCTGCTGCCACAAATTCTTCTCGATCATCATGGTCGTAGTTCTTTCTTCTTTTCTTTCGACTATGGCGGTCTTCATCGCGTGCTGGGGATGAATCTTTCTCGTTGCGCACTGCGTCTTCGCCGTTTGCCCATCTATCGGCTATGGACATCAATTCTCCCATGGTTTTGGGTGCTAGTCGCCCCAGTTCTTCCTTGAAAGAAGTTCGCCGTGCTCCTTTGGCGAACGCTTCAACCGCGATTCTTCGTATATATTCCCTGCTGTATTCCTTAGCGTGGTCCATCGCTGAATATATTCGCGAGTAGACTCGCCACTTTTCTGCTTGCAAGCCCGTAGCTCCTTGATGGTCCCAGGTCTTTTGTATGTTGCCTGGAAAGTTTTGCAGAAATCAAGGTTTAGGTCGTCCCAAGACCCGTAGCATGCCTTCGGCCTTCCTTCGAGCCAGTTGTGGGCAGCACCGACTAGGTGTAGGTTGAGGTACTGCATAGCTGTGTTTTTATTCCCACGTTGGCATTTTACTGCCGTGAGGTAATCTGACAACTAGGCTGAAGGCTCTTGCGAACCGTCATATTTCTGCACTTCCGTGGATAGCTTAAATCTTTTGGGTAGCGGTGCTTCGCGGATGCTGCGGGTAAAGCATAGGGCTCCGCAGACTGCGTCATCGGAAGATGTGGATGGGGAGCGCGCACGGTTTCTGGCCGCCCGACCTTTATCAACCATGCGCTGGGCGATGTCCGATCGCGCGTTGTACCCGGGCTCATCGCGATTGACGTCTCCTCTCGGTTCTTTGCTGCGATGTCGCGAACGGCTGTTGTCTTGATCTTTTCGCGGGCTGCGATTTCGATTCCTCCGCGGGCTACGATCTCGACCTCTTCTCGGGCTGCGACTACGGTCTCGACCCCTTGTGATAAGGGGTGGCCCAATCTTCTCAGTGAACTCACAGATAATTTCAATATGATAACTAGTGCGCCACTAAGAACTCTCCCGGCTGATCCCTGATGCAAATGCAAAAGATAGCAACCCCAAGGATATTCTCAACTCCACACTCTTGCACAAGTAATCCACCGACAACAAGTGGTCCTGTACCTTCTTATTCCCAGTGGAACAGCAGGTAACACGTAAAGTTAGAAGATGAACTTCCAGATGAAGGCTTACAAGCTGTTTCAATCTAGAGGTCTAGGGTTTATGTTTTAACGTAGTCTAACCTATCTAATTTCGCCCAAGGGGTATATATGAGGGGTATGGTGCAGCCACAAAGGGTATTGCGCAAGCAACCACCCCCCCCCCAATCCGAATAGGACCCACTTTGGACTCTGTCTGGACTTTGGAATCGACCCAACTGATACAAACCGACCCACCATTAAGGGGTGCGGCCTAAGATGGTATACAAACCATGACTATTAATGATAGGACTTCTACATGGCGCAATTAAACTCTTGGAGGTGCCCTCCCCTTGTTATGCATCAAATAACAATTGTTATTCTTTGTTTCATCCTTGTAGCACTTGTTTAACAGTTTCTCTTCATGTCCATCTTCATCCATGCTCAGCTCCTCTTCATGATCATCTCCCACTCATGCTTGTGTTATCAACAAACCTGAGAATATGATAGTGCATGGATTTAGGTAGTATAAAGCTCTCATGAAGACAAACCATATTTATTACTAGGAAAGAATTCACCTTATAATGAACAATAGTGAGGCTTAATATTTCCTTCCAACTCAAGCATGAATAAATCTCATGAACCTCTATGATATCCCTATCATCCTCCCTTTCTTCAAACAAATTCTTATGACTCTCCTCCCTTTCTTCAAGAGAAGACGTCCTCGGCTTCTGGTAAGCTGAAAGTGGAAGAAACGGAAAGAACAACGTGTATGCACAATACAAATATCTATAATGGGGTGCATTGGTTGTTAACAGCTCATAAATTTTTTCACATGACATGTGACCATCAAATTGGCATGAAAACAACACATAAATGTCATAGCATCTCATAAAATAGCAATCATAATTGCAAATATAAGTGAAACTCATAAAATCATGATCAAAAGGAGAAACACCTATGTATAAATCTTATGGTTTAGTATCAAACTAAGTGTTTTCACAGAAGATCTATGATGAAAATTGGTGGTATTAAAGTCAAAACAATCCAAACAAATTAACTCATTAGATAGTGGATACCATGCTTCAACTGCGCTACTCTGATATATATAACAAAGTAATAGCCGAATAGTAGTACACCTAATTTTCTTCTCATGTTTAGTATAATCATCATGTAAATTGCAACTCATTTTGCAAAATATAAGTGAAGTATAAATCAATAGCATATGTACTTATCACGTTTTGTTGCAAATCAAACATATGTGGAGAATCATGCTTAGATTTAGCAAATTTTACACAATCCAAACGAGGTAACACAATGTTCAGTTCAGCAATTTTATCACAAGTAATACATATGTGATCCACCATAAAAATTTCATTCATGTTATAGTCACCAACCAAATTAAAAATAAAGCAAGTAGCATAGGTGCTAGAATTGATATATAAAATTTCAGCAATCCTATTCATAGCACATTGCACATTAATTGGTTCATGTAACATGATGAAATATACAATATTAATAGGTGGTATTTTAGCAAGCACTTCTTTATGTGTAATCAAGACCACATGATCAAAATTCAAAATATTCAAAATATCACATGATGGTGGACTATATGTGACTATCAACTCAGAAGAATTAACTAGCACATTAGTAGACTCACAAAAAGTTGTACTTGTAAGTGGTAGCTCGAAATCAGTACCAATGTCAATGACATCCTCCTCAGAAATAATAGGCACTGATTCATGTATCTCAAGTGGTGATGCAGGTTCTACTTGTTGTGGCTCCCTTTCTTCAAGAGTAACCTGCATATCACAAGAAACAAAACTAGTCACAATGGCATGCTCCTCCAATGGATGTGATGATGGTGATGGTGGTGCAGGTTGTACTATAGGCTCCCTTTCTTCAAAAGCAACCTGCACATCACAAGACACAACACTAGGAGTAGACATAGTTACATTAGTAGAAACAACCTCATAGGTCTTCTCAACCTCTACAAATCTCATAACCAATGGTTGATGTCTAATTCTTTTAAATGTTGTAGGACTTTCATGTATTATCCAATCTCTCTTATTATTCTAAAAGAATTGTAAATCAGGATAATGGCTATCAAAATTAACCTTATAGCTATTGCACCACATTGCACTCAACAAAAGGTGACAACAAGTAAATGTTCTAGGAAGCACATTACACCTAATTCGTACTGTATGATAATGATTAGTTAATGGAATCCAGGTAGCATGAGAAATGTGAAGTGTAGCATCATTAGTTTTCAACATAAATGAACTGCGAGGTGCATAAGATGTCAACTGTAATGCTTCAATAACCTCAATACTAACAAAATTAGACCATGTACCCTTATCAAGAGTAATCGCAACAGTACTACCATTGATGTCTCCGGTGAAGTGGAACAAATTTGTTGCAGGTATTCCACTATACTCCTCCTCCCAGAAAGTATCACTGCACATAGAATAACTACAAAACTCCATTGATTAACTTGTTAGTAACAAAATAACAATGGGATGTGGTGTTGTCTCACAACTCACTCAAAAATCTAGCAAGACAATGGATTATCTTACCGTTCCAAAGTGAATATAAATACTTACCAACAAGTAGTGGCAACTAATATGCTTTGATGTGAAGAAGAGAATACCCAGGTTGTTAACAATCACATGACAAACAAGGTATATGGTGGGGCTTGGTATGGATACCTAACAACACCAAAATAACAATCCTATTTGCTGTCCAATGTGATATAAAAAGCACAGGAAACACACACATGGAGAAAAATGTGGCAAGCAACTATATGGATGGAAGTGTTGCAATGCACTCGAAAGACACTAGCTACAGCTCTTATAAATAGGCAGAAGATTGCTCAAAGAACTAGTGCAAAACAGCATGTAAACATCTCCAAAACATGTGGCAATGATCAACAATTTTAGGCCTCTTCCTCTCTTTTATTTTTTTCTGTTTTTTATCTCTTATTTTTCCACTCTTTTGGGCCAAATTATGCCTTCTGTACGGACATATTCTTTTTTCTTTTTTCTATTTTGACCACAATATGTCGCACCGCGGAGAAATTTTTCCTGAAAAACTGCACGATGAAACAGATGATTGAGCAGCCTGTGAGCACAAAAACGAGCTAGTCTTATATGGGTATGCTCCTAATCTGATGTATAGATAGGCCGTGTCTATGATTCTCAAAGATACAGAGTGGAAACAACCGAAATTGGCAAGAAAAACGGACAAAAATGGAGCAAAACTCACGGCAGGAAAACGGGCTGTTTTGTGCCGCGGCGGCAGAGAATCTGCTTGTTCTCGTACCGCGGCAGCGCGCTGTGACCCGTGTGGTAAGGAAAATTGGTGCGCGGTGAGGGAAATTGCGGTAGCGGTAAGGGGCGGATCGGCGCGCGCGGTGGAGTGTGGATGGTAAGGGCGGCTGCGTTTTGACGAATTTTGGTACCGCAACAGCGCGCAGGGATCGTGGATGGTAAGCGTGCGATGGGCGCGCGGGGGGGTTTGGTAATGTGATATGGGACGAAAACCGACTGTGGCAGGGATTCGGTACGGCAGCGTTTTGGCGAAAGTTCCTGCCACGGCAGGAAAACGAACCCAACTCGAACTAGAGCACAACCACCACTCGGATTGGAAAAATCAAGGAGATTTCGGTGGACTCAAAAGGAAGAACACGACGAACACAAGAACCCTAACCCTAATCTCGAAATCTAAAAGACACAAAAGGAGAAAAAGAAACACAAAATCAACACGAACAACAACTAGGGATTGCAAATTGATGATGATCTAAGGCGATGGCACGAACTACAACTATTTTTGTGGGGCAATTGTCTGTATAGGAAGAAAAACACTCGAATCTAAAGGGAAAATATGATAGCTCACCGAGCCAACCTGTAAATCTGATACCAAGATGATAAGGGGTGGCCCAATCTTCTCAGTGAACTCACAGATAACTTCAATATGATAACTAGTGCGCCACTAAGAACTCTCCCGGCTGATCCCTGATGCCAATGCAAAAGATAGCAACCCCAAGGATATTCTCAACTCCACACTCTTGCACAAGTAATCCACCGACTAGAAGTGGTCCTGTACCTTCTTATTCCCAGTGGAACAGCAGGTAACACGTAAAGTTTGCAGATGAACTTCCAGATGAAGGCTTACAAGCTGTTTCAATCTAGAGGTCTAGGGTTTATGTTTTAACGTAGTCTAACCTATCTAATTTCGCCCAAGGGGTATATATGAGGGGTATGGTGCGGCCACAAAGGGTATTGCGCAAGCAACCACCCCCCCAATCCGAATAGGACCCACTTTGGACTCTGTCTGGACTTTGGAATCGACCCAACTGATACAAACCGACCCACCATTAAGGGGTGCGGCCTAAGATGGTATACAAACCATGCCTATTAATAATAGGACTTCTACATGGCGCAATTAAACTCTTGGAGGTGCCCTCCCCTTGTTATGCATCAAATAACAATTGTTATTCTTTGTTTCATCCTTGTAGCACTTGTTTAACAGTTTCTCTTCATGTCCATCTTCATCCATGCTCAGCTCCTCTTCATGATCATCTCCCACTCATGCTTGTGTTATCAACAAACCTGAGAATATGATAGTGCATGGATTTAGGTAGTATAAAGCTCTCATGAAGACAAACCATATTTATTACTAGGAAAGAATTCACCTTATAATGAACAATAGTGAGGCTTAATATTTCCTTCCAACTCAAGCATGAATAAATCTCATGAACCTCTATGATATCCCTATCATCCTCCCTTTCTTCAAACAAATTCCTATGACTCTCCTCCCTTTCTTCAAGAGAAGACGTCCTCGGCTTCTGGTAAGCTGAAAGTGGAAGAAACAGAAAGAACAACGTGTATGCACAATACAAATATCTATAATGGGGTGCATTGGTTGTTAACAGCTCATAAAATTTTTCACATGACATGTGACCATGAAATTGGCATGAAAACAACACATAAATTTCATAGCATCTCATAAAATAGCAATCATAATTGCAAATATAAGTGAAACTCATAAAATCATGATCAAAAGGAGAAACACCTATGTATAAATCTTATGGTTTAGTATCAAACTAAGTGTTTTCACAGAAGATCTATGATGAAAATTGGTGGTATTAAAGTCAAAACAATCCAAACAAATTAACTCATTAGATAGTGGATACCATGCTTCAACTGCGCTACTCTGATATATATAACAAAGTAATAGCCGAATAGTAGTACACCTAATTTTCTTCTCATGTTTAGTATAATCATCATGTAAATTGCAACTCATTTTGCAAATATAAGTGAAGTATAAATCAATAGCATATGTACTTATCACGTTTTGTTGCAAATCAAACATATGTGGAGAATCATGCTTAGATTTAGCAAATTTTACACAATCCAAACAAGGTAACACAATGTTCAGTTCAGCAATTTTATCACAAGTAATACATATGTGATCCACCATAAAAATTTCATTCATGTTATAGTCACCAACCAAATTAAAAATAAAGCAAGTAGCATAGGTGCTAGAATTGATATATAAAATTTCAGCAATCCTATTCATAGCACATTGCACATTAATTGGTTCATGTAACATGATGAAATATACAATATTAATAGGTGGTATTTTAGCAAGCACTTCTTTATGTGTAATCAAGACCACATGATCAAAATTCAAAATATTCAAAATATCACATGATGGTGGACTATATGTGACTATCAACTCAGAAGAATTAACTAGCACATTAGTAGACTCACAAAAAGTTGTACTTGTAAGTGGTAGCTCGAAATCAGTACCAATGTCAATGAAATCCTCCTCAGAAATAATAGGCACTGATTCATGTATCTCAAGTGGTGATGCAGGTTCTACTTGTTGTGGCTCCCTTTCTTCAAGAGTAACCTGCATATCACAAGAAACAAAACTAGTCACAATGGCATGCTCCTCCAATGGATGTGATGATGGTGATGGTGGTGCAGGTTGTACTATAGGCTCCCTTTCTTCAAAAGCAACCTGCACATCACAAGACACAACACTAGGAGTAGACATAGTTACATTAGTAGAAACAACCTCATAGGTCTTCTCAACCTCTACAAATCTCATAACCAATGGTTGATGTCTAATTCTTTTAAATGTTGTAGGACTTTCATGTATTATCCAATCTCTCTTATTATTCCAAAAGAATTGTAAATCAGGATAATGGCTATCAAAATTAACCTTATAGCTATTGCACCACATTGCACTCAACAAAAGGTGACAACAAGTAAATGTTCTAGGAAGCACATTACACCTAATTCGTACTGTATGATAATGATTAGTTAATGGAATCCAGGTAGCATGAGAAATGTGAAGTGTAGCATCATTAGTTTTCAACATAAATGAACTGCGAGTTGCATAAGATGTCAACTGTAATGCTTCAATAACCTCAATACTAACAAAATTAGACCATGTACCCTTATCAAGAGTAATCGCAACAGTACTACCATTGATGTCTCCGGTGAAGTGGAACAAATTTGTTGCAGGTATTCCACTATACTCCTCCTCCCAGAAAGTATCACTGCACATAGAATAACTACAAAACTCCATTGATTAACTTGTTAGTAACAAAATAACAATGGGATGTGGTGTTCTCTCACAACTCACTCAAAAATCTAGCAAGACAATGGATTATCTTACCGTTCCAAAGTGAATATAAATACTTACCAACAAGTAGTGGCAACTAATATGCTTTGATGTGAAGAAGAGAATACTCATGTTGTTAACAATCACATGACAAACAAGGTATATGGTGGGGCTTGGTATGGATACCTAACAACACCAAAATAACAATCCTATTTGCTGTCCAATGTGATATAAAAAGCACAGGAAACACACACATGGAGAAAAATGTTGCAAGCAACTATATGGATGGAAGTGTTGCAATGCACTCGAAAGACACTAGCTACAGCTCTTATAAACAGGCACAAGATTGCTCAAAGAACTAGTGCAAAACAGCATGTAAACATCTCCAAAACATGTGGCAATGATCAACAATTTTAGGCCTCTTCCTCTCTTTTATTTTTTCTGTTTTTTATCTCTTATTTTTCCACTCTTTTGGGCCAAATTATGCCTTCTGTACGGACATATTCTTTTTTCTTTTTTCTATTTTGACCACAATATGTCGCACCGCGGAGAATTTTTTTCCTGAAAAACTGCACGATGAAACAGATGATTGAGCAGCCTGTGAGCACAAAAACAAGCTAGTCTTATATGGGTATGCTCCTAATCTGATGTATAGATAGGCCGTGTCTATGATTCTCAAAGATACAGAGTGGAAACAACCGAAATTGGCAAGAAAAACGGACAAAAATGGAGCAAAACTCACGGCAGGAAAACGGGCTGTTTTGTGCCGCGGCGGCAGAGAATCTGCTTGTTCTCGTACCGCGGCAGCGCGCTGTGACCCGTGTGGTAAGGAAAATTGGTGCGCGGTGAGGGAAATTGCGGTAGCGGTAAGGGGCGGATCGGCGCGCGCGGTGGAGTGTGGATGGTAAGCGCGGCTGCGTTTTGACGAATTTTGGTACCGCAACAGCGCACAGGGATCGTGGATGGTAAGCGTGCGATGGGCGCGCGGGGGGGTTTGGTAATGTGATATGGGACAAAAACCGACTGTGGCAAGGATTCAGTACGGCAGCGTTTTGGCGAAAGTTCCTGCCACGGCAGGAAAACGAACCCAACTCGAACTAGAGCACAACCACCACTCGGATTGGAAAAATCAAGGAGATTTCGGTGGAATCAAAAGGAAGAACACGACGAACACAAGAACCCTAACCCTAATCTCAAAATCTAAAAGACACAAAAGGAGAAAAAGAAACACAAAATCAACACGAACAACAACTAGGGATTGCAAATTGATGATGATCTAAGGCGATGGCACAAACTACAACTATTTTTGTGGGGCAATTTTCTGTATAGGAAGAAAAACACTCGAATCTAAAGGGAAAATATGATAGCTCACCGAGCCAACCTGTAAATCTGATACCAAGGTGATAAGGGGTGGCCCAATTTTCTCAGTGAACTCACAGATAACTTCAATATGATAACTACTGCGCCACTAAGAACTCTCCCGGCTGATCCCTGATGCCAATGCAAAAGATAGCAACCCCAAGGATATTCTCAACTCCACACTCTTGCACAAGTAATCCACCGACTAGAAGTGGTCATGTACCTTCTTATTCCCAGTGGAACAGCAGGTAACACGTAAAGTTTGCTGATGAACTTCCAGATGAAGGCTTACAAGCTGTTTCAATCTAGAGGTCTAGGGTTTATGTTTTAACGTAGTCTAACCTATCTAATTTCGCCCAAGGGGTATATATGAGGGGTATGGTGCGGCCACAAAGGGTATTGCGCAAGCAACCACCCCCCAATCCGAATAGGACCCACTTTGGACTCTGTCTGGACTTTGGACTCGACCCAACTGATACAAACCGACCCACCATTAAGGGGTGCGGCCTAAGATGGTATACAAACCATGCCTATTAATAATAGGACTTCTACATGGCGCATTTAAACTCTTGGAGGCGCCCTCCCCTTGTTATGCATCAAATAACAATTATTATTCTTTGTTTCATCCTTGTAGCACTTGTTTAACAGTTCCTCTTCATGTCCATCTTCATCCATGCTAAGCTCCTCTTCATGATCATCTCCCTCTCATGCTTGTGTTATCAACAAACCTGAGAATATGATAGTGCATGGATTTAGGTAGTATAAAGCTCTCATGAAGACAAACCATATTTATTACTAGGAAAGAATTCACCTTATAATGAACAATAGTGAGGCTTAATATTTCCTTCCAACTCAAGCATGAATAAATATCATGAACCTCTATGATATCCCTATCACCTTGGGCTGCTATCGCTGCCACTCGGGCTATCTCCTCGTCGTCGAGCTTCTTTTCCCCGTGCTCGGCGGGGCGAATTTTCCTTGTCGGGTGATGTGCCCCTACGTCCACGGGGCGCTTCTTTGTCCTTCTGTTCGGCTGCTTTCCTGCGATCATAGGAGGCAAGTTTTGCGGCTGCCATGCCTAGTTCTTTTTGCACTTGCTTGTATTGTTCCGTGCAGGGATCGTTTTCCCATGGTTGATTTATCTGCATGTAGGTAGCTGCGGCTAGAACCGCCGGCTGCGGGAGTTTGCGGATGGATGTTTCCATCTTCGTCCACATGCATAAGTGATTTGCTGATTCCGCTTAAGGACTCGCCGTCCATGGTCGCGGTTCTCGAGGCGCGTCCCTTCTTCTGGGGGCGGTTCCCGACGGAAGGTGTTAGGGATAGCTCCACTCGGCGTTGGCTTGATTCGTCTGCCAATCTTTTTTGCACGGCCAGATCTTCTCGAGCTTCTTTAATAGAAGTGGCCGCTCTCACTAGATGGTAGTGGTAGGCGACCATGTCTTCGTGTGGGACCCCGTCCACAGGTGGTTTGCTTGTGCGGATGGCCTCCTTTGCTCGAAGCCAGGCGTCTCGCGAATCATTGATCTCGACGCGTTCGTTCGCGCTTTGTTCAGTTTCCGCGAGAGGTTGTTCCGATCCTGCCATGCAGACCTGAGCCAGGCATGGCTTGTGAGTCCTAGGCGCAACTCGGAAGGCCTTCCTGACCCGAGAGGGTTCCTCTGTAGAGAGGGTATGGAAATTTCTGGTGTTGAGGCGGATGGACTCGCCACTTTTTGCCAAGTAGGGTCATGAATCGACAACTCCTGGGATGGAAATTGACTCAGATCCCGATCCCTCAGGGAAGTGAAGGATCCCTTCTTTGTTGGTGTAGAACTTAAAGCTTCCGAACGTAAAGGTGACGCTCTTCTCCAGGTCGCTGAATACCGGGCGTGATTCCGGCGAGTGACGGGTGACTACGACAGATCCGATCCGAATCGGGTTGGTCGGAGTCGAAGTCGAAGGTTTCCAACGTGAGTTGGTCGTCGATGAAGCCGAAGATGCCAGAGATCCAGTGCCCGCCGTTCCCACAGAGGGCGCCAATTGTCGAGTCTGCATCTCAACAAGTCCCTCGGGTGAACCCATAGGGTTTCGATTAGGAGAACGTGTAGGCGCTGGTGACAATCGTCGGCTAGACAGGGGACACGATTTACCCAGGTTCGGGGCCCTCGTAGAGGTAAAACCCTTACTCCTGCCTCTATCGATCTGTATTCACGAATAGATCGGTTACAATGGGGGATTTCTCAAGTCGAGAGTACGATCTCGAGCTCAAGGCTTGGTGGTGCGGTATTGCTTGGTCCTTCCCCGGTGGTTCTCCTGGCCTTATATAGCTGGCCAGGTCTCAAACCATTCCCCTGTAGGACTTGAACTCTAACCCTATGTCGGTTACAAGTTTCCTATCTTAACCCGCAAGGCGTTGCGGGTGGGCTTCAATTGGGCGTTCTAGAACTGTACACGACGCCTCCTTTAGAGCCTGGGCCGTGGGCCTGAGACCGGGTAGGCATACCCGACAGGCCTAGGATCCATCCCTTCATCACACTCCGTCCTTTTGGCGGTCGTGCTGAAGTCCTCGCGAAGATGCTTTCTGAGATGCTTGCTCGTGCTAGTCGCAAGGGGCAGCCTTCCGCGAGTGGAACCACTTCTGCAGCCCCCTAGGATAGTTTTTTATTTACTTTTGCTTGTTGATGTAATGAACCTTGGGATGTATTCCCGTATTTTATGTTGCGTAATCGAAGTATTTTCTGAAATCCTCAGTATCTAATTGTTGCGCCTTACTTTTGTATGCTCCCGATGGGAGTAGCCCCCGAGCACCCGAGGAATGGGTGGTATATTCTCGAGTGGGGCCTTGTGATATTTCTGAACTGTCCTCTTTTCTTTCCAGGTAGTGGATCCCAGCGTAGAGCCTTCGAGTGGGTCTGCTTCACAGGTTAATGCCCTTGTTGCTGCTGCCAGCACAGTTGCATCACTCCGTGATCGCGTTGCGGATGGTGAGCGCAAGTTGAAGGCTCTGCGAGGCTTGGCCGATGTTGCCACGTCGAAGCAGAAACTTGCTACGGTGCGTGAGCAGTTTGTGATGGAAGAACTGGCGGCTGTTTCCAAGGGCATGCTCTGTAAGTTTGCGAGCCCCCAAGTACTTTGGCGTTGGTTCATCTTTTTGTTTTGACGCCTTTGTTGTCCTTGCAGTTGTTGAACCTGATGGAGTCTATGAAACCCATGGGGTAGATAATCATATTATTCCGGAGTCAGGTAGCCCCAAACCTCATGCGAATGAGTTATGGTCTGACCGCAATCGAGGATTCATCCTAGCTACCCTGAAGTATCGGGCGAGCCAAGCGTAGATAATCGTTGATTCTTGTCGTGAGGCCCTGTCTTCTGTTCATCGGACATTTTACCCTTTGGGTGTTGTCCCAGATAGCTTGAGTAGCTTTCTTAGGATGTTCCGTCGAGTGGGGAAAGTTCGAGAGTGCGTACGCCAACAAATTGTGAGTGGAGCCCAAGTGGCACTTGCCTTCGTTTGGCTGTGGCACCCTGAGGTCAACTTCCTTTCTGTGGCGCGGCTTCCTGACTCGAGAGGTGCACCAGTGGACTTTTCTCCTCATTATGCTGCTGTGCGTCCTGCAGCGGAGCAGATTGTTCGACTGACGTCCGAGGAGGTGAATCAAATGCTTGCATATGAGCCACTCGCCGTTAAGTGTAATTCTAAGATGTAAATATCTTGTTGTAAGGTGTTTTGAAGGCGTAAGCCTTGTGACCTTGTATATGTCGTTCAATGTTTTGAAGGTGTTTGTAAGGTGTGGACCTTGTTGTACCTTGTATTGTTTTTATCGAGTAATGTTAGTCGAAGGTATGTGATGATGCTAGTTAGGCGTAGCCCCTGTGTGTTTGGGGTGTGTACCTGTCGTTTTAGCATGTTCAAAGAAAACAAGAAGTCGCGATTGCTATGGTTGAGAAACCATGTATTTATTGATATGCCTTAGAAGCCATGTGTTTGGTCGAGCTACATCGTGGCTGGTACAGCCTTATTTCTTGCGAGTAGAATAATCCTAGGGGTAGAACTTGCGGAGATGCGCAACTTTCCACGGGTTGGAGTAGATACCACCGGTCTTCGGGTTCTTCAATCGATAGGTGCCTCCTAGGATAACTTCATGTATTATGAAGGGTCCTTCCCATGGTGGGTCGAGCTTGTGTCCTTCCTTTTGTTTGAGCCGCAGCACCAGGTCTCCTACCACGAAAGATCTGTGGCGTATACGGCGACTATGATAGTTGCGCAGCGATTGCTGGTATACTACAGATCTCGCGAATGCAATGTCCCGGACTTCATCCAGTGCGTCCACGTCTTCTGCGAGTGCCTTGTTTGAGGTTTCTTAGCTATATGCGACGACTCGTGGGGCACTGAATTTGACATCTTCGGGTAGGACAACTTCAGCTCCGTATACCATGAAAAATGGCGTGTAGTTTGTTGACCGGTTTGGTGTAGTGCGTAGGCTCCACAGTACTGATGGTAGTTCTTCGGCCCAGTGCCCTGCCGCTGGGTTTCGATCAAGTAGCCGCTTCTTTAGGCCAGCCGAAACTAATCCTTTGGATCGTTCGACTTGGCCGTTAGTTTGCGGGTGAGCTACCGAGGCGAAGCTGAGGGTGATTCCCTTTTCCACGCAGAATTCATGTGTTTCCATTGCTGTAAAGTTGTTTCCATTGTCGGTGATGATGTTGTGTGGTACGCCGAATCTGCACAAGATGGAGTCGAGGAATCGCACGGTGCACTGTGCGTGCGCGGAGGTGACTGGCATGGCCTCTATCCATTTTGTAAATTTTTCGACTGCCACGAGAAAGTGTGTGTATCCTCCAGGTGTTGACTTGCGCAGCGGTCCCACCATGTCTAGCCCCCATTGGGCAAAGGGCCAGGCGATGGGAATCATGTGTAATTCTGTTGCAGAGGCATGCGGCCTGGGCGCAAACCTTTGGCAGGCGTTACATCTGTCGACTAGATCTTTGCCATCTCATGCTGCTGTGAGCCAGTAGAATCCTGCCCTGAAGGCCTTGCCTACGATGGCTCTCCAACAGGCGTGGTGGCCGCAGTCTCCTTGGTGTATATCCCGAGGCAATTCTTTGCCGTCTTCGCGTGCTATGCATCTCTGCAATACTTGTAACACCCCTGTTTTTAAGCCCTTGTTTAATATTAAATTAGCAAGCCTCTTAAGACTTTTGTAAGACAATTAAGTGGACAACATGGTTGTGTAGTCATGTGTATCTATGCAATCTAAGTGGTGTGTTTCTTTTCACTCATTTGAGGATTTTCCCTAATGATTGATTATTTTCTGCCTGTGGTTTTTCAACTGGAAACCCTAAGATTTTTCTTCTCAAAGCTTGGGGAATGTTTGATTCACTCATGATAGCATTATTTAGTCATGCCTTGACCAAGAAAACACTTTGGTGGGGATTTAAATAGCTTTGGGAATTTATTTCCTATTTAAACTTTTAGCAGAAAAACAACATGACTAGCTGTTTTCCACACTTGTTTTCAAGAATCAAACATATTTGATTTGTTGTTTTCTTGTGGTATTATGGTTGAACATGTTATGTAGTACAACTATATGCCACTGGTTTAAATTTATCACTTGGAAAACAATCTAATCCATGATTGTTTTCCTAGTATAAAAATATTGAAAAACCAATTCTATTTGGAAAACAGAAACATAGCCTTTTGGGCAGATGTGTTCAGAAGGTTAACCAACTCTTTTTCTTGTGAACTTGTTGTTTTCTCAAACTATAAAGTACATATAACAATTGGCAACTTGAATTTCCAAAATCCAAGTTCAATTGCCCAATCAAACAGAAGCAAACTTTTGCTTCAAACCCCTGTTTTTTTCAACACTTAGTGAAATTTTCACTAAGCCTTTTTCTGAATTTTCTGAAAACTGTTTTTGAACAGAACTTTGGAGATGTTTTTCTTGAGCTACACTTGATCTTTTTGTGTGGTATTTTGGTTCTAATTACTCACCTAGGATCCCTCTGTATTTTCCTTGTGATCACATGCCCGAGAGGTGCCTTAGACAAGAAGGAAGGAGGAGGGAAAGTAGGCTCGGGTAGGAGGGGGGTGGGCAGATGGCATGGCCTAAAAACTCCCATGTCTCTCCACCCTAGCTCCACTGTGGTGACTAGTGATGTTAGGCACCGCCCCTGGCCCGAGAGGGAACGAGAATAACGGCCCCCCTTCCTCTGAGTGCCAGCACGCACACACACTTGTGCACCCGAAGAGCACGCCCGCGACCCCGTGTCTACAAAGCCCGAACGGCATAGCCGTTTCGCCACAGTCCTCCGCCACCACCCACTACGCCACCCACGAAAATTCAGGCCGTGCCTCGCCGTGTGCGAGCCGCACGGGCATTTTTTCGCCGCCGGCCACCGGGAGATCCCCCGAGTCGAAACGAACCAACCCGTGCGTGTGAGCTCGCGATTCTTGCACGAACAAGCTTCCCGTACCCTTGGCCACCTCCCTGACACCCTCCGCGATCCTTTCGCTTGCAGGAGAACCCGAGCCGTGTCCGCCGTGTCCGCCGTGCCGCCGCGGAAAGGACCTCGCCGCCGGGGAAACGAACGCCGCCACCACCGCGCCTCCAGCCTCCCACGACCCCACCGCCTCCACGCGTCGCTCCACGGACCCCCTAGGTGAGCACTCTGCCCGTCCCATGCGTGCCCGTGAGGTGTTCGACGCGGGTCCTGTCGCGCTAGGCCAGAGGAGGAAGAAAACACCAGAGCCGTCGATCGGGCGATCGACGGTTACGCTTAAACGGGATTTTTCCCGCGTCCCCCGCCCCGCGCGCGCGCCTGGGCTGGCCTAGGTCCTAGCTGGGCCACGCGCAGCGAATCGGGCCCATCTGGGCTAGCCCCTGTTAATTTAAATCAAATTTTTTTTGCAGATTCATACCTGTTAGCTTTTGGCCTAGGAAAAATAGCAAACGATTTTATTTGGCTTTGCTAATTTTTGTACATATAGCCATACAAAATCACAACCACCTCCTTTTGGCAGAATAATGTTTTGACTTTTATTTATGTTTCTATAGCCATTTTGCCAGACAGTACCATTAAAATGGAAATGAATAAAACTTCAAAAATACAAAACATTTTTGAGCAAACTCAACTGTTTTGGAAAGCCCTTATCAATACCTACCATTAGAATTTTAGTTTGCATCCAGGAGAGTTACCATTTGGAAATGCCATCCATTTTGGTAAAACATCAGTGAGCTATTCCAAGAATTTTAGGGGGAGTTTGAGACATTATTTTTGAGTGGGACCAATTGGAGAGGCTTTGTATTGTTAAGTACTATCACATCCTAGAAGGATTTAATTTTTGGAGCCATAAAAAAAATTAGGGAGACAGAACAAGTTTTAGCACTTTCTGCCTAATTTTTAATTCCTAGATCTTGTTTTGTATGTTCTTATTGTGTTATGCATTTATTGTTTTCTTGTTTGTAATGTTGTTTTCTAGTGTGTTTATGGTATTTCCAAGATGTATGAACATGTTAGGATGAATGGTTTGAGTGGTAGGATTTTTAGAATTATGTTCCATGCATAGATCTTGCTCATAGCTTATTTTTTTTACCTAGATTTTTGAGTAGATTTCTAGGTATGTATTAGGCCTATTTGCTAGATTAATTCTCATGGAACCAGTACCATTTTGGTACTGTTATTTTGGTTACAGCACCTCTGGTTACTTGGTGCTTGTGTTTGAAGTAGATTTAAGTAGCATTGCTTAAGGCCTAATTTTCCTACTAGATTATTCATGCATTCCTTTTGTTTTGTTTTCCACTAAGGAAAAATATGTTTATTTGTGGTTGAAAACAGAGGATGAAATGTCCTTGTGGCATTGTTATCCTTGTGTTTTCACCTCTGTTAATTTTCCCTCAAGTATTGGGAATTGCTTGAGTATCACTTGGGTGCCTAGATTTAATCCCCTCACATGTGTAGCAATTTTAGTCTAGTTTTTCCTTGGAGAATAGCTAGACTTATTATTTTGTTTTGAAGGATCCAGTAGCAATTTGGTGCTGATTATAGGAGTATTTTACCTCTGTTAGTTTGCACACTTGTGCCAAAAATTAACAAGTGAAGTATAAACTAGTCTAGTATTTTTTTCCAAGTTTCCACTAGTATGAGTAGGAGTTTGTGGGACTAGTTTGTTTGTTTTGAGTATTTTTAGAAATGTGACCATAGGCTTAATAACCTCTTTATGATCATTATGCTAGTGGAACACCCACTGGTATTTTTGTTTCATGGTGGAAAAGGAGCTTGACTTATTGTCATAAGCCTTTTTCACCACTTGCATATTTTAGCTTATATTTTGTGTTTGCCATAGAGAATATTGGGGGAGTTTTTAGGCATCAAATTGTGTTTTATGTGACACCCTACTGTCTATTAAACATGTGATTTACCCCACTGGTCCATGATGCTCTTGACTTAAAATCATTAAGTTTCACCACACATAAACACTAGGAAAAAGCAGATTTTTTCCACTGTGGTTTTCTTGTCAATTTTCTTAAGGGATAATTGAATGTCTTGAGTGTTACATTTTAATTGCTTGCTGTATGTATCACTTGTAGCATTGTTTGTCTTGGTTGGCTCTGAAAGTGTGCCTTTATTTCTTTTTACGACGTTAGAAAACGAGGAGGAAGGATTTGCTGAAGAAGGGTATTGCAACTCCTGTTACTTTCAGGACCAGGACCATCACTTGTACCAAGGCAAGCCATCCTAATGCTTGCTGTATAAATACTTATCATTATCTATCATGCATGCTTTTTCACTTCTGAAGTTTTCACAAAACTATACTCTCAAAACTATTTTTGTTGTGAATACTACTACTATTAATATTATTAGAAGAAGGAATCATAATAATAGTCAACTTGGTATTTGCCAAGCCCTTAGCCACTAAATGGTATATAATATACCATCCAACAAATTAAAACTTGGGTTCTTAAATGAACCAAATAAAATGTATTTTTGTAAACAAATGCCTTATGAAGGAAAAACCCCGGAGGAAGGGTGAGACCCTGCCTACCGGAAGAATGCCATGAAGGGAAATTTTTGAGAAAGGTTTACAAAAGACACATAACCTAGTCTTCGCTGGACAACCATTATCGTACTGCCACTTTACCCCAATATGGGTAGGGGCTTGATTAAAAACTTGTTATGGTTAGTATGTGAGCTATCTCAAAGTGCTATAGAGGATTGGATCCTCCGAACCGAAGTGTCGCTAGGAGTGAGCAGACGGGACATCTAAAGTGTGGGATTAATTTTCCCTCCGGATGCAGCAGTTGGGTCTCCTGTCTGGGAGGTGTGTGACACGGCTTGCCGGGGAGGGGTAACCCCAATTGAAGAGATAGTCATGTTCTAGCTTGTACATAGTGGATAGTCAAGATCAGTTATCTGATGTTCCCATAGCCTGGGAATAGTCCATGGTTGTTTCATGGCGGATTCTGGATCTAGTGGAAGTGTGTACACCTCTGCAGAGTAAAACTATTTCGAGATAGCCGCGTCCTCGTATATGGACGGTTGAATGGCCATGTAGCTAGTATTGTGTCAATTTTTCAAAAAGAGGTTTTTGAAAGACGGCTTTGTACCTGCGAGGTACTATGAAGTAATGATTTGGTATCTGCGAGATACTGATGAGAAGGAAACTATTACTAGAAGTTTCTGAAAAGAAAATTTTCTTTTCTAAAAGACTTATAAAACCTCCGAGATATGTGATATCTACGAGAGAAAAACTACATTATTTTACCTGATTTATCCATAAAGGACTAAACTTGAAGAATCAACCATGATAAATCTTTTATCTGTCATGGGTAGCTGAACCATATGTATGGCCTACCCACTCCACCAAATAAGCATGTATGCATTATTGTAAGCTCATAAAGGATGTCTATTTGAGTACATTCAAATGTACTCATTTGGTTTCACCCCTGGTATCTACTTATCAGACTATGAGGAGCCACCCCAGGAGGAGTTCTATGAGGAGGAGTTCTACGCTGATGGCCCTGCGAGTTAGGATCGTCTCCCAGTCAGCAGCCTGTAGGATGAGGCGTGACTCGGGTTCTACTACGCTATGCTTATCGTCTTCCGCTGTGTTTATTTTGAATGTCTGTCCTGTGTGACAGTTATCAAGAACTTGGTCATGTGACCATTTATGTAAGACTCTAATATTCGTGTAATGGATGATGTATTCTGTATGCCAACTACGTATGTTGTTCACAACTGGTTATTCTGGGATTGTGAATGAATGCATATGAGGGGTTCTGAACCTTCCGGTTTGGGGCCTCTACAAAGTTGGTATCAGAGCCATCCTGACTCTAGGAGACCTTAGTTAGCATGGACGTTAGTGTATACTCCAGAAATATAAGTTATAAATACAAAAAAGATTGGATATATGACTATGTATAAAAATATTCCCTATATCCCACCACCTCTCTGTGTCAAACTCTACTTGCATTAAGATTGTTCTTTGCATAAACTTAAAACTTTGCACACTGTGATCTCACTTAAACTATACTTAAAATTTTGTGTAGATGGACGTGGTCATCACCGAGGCTTTCCAGTTGGGACGTCCACGTGGCGAGACTTTCCTTTTCGAGGAGAGGCTAGTAGCTATGGCTACTGTGTTGGGACGCCCACTTCCGGAGCTGCGAGGAGGTCTAGTTGACGGTGCACCTCTGGAGGGAGACTGGTACGCGGAGGTCACTATCCGTGCACCTCTGGCTAGCCCGACAGTGGAGGCCTACGTCTTTCGTGCTGTTGATCGTTCTTGGACCGAGGCAGCCGTGCGGGTGATTCAGGAGTCAGTGGCACGACTGGCACACATTGGGGAGTACATGTTCATCGGTTCCCGGTTCGAGTTGATTGGGAGACGCGATGAGGAGGGCATACCACTTCCTGTCGAGCCAGACACTACCACTGTTGGTCCTCACTTGGACGAGATGGAGATTCTGTTGTACCGCACTCAGCACAGGTTGGACGATCAGCGACTCGCTCACCACCTTGGCACATTGGTGCACCACACACTGATAGCCGAGACTGACGAGCTGAGGGCTGAGCTTCAGGACAGCCAGGAGGAGAGTGGAGCACTAGCACAACAGTTGTCTCAGTTGAGGGAGGAGTTGGAGGCCGCCACCGCGAGGAGTCGTGCCTTGGAGAGACAGCTGCGGGCCACCCGACTGAGCCGTGCTCGTCTCACCAGCAGGGTGACGGCTCTGGAGGGGGCTAACTCAGTTCTGCACACTAGGCTTCACATAGCTCGTGACGACATAGCCGCGAGAGACTCTGCCATAGAGGAGCTTGAGGAGGAGGGCGCAGAGCTCAGCAGGGAGATTGAGGAGCTCCTGCCAGTAGAGGATGTTCCGTCTGACTTGGAGGGGATGGATATGAGTGAGGCTAGCGAGCAGGATGACGATGACCTGCTTGGCGAGGAGGAGGAGGAGGACCCTGAGGAGCGTATCTTCGAGGTTGGGGACAGTGACGACTCTGTGTAGTCACAGCCTCCTCACCCTTAGCACTTGATGCTGGTCTAGATGCTAGATAAGTATGCTAGATCGTTTTGCTAGTAGTAGCCTTGCGATGACCCCACCAATCGCACCCCTTGTAGCTCGATGAAGCCTTCCTTGTAAGATATGGCTTGTAATGTGTGTGTGTAATGTCAAAGACTCTGTTTAAGTTGTGTGATGAATGGAATGTTCTGCTTGTTTCCTTGATGATTGTCACTATTTCGCGTTCTTTTCATCCATGTTTGCGACTGCCCCGCTCTTGTTTTTGAAACATATCACTCGTATTCCTTTTTCTTATGTTAAAGGTACTGGGTTTTCAAAAACAAGAATATACTTCTAAAACTTACACATGTTTTCACTTCAGAATGGCACCTCGTCGCGAACCCCCACCGCCACCACCACCCACAGTGCAGGCGTTGTTGGCCCTGCTGATGGAAGATCGCCAGGCCAGCCGAGATGAGAGTGCAGCTACCATTACCGCTCTGCAACAACTAGCTGCTGCCGCCAACAATAATGGCAATGGCAATGGCAATGGTGCTCGCTCGAGACTGAGAGACTTTCAGCACACCAACCCCCCAGTCTTCACTAGGATTGTGGAGCCTCTCGATGCTGACGACTGGCTCCGCACCATTGCAAACAAACTGGAGGTTGCATCAGTTGAGGAAAATGATAAGGTCCTGTTTGCCTCCCATTTTCTTGCTGGTCCTGCCAGGACTTGGTGGGAGACTACACGTGAGACTGTTGCTGCTGGTCACGTGTTCAACTGGGAGGATTTCTCTGCGAGATTCCACAAGTATCACATTCCCCAAGGAATGATGACACTTATGCGTGAGAAATTTCTGAAGCTAAGGCAGGGAAGTATGCCTGTGTCTGAATACTGGGAGAATTTCACTACTCTGTCCAGGTATGCACAGGATGATATCAATACTGATGCTAAGAAGAGGGAGAGGTTCTTAAATGGGCTGGATGATGAGCTCCAGTGCGCTCTAGTGGTGGTTCCATTCCAGGACTTGGAGACCCTTGCAAATGCCGCTATGGTACTGGAGCACAAGCGGAAATCTGCTGATGATAACCGCAAGAGGAAGATGACCGTGCATGGAGGACCTAGTGCTCAAAGGACTCGCAACACTCCGTATGCGAGGCCACCATCCCACAAGGCGCCTGCTTATGCACCCCGCCCCAACCACAACTATGCACCAAGGCCCAACAACTACAACCACAACTATGCACCAAAGTATGGAGGAAATAGCTATGGTGGTAACCATGGTAATCATTCTGGGAATAATCATGGAAACCGCTATGGAGGCAACAACAGTGGAAATGGGAACAACTCCAACAATGCTCCCAAACCTAACCCAAGCCCAAGGCCTTCTGGAGGTTGTTTTGCCTGCGGAAAGGAAGGTCACTTTGCTCGTGAGTGCCCTACCAAAGCTACTGCCACAGCCCAGCCAACTGCAACCAAGATGAACCATGGTCCTTCCACTGGACGGCAGAATAGGATGAAGGGACACCTGAACCACGTCACTGCTGCAGAAGCTCAGGAGGCACCAGACATGGTGATGGGTACGTTTCCTGTCAACTCGGTGCCAGCCGCAGTACTGTTTGATTCTGGTGCATCGCATTCCTTTGTCACAAAACCGTTTGCTGAGAAAAGTGGTATGAAGCATTCCCGCATGCACAACCCTATGCTAGTACAAATACCTGGGGATAGTACTAAAGCCAACTTAATTTGCAATGAAGTACCAGTAGAAATACAAGGGAAAACTTTTCATGCTGATCTTATAGTGCTGGGATCCAAGGGGATAGAAGTGGTACTCGGTATGAACTGGATGGCCAAGTATAAGGGGGTTATTGACTGCACTAAGAAATCAATAGATATGATCTCTGAGGATGGGGAAAAGGTTGCGTACACTGCAACTAAACCCTCATCACAAGTTCACTGCCACACTGGTATAGCCCACCCTAACCTTGAAGAAGTCCCGGTCGTTTGCGAATACCCGGATGTTTTTCCTGAAGAGTTACCCGGTATGCCCCCTGATCGGGATATCGAGTTTGTGATCGAGTTAGTGCCCGGAACTGGACCCATAGCACAGAAGCCTTATCGGATGAACCCAAAGGAATTAGATGAGTTGAAGACCCAGCTGGATGATATGTTGAGAAAAGGTTTGATTCGCCCTAGTGCATCGCCATGGGGATCTCCGATCATTTTTGTGGAAAAACGGGACGGTACCACTCGTTTATGTGTGGACTACCGCAAGTTGAATGATGTTACCATCAAGAACAAATACCCGTTGCCCAAAATTGAAGACCTGTTTGACCAGCTGAATGGGGCCGTAATCTTCTCGAAGATCGACCTTCGGACTGGTTATCACCAATTGAAAGTCCGTGATACTGATATTCCCAAGACTGCTTTCACCACTCGTTACGGGCTGTATGAATACACCGTGATGTCCTTTGGTCTAACCAATGCCCCTGCCTATTTCATGAATCTCATGAATAAGGTATTCATGGATTTTCTAGACAAGTTTGTCGTGGTGTTTATTGACGACATTCTCATATATTCTCGGAGTGAGGAAGAACACGAAGAACATCTGAGAATTGTGCTCGGAACACTTCGTGAGCATCAATTGTATGCTAAGTTTAGTAAATGTCAATTCTGGTTGACGGAAGTCGGGTTTCTTGGACATGTAGTATCTGCGGGAGGAATATCTGTTGACCCTACTCTAGTTCAGTCTGTGGAGAAGCGTGCTGCTCCAACCAACCAGACTGAAGTCAGATCCTTTCTGGGTTTGGCAGGATATTACCGCAAGTTTGTTCAGGGATTCTCGAGTATAGCCAGACCCCTCACCCAGTTGCTCAAGAAGGATAGCAAGTTCCTATGGACGGACAAGTGTGAAGAGAGTTTCAATGAGTTAAAACATCGACTTGTGACCGCTCCAATCCTTATTATGCCGGATATCACCAAGAATTTCGACGTATATTGTGACGCTTCTAAGCTTGGTCTTGGAAGCGTACTTATGCAAGAAGGGAAAGTGATATCTTTCATATCCCGCCAGTTGAGACCCCACGAGTTGAATTACCCCACTCATGACTTAGAGCTTGCTGCTGTCGTGCATGCCCTCAAAACATGGCGACACTTTCTTATGGGAAGAAGAGTGGAAATTTACACGGATCATAAGAGTTTAAAGTATATCTTTACTCAACGTGAGCTCAACATGAGGCAGCGCCGCTGGATTGAGCTCATTAAAGATTATGATCTGAGTATTCATTATCACCCTGGGAAGGCAAATGTAGTTGCGGATGCTCTTAGTCGAGAGCCGGCCTCTCTAAATGCTATGATTCTAGTAAGGCAGCCCGAGTTGTGGAAAGAGCTTGACCAACTTGGCATTGAAGTGGTCAGCTATGGTATGTTGGACGCTATAGAACTTAAACCAACTCTGGTTGACCAAATCAAAGAGGCGCAGAAAGGCCAGAAAAGTATTGATGGTATTAAGGCCCGCATGGAGAAGGAGAAGGTTGCTGGGTTTACTATCGATGCTGATGGGGGATTATGGTATGAAGGCCGTATTTGTGTTCCCTCTGAGTCTGATCTCAAGCAGACCATCATGGTCGAAGCTCATGAGACCATGTATTCTATCCATCCTGGAGGAACAAAGATGTATCAAGACCTGAAGGAGAGATTCTGGTGGCATGGAATGAAGCGAGAAATTGCTTCATTTGTAGCCAAGTGCCATGTCTGCCAGCAAGTAAAAGCTGGGCACCAGCGTCCCGCTGGCTTGCTCCAGCCGTTGCAAGTACCTGTTTGGAAATGGGATGAAGTAGGGATGGACTTCATCACAGGACTTCCTAGGTCCAGCCGAGGAAATGATTCTATATGGGTTGTCGTGGACAGGCTCACGAAAGTTGCTCACTTTATTCCTGTCCGGACCACCTATCGTGGAGATCAGCTAGCTGATCTTTACATTTCTCGGATTGTCAGCCTGCACGGAGTCCCGAGCAGGATTGTGTCTGATCGAGGTACACAGTTCACATCCAGATTTTGGAAGAAGTTGCACGAGAGTTTGGGAACCAAATTAGCTTTTAGCACAGCCTATCACCCACAGACTGATGGACAGACAGAGCGTGTGAACCAAATTCTGGAAGACATGCTCCGTGCTTGTGTGTTGTCCTATGGAGTTAAATGGGAAGACTGTCTGCCTTTCGCAGAGTTTTCTTACAACAACAGTTATCAGTCTAGCTTGCAAATGGCCCCTTTTGAAGCACTGTATGGACGTAAATGCCGCACACCCCTATATTGGACTGAGACTGGAGACAGTCAGGTTTTTGGTGTGGACACTTTGAAAGCTGCAGAAGAGCAGGTTTAGCTTATTCGGGAACGTTTAAAGACAGCTCAATCTCGTCAGAAGAGTTATGCTGACACGAAGCGTCGTGATGTCTCTTTCAGCATTGGAGATTTCGTGTACCTTCGTGTTACGCCACTCAAAGGGATGCAGCGTTTCCATGTCAAGGGAAAGCTGGCACCCAGGTATATTGGACCTTTTAAGATCTTGGCACGTCGTGGCGAAGTTTCTTATCAGTTAGAATTACCTGAGGAGCTATCTGCGTTTCACAATGTGTTCCATGTGTCATTGCTCCGGAAATGTCTGCAAGTACCGGAGAAGGATCTCTCGTATCAAGACATAGATTTCAGGACCATTGATATCAATGATGACTTGACTTATCGTGATAGACCCCTGCGGGTTCTCGAGGAGATTGTGCGCGCTACCAGGAGGCGTGCTATAAAATTCCTTAAGATTCAGTGGACGAATCATTCTGAGGAAGAAGCTACCTGGGAGCGTGAAGATGATATCAGGAAGGAGTTCCCTGATTTTCTTAAAGCCTAGACCCGCTAATCTCGGGACGAGATTCTTTTAAGGGGGGGAGATTTGTAACACCCCTGTTTTTAAGCCCTTGTTTAATATTAAATTAGCAAGCCTCTTAAGACTTTTGTAATACAATTAAGTGGACAACATGGTTGTGTAGTCATGTGTATCTATGCAATCTAAGTGGTGTGTTTCTTTTCACTCATTTGAGGATTTTCCCTAATGATTGATTATTTTCTGCCTGTGGTTTTTCAACTGGAAACCCTAAGATTTTTCTTCTCAAAGCTTGGGGAATGTTTGATTCACTCATGATAGCATTATTTAGTCATGCCTTGACCAAGAAAACACTTTGGTGGGGATTTAAATAGCTTTGGGAATTTATTTCCTATTTAAACTTTTAGCAGAAAAACAACATGACTAGCTGTTTTCCACACTTGTTTTCAAGAATCAAACATATTTGATTTGTTGTTTTCTTGTGGTATTATGGTTGAACATGTTATGTAGTACAACTATATGCCACTGGTTTAAATCTATCACTTGGAAAACAATCTAATCCATGATTGTTTTCCTAGTATAAAAATATTGAAAAACCAATTCTATTTGGAAAACAGAAACATAGCCTTTTGGGCAGATGTGTTCAGAAGGTTAACCAACTCTTTTTCTTGTGAACTTGTTGTTTTCTCAAACTAGAAAGTACATATAACAATTGGCAACTTGAATTTCCAAAATCCAAGTTCAATTGCCCAATCAAACAGAAGCAAACTTTTGCTTCAAACCCCTGTTTTTTTCAACACTTAGTGAAATTTTCACTAAGCCTTTTTCTGAATTTTCTGAAAACTGTTTTTGAACAGAACTTTGGAGATGTTTTTCTTGAGCTACACTTGATCTTTTTGTGTGGTATTTTGGTTCTAATTACTCACCTAGGATCCCTCTGTATTTTCCTTGTGATCACATGCCCGAGAGGTGCCTTAGACAAGAAGGAAGGAGGAGGGAAAGTAGGCTCGGGTAGGAGGGGGGTGGGCAGATGGCATGGCCTAAAAACTCCCATGTCTCTCCACCCTAGCTCCACTATGGTGACTAGTGATGTTAGGCACCGCCCCTGGCCCGAGAGGGAACGAGAATAACGGCCCCCCCTTCCTCTGAGTGCCAGCACGCACACACACTTGTGCACCCGAAGAGCACGCCCGCGACCCCGTGTCTACAAAGCCCCAACGGCATAGCCGTTTCGCCACAGTCCTCCGCCACCACCCACTACGCCACCCACGAAAATTCAGGCCGTGCCTCGCCGTGTGCGAGCCGCACGGGCATTTTTTCGCCGCCGGCCACCGGGAGATCCCCCGAGTCGAAACGAACCAACCCGTGCGTGTGAGCTCGCGATTCTTGCACGAACAAGCTTCCCGTACCCTTGGCCACCTCCCTGACACCCTCCGCGATCCTTTCGCTTGCAGGAGAACCCGAGCCGTGTCCGCCGTGTCCGCCGTGCCGCCGCGGAAAGGACCTCGCCGCCGGGGAAACGAACGCCGCCACCACCGCGCCTCCAGCCTCCCACGACCCCACCGCCTCCACGCGTCGCTCCACGGACCCCCTAGGTGAGCACTCTGCCCGTCCCATGCGTGCCCGTGAGGTGTTCGACGCGGGTCCTGTCGCGCTAGGCCAGAGGAGGAAGAAAACACCAGAGCCGTCGATCGGGCGATCGACGGTTACGCTTAAACGGGATTTTTCCCGCGTCCCCCGCCCCGCGCGCGCGCCTGGGCTGGCCTAGGTCCTAGCTGGGCCACGCGCAGCGAATCGGGCCCATCTGGGCTAGCCCCTGTTAATTTAAATCAAATTTTTTTTGCAGATTCATACCTGTTAGCTTTTGGCCTAGAAAAAATAGCAAACGATTTTATTTGGCTTTGCTAATTTTTGTACATATAGCCATACAAAATCACAACCACCTCCCTTTGGCAGAATAATGTTTTGACTTTTATTTATTTTTCTATAGCCATTTTGCCAGACAGTACCATTAAAATGGAAATGAATAAAACTTCAAAAATACAAAACATTTTTGAGCAAACTCAACTGTTTTGGAAAGCCCTTATCCATACCTACCATTAGAATTTTAGTTTGCATCCAGGAGAGTTACCATTTGGAAATGCCATCCATTTTGGTAAAACATCAGTGAGCTATTCCAAGAATTTTAGGGGGAGTTTGAGACATTATTTTTGAGTGGGACCAATTGTAGAGGCTTTGTATTGTTAAGTACTATCACATCCTAGAAGGATTTAATTTTTGGAGCCATAAAAAAAATTAGGGAGACAGAACAAGTTTTAGCACTTTCTGCCTAATTTTTAATTCCTAGATCTTGTTTTGTATGTTCTTATTGTGTTATGCATTTATTGTTTTCTTGTTTGTAATGTTGTTTTCTAGTGTGTTTATGGTATTTCCAAGATGTATGAACATGTTAGGATGAATGGTTTGAGTGGTAGGATTTTTAGAATTATGTTCCATGCATAGACTTGCTCATAGCTTATTTTTTTTACCTAGATTTTTGAGTAGATTTCTAGGTATGTATTAGGCCTATTTGCTAGATTAATTCTCATGGAACCAGTACCATTTTGGTACTGTTATTTTGGTTACAGCACCTCTGGTTACTTGGTGCTTGTGTTTGAAGTAGATTTAAGTAGCATTGCTTAAGGCCTAATTTTCCTACTAGATTATTCATGCATTCCTTTTGTTTTGTTTTCCACTAAGGAAAAATATGTTTCTTTGTGGTTGAAAACAGAGGATGAAATGTCCTTGTGGCATTGTTATCCTTGTGTTTTCACCTCTGTTAATTTTCCCTCAAGTATTGGGAATTGCTTGAGTATCACTTGGGTGCCTAGATTTAATCCCCTCACATGTGTAGCAATTTTAGTCTAGTTTTTCCTTGGAGAATAGCTAGACTTATTATTTTGTTTTGAAGGATCCAGTAGAAATTTGGTGCTGATTATAGGAGTATTTTACCTCTGTTAGTTTGCACACTTGTGCCAAAAATTAACAAGTGAAGTATAAACTAGTCTAGTATTTTTTTCCAAGTTTCCACTAGTATGAGTAGGAGTTTGTGGGACTAGTTTGTTTGTTTTGAGTATTTTTAGAAATGTGACCAGAGGCTTAATAACCTCTTTATGATCATTATGCTAGTGGAACACCCACTGGTATTTTTGTTTCATGGTGGAAAAGGAGCTTGACTTATTGTCATAATCCTTTTTCACCACTTGCATATTTTAGCTTATATTTTGTGTTTGCCATAGAGAATATTGGGGGAGTTTTTAGGCATCAAATTGTGTTTTATGTGACACCCTACTGTCTATTAAACATGTGATTTACCCCACTGGTCCATGATGCTCTTGACTTAAAATCATTAAGTTTCACCACACATAAACACTAGGAAAAAGCAGATTTTTTCCACTGTGGTTTTCTTGTCAATTTTCTTAAGGGATAATTGAATGTCTTGAGTGTTACATTTTAATTGCTTGCTGTATGTATCACTTGTAGCATTGTTTGTCTTGGTTGGCTCTGAAAGTGTGCCTTTATATCTTTTTACGACGTTAGAAAACGAGGAGGAAGGATTTGCTGAAGAAGGGTATTGCAACTCCTGTTTCTTTCAGGACCAGGACCATCCTTCATGTACCAAGGCAAGCCATCCTAATGCTTGCTGTATAAATACTTATCATATCTATCATGCATGCTTTTTCACTTCTGAAGTTTTCACAAAACTATACTCTCAAAACTAGTTTTGTTGTGAATACTACTACTATTATATTATTAGAAGAAGGAATCATAATAATAGTCAACTTGGTATTTGCCAAGCCCTTAGCCACTAAATGGTATATAATATACCATCCAACAAATTAAAACTTGGGTTCTTAAATGAACCAAATAAAATGTGTTTTTGTAAACAAATGCCTTATGAAGGAAAAACCCCGGAGGAAGGGTGAGACCCTGCCTACCGGAAGAATGCCATGAAGGGAAATTTTTGAGAAAGGTTTACAAAAGACACATAACCTAGTCTTCGCTGGACAACCATTATCGTACTGCCACTTTACCCCAATATGGGTAGGGGCTTGATTAAAAACTTGTTATGGTTAGTATGTGAGCTATCTCAAAGTGCTATAGAGGATTGGATCCTCCGAACCGAAGTGTCGCTAGGAGTGAGCAGACGGGACATCTAAAGTGTGGGATTAATTTTCCCTCCGGATGCAGCAGTTGGGTCTCTGTCTGGGCGGTGTGTGACACGGCTTGCCGGGGAGGGGTAACCCCAATTGAAGAGATAGTCATGTTCTAGCTTGTACATAGTGGATAGTCAAGATCAGTTATCTGATGTTCCCATAGGTTGGGAATAGTCCATGGTTGTTTCATGGCGGATTCTGGATCTAGTGGAAGTGTGTACACCTCTGCAGAGTAAAACTATTTTGAGATAGCCGCGTCCTCGGATATGGACGGTTGAATGGCCATGTAGCTAGTATTGTGTCAATTTTTCAAAAAGAGGTTTTTGAAAGACGGCTTTGTACCTGCGAGGTACTATGAAGTAATGATTTGGTATCTGCGAGATACTGATGAGAAGGAAACTATTACTAGAAGTTTCTGAAAAGAAAATTTTCTTTTCTAAAAGACTTATAAAACCTCCGAGATATGTGATATCTACGAGAGAAAAACTACATTATTTTACCTGATTTATCCATAAAGGACTAAACTTGAAGAATCAACCATGATAAATCTTTTATCTGTCATGGGTAGCTGAACCATATGTATGGCCTACCCACTCCACCAAATAAGCATGTATGCATTATTGTAAGCTCATAAAGGATGTCTTGTTGAGTACATTCAAATGTACTCATTTGGTTTCGCCCCTGGTATCTACTTATCAGACTATGAGGAGCCACCCCAGGAGGAGTTCTATGAGGAGGAGTTCTACGCTGATGGCCCTGCGAGTTAGGATCGTCTCCCAGTCAGCAGCCTGTAGGATGAGGCGTGACTCAGGTTCTACTACGCTATGCTTATCGTCTTCCGCTGTGTTTATTTTGAATGTCTGTCCTGTGTGACAGTTATCAAGAACTTGGTCATGTGACCATTTATGTAAGACTCTAATATTCGTGTAATGGATGATGTATTCTGTATGCCAACTACGTATGTTGTTCACAACTGGTTATTCTGGGATTGTGAATGAATGCATATGAGGGGTTCTGAACCTTCCGGTTTGGGGCCTCTACAATACTCCTGATATGCTTTGCTTGTATAGCTCGCCCTCGATCACCCGAAAGGATTTGTGCGCCGTACTATTTGTCGGGCCTCTCAAATGTCAGCTGGGAGCTGTTTGTTGGACAAGTAGTTGAGGTATTTCTGCGTCCAGATTGGCTCGACCAGAAAAACTTGCCTTGAAATATTGTGGATGAGCTCGATCATAGCAATTTGCGGGCTGTCGTCTGTTTCCACTGCTGCAGGTGTTCCTGCTGCCTTTCTGACTTTGACTGATCGCTTGGTCATTTGTTTGAAGTAAATTCCTAGAGGGATGGGGGCGTTTGTTGACCCCATGTTGGCCAGCTTGTCTGCTTCCTCATTGCTGGATCTCGCAATGTGTTTCAGTTCGCACCCTTTGAAACTCCCCTCGAGTAGATTGTACATGTCACGATACGCGACCATGTTATCCGCGATAGCATCGCATTCCTTCATCGTCTGCTGCATGATGAGATTTGAGTCTCCATATATCATCAATCGGGTGGCTCCGCAGGCGATCGCCATTTTCATGCCGTGTAGGTGGGCCTCATACTCAGTATCATTGTTGGACGCTGGGTCATCAGGAGGGAAATACAGTTGTAGGACGTGTTGCAGCTTGTCGCCTTGGGGAGATATAAGAATAACTCCGGCTCCGGCTCCTTCGTTTCTTTTCGACCCGTCGAAGTACATGATCCAGTTGCTCGTGTACTCTGGGGTCCTAGTGTTTGCAGCTCCATCCACTCGCTTAGGAACTCCACGATTACTTGAGATTTTATAGATTTGCGCCCTGCATAAATGATGTCCCAGGCGCCTAGCTCAATGCTCCATTTTGCAATTCTTCCGGATGCCATTGGGTTGTTCATCATGGTACCGAGTGATACGTCGTTTAGCACCGTGACGGTATGCTCCTGGAAATAATGCTTGAGCTTGCGGGCCGTGAGGACTATGCCATACGCGAGCTTTTGATAGTGAGGGTATCGCTGCTTGCATGGCGAAAGCACCTCGCTGACGTAATATATTGGCCGCTGAACAATAACCATGCTGATGACTTGGTTTGTTGCGGCTAGGTATAGGTATAGGGGCTCCCTCTATTGTGGCGTTGCCAGGACGCGCCTACTCTGCAGTGCTCTTTTTAGGTCGATGAACGCCTGTTTTGCTTCGGGTGTCGACTCGAACTTATCTGTTTTCTTCAACAACTTGTAAAAGGGCAATGCTTGCTCGCCTAATCTTCCGATGAATCTGATCAAAGCGGCTAGTCGCCCTGCGAGCTGCTATACGCCTCAAAGATTGGTTGGCTCCTTCATTGTCAAGATTGCTTGAATTTTCTCCGGATTGGCTTAGATTCCTTGGGCGGACACCAAATATCCGAGAAGTTGTCCGGCAGGGACGCCAAAGACGCATTTTGTCGGGTTGAGCTTGATCCTGTATGCGTTGAGAGCGTCGAATGTCTCTCTGATGTCCTCGAGGAGTGTGTCCTCCACTCGAGTTTTTATGACGATGTCGTCAACGTACACTTGTACGTTCTTGCTAATGAGTTTGGCGAGGCATTTTTGCATGCAGTGCTGATATGTTGCGCCTGCGGTTTTTAGCCCAAAGGGCATTGTCGTGTAGCAGTAAAAACTGTGAGGTGTGATGAACGTTGTCTTCTTCTCGCCCTCCTCTTTCATCCTGATCTGATTATAGCCCGAGTAGGCGTCCAACAAGGAGAGTCGCTGGCAGCCTTCAGTGGAGTCCAGGATCTGGTCGATCCGTGGCAAGGGGAAGTTATCCATGGGGCAGTGTTTGTTCAACGACGTGTAGTCGATGCACACGCGAAGGATGTCAGTGTTTTTCTTCGGGACCAGCACCGGGTTTGCTAACCAGGTGGATATTTTAATCTCTCTGATGAATTTTGCGGCGAGTAGTCGATTCACCTCTTCTCCGAGTGCCTTCTGTTTTGGCTCGGAGTCGGGTCATTTGCTTGATAGGTTTGGCATCTTTGAATACTTCGAATGACTGCTCGGCGAACTCCCTGGGTATCCCTGGCATATCTGAAGGCTGCCAGGAGAAGATTTCCCAGTACTCATGGAGGAGTTCGACGAGCACGCCTTCCTATGCAGGCGAAAGGGTGGTGGACACCATCACCGTTTTCGCGGATTCAGTCGGTTTCACTTGATGCTTTTGAGTGTCGCTGTTTGCACCAAACTTGAGTTCTAGAGCGTTCTTTTTGGGGAGTGGCATCACGGGATGGTCCGTGGTATTTGCCAATTCCGCCAGATCCTCCTGCATCCCGAAAGATTTCGCGATCTCATTGAACTCAATGTCGCACTTATCGGATTTTTGGAAGTCGCCGTCTATGGTGATGGTGCCATATTCCCTAGGAAGTTTGAGCTTCAGGTAGGCGTAGTGGGGGTACTGCCATGAATCTCGCGAATGTTGTTCGGCTGAGAATGGCGTGGTACTGTGAGGGCCAGTCGACTACTTCGAAGTCGAAGAATTCTCGCCTGTAGTTTCTTGGGTTTCCGAGCACCACCTCCAAGTTGATTATTTCGAGTGGTTGGACTGCTTTGCCCGGTACTATCCCGTGGAATGATGTTTCTGATTCTGCGAGTCCGTCCAGATTCCTGTTCATCTTACGGAGTGTGTCCGCGTAAATGATGTAGATCCTGCTACCGCCGTCCATGAACACTAGTGCGAGTTTGTAATTACCTATCTGCGCCTGGATAACGAGCGCAGCGTGTCCTGGTCGGTATACCCGAGGAGGGTGGTCAAGTTTGGAGAAAGTTATCGACTGATCTGCCCTCTTCAAGTATTCAGGTTTGGACGGTGGAGCTTGTACTGCCATGACCACTTGTCGTGTGTTTGTTTTCTGGACCCTGCGGGAGGGCGGACTTCCTGTATCATGCCGAGGAGTCCTGCTGGGTTCGGGTAGCCATTGCATCCCTGGTTTGCGGCGGGTGGCGCTGGTAGCGCGGCCAACGCCTCGTTTTGATGTCCTGGTGGAGGTAGGGGTTGTGGCGGGTGGAATCCCTGATGTCCTCCTCCTGGAAGCTGTGGGTGACTGCGGCTCTGTTTTTCTTCATGTAGGCCTCGTGGATGTCCTGAAACTTTCGGCAGTCCTTGAGAAGGTGGGTTGCCTTGGTCTTGCCCGTGCGCTTATCTATAAATAGATGTAGCGTGCAATAACCGTCAAGGTCCTCCTCGGGAGTTTTATCCTCTGGCTTTGGCTTCCATTCGCGATTCCCATGAGGTCCGCTGTCACGATTTCTTGTAAACTCTGTCGCAACCAGTTCTTCTCGATCGTCGTGATCGTAGTGCTTTCTCCTTTTCTTTCGGCCATGGCGGTCGTCCTCGGGTGCTGGTGAAGATGCCTTATCATTGCACACCGAGTCTTCGCCGTTGGCCCATTTGTCGGCTATGGCCATCATCTCCCTGATGGTTTTGGGTGCGGCTCACCCCAGCTCTTCTCTGAAAGCGGCTTGTCGAGCTCCTTTGGTGAAAGCTTTGACTGCAACTTCCTCCGATATGTTTCCTGCCGTGTTTTTGAGCATGGTCCATCGCTGAATGTACTCGCGAGTAGATTCACCACTCTTCTGCTTACAAGCCCGCAACTCCTCGATGGACGCATGTCTTTTATATGTTGCTTGGAAGTTCTTGCGGAAGTCGAAAGTTAGATCGTCCCATGATCCATAGCACGCCCTCGGTCTTCCTTTGAGCCAGCTATGCACAGCGCCTACAAGATGTAGGTTGAGATACTGCATAGCTGTTGTCTTGTTCCCACGTTGGCATTTTACTGCCGTGAGGTAATCGGACAGCCAGGATTCGGGCTCCAGCGAGCCGTCGTACTTTGGTACTTCTGTTGTAAGTTGAAATCTTTTGGGCATCGGTGCCTCGCGGGTGTCGCGAGTAAAGCACAACGCACCACATGCTTCTTCGTCGGAGGAGGTGGATAGGGACCCTGCGTGGTTCCTGATCGCTCGGGCCTTGTTGACTTTGTTATGCGCGATGCCAGACCGCGCGTTGTATTCGAGCTGGTCGCGATCATTCTCCTTCCGTGGTTCCTTGCCGCGGTGTCGCGGGCGGCTGTTATGATGTCGCGGATTGCGATCACGATCCCTCGGGCTGTCATTGCTGCTACTCGGGCTATCACCGTGACGCCGTGCCTCCTTTCCTCGGGTGCGACGAGGTGATTTCTCCCTTCTAGGTGATGTGCTCCCGCGTCTGCGGGGTGTTTCCTTGTCCTTTTGAGGGGTCTTCTCAGTCTTGTGCTGTCGCGGTCTTGCGGCCTTTGGCGGTGAGTCTCGCGGCTGCCATGCCTAGCCCCTTCTGGACTTGTCGATATTGTTCTGCATGGGGGTCATTCTCTCCCGGCTGGTTCGCTTGCAGGTACGTGGCTGCTGCCAGGATCGCGGCAGCGGGAGTCGTCGGGTGCATGTTGCCGTCGTCGTCGACGTGCATGAGGGACATCTCGAAGGTTTTGCTGACCTCGCTGAGTGACTCGCGATCCCGGGCTACGGTCTTTGAGACGTATTTTTTCTTCGGGGGGTTTGTTCCCTACCGAGTAAGTTTTGGAGAGTGCCGCACGACGTAGACTTGATTCGTATGCCAATTTCTTCCGCTCGTCTAGATTCTTGCGGGCCTCCTTGATAAACTCTGCTGCTTTCACTAGATGATAGTGGTAGGCAGTTAGATCTTCTTGAGGGGCTCCTTCTTCAATCGGCTGGCCTAGATGTACAATCTTTTTTGCCTTGAGCCAGGCGTCTAGCGACAATTTGATGTGCTCTCGCTCTTTCCGGCCGTCCTCGGTTTCTTCGGGTGGTTCGGCCGATCCCACTGTCGGATATATACCGATTAGGGGTATATCCGGCATTGTCCTAAAGAGCCAGATTACCAGGGTGGCCTGATTGGTAATGGATCAAAGTCCATTAGGCGGCCCAGTAAGCTGACGCGTAGAAGCCGGATTCTAGAAGAACCCGGACCACGGCCCACGTGGTGCGGCTTGGAGTAGAAGGCGGATTCTTGCTTTCTATGTTAGAAACTTACCGTAGTATTCTAGGTTTCCTTTCTGTAAGCCCTAACCCGGCTATCTGTATAAAGCCGGACATGAGAGAAGAAAGACACATGCAAATAGCTAGTAGCCAACTCGCCGAGAAGTTGATCCTCGTCGAGTTAGCTAACCCTAACTCACATTGTACCCTGTATACCTAAGGCTTCAGCCCTGATATTGATGAGGACATCCCTAGCTCTTCACCTATTGTTACACATGAGGATGCTCCAATACAAGCTAATGAAGTAAGGATTGGTCCAATGACAAGATCAAGAACCAAGCTATTACAACAACAGGTGAATTCACTCCTACTTGAGTATAATGTTTATAATTGTGAGAACTTTATTGATATGGGGTGGCCCAATCTTCTCAATGAGCTTCTCTGTCCTTTTGTAATTTTTTGATATGTGGATAACTAGTGCTACACTGAGACCTGTCACTCAGCTGACCCCTGTTGCCAATGCAACAACAATCAAGCTCTTTGGATATTCTAAACTACACACTCTTGCACAAGTAATCAAAGATCACAAGTGGTCCTGTATCCCCCTATTCCCAGATGGAATAACAAGATATCACGCAACTTTGCAATTGGTAAACTTCAAGATGAATGCTTACAAAGCAATACAATCTAGAGGCTAGGGTTTGTTGGTTTTGGTTTAAACTGGTTCTCCCTCAACCACACGCAGGTGGGGGACATATATAGGTGGAGGGTGCGGCCACAAGGGGTGCCTTGCGCAAGTCCCCTCCTCCTACTAGGACTAGGACTCCTACTAGGACTAGGAGTCCAACTATGAATCAAAGAGAGATACAAACCGATCCACCATTAAGGGATTCGGCCACATTATGGTATACAAACCATACCTATATGAAATAGGATTTTATGAGGCGCATTTGACTTAGTGGAGGCACCTATCCCCTTGTGTTGATGAATAACAATTGTTTCTATTGAAATAACAATTGTTATTAATTGTTTTCACCATCTTGATCACTTGCTTTCACCATGGCATCATTGTTTTCACCATCTTCTAGCATTGTTTTCACCATGGCTCCTTTCATGTCAGCACTTGTATAATCATCTTCTAGCTCCTCTTGATTGTTCTCCTCCATTATGTTTGTGTTATCAATAAACCTAATCATACATAAATGCATAGACTTAGGTAGTATAAAATTCTCATAATCACAAATAGCATAATTAATAAGGATTGAGTTCACCTGTTGTTCTAGTAGCTTGGTCCTTGATCTTGTCATTGGTCCAAGTCTCACTTCATCTTGTTTAAGTGGAAATGTACTAGGGATGTCCTCATCATCCTCCCCCCTTGAAAAGCCTTGATGTCCACATCAAGGTTCTCTCCATGATATGGTGTCAAATCAGCAACATTGAAGGAATTACTCACTCCAAACTCATCAATTGGAAGATCTATCTTGTAAGCATTGTCATTTATTTTTGCAATCACTTTGTAAGGACCAGCACCTCTTGGCAATAATTTTGATTTCCTTAGCTTAGGGAACCTATCCTTCCGAAAGTGTACCCATACCAAATCTCCCTCTTGAAAAATACCTTCCTTCCTCTTTTGATTTCTCTTTTGAGCCACATACTTCCCTTTCTTCTCTATAGCATCCATTGTTTTATCATGTATCTTTTTCACAAAATCAGCCCTTTTGGATGCATCCATGTTAATTCTCTCTTGAATAGGAAGTGGTAATAAATCAAGTGGTGTAGTAGGACAAAATCCATATACCACCTCAAAAGGACATAATTGAGTAGTTGAATGCACAGCTCTATTGTAGGCAAACTCCACATGTGGGAAACAATCTTCCCACTCCTTCAAATTCTTCTTGATCATAGTTCTCAACAATGTGGACAAAGTTCTATTCACCACCTCGGTTTGTCCATCTGTTTGAGGGTGACATGTTGTAGAAAACAATATTTTGGTTCCAAGCTTCCCCCATAATGTCTTCCAAAAGTAACTCATGAACTTCACATCTCTATCCGAAACAATTGTCCTTGGTACTCCATGTAGTCTTACTATCTCCTTGAAAAAGAGTGTAGCAATGTGGGAAGCATCATCACTTTTGTGGCAAGCAATGAAGTGTGACATCTTGGAAAATCTATCCACCACCACAAAAATTGAGTCATGTCCCCTCTTTGTCCTTGGCAAGCCTAACACTAAATCCATGCTTATATCTTCCCATGGTGTAGTTGGTATTGGCAATGGAGTATATAATCCATGGGGCTTCAATTTGGATTTGGCTTTATTGCAAGTAATACACCTTTGCACAAATCTATAGACATCTCTCCTCATATGTGCCCAATAGAAATTTTCAGCCAACATAAGCAATGTTTTCTCTCGTCCAAAGTGACCCATCAATCCACCACTATGAGATTCTTGTAATAACATCAAACGCAAAGAACACTCGGGAATACATAGTTTGTTAGCTCTAAACAAAAATCCATCATGTATATGATACTTATCCCAAGCCTTCACATTAGAACATTTACTATAGGGTGTAGAAAATTCTTTATCTTGAGCATATAGTGGCTTTAATTCTTGCAAACCCGAAACTTGCACATCCAATTTAGTGAGTAGCATATTTTTCCAGGACAAAGCATCAACTACCACATTATCTAATCCTTTCTTGTGTTTAATAATGTATGGGAAAGATTCAATAAATTCTACCCATTTAGCATGTCTCTTATTAAGATTGGATTGATTCTTTAAAAATTTCAATGCCTCATGATCAGAATGTATAATAAATTCCTTTGGCCACAAATAATGTTTCCAAACCTCAGGTACTCTAACAAGTGCATACAATTCTTTATCATAGACAGAATAATTCAATTGTGCTCCATGTAATTTTTTAGAAAAATAAGCAATTGGTTTCTTATCTTGGATTAACACTCCTCCAATACCTATGCCACTAGCATCACATTCAATCTCAAATTGTTTATTAAAATTTGGTAGCATCAATAATGGAGCCGAAATCAACTTATTTTTCAAAGTATCAAAAGCAATATCTTGAGCAACCCCCACTCGAAATTTACACCTTTCTTAGTCAAATCATTTAAAGCGGCAGCAATAGTACTAAAATCTTTCACAAATCTTCTATAAAATCCAGCTAGTCCATTAAAACTTCTTACTTGACTCACATTCATGGGAATTGGCCAATTTTTAATTGCTTCAATTTTAGATTCATCAACTTCTATCCCATGTTTGGAGACAACATAACCAAGAAATATGACCTTATCTTTGCAAAAAGTGCACTTCTCTAAATTTCCATACAATTTATTTTCTCTTAGAACATGCAAGACTTGTCTAATATGATCAATGTGTTCATGTTAATTGTGGCTATATATGAGAATATCATCAAAGTAAACAACCAGAAACTTGCCAATAAAATCTCTCAAAACATGGTTCATTAATCTCATGAAAGTACTAGGTGCATTAGTTAATCCAAAAGGCATTACTAACCACTCATATAAACCAAATTTTGTTTTAAAGGATGTTTTCCACTCATCCGCTTCATTCATTCTTATTTGATGGTAAGCACTACGCAAATCAATTTTAGAGAAAACAACACTACCACTTAATTCATCTAACATGTCTTCCAAACGTGGTATAGGATGACGATAACGAATATTGATATTGTTAATTGCTCTACAATCTACACACATGCGCCAAGTACCATCTTTCTTAGGAACTAATATGACAGGAATAGCACAAGGAGATAAGCTTATTCGAATATAACCTTTATCAAGAAGATCTTGTACTTGTTTCTGAATTTCCTTTGTCTCTTGGGGATTTGTCCTATAGGGAGCTCGGTTTGGTAATGAAGATCCAGGAATTAAATCAATTTGATGCTCGATCCCTCTCAATGGTGGCAATCCCGAGGGAACTTCTTCTGGAAAAAACATCATCAAATTCCTGCAAAACATTAGAAACACCAATAGAAAGAGGAGTCATGTCTTTAGAACCTAAAATTTCCCCGTTGTGCATGAGCACTATAGGTAGTAGGCTAGGATCATCCTCAAACTCTCTCAAATCTTCTTTGGTGGCTAACATTGTCAAAAGGCTCACTCCCTTACTTTTTCCACTCGGCCTAGGTTTGTTTTCCCCCATGGAAGTAGTGTTTTCACTCATATTTTCCCTCTCTCTCTCCTTTTCAACATTCACTTCCACTTTTTGTCTTGATTCATTCACTATTTGTTGGGGTGTCATAGGCCTCAATATGATGTCCTTATTGTTCCAATTCAATTGGTAAGTGTTTGCTCTCCCATTGTGTAGCACCTTTCTATCAAATTGCCATGGCCTTCCAAGTAATAGGTGGCAAACCGACATGGGAACAACATCACACTCAATAGTATCCTTGTATGCTCCAATTTGGAACTCCACTCTCACAATTTGGCATACTCTTATTTCCTCCTTCTCATTGAGCCATTGGATATAATATGGATGTGGGTGTGGAATATATCTCAACCTTAGCTTTGCACATAACTCCTTGCTTGCTAAATTTCTGCAACTCCCTCCATCAATGATCACCTTGCAAGCCATATTAGGACCAACATTGCCTTGGTTTGAAATAAATTGCATCTTTGGATCTCATCATTGCTAGGAACAATACTCAATGCTTTGGTGCAAACAATAGTTGGATAATTTGTAGCATAGGAATCAATAGGACCATCATCATCATCATCATCATCATCATATGCATCCTCCTCATTGGGATCAACATCATCTCCAGTCTCATACTCATCATTAGCATTGAGGAGCATAATTTTCTTGTTTGGGCAATCCCTCTTAAAGTGACCTTTTCCTCCACAAGTATGGCAAGCCATATCTCTATTCCTCGTAGGAGGTGTAGTACCACTAGAACCCGAAGTAGATGTAGTAGGTTTCTTGGAATTTGCTAAATTTGGCTCGGGTTTGGAACTAGAAGTCCCACGGGTAGTAGTAGTTGGAGGTGTAGGTGATGAAAATTTTGATTTTTGTGAAGGAAAACTTCTCCTTGCACTCACTTGTAGCTCTTCTTGCAATCTCTTTTCGGCCTCCCTTGCTTTATGTAGTCATTCACTCATATTGTTATAAGGAACATGTCTCACAATGCTTCTCACTTTGAATTGCAATCCACTCAAGAATCTTTTCATTGTTTGTTCAGGAGCCTCTCTAATCCGAGCCCTATGAATGATTAATTCCATCTCCTTGTAATAGGCATCAACTGTCTTGGATCCTTGCTTCAATTGTTGTAATTTGTCATAGAGAATTCTAATATAATTCTTGGGAACAAATCTCTCTCTTAGAAATTGTTTCATCTCTCTCCATGTGTTCACTTCCTCTTCTTCCTTTTCTTCTCTATCTTTTGTAATGCCATCCCACCACAAAAGAGCATAGCCATCAAATGAAGAATATGCAAGGTTCACTTCCTTCTCCTCGGGATACTCATGGAGTCTCCATAATTTCTCAATTTTTAGCTCCCACATCAAGTACTCTTCCACATCTTCAGAATCACAAGCAAGACTAGGGATAGAGAATTTTGGTTTTCCCAAGCCATCATTCTCTCTATTATTTTCCAATGGTACTCTTCTTGCCACATCTCCACGGCCTCCATTAATATTTCCTCTCCCATCATCAATTTGAGCAATAGCTTGAGGTCTTTGTTGAAATTGTTCCACTATATTGGCAATTGTAGTCACTTGTTGTGTCAATGTCCTCAAAGTGTCCTTAATCTCATTGATAGATTCTTGAGATGCACAAGATTCTATCTTTAAATCAAGGGTAGTCATCTCTTCTCTCAAGAGGTCATCACTTTTTTCAACCACATCAGAAATTCTTTTGTACATATGATCTCTCAATGCCTCATACTCATTCCATTGGACAACATCCTCGGGTTTCTTCTTTCCCTGCACATCAACATCACTAGAGAAACTCATGATTAACTTGTTAGTAACAAAATAATCAATGGGTTTGTGGTGCCTCTCTCAACTCACTCAAAACCAAGCAAAGATGGCTTCACTTAATGTTCCAAGAGAGAAAAGGATCAACTTACCCACAAGGAGCAATGAATAATGTGCTTTGGTGTGAGAAGAGAATATCCAAGCTATCAAGTATCACAATGCAAACAGGGTTTTTGGTGGGGCTTGGTTGGTAATCCTAACAACACCAAAATAACAACTCCAATGCACTGCTTAATGTGATAAAAATTACTAAGGAAACACACTCACACTTGGAGACAATTGTGGCTTAGCAAATATATGGTAGAGATTTTGCAAGCACTAGAAAGACACTAGCAAATACTCAATGAAACAGGCACAAGATTGCTCAATATGTCCACAAAATTTCTAATATGAAATAGCTTCCACTAGTGATAAGTAGCACAGCCTCTTTTCAATTTTTCTTTCTTTCTATTTTTTTATACTTTTTGCTTTTTCTCTATTTTTTTGATTTTTTTAATAGCCTTTGAATCAACTAGGAGCAATAAGTAGATGGAAAATAAAAACAGTGGACAGATTTGATCAAATGAGCAGCCTGTTAGAGCAATAAAACAGCTACTCTTTGGGTTTTGGAACCTAAATATGGCTGTAGAATGGCTGTAGCTATGGCTTATCAAAGATCAGACAAGAACCCTAGAGATAACAAGGAGTAAAACAAAAGAAAACTAAAGAAAACAGATGTTGGAAACAGCTCACGGTAGCAACTATAGCTCACGGCAGAGAAAACGAGCCCACGGCAGCAAAAACTAGTTCACGGCAGCAATTACTAGCCCACGGCAGCGAAAAAGGCTCACGGCAGGCGTACGACAGAGAAAACGCGCGAAAACGGCGCGCGGCAGAGCTCACGGCAGCGTGCGTGTGTGTGTTGCGGTGGGGGTGTGCAGGTGGGTTTGCGGTTGGCGCGCGGTAAGGATTTTGTAGGCGCGCGTAAGGGGAATCCGAGTGCGGGTGGGAGGGGTGCGCGCAAGTGGCGTCAGCGGCGACAGCGTTTTGGGGTGGAATCCGATCCACGGCAGGATGCCGAGTGCGAGTAGGAGGTGGGTTGCGGTAGCGATTTTTGTGGCCACGGCAGGAAACCAAATGCAATCCGATTGTGACTAGGTACTCAAGCACAAATAGAACCAATTGACCCGCAAGAATAACAACTCGAAAACTAGATCACCTTGGAACAAGATGTAGGTCTAGACTTTCCCGAGAGATAACTGTCGCACCCTGGTTTCTAGAGGATACTCAACGCACGAACTGGATAGCAGGTGCTTGGATTATGGGGCATACCTGCTCCCACGTCCCAGCTTCCTGGTAGGCCTGCGCTTATGCGCGACAACACAAGCCCTGCTTCCACCGTCGAAGTAAACTATCCGCTAGGAACCTAAGGCACTACTGCCGACGTACTTCATAACAAGCACGCACTGTACGTCAACAGCTTTGAACAAAAGGAAATCACAGAATGTCTCTAAGACACAAAAGAATGAAATAAGTTTGCAAATAGCCTTCACTAAGACAGAGATAGCAAATACACTCATACAGAGGACACATGTCCCAACATAGCATCATTACATAGCAGCGGAAGCATTCAACAGGTCTGAGTACAGACAAATCCAAATAGGCCTAAGAGGCCGGCAATGAAAAGAAAACGGAGCCCATCCACGAAGTCGTCGGATCCTGCCCGGGTCCGCTATCTACTCGTCGGCAGCCTCGTCGAACTCCACGAAGTAGCCATCCTGGTGATCATCGTAGCCGTAGTCGTAGTCTGCGTAAACCACAGCCCCAACGGGGTCAGTACATCCAAGTACTGGCAAGCAAGACTCACACTTCATCAAAGAGTTACCCGTCAACACAAGCATTGATGCTTGGGATCAACGGAAGAGATAGGTGGTATAAAAGCTGCAGCGGGCTGCTCTAACCAACTACAGAAAATACTACAAGTTCCGGCTAACAGAAGAAGATAAGATCGAGGATTGTAACCAACTGACAGATAACTTCAAATAAACCCATCCTGGATCTCGCCCCTTATCCGAAGAAGCAATCCGAGGATAACTCACACCGTTGTAATAAAGATGAGTCAAGTTATTGTGTGAATAACCTATTACTAGTCAAGTTATTTAGCATTGGGTGATACATGGTTGATCATTATGTTTAAGTTGTCCTGAGTACTTGTTAGCCCGTACTTTCACCAAGTAATCCATAACCGCGGAAAACACGGCTTCTCGAGAAGATTTATCCCTGCAGGGTGTGCTCCAGTACCCGTACACACTCAAGCCACCAACTAAAACTTAGGTGGACTTGACACGACCCAAACCATCTCTACAATCCATCCTAGGAGCCACGGAGCTATAAGGTCCCGGCCAGTCCGCCTAACCTAAGCGCAAGGGTGAAAACCACACCCCCCGGCACCACAGGCCTCGCCCTATATGTGTCAACAGTAACCAGTAACCATGGGGGCGCCTCCCAAAATGCAATGAGCAAATGGAACACCCGAACTAAGTGTGGCTCTTCGGACAAACTGCGGATCAGGTCAAGCCGAGGGGGGTTCCATACCACCACCCGGATGCGGTGAGCACGCTCATCATGGATCAGTAGACAAGACCCTTTTCCTATTAGGGTCGACACTAGCGGGCCTCAAAACCTCTTAGGGCCTCCCGCCGGTGCCTTATCATCAAATTATTATTAATAGCAGCATTAACAGGATTGATTGATTAACATTCGAGCCCCCGATACGATAATAATAGAGTACGATAGTAAAAGAAGTAACCGACAACGAGCTCGAGCAAAAGCAACCTAAGCATGCTAGATAAGAACAGGCTCAAACAAAGGCTGTAGGTATGGAGGTGAGGCAATATCAGGGCTCAAGGTATCATGTGATGGGTTCGGAGAACAAGCATCGATTCATAGGGCTAGCAGAAATAGACAAAAGGATAGTATCGACAACAAGTGTGGAAGAGAACTCGATGATTCATGTGAGTGATAACTTGCCTGCAAACCCAGTAGCCTGGTACTGAGCAAAAATCCTTAGAAGGGGTACCGTACGTCTCTTCGGTCTCAACGTCGTCGTCTAAAGCGGGAAGAAGCAAACACACAGTCGAAAGAGACGAACAATCAATACATGGCATAGGATGCACAACCATGGGATGATGCATGTCATGTTAATAGATGCATCAAAGTAAACTACTTGACAAGGTAACACAATTTAATTGGACCCATATGCAATGTGAATTGCATATGGATGCAAATGGTTTAGGTTGAAGCAATGATCTACATTTGATTAACAAGTGTAAGTAGTTAAACATGATGCATGCATGATGATAATAAGAAGTAAACAAAGTTAGATGCAATTGGAATGATAGTTAACAAGTTAGGGAAATTATTATTAAGTTTGGAAATTGTGGTTACTTAATAGTGTTACACAAATAGTTGTTGTTTTCATCAAGTTAAGTTGCTCATAACAAATGACAAAGTTGATATTTGAAAAGGTTATGTTTTTCTGGTTGGAAAACATATTTTACATGTTCAAGAATAATTAAATTTGAGCAAGTTATGATTTTAGCAATTTTAATTGAATTAAACAAGGTTTAAATTATTTAGGCAATTTAAATTATTCAAATCATGAAACAAAATTTATATTTGAATTGGTGGTTCAAAACGGTATGGAAAACATATTTTATTTGTATGATTTGGATTAATAATGAATTAGTTATGGAATTAAGCATATTGCAATTGAATTATTTGAATTCAAATTTGAATTGCATTTGAAACTCAAAACAGAAAACAAATGCTATAGATAGATAGACAATTTAATTTAGAGTAGTGCACATATTTAGATTTTATTATTTAGAGTTATAGTTTGAAAGTTATTAACAATTTAAAATATAGGACCAAACTGTGAATTAAAAGGACTTGGATTTAAAAAGAAAACGCAGGAAAATATTTTGTTACCGCGCAGATAACTACCCAGGGCACTGCCAACTGGGCCCTGGGCCTGCGTGGCACCTAGGTGGCAGGCTAGGAGGTGAGGTGGCCTCAGAGGTCAAGACAGGTGGGTCCCACGGGGGTTGCGCGCAGGAAAAATTGGGGAGGCAATTGCCTCCCCTAGGATTCGAACCAGGGACCTCCCCTTGGGCGCACGGTTCTGCTAGCCACTTGGGCTGGTTCTGTTCGTGATAGACAGAGAGCAGGTTTGAATTTGTAGTTCAGTTACTGCACCAGATCTGAAACTAACTGAACTTCCGTCTGGCGTGCAGGTACAGCGAGCGACAGGCGGGCGACCTTGCGATCGGCGGCCTGCTCGCGCTGCCAGCGGGGTGGCTGCCGCGGTGGCCGGCGAGTGCGGCTACCGGCGGGCGCGGGCGGCCCGGCGGCTGCCGTGCGGGCGGCCGCGGTGGGCCGTGTGCGAGCGGGGAAAAGGAGAGGACGAGGGGAGGTGCGGCTCACCTGCTGTCGACAGAGAAGGAGGGAGCAGGGCGGTCGGTGGCGGAAACGGCGATGGCGGCGGAGCTCCGGCGGTCGTCGGCGGGAACCGAAGGCGTGGTGAGGAAGAGGGCGCCGCGCCGGTTCCGTTCCCGGCCCTAGCGCGGCCGGGCGGGCACCGTGGCGGCGGCGCCTCGCCGGAGAAGGAGGCGTTGGAGGAGTTCTTCGGTGGAGGTTACAGAAACGAGAGAGGAAGGGGAGAAAGAGGAGAGCGGCGCGAGGGAGGAGAGGGAGGAAGAAAAACTAGGGCACGGGGGAGCCCTAGGGCTAGGGTTATAGGGGAGGTGGAGGCTCCATCAACCGTCCTCTCCTCTGTATGTGCACGTGGAGGCCATGGATGGTGGTCGTACAACGTACGGAGGAAGAAGACAACAGAGGTGGGGGGTATGGGCCTTTAGGGTAGGTTGGGCTGGACCCAATTGGGCTGTCTGCTCTCTTATCCCTCTCTCTCTCTATTTTTTTGGTGTTTATTACTTTTTTTTTTTTGTGCAGATTTGGATCAAGAGAGAAACCATTGGTGTTAGGGTTTAGCAAAATTTGGGACAATGTTTTTATCGATTAAGTTTTGTAATAGCACTTGAAAACAACTTTTGTTTTTCCAAATAAATTCAATTGATGTTATTTATTGGAATTTAAAATGAGTTGAGACATAATTGAAAGTTTAGCCAAAATTAAGTTTTTGATAACAATTTTGGTGGAAACAATTGTTGGTTGTTTTGTAGTTTTTTAGTTGAAACAGGTAACATCACAAGTATGACAAATGATTTGAATGTTTTGTTTGGAATTTCATATAGAAATCAAATGGAAACAATTCAATTCAAATGCAACAAAAGGCAATTATGATGACATGATGCAAAGCAATAATAAAACAAGAAACAAAACATTCTAGGGGGAGATTTTCTTACTTGGGATGTTACAAAACGCCCCCCCTTGAAGGAATCGCGCCCCGAGATTCCTACTGAGAAGTTAAAAGGTCCGGATACTTCTTGCGAAGATCCTCTTCGGTCTCCCATGTTGCCTCTTTATCAGAATGATGCGACCATTGCACTTTCAAGAACTTGGTGCTCTTGTTGCGAGTCTTACGCTCGGTCTCATCGAGAATACGAACAGGGTGCTCCTCGTAAGATAGATCATCTTGCAGTTCAATGGAATCATGATCAACTGCACGATCTGGATCTTTGAAACACCTCTTGAGCTGTGACACGTGAAACACGTCGTGCACCTTGGCTAGTTTTTCTGGAAGTTCAAGACGATAAGCATTTTCCGCACGCCTTGAGAGAATGCTGAAAGGACCAATGTATCTCGGTGCTAGCTTTCCTTTCACACCAAAACGATGAGTGCCCCTGAGGGGAGTTACACGGAGATATGCTTTGTCACCAGGTGCATAGATCATATCCCTGTGCTTGCTGTCATAGTAGCTCTTCTGACGAGACTGAGCAATCCTGAGATTGTCACGAATGATGCGAACTTTCTCTTCGGCTTCCTTAACAATGTCAGGGCCTAAGAGTGAACGTTCACCAGCTCCAGACCAATTGATTGGACTCCTGCATCTGCGGCCATAGAGTGCTTCAAACGGTGCCATGCCTAGGCTTGCCTGGAAGCTGTTGTTGTAGGAGAATTCAGCATATGGAAGGCATTCCTCCCATTTCATGCCAAAGGAGAGACCACATGCTCTGAGCATATCCTCGAGAATCTGATTGACTCTTTCGACTTGCCCTTGAGACTGAGGGTGATAAGCTGTGCTGAACAGAAGTTTGGTGCCCAATGCTTCTTGAAAACTCTTCCAGAAATGAGAAGTGAATATACTTCCACGGTCTGAGCTTATTTCCAATGGAACACCATGAAGAGGAACAATCTTTGTTGTGTAGAGTTCTGCTAACTGGCTAGCTGATATTGTTTCTTTGACAGCAAAGAAGTGAGCTACCTTAGTGAGACGATCAATAACAACGAAGATTGCATCGTTGCCCTTCTTGGACCTTGGAAACCCAGTGACAAAGTCCATTTCAATCATGTCCCACTTCCACTCAGGAATTTTCAGAGGCTGGAGAAGACCGGCTGTTTTCTGATGGACTGCCTTGACACGTTGACAAACGTCGCATTCAGAAATGTATTGAGCAATTTCACGTTTCATGCCAGACCACCAATACAGAGTCTTAAGATCCTGGTACATCTTTGTACTTCCAGGGTGGATGGAGAGAGGAGTTTCATGAGCCTCCTTGAGAATGACATCTTTGAGACTTTGAAGTTGAGGAACCGCAATGCGTCCTTCGAAGAACACCGTTCCCTTGTCATCAATTGAGAAGCACTGATACTTCACATTGCCTGCTTTGATGTTATTTGCGATCTTCTTGATCTCAGCATCACGAAGTTGTTCAGAACGAATCTTGTCCTCGAGAGTTGGACTAGCTGTCAAGTTTGCAACATAACCTTGAGGAACAAGACCAAGGTTCAGCTTCTGGAATTCTTCATGAAGAGGAGGTTGGCTTTCCATGATCATGAGATTATTGCAATACGACTTGCGACTGAGAGCATCGGCCATAACATTAGCCTTGCCTGGAGTGTAAGAAATGGTGAGATCGAAGTCTTTGATCTTTTCAATCCATCTCCTTTGCCTGAGGTTTAGATCTGGTTGAGTGAAGATGTATTTCAGACTCTTATGATCGGAAAAGATTTCAGTGCGATTACCCAACAAGTATTGCCTCCATTTCTTGAGGGCAAACACAACTGCTGCAAGTTCAAGATCATGAGTGGGATAGTTTTGCTCATGTGGGTTCAACTGACGTGAAGCATAGGCGACAACTTGACGTTCTTGCATAAGAACTGCACCTAGGCCTTGGAGAGAAGCATCACAGAATATCTGGAAAGGTTTGGTGGTATCTGGACCAACTAGAACAGGTGTAGAGGTGAGTTTGGTTTTGAGTAGATTGAAACTTTCCTCACACTGTGGAGACCAAACGAACTTCTTGTCCTTCTTGGTGAGATCAGTGAGAGGTTTTGCAATCTTTGAGAAGTTTTCAACGAAACGACGGCAATAGCTAGCCAAGCCAAGGAAACTTCTGACTTGCTTCACCGTCTTAGGGGGTTTCCAATCAACAATTGCCTTAACCTTTTCAGGATCAATGGCTATGCCCTTGGCAGAGATGACATGACCAAGATAAGCAACTTCTGGAATCCAGAACTCACACTTGGAGAACTTGGCATACAGACGATGCTCGCGAAGTTTCATGAGAGTGAGACGAAGATGTTCTCCATGCTCTTCCTCGGATTTTGAGTAGACAAGAATATCATCAAGATATACCACAACGAACTTGTCGAGGTATTCATGAAAGACAGAATTCATGAGTCTAGAGAATGTCGCCGGTGCATTGGTGAGACCAAAAGACATGACGGTGTATTCATATAGACCGTACCGAGTGGTGAAGGCTGTTTTTGGAATATCTTCCTTTCTGATCTTTATTTGATGGTAACCCATTCTCAAATCCAACTTTGAGAATATTGAGGCTCCAGCAAGTTGATCAAAAAGATCATCGATACGAGGAATTGGATACTTGTTCTTGATTGTTTTCTCGTTAAGAGGACGATAGTCAACCACGAGTCTCTTCGTTTGGTCCTTCTTTGCAACGAACAGAGTTGGGCAACCCCAAGCCGAGGAACTAGGTTGAATGTAGCCTTTCTCCATGTACATATCGATTTGCTCCTTCAACAACTTCAGTTCAGGAGGAGCTATCTTGTATGGATGCTTAGAGATTGGAGCAGTGCCTGGTTCAAGTTCGATGACGAACTCAACAGCTCTGTCAGGAGGCATTCCTGGCAATTCCTCTGGAAAGACATCAGGGAATTCACAAACCACCGGAATAGTTTCAATAGATGGTAGAGGATTTGCATTGAGAGTGTAGAGTTGAGCAACTGGATTTTCGGCATGGAAGTAGACTATCTGGCCAGAAGGGTGTGTGATTTTGACAGACTTAGCAGGACAATCAATGACTGCTTTGTTGGCTACCAACCAATCCATCCCCAGAATGACATCAATATCTGAAGAGTGGAGAGCTATCAGAGATGCCTGGAATGGAAGGTTTCCAATTGTGATCTCGATGTTCTGGCTAACTTTATTGCTTTGCCAGCTAGATCCCGGTGATTTCACCAGGAGAGGGACAGACAACTGTTCGAAGTTGATTCCAATGTTGTTTGCAAAGCATTGAGAGATGAAAGAGTGTGAAGCACCAGAATCGAACAAGACTTTAGCACGAAACGAGTCCACAAGAAGTGTGCCCATTACAACCTCTGGAGATTCTTCTGCTCCCTGGGCCTTGACATGGTTCACCTTAACGGTTCTCACGCCAAGCTCGTTGTTGTTGTAGCAACCCAACGGAGGACCACGTATTCTTGTCGGGGTCGACCTGTGGCGAGGTGGAGGTGGAAGGAGGTGCCTTTGCGGACACTTATCGGAAAAGTGGCCCGACTGTCCACACTTGTAGCATGTAACAGCAGAACGAGGAGCTGTTGGTCTTGGCTGAGATGGAGCACCTCCTAAAGATACCACTGGGGTGGGAGGGCGGGGAAGAATTCCTGCCGGGCTTGGCAAGCTGATGGGCGGTGTTGGAGTGGTATATGGAACCCAAACTCTCCGTTTTTGTGGAGGCATGATAGCTTTCGAGAGATTAGCCTGTTCACGAGAGTGCTTACGAGATTCCTCAACCAACTTGCGCCCATGCTCTTCATTTAGAGCGATGTTGACGAGGTCCTCAAAATTCTTGGCCTTGACGTTGGTGAGAGCATACTTGAGTTCCGGGTTGAGACCCCTGCGGAACTTTGCCATCTTTCTCGCTTCCGTGGAAATTTCATCTCCGGCGTAGCGAGCCAGACGATTGAACTCTCTTTGGTATTCGAGAACGTCCAGACTGCCTTGTGTGAAAGAATAGAATTCCTCACGCATTTTCTCCATGAGCCCATCGGGAATGTGATGGCGCACGAAGGCTTCCTTGAAATCCTCCCATGTGATTGGCACACTAGAACCTCTCATTTCTTGGAAATTCTCCCACCAAGACATGGATTGTCCACGGAGAAGGTAGGTCACGTAAGGAACACGGTCCTCGTCAGCCACATGAGCTACCACAAGAGTACGGTTCATTTCACGGAGCCAGTCATCAGCATCCAATGGCTCGGAGGAGTTATCAAACGTGCGCGGATTGAGCTCAAGGAACTCCCGAATAGACACGCGGGCGTTGCCATTACTCCCAAGGTCTTGGTTCTGCTGCATCTGCTTTATAACTTGCGTCATCTGAGACAGCACTTTCCCCATCTCAGGTGGCAGTGTGTGTTCTTCGTCACCACTTTCCATCCTGAAGAGGATACCAAGGTTAACACACTAACCGGATAACAAAATCCAATATAAGTGCTTAAAAGGATTACTTCAGACAGTAAGAAGGTAGCATGGATCAAACATATACTACCCTCAACGTTCACCATAAATGGTTTGAGTACGAAAGGATAACTAAACATAGCTAGGAATGGATACATCAATGGACGAAAGGTTCTTGAGAGAAACATGATATTGAAGCAACATCGGGAAACTCGCGACCAAAACTCCTAAGGTACTACAGAAGAACCCAGAACACGTGAAATCCTAACTTGAAAGTTTAGATGAGAAGAGAAAAACAACGTTGCACTTCCTTACCAGAAAAGGGAGGGTGGGTGGGGAAAGAAATAAAATGGCAGAATTCCTACTCTCACGTTTCATTTTTCCTATATAGCTACAAAATAGTTTCTAGACTCAACTGCGACCAGTAAAAGGGATCCTACAGGCAGACATGCTCTGATACCATTTGTCGCACCCTGGTTTCTAGAGGATACTCAACGCACGAACTGGATAGCAGGTGCTTGGATTATGGGGCATACCTGCTCCCACGTCCCAGCTTCCTGGTAGGCCTGCGCTTATGCGCGACAACACAAGCCCTGCTTCCACCGTCGAAGTAAACTATCCGCTAGGAACCTAAGGCACTACTGCCGACGTACTTCATAACAAGCACGCACTGTACGTCAACAGCTTTGAACAAAAGGAAATCACAGAATGTCTCTAAGACACAAAAGAATGAAATAAGTTTGCAAATAGCCTTCACTAAGACAGAGATAGCAAATACACTCATACAGAGGACACATGTCCCAACATAGCATCATTACATAGCAGCGGAAGCATTCAACAGGTCTGAGTACAGACAAATCCAAATAGGCCTAAGAGGCCGGCAATGAAAAGAAAACGGAGCCCATCCACGAAGTCGTCGGATCCTGCCCGGGTCCGCTATCTACTCGTCGGCAGCCTCGTCGAACTCCACGAAGTAGCCATCCTGGTGATCATCGTAGCCGTAGTCGTAGTCTGCGTAAACCACAGCCCCAACGGGGTCAGTACATCCAAGTACTGGCAAGCAAGACTCACACTTCATCAAAGAGTTACCCGTCAACACAAGCATTGATGCTTGGGATCAACGGAAGAGATAGGTGGTATAAAAGCTGCAGCGGGCTGCTCTAACCAACTACAGAAAATACTACAAGTTCCGGCTAACAGAAGAAGATAAGATCGAGGATTGTAACCAACTGACAGATAACTTCAAATAAACCCATCCTGGATCTCGCCCCTTATCCGAAGAAGCAATCCGAGGATAACTCACACCGTTGTAATAAAGATGAGTCAAGTTATTGTGTGAATAACCTATTACTAGTCAAGTTATTTAGCATTGGGTGATACATGGTTGATCATTATGTTTAAGTTGTCCTGAGTACTTGTTAGCCAGTACTTTCACCAAGTAATCCATAACCGCGGAAAACACGGCTTCTCGAGAAGATTTATCCCTGCAGGGTGTGCTCCAGTACCCGTACACACTCAAGCCACCAACTAAAACTTAGGTGGACTTGACACGACCCAAACCATCTCTACAATCCATCCTAGGAGCCACGGAGCTATAAGGTCCCGGCCAGTCCGCCTAACCTAAGCGCAAGGGTGAAAACCACACCCCCCGGCACCACAGGCCTCGCCCTATATGTGTCAACAGTAACCAGTAACCATGGGGGCGCCTCCCAAAATGCAATGAGCAAATGGAACACCCGAACTAAGTGTGGCTCTTCGGACAAACTGCGGATCAGGTCAAGCCGAGGGGGGTTCCATACCACCACCCGGATGCGGTGAGCACGCTCATCATGGATCAGTAGACAAGACCCTTTTCCTATTAGGGTCGACACTAGCGGGCCTCAAAACCTCTTAGGGCCTCCCGCCGGTGCCTTATCATCAAATTATTATTAATAGCAGCATTAACAGGATTGATTGATTAACATTCGAGCCCCCGATACGATAATAATAGAGTACGATAGTAAAAGAAGTAACCGACAACGAGCTCGAGCAAAAGCAACCTAAGCATGCTAGATAAGAACAGGCTCAAACAAAGGCTGTAGGTATGGAGGTGAGGCAATATCAGGGCTCAAGGTATCATGTGATGGGTTCGGAGAACAAGCATCGATTCATAGGGCTAGCAGAAATAGACAAAAGGATAGTATCGACAACAAGTGTGGAAGAGAACTCGATGATTCATGTGAGTGATAACTTGCCTGCAAACCCAGTAGCCTGGTACTGAGCAAAAATCCTTAGAAGGGGTACCGTACGTCTCTTCGGTCTCAACGTCGTCGTCTAAAGCGGGAAGAAGCAAACACACAGTCGAAAGAGACGAACAATCAATACATGGCATAGGATGCACAACCATGGGATGATGCATGTCATGTTAATAGATGCATCAAAGTAAACTACTTGACAAGGTAACACAATTTAATTGGACCCATATGCAATGTGAATTGCATATGGATGCAAATGGTTTAGGTTGAAGCAATGATCTACATTTGATTAACAAGTGTAAGTAGTTAAACATGATGCATGCATGATGATAATAAGAAGTAAACAAAGTTAGATGCAATTGGAATGATAGTTAACAAGTTAGGGAAATTATTATTAAGTTTGGAAATTGTGGTTACTTAATAGTGTTACACAAATAGTTGTTGTTTTCATCAAGTTAAGTTGCTCATAACAAATGACAAAGTTGATATTTGAAAAGGTTATGTTTTTCTGGTTGGAAAACATATTTTACATGTTCAAGAATAATTAAATTTGAGCAAGTTATGATTTTAGCAATTTTAATTGAATTAAACAAGGTTTAAATTATTTAGGCAATTTAAATTATTCAAATCATGAAACAAAATTTATATTTGAATTGGTGGTTCAAAACGGTATGGAAAACATATTTTATTTGTATGATTTGGATTAATAATGAATTAGTTATGGAATTAAGCAAATTGCAATTGAATTATTTGAATTCAAATTTGAATTGCATTTTGAAAACTCAAAACAGAAAACAAATGCTATAGATAGATAGACAATTTAATTTAGAGTAGTGCACATATTTAGATTTTATTATTTAGAGTTATAGTTTGAAAGTTATTAACAATTTAAAATATAGGACCAAACTGTGAATTAAAAGGACTTGGATTTAAAAAGAAAACGCAGGAAAATATTTTGTTACCGCGCAGATAACTACCCAGGGCACTGCCAACTGGGCCCTGGGCCTGCGTGGCACCTAGGTGGCAGGCTAGGAGGTGAGGTGGCCTCAGAGGTCAATGACAGGTGGGTCCCACGGGGGTTGCGCGCAGGAAAAAATTGGGGAGGCAATTGCCTCCCCTAGGATTCGAACCAGGGACCTCCCCTTGGGCGCACGGTTCTGCTAGCCACTTGGGCTGGTTCTGTTTCGTGATAGACAGAGAGCAGGTTTGAATTTGTAGTTCAGTTACTGCACCAGATCTGAAACTAACTGAACCTTCCGTCTGGCGTGCAGGTACAGCGAGCGACAGGCGGGCGACCTTGCGATCGGCGGCCTGCTCGCGCTGCCAGCGGTGGCTGCCGCGGTGGCCGGCGAGTGCGGCTACCGGCGGGCGCGGGCGGCCGGCGGCTGCCGTGCGGGCGGCCGCGGTGGGCCGTGTGCGAGCGGGAAAAGGAGAGGACGAGGGGAGGTGCGGCTCACCTGCTGTCGACAGAGAAGGAGGGAGCAGGGCGGTCGGTGGCGGAAACGGCGATGGCGGCGGAGCTCCGGCGGTCGTCGGCGGGAACCGAAGGCGTGGTGAGGAAGAGGGCGCCGCGCCGGTTCCGTTCCCGGCCCTAGCGCGGCCGGGCGGGCACCGTGGCGGCGGCGCCTCGCCGGAGAAGGAGGCGTTGGAGGAGTTCTTCGGTGGAGGTTACAGAAACGAGAGAGGAAGGGGAGAAAGAGGAGAGCGGCGCGAGGGAGGAGAGGGAGGAAGAAAAACTAGGGCACGGGGGAGCCCTAGGGCTAGGGTTATAGGGGAGGTGGAGGCTCCATCAACCGTCCTCTCCTCTGTATGTGCACGTGGAGGCCATGGATGGTGGTCGTACAACGTACGGAGGAAGAAGACAACAGAGGTGGGGGGTATGGGCCTTTAGGGTAGGTTGGGCTGGACCCAATTGGGCTGTCTGCTCTCTTATCCCTCTCTCTCTCTATTTTTTTGGTGTTTATTACTTTTTTTTTTGTGCAGATTTGGATCAAGAGAGAAACCATTGGTGTTAGGGTTTAGCAAAATTTGGGACAATGTTTTTATCGATTAAGTTTTGTAATAGCACTTGAAAACAACTTTTGTTTTTCCAAATAAATTCAATTGATGTTATTTATTGGAATTTAAAATGAGTTGAGACATAATTGAAAGTTTAGCCAAAATTAAGTTTTTGATAACAATTTTGGTGGAAACAATTGTTGGTTGTTTTGTAGTTTTTTAGTTGAAACAGGTAACATCACAAGTATGACAAATGATTTGAATGTTTTGTTTGGAATTTCATATAGAAATCAAATGGAAACAATTCAATTCAAATGCAACAAAAGGCAATTATGATGACATGATGCAAAGCAATAATAAAACAAGAAACAAAACATTCTAGGGGGAGATTTTCTTACTTGGGATGTTACAATAACCCACACGGATAGAAATATTTTTTGTGATGGTTTTTGATATGGATGGAAACAAAAGATAGCTAGATGAACCCTAACCCTAAAATATGAAAATCTAAAAACAGAAAAATAGAAACACAAATCAACAAAAAGCAGCAACTATGTAGATGCAAATTGGTGTTGATCTAGTATCTGGCAAATTCTAAACCTAATATTTTTTGCCTTTTCTGGATAGGAATAAAAATAACTAAAAGTAAAGATAACTTGCTCATCGAGGCAACCTGAGAATATTATACCAAGATGATATGGGGTGGCCCAATCTTCTCAATGAGCTTCTCTCTCTTTTTGTAATTTTCTGATATGTGGATAACTAGTGCTACACTGAGACCTCTCACTCAGCTGACCCCTGTTGCCAATGCAACAACAATCAAGCTCTTTGGATATTCTCAACTACACACTCTTGCACAAGTAATCAAAGATCACAAGTGGTCCTGTATCCCCCTATTCCCAGATGGAATAACAAGATATCACGCAACTTTGCAATTGGTAAACTTCAAGATGAATGCTTACAAAGCAATACAATCTAGAGGCTAGGGTTTGTTGGTTTTGGTTTAAAATGGTTCTCCCTCAACCACACGCAGGTGGGGGACATATATAGGTGGAGGGTGCGGCCACAAGGGGTGCCTTGCGCAAGTCCCCTCCTCCTACTAGGACTAGGACTCCTACTAGGACTAGGAGTCCAACTATGACTCAAAGAGAGATACAAACCGATCCACCGTTAAGGGATTCGGCCACATTATGGTATACAAACCATACCTATATGAAATAGGATTTTATGAGGCGCATTTGACTTAGTGGAGGCACCTATCCCCTTGTCTTGATGAATAACAATTTTTTCTATTGAAATAACAATTGTTATTAATTGCTTTCACCATCTTGATCACTTGCTTTCACCATGGCATCATTGTTTTCACCATATTCTAGCATTTCTTTCACCATGGCTCCTTTCATGTCATCACTTGTATAATCATCTTCTAGGTCCTCTTGATTGTTCTCCTCCATTATGTTTTTGTTATCAATAAACCTAATCATACATAAATGCATAGACTTAGGTAGTATAAAATTCTCATAATCACAAATAGCATAATCAATAAGGATTGAGTTCACCTGTTGTTCTAGTAGCTTGCTCCTTGATCTTGTCATTGGTCCAAGTCTCACTTCATCTTGTTTAAGTGGCAATGTACTAGGGATGTCCTCATCATTTAAACTACCTAAATCCATGCACTTATGTATTCTCAGGTTTATTCATAACACAAGCATGAATGGAGGAGATCATGAAGAGGAGATACACATGGATGAAGACGGACTAGAAGAGGATATGGAGTACAAGTACTAGCATGGTGAAAACAAGAAATAACAAGAAATAACAATTGTTATGTTGACAAGGGGATGGTGCCTCCACAAGGTCAAATGCACTTAGTGTGGAAAACAATTACTAATGTGTTATTCCACACTCATGGATGGAGAAAACAAGAGGAGGGCGCCTACAAAGGATACCATCTTGGCCGCACCCACCTATCTTGGGTCGGTTTTTATCTATGTGTGAGTCCTAGTAGGAGTCATATTCGAGTGGGGGAAGGATTGCTTGCGCAAGGTAACTTGTGGCCGCACCTCACCCTCTCTTATACCCCCTTCCTGCGAGTTATAGGGTTAGACTACGTTAAATCTAACCACGTTAAATCATAAACCCTAGACCTCTAGATTGAAACAGCTTGTAAGCTTTCATCTGGAAGTTCATCTGCAAACTTTACGTGTTACCTGCTATTCCACTGGGAATAAGAAGGTACATGACCACATGTAGTCGGTGGATTACTTGTGCAAGAGTGTGGAGTTGAGAATATCCTTGGGGTTGCTATCTTTTGCATTGGCAACAGGGATCAGCCGGGAGAGTTCTTAGTGGCGCACTAGTTATCATATTGAAGTTAACTGTGAGTTCACTGAGAAGATTGGGCCACCCCATATCATCTTGGTATTAGATTTATAGGTTGCCTCGGTGAGCTATCAAGTTTATCTTTAGTTTGAGTGTTTTTATTACCTATCCAGAAAAATGACCCACAAAAATAGTTTAGTTCATTGTCATTGCCCTCGATATCACCTTAGTTTCAATTTCTATAGCTGTTTTTGTGTTTGATTTTGTGTTCCTTTTTGTCTTTTTAGTTTTGTTATTTTCGGCTAGGGTTAGGGTTCTTGTTCCCCTGGTCGAGTTCTTATCAAAAAATCCCAAAAAAAATCCGCTGCTTTTAGCTCTATACACATCCAATCCGAGTACACCTAGTATTCCTACCGCGGTAGCGTTTTCATCGATTTCCTGCCGTACCGCACCACACTAACCCATATCTGTTTCCTACCGCGGCCGCGTTTCGCTCGATTTCCCTGCCGCACCGCACCTGCTGACGCGTCCCACCCGATCTCAGATTCGCTGTAACGCGCTTACAAAAGCCCCCCGCGCCCCGTCTCACAGCACACCACCGCAAGCACCGCGCGCTGCCGCGGCACAGATTCTCGCCAAACCGCTGCCGCGCACTGCTGCTGCTGCCACCGTTCACGTAACGCGCGCGCACTGCCAGTTTCCCTGCAACGCGGTTATCTTTCGCTGTAACGCGAGCCTGCGTGCTGCCGTGGCAGAGAAAACCATCTGTTTTGCTGCCGTGGGCTGAAAACTTATGCCGTGAGCATTTGTGAGCTATTTCCACTTAGATTTTTTTTGTTTTTCTTTGTTTTATCCTGTTTTCTTCATTAGGAACAATATATCCATACCTTGTGAACCTAGCCACAGCCTTTCTACAGCATTTTAATAGGAACTTGCCGACAACTATAGCTATTTTGTGCTCTGACAGGTTGCTCATTTTCATCACCACCATTGTGTTCACTTGTTTATTGGTTCATATTGCTCTTAGTTGTGTTTAAGGCCATTGGAAAAATACAAAAGATAGAAAAAGAGTAAAAGTATAAAAAAAGAGAAAAGAGAAAAATAAAAAATTGCAAAGAGGCCATATTGATACTATTGTTTACTAGTTGAGCTTGCCATTGTGACACTTGTTTTTTCATTGAGCAATCTTGTGCCTGTCAATTAAGAGCCTAGCTAGTGACTTTCTAGTGCATTGAAAAATCTCATCCATATATTTGCTTTGCCACATTTGTCTACATTATTGTGTGAGTTTCCTTGGGTATTTTTATATCATCACAAAACAGCAAATAGGACTTGTTACTTTGGTGATTGTTAGGTATCCATACCAAGCCCCACTAAATAATCTTGTTTGCTTTTGTGAGAGTTAAAAACCTGGGTATTCTCTTCTTCACATCAAAGTACATTAATTGCCTCTACTTGTGGTAAGTATTTCTATTCACTTTGGAACGGTAAGATAGCCTATTGTCTTGCTAGATTTTTGAGTGAGTTGTGAGAGAACACCACAACCTATACTTGTTTCTATTTCACTAACCTACTAATGGATCTTTCTAGTGGTGATCTTGTGCAGCAAAAGAAGGACCATGAGGAGGGAGTTAATTGGAGGGAGTATGAGGCTCTAAGGGATGTATTGGCAAAACAAACAAAAGACAATCATAATGAAATCAAGCAATTTGTGCAAGATGCATGTGATCCTTTATATGATGCTCTCCAAGCTATGGAGAACAAGATGGAGGCGACACATAAGTTGGCCGAAAACAACAATGGGGAAGTGAAAACAATCAATGATTTTATTGCTCAATTGGCTACTACCCTTGCTGGTCTTCAAACAATGATTCAAGACAGATTACCACTTGTTGATGATGATCATGCTAGTGTCCATAGTGATGCTAATAATGGCTTGGAATCCAATGGAGAAGTGGATAATTTTCATGGCCGTGGATCTAGAGGAGATAGAGGCCGAGGAGGATATCAAGGCCGAGCCATCCATATGGGTTCAAGGAGAGTGCCCATCAATGTTGCTCCTGAAAATCATAGAGAGGATGATGGTTTGGGTAAGCCCAAATTTTCTATACCATCTTTCAAGTTTGATACCATGGTTGTAGAAGAATATTTGTTATGGGAGCTGAAAATTGAGAAGCTATGGAGATTGCATGTTTACAGTGAGGGTAGAAAAATAAAATTGGCTTATTCTGAGTTTGATGGATATGCTCTTTGTTGGTGGGATACTACTGTGAGAAAGAGACAAGAAGATGATGAATTACCCATTATCACTTGGAGTACCATGAAGAGAGTCATGAGGGACAGATTTGTACCACCAAATTACATAAGGCAATAATTTGATCACTTGCAACAATTGAGGCAAGGTACTATGACTATTGATGCTTATTATCAAGAGATGGAATTGATCATGCAAAGGGCACGTGTGAGAGAGCAATTGGAGCAAACAATGCAAAGGTTTCTTTAAGATTTGAATTATAAAATCAAGGGCATTGTTAGGAATCACCAATATCATGATATGCATGAATTATTACATCATGCTAGGGAGGCCGAATCACATATCAATGAGGAGGCTAAAATTACAGCAAGAACAAGGAGTAGATTTCCCTTGAGATCATCTACTATGCCTAGTACACCACCTCCTCCATCTCTTAGCCGTGGTGTTTCATCATCCAAGGCCGAGCCTAGTGCCTCTATTGCAAAGAAATCATCCCAACCAGCTGCAAGTACCACGGGTTCAAGTGCTTCCACAACAAGAAATAGAGATATTACATGTCATACATGTGCAGGAAAGGGGCACTTCAAGAGGGATTGTCCAAATACAAAGGTGATGATTATTGATGAGAACAATGAGTATGAGACAGGTGATGACGTTGATCCTAATGATGATGGCTATTTGAGTGATACTCCATTGGGTGCCTATGCTACCACTATGCCATCTATTATTTGCACACAAAAGTCAATGAGTGTTATTCCTAGTCCTGAAAATCAAAGGTGCAATTTTTTTCAAACAAAGGCTATTATTGGTCCTAATATGCCTTGCAAAGTCATTATTGATGGAGGGAGTTGCATGAATTTGGCTAGCAAAGATCTATGTGCAAAGCTAAATCTGAAATATTTACCACACCCTTGTCCTTATCATATACAATGGTTGAGTAGCTCGGGACAAATGAAGGTGACCCATATGGCGCGTGTGGAATTTCAGATTGGTCCTTATAAGGATACTATTGAGTTTGATGTGGTTCCCATGACAGTTTACCACTTATTATTGGGAAGACCTTGGCAATTTGATAGAAGTGTGAAGCATGAAGGAAGAGCACACCTTATGTGTTGCATCATCATGGGAAGACTATTATTTTGAGGCCTATGACTCCACAACAAATTGTAAATGAGTCCCAATCCAAAATAGATATGAGAGTTGAAAAAGAGAGTGAGAGGGATGAGGGAAAACAAATTTCACAAGCCTTGGGGAGTGGTAGTCAACCTAATTCGAGTGGTAAAAATAAAAATAAGAGAGAGAGCCTATTATGCATGTTAGCCACTAAAGAGGATTTGAGGGAATTTAGGGATGATCCTACATTAGTCCCTATTGTGCTTATTCACAAGGGAGAGATTTTGGTTTCTAATGACATGAACCCTATTCCTCTTGGTGTTTCTCATGTGTTGCAGGATTTTGATGATGTTTTTCCAGGAGATATTCCCTCGGGATTGCCACCATTGAGAGGGATTGAGCATCAAATTGATTTAATTCCTGGAGCATCTTTGCCAAACCGAGCCCCTTATAGAACCAATCCACAAGAGACAAAGGAGATACAAAGGCAAGTACAAGAGCTACTAGATAAAGGTTATATTTGAGTTAGTCTTTCTCCTTGTGCCGTTCCCGTTATTTTGGTTCCTAAGAAAGATGGTACTTTGCGCATGTGTGTAGATTGTAGAGCAATTAATAACATCACTATTCGTTATCGTCATCCTATACCACGTTTAGATGACATGTTAGATGAATTAAGTGGTGCTACTCTTTTCTCTAAAATTGATTTGCGTAGTGGGTACCATCAAATAAGAATGAAAGAGGTAAATGAATGGAAAACTGCATTTAAAACAAAATTTGGTTTATATGAATGGTTAGCATGGAAAAAAATTGCGCGCTAATAGCACGATATAGCATATCTGGAGGCTCCACGCAAAATTTTAACACTTTTGCTCGCTATTGCGCTATTCACGAAATAGCACGATATATCACGCTAAAACATCATAAAGTTATAGCACGCTATTTTTTTCCAGCCTATCGGCCCAAAAAGGACAGAGTTTTCCACCTTAGGAAGAAGAAAAATTTGCTTCCGTTTTTTCGTGGCAATGAACAACAATCATGAAGATAACATTTCCATGTTTATAATTCTGAATAAGTAATTTTTACTGTGTTATTAATCCTTGGGAGGTTCTAGCCAACTAGAGAACAATTTTTTATGTGGTTATGCAAATACTGGTCTTGCATTTTTTGACTATATAATTTATTCTTGTTGGGATCCTTTAATTTTGTAGATATATTTGATAGTTTTTTCAAAACGTTATTTTGATATAGCACGCTATTAGCACGATATAGCGTGCATAGCATCTGGCGGAGGCTGCCGCTATTTCTCATAGCATGCTATTTTTTTCCTTGATGGTTAGTGATGCCTTTTTGTTTAACTAATGCACCTAGTACTTTCATGAGATTAATGAAAAATATTTTGAGAGATTATATTGGTAGATTTGTGGTAGTTTATTTTGATGATATCCTCATATATAGCCACAATGAACATGATCATATTAATCATATTAGACAAGTTTTGCAAGTGCCAAGAGAAAATAAATTGTATGGTAATCTTGAGAAGTGCACTTTTTGTAAAGATAAGGTCATCTTTTTGGGATATGTAGTTTCTAAACACGGGATTGAAGTTGATACATAAAAAATTGAAGCAATTCTAAATTGGCCTATTCCAACTAATGTGAGTCAAGTTAGAAGTTTTAATAGGCTTGCTAGTTTGTATAGAAGATTTGTGCCTAATTTTAGTTCTATTGTTGCTCCATTAAATGATCTAACTAAAAAGGGAGTAGATTTGGAGTGGGGTGTTGCTCAAGATATTGCTTTTGATACATTAAAAGAGAAGTTGATTTCGGCCCCACTATTAATGCTACCAAATATTGATAAACAATTTGAGATTGAGTGTGATACTAGTGGCATAGGTATTGGAGGTGTGTTAATGCAAGAAAAGAAACCTATTGCCTATTTTTCTGAAAAATTACATGGTGCACAATTGAATTATTCTGTTTATGATAAAGAATTATATGCACTTGTGAGAGTTTTATAGGTGTGGAAACATTATTTATGGCCTAAGGAATTTATTATACGTAGTGATCATGAGGCATTAAAATTCTTAAAGTGCCAATCAAATTTGAATAAAAGACATGCCAAATGGGTTGAATTTATTGAATCTTTTCCATACATAATTAAACATAAAAAAGGATTGGAAAATGTAGTTGCTGATGTTTTATCAAGAAAGAATATGTTACTCTCAAATTTGGAGATTAAGGTTTCAGGTTTGGAGGGTATTAGAGATTTATATGACGAAGATAATGAATTTTCTATGCCATTTAATAAATGTACTAATGTTAAGGCATGGGATAAATTTCATATACATGATGGATACTTGTTTAGATCTAACAAATTATGTGTTCCCGAGTGTTCTTTGCATTTATTCTTAATACAGGAATCTCATAGTGGAGGATTAATGGGACACTTTGGAAGAGAGAAGACATTGCTTATGTTGGCTAAAATTTTCTATTTTGCACATATGAGAAGAGATGTGTATAGATTGGTGCAAAGATGCATTACTTGCAACAAGTCCAAGTCCAAGTTGAAACTCCACGGCTTGTATACTCCATTGCCATCACCTAGTACCCCATGGGAGGATATAAGTATGGATTTTGTGTTGGGCTTGCCAAGGACAAAAAGAGGACATGACTCTATCTTTGTGGTTGTGGACAGATTTTCAAAGATGGCTCACTTCATTGCTTGCCACAAGAGTGATGATGCTTCTCACATTGCAAATTTATTATTTAGAGAAATTGTGAGATTACATGGAGTGCCAAGAACCATTGTTTCAGATAGAGATGTCAAGTTTATGAGTTACTTTTGGAAGACACTATGGGGGAAGCTTGGAACCAAATTATTATTTTCCACTACTTGTCACTCCCAAACTGATGGTCAAACCGAGGTGGTCAATAGGACATTGTCCACATTATTGAGAAGCATGATCAAGAAGAATTTGAAGGAGTGGGAGGAGTGTTTGCCCCATGTGGAATTTGTATATAATAGAGTTGTGCATTCAACTACTCAATTATGTCCTTTTGAGGTGGTTTATGGGTTCAAGCCTATTACTCCTCTTGATTTATTACCACTTCCTACACAAGAGAGAATTAACATGGAGGCATCCAAGAGAGATGATTTTGTGAAGAAAATTCATGAGAACACAAAGGAAGCAATTGAGAAGAAAGGAAGACATGTGGCTGGAAGAGTAAACAAGAAGAGAAAGGAAGTAATATTTCGGCCAGGAGATATGGTGTGAGTTCACTTTAGAAAAGATAGATTTCCCACATTGAGAAAATCAAAATTGATGCCTAGAGGTGCTAGTCCTTATAGAGTTATTTCAAGGATCAATGACAATGCATACAAGATTGACCTCCCAATTGATGAGTTTGGTGTTAGCAATTCTTTTAATGTGGCTGATTTGACACCTTACCATGGAGATGATTTAGCATCGAGGTCGATGCCTTTTCAAGAGGGGAGGATGATGAGGAAATCCCTAGCTCTTCACCTATTGTTACACATGAGGATGCTCCAATACAAGCTAATGAAGTAAGGATTGGTCCAATGACAAGATCAAGAACCAAGCTATTACAACAACAGGTGAATTCACTCCTACTTGAGTATAATGTTTATAATTGTGAGAACTTTATACTACCTAAATCCATGCACTTATGCATTCTCAGGTTTATTCATAACACAAGCATGAATGGAGGAGATCATGAAGAGGAGATACAGATGGATGAAGATGGACTAGAAGAGGAGATTGAGTACAAGTACTAGCATGGTGAAAACAACAAATAACAAGAAATAACAATTGTTATGATGACAAGGGGATGGTGCCTCCACAAGGTCAAATGCACTTAGTGTGGAAAACAATTACTAATGTGTTATTCCACACTCATGGATGGAGAAAACAAGAGGAGGGCGCCCACAAAGGATATCTATGCGCCATAAAGAGTCCTAGTAGTTTTTGATATGGTTTGTATACCATCTTGGCCGCACCCACCTATCTTGGGTCGGTTTGTATCGACGTGCATGAGGGACGTCTTGAAGGTTTTGCTGACCTCGCTGAGTGACTCGCGATCCCAGGCTACGGTCTTTGAGACGTATTTTTTCTTCGGGGGGTTTGTTCCCTACAGAGTAAGTTTTGGAGAGTGCCGCACGACGTAGACTTGATTCGTCTGCCAATTTCTTCCGCTCGTCTAGATTCTTGCGGGCCTCCTTGATCAACTCTGCTGCTTTCACTAGATGATAGTGGTAGGAAGTTAGATCTTCTTGAGGGGTCCTTCTTCGATCGGTTGTCCTAGATGTAGAGCCTTTTTTGCCTTGAGCCAGGTGTCTCGCGACAATTTGATGTGCTCTCGCTCTTTCCGTCTGTCTTTAGTTTCTTCGGGTGGTTCGGCCGATCCTGCTGTCGGATATATACCGATTAGGGGTATATCCAGCATTGTCCTAAAGAGCCGGATTACCAGGGTGGCCTGATTGGTAATGGATCAAAGTCCATTAGGCGGCCCAGTAAGCTGACGCGTAGAAGCCGGATTCTAGAAGAACCCGGACCACGGCCCACGTGGTGCAGCTTGGAGTAGAAGGCGGATTCTTGCTTTCTATGTTAGAAGCTTACCGTAGTCTTCTAGGTTTCCTTTCTGTAAGCCCTAACCCGGCTATCAATATAAAGCCGGACAGGAGAGAAGAAAGACAAAAGCAACTAGCTAGTAGCCAACTCACCGAGAAGTTGATCCTCGTCGAGTTAGCTAACCCTAACTCACATTGTACCCTGTATACCTCAGGCTTCAGCCCCGATTTTGATGAGGACATCCCTAGCTCTTGACCTATTGTTACACATGAGTATGCTCCAATACAAGCTAATAAACTAACGATTGGTCCAATGACAAGATCAAGAACCAAGCTATTACAACAACATGTGAATTCACTCCTACTTGAGTATAATGTTTATAATCGTGAGAAATTTATACTACCTAAATCCATGCACTTATGTATTTTCAGGTTTATTGATAACACAAGCATGAATGGAGGAGATCATGAAGAGGAGATACACATGGATGAAGATGGACTAGAAGAGGAGATGGAGTACAAGTACTAGCATGGTGAAAACAAGAATAACAATTGTTATGATGACAATGGGATGGTGCCTCCACAAGGTCAAATGCACTTAGTGTGGAAAAAAATTACTAATGTGTTATTCCACACTCATGGATGGAGAAAACAAGAGGAGGGCGCCCACGAAGGATATCTATGCGCCATAAAGAGTCCTAGTAGTTTTAGATATGGTTTGTATACCATCTTGGCCGCACCCACCTATCTTGGGTCGGTTTGTATCTATGTGTGAGTCCTAGTAGGAGTCCTATTCGAGTGGGGGAAGGATTGCTTGCGCAAGGTAACTTGTGGCCGCACCCCATCCTCTCTTATACCCCCTTCCTGCGAGTTGGAGGGTTAGACTACGTTAAATCATAAACCCTAGACCTCTAGATTGAAACAGCTTGTAAGCCTTCATCTGGAAGTTCATCTGCAAACTTTACGTGTTACCTGCTGTTCCACTGGGAATAAGAAGGTACAGGACCACTTGTAGTCAGTGTATTACTTGTGCAAGAGTGTGGAGTTGAGAATATCCTTGGGGTTGCTATCTTTTGCATTGGCATCAGGGATCAGCCGGGAGAGTTCTTAGTGGCGCACTAGTTATCATATTGAAGTTATCTGTGAGTTCACTGAGAAGATTGGGCCACCCCTTATTAGATGTAGTGAGATTGCAGGAGTAGGAACGCTGCCTAATTGCGACGTACCGAACCTGGGTAAACTTTGGTGTCCCTGGTTGTCATACTACCACGTTCCCCCCACGTCTCTACCCGTAGGCTCATGGCACCCCCGTCTATGATCCCTACTACGATGTCTCGACAGTTGGCGCCCACCATGGGGCCAGCGACGTCATGCGTTATGTTTCGATCGGGGATACTCGGCGGAATCAGCAGTACCATAACTCTCGGAAGCTTGGAATTCGACAACGACGTCGGGCGCTTCCTCGGCAATGGATCGTACATGCCAGCACGGAATCATCTGGTAAGTGCCTGCGTTTTACCGATTGGATCTGCAAACATCTTTATCGGATTAACTGCAGAGGCAATGGGATTCTATGCTGGAAGTAGATTTATCCCACCCGCCCTATACCCAGTTGAAGAAAACTATGATGCCGGATTTTGCTCGGATCGCCAATATCCTGCTCAAATTGCTGCCTCTTCGGAGATGCCTGCAATGAGATTGCACTTTATTGGTATTGTGCAATCCGAGATCGCCGAAAACATGGATGAAAGCAATCCCGTGGAAGAGGCAGAAGAAAACAATCCCACAGTAGAGGTGAAAGATCCTACATCCGTCGATACGACGACGAACTCGGAAGCCAATTCTGTGCTAGCCGCCATAGAGGCGAGATTGGAATCGGAACCCGGATCTGACGAGCTCGATTCCGAAGACGAAGATGAAGATGCTTTCGAAAGAAAGGTCAAATCTCTTCAAGAGGGATTCCATGAAGTGCTTATAGCAAAACCGGCTGAAAACATGGATGCCAAAAGTCAGGAAGACCGTCAAACACCTCCGCCAGATGAGGAAATAGACGGTGAAGCGAGCCCAACTTACCCTGATGTCAAGGAATTGACAGAAGAGGAACCTGGTAAAAAACCTCCATCTTCCAATAAAAGAAACAAGGCTGCCAAGAAACTCCAGTACAAACTCCGGAAGAAAAAACTGGTGGATCCCGCCAACAAAAACCTGGAAGTAGGAGGAGGAAGCGGAGTCAAGTCTGCGGAGAAGAAAACGAAGTAAACCCATGTTCCACTAATGTCAGAACAGGACAAACGGGATTTACTTCAAACACCAGTGGCACTTCACGAACCCCCTGAAGTGCTGGAAGCCAGGAGACAAGCTCTCCAAAGGCAACAACAACACCTATTCAGAACTCGGGAAAATCTCCTACAAACCCAGCTGACATTAAGTTGAAGCAGGAAGAAATTGAGGAGTACGAGAGAACGAATAGATCTGGCATAAAACCTACACGGTTACCCGAAATCGTAAGGCCGGAAGTATTGCAGCTGAAGGAACGGTTCCAAAACCCTGATTGGCAAAAGCAAGTAAACGACATCGATGCCAGGGGCGAACCTATATACAAAACCGCAGCAGAAAACGCGGAAGCCGCATTCGCCATCCTCAATGATGATCTGTACTCCAATGATGAAAAACTCCAAGGGATGTATGATTTCTTAGGAAAAGCATTGCAACAACAACACCGAGGGAAGGCAAGATCAGAGAAGTTGCATGAAGACTCAGCCCTATGCAAAACAGCCACATGCGCCACTGGAGAACTTAGACCTGGAGAACCTGGAGATTCAGGCAATTCAAAAGAGAAGAAAGCAGATCCGAGAAAGGACAAGAAAGTTCCCAACAACAAGGATGCAGCGTCTAGAACAAGATCCCATCCGCCGAAAGGTGGAATTAACCCCCGTGATCGGGAAGAACAAAACCGGAAGGACGGAAAAGCAATGCCGCCTCCAAGACGCTCTGCTGAAAAAGCCGAAAGATACGATATTCCTCACAGACGTGATAGATCCCGTACCCCTCCTAGGAATATGGAAATACACAAGAGAAGAACTCCACCTTATTCAAAGGACACGATAACGGAGGAAATATGGATAATCCCGAAAAAGCACGCTCGCGCGACAATGGACAAGAAAGGAGCAGATCCCCTTCTGTCCATTTAGCCGGCAGATATTCCGCACATGCCGATAAGGCGGAAAGAGATGATCTATACTTTGGACCTAAATGTTTCACTGACAGGATCCGAAGAATAACTCTACATTCCGGTTTTGCCAAAGTTGGTCCAACATATCAAAAATATACCGGCAGTACAAACCCGGATACCTGGCTCTCACACTATTATACAACCGTCCAGATCAACAAAGGGACAAATTTAGAGGCGATAAAATTCCTCCCCCTAATGTTACTGGATGGAGCCAGAGATTGGATTAACGGGCTTCTGTCAAGAACTGTAGATAGCTGGGATGATATGGCTAGAGTTTTTACTCAACATTTTCGGGGAACTTACAAACGCCCTAACAACATCAACCAACTAAACTGCTGCACCCAGTTTAAGGATGAGCCATACGTGGACTTTATCTCAAGATGGACTGCAATGAAGAACACCTGCTCTGGAGTAAGTGACGTACAAGCAATGCATGCTTTCGTCAATGGCTTAAAACCCGGCCTCGTACCGTTCATGGTTGGTTCAAAGAAGCACAAAGATTTCGGATCTATGCTTACAACCGCAAATGAGCATGCAGCGGCCGAAGATGACATCAAAGCGAGAGGTGTAAGTATCGACGCTTTGGCTCAAGCCAAAAAGATGCCTCGTTCTGAGAAAAAAGCTACTCCAGAATCACAGCCAAAGCCCAAAGAAGTTAACCTAGCCTTTGGAAAGGACAATGGAAACAAATGGAAAGGAAGAAACACAGAACCTATCTCCTACACAAAGGAAGAGTGGGAAAAGATTAAGTCGAAGAACTGTATCCACCATTCGCAATTTGGGAAACCCACCCATACTAACGCACAATGCTGGCTTAATAAGCATATGAAAGGCAGTGCAGGATCCGGGAACAAGGGGAAGAATTCAAAAAGGAAATTCTCCAAGCAAAAGCCAGAAGCTGAAAAAGAAGACAGTGAATCAGACACTAACGAAAAAATCCAGGAATAGCAGCGAAAAGGCGAACCAAAGTTCCCGAGAGTCGACGGAGAATGCAATTTAACTTTCCTCACAACTCCCTCAGCAAAAGTGGCAAAGAGGACACTTCGAGAAATAAACGCGGTTGTTCTACCAACCCCCAAATTCTTGAAGTACTCGAATACACCAATTACCTGGGATCAGTCTGATCATCCCGGAAATATCCCAGAACCCGGCACACAAGCTCTAATTGTAAGCCCTATTGTTCAAAACACTAGGCTAAAAAGAGTGCTAACGGATGGAGGATCCATCATTAACATAATGTATCTGGATACACTGAAGCATCTGCGAATCTCCGAGACCCAGCTCAATCATAGCAACATACGTTTCCACGACATCGTTCCTGGCAGACAAACACAATCCCTAGGAGAAATTTCCCTAGACGTAACCTTTGGAGAAAGAGAGCACTTCCAACAGGAAAAAATCTCTTTCGAGGTCGTGCCGTTCGAGAGCGCATACCATGCATCTCGGACGTCCAGCTTTCGCCAAATTCATGGCAAGATCATGTTATATTTATAACAAGCTGAAGATGCCAGGTCCAAAAGGAGGAGTAATCACCATATCAGGAGACTTCAAATTGGCAAACGAGCTGGAAAAAGGAAACGCCCTTTGGCGGAAAAAGTGATAGCAAAGAGGAATTGAAAGAGCTGGCAAAAGAAGTATCACCGACAGAAATGCTGGTAGGAAAAGAAAGCAGGAAGCCCGCAGATAGCTTCAAAGCTTCTGAGAATACAAGGCAGGTTATCCTAGACCCCAAAGATCCGACAAAATTTTTCGTAGTGGGAACTGGGATGACTGACAAATAGGAAAGCGAGCTCATCAAGTTCCTCCGTGAGAACTGGGATATTTTTGTCTGGTGTCCTGCGGACATGCCAGGTGTACCCAGGGAACTTGTTGAGCATCAACTCAAGGTGATTCCAGGATCTAAACACATCAAACAAGGTCTCCGTCGATTTGACGGAAGAAGACGGAAGGCTATTGGCAAGGAAATCATCCGGCTATTAGCAGCTGATTTTATCCGGGAAGTTATACATACTGAATGGTCTGCGAACCCAGTATTAGTCCCGAAGAAAGATAGTACTGTTCTTAGGATGTGTATAGATTACACCGGCCTGAACAAGTTGTGTCCAAAAGATAGGTTCGCATTACCACGAATCAATCAAATAATAGATGCCACTGCTGGCTCTGGGCTTTTATGCTTTTTGGATGCTTATTCCCGATACCATCAAATACGTATGAGGAAAGAGGATCAAATCAAAACTTCCTTCATAACCCCGTATGGAACATACTATTACCTAACCATACCCTTTGGCCTGAAGAACGCAGGTGCAACTTACTAGCGTTGCATGCAACGATGTTTGCATAGTCAGATTGGCAAAAGTGTTCACGTTTACGTGAACGACATTGCCGTCGTTTCCAAGGAAAAAGACACACTCCTTGAAGATTTGCGAGAAACCTTCGAAAATTTGCGCACTTACAAAATGAAGTTGAATCCATTAAAGTGCGTATTTGGGGTTCCCTCAGGAAAACTTCTGGGTTTTATTGTTTCTCATAGAGGAATAGAAGTAAATCCGGAAAAGATCAAGGCAATCTTAAACATCACAAGGCCTACGGGCTAAAAAGATGTACAAAGGTTGACGGGTTCCGCAGCCGCCATCAGCAGGTTCATAAGTCGGCTAGGAGACAAAGCTCTGCCATTATACAAATTGTTGAAGAAATCTGAAAAATTTGAGTGGATAGAAGAGGCGGACAATGCATTAACCCAGCTAAAAGAAACCTTGATGAATGCTCCGATTTTGGCATCACCAAAAGACGAAGAACCCATGTTGCTGTACCTCACAGCAACAAACAAGGTTATTAGTGCTATGATAGTTGTGGAAAGGCAGAAAGAAGAGCAAAGCGAATTTTTTCCGACTCGAAACAAAGGTACCCACACTATCAAAAGCTTGCATATGGCGTGTTTTTCGCATCTCGAAAACTCCGCCAATATTTCCAAGGACATTCCATAACAGTGGTATGTAAAGCACCATTAGGGGATATAATTAACAATGCGGACGCAACAGGCCGAGTAGCCAAATGGGGCATCAAGTTGGCTGCGTTCCACATTAAGTACCAACCCCGGACGACAATTAAATCCCAGGCGTTAGCAGATTTCGTCGCTGATTGGCCAGAAGAAATGGAAAACACACCAATGCCGGAGTCAGAATACTGGGTTATGCACTTTGATGGATCCAGGATGAAGGAAGGCGCTGGAGTTAGTGTAGTGCTAAAATCCCCAAAGGAAGATACTATGGAGTATGTATTACAAATACACTTCAACCCCAGCAATAATGTGGCAAAATACGAAGCTTTGCTTCATGGCTTGCACATCGCAAAAGAAATAGGTGTCAAACACATATTATGCTATGGCGACTCAGACTTGGTACAACATCAGCTCAATCAAACATGGGATGCCAAAAGCCCCATCATGGCCGAATATCGGAGAACGGTGGACAAGTTTGCGATTTGCTTCCTGGGATTTGAAGTACTTCACGTCAAAAGGGAAGAAAATTGGAACGCGGATGCATTAGCCCGCATGGGATCGGAAAGAGTGAAAACCCTACCACCAGGTGTGTTTGTCCAACATTTGCATAAACCATCGATAAAAGGTTGAGATGTTGATTATCCTCTTGTGTCCGAGTCAATAGAAGTCCTGCTCGTTAACCCGGATTGGACAATTCCATATTTAAACTTCTTAGTAGATTAGAAGTACCCGGATGGAGCAGACGAGGTCTTGCAATGACAAACAAAACGTCGATGCAAAGGATACACGGTAATCAATGGTTGCCTGTATAAACGCAGCACTACCGGAATCTTTCAGCGATGTATTTCGCCAGAAGAAGGTCGAGAAATACTGCAAGAAATCCATGCAGGGGATTGCGGACATCATGCTCAATCAAAGAGCATAGTTAAGAAAGCATTCCGTGCAGGGTTTTTCTGGCTATTTAACAGCCAAGACAGACACCGAACACATAGTAAATACATGTGTCGGATGTCAGTATTACGCCAAACAGACAAATATGCCAGCTCAAGCACTGAAAACTATTCCTATAACATGGCCATTCGCGGTCTGGGGGCTAGATATGATGGGACCATTCAAAACTTCAAGGGGCGGAGTCACACATCTACTCGTTGCAATAGATAAGTATACTGCACGGAGTGACCGCCAGAAACTTCATCATTGACGTAGTCATGAGATATGGCGTTCCACACAGTATACGCACCGACAACGGGACAAATTTCTCTATTGGAGAGTTGGCAAAATATTGGCGACAAACGGGAATACGCCTAGACCTTGCATCGGTGGCTCACCCACAATCCAACGGGCAGGTTGAAAGAATGAATAGCTCAATCCTGCAAGGAATACGCCCAAGACTAGAATCTTCTCTTCATAGAGCAGCTGGAGCATGGGTAGAAGAATTACCTTCCGTGCTTTGGAGTATTCAAACGACGCCAAATAGATCAACAGGGCAAACCCCGTTTTTCTTAGTTTATGGCGCAGAGGCAATGCTTCCACCAGACATTGATGTAGCCCACCCAACTCCACCAAGTGCACCGATGACAAGATCACGCGCAAAGGCCATCCAGGATAAGGTGAACTCGCTCCTCTCGTTCTATACTTTCGGTCATGTGGAGGATGGTGCGCTACCTCATGGTTCCACACTTTGCGTGCTCAGGTTCAAACCCACCACGGAGGCGGAAGAAACGACATCGCAATCGGAGTCCCGGCGGAGAAGATAGGGGGGAAAGAGCCCCCCCGGCCTCGGGAGCCGGCCAGGCCGACCTCCTCCCTCCCAGGCCGGGCACCCCACAGAAGGGGCCGGCCTCCAGGCCGGCCTGCCTCCTCCCCACCCCGGCCCCAGGCCGGGCACCCAACAGAAGGGGCCGGCCTCCAGGCTGGCCTGCCTCCTCCCCACCCCGGCCCCAGGCCGGCCACCCCTCTAGGTCGGTGTCTGTGCCCCACCCTGGCCCCAGGCCGGGCTCCAGGCCGGCCAGGCCGGCCCCCAGGCCGGCGTGGACCCAAAATGCACGCAAATGACGCCTTTTCGACCCCGTTTTCACCTGCTTCGACCCCCGGCTATATAAGGACGACCCCGAGCTAGATCTAGGTTTTTAGAGTTGAATTTAGAACATTTGGAGCTCAGCTCTCTTGTATCCCTCTTTGAGGAACTACTCCTCCGGTGTGTACCGAGGAACGTATCAAGGCTACTACTCCGACTTCGTCGAGGATCATATCAAGGCACATCCAAACTACTTGTCCTCTCCCTATCGGGTTTCAGTTAAGAGTTGTCCAATCTTCCTCTCATTATCTTGAGGTTCTATTGGCGTAGTGGTACCGGCTACGGGTGTGAGACGGTTTGTATCAAGGTGAGTTCAGTTTGATCGATTGTTCCGTAGGCGGCCCTCGGGGCTTAGTTGACGGGAAGTTGGATCTTTCGGTTCTTGCGATTTATCCCGATTTGTGTGTTGCCCCGCGTTCCCCCACGTTTCCCCTCGATCTCCCATCTCGTGTTCTTCGTGTTCTTCGTTCGTTCTTCGCCGATTCGTGAAGATCGGGCCAATCTAGGTGTCCAACTCCATATCAAACATGCTCCATCATATCCTAGGAGTGCAGGTTTACGATGACTCGGATGCCGAATGTGCTCGACAGGATGTCGTCGATCTTTTAGAAGAAGAACGAGACCTTGTGCTTCAAAGATCCGCCATTTATCAGCAAGGATTGAGACACTACCATAGTCGGAAAATCAGGCATCGATCTTTCAAAGAAGGTGACCTAGTGGTAAGATTGGTGCAAGAATGGAAGCACAAGTTAACCCTGGTCTGGGAGGGACCATTTGTCATTAGCAAGGCTATGAAAATGGATCTTATTATCTTGTAGATATTCAAGACACGGAAGACGATCCCAAGCGTCCAAATCGCAAAAGAAAGAGAAAGATATATGTTGAGCCAGGAGAGACAAAAAGGCCCTGGAGCATCCAGCAGTTACGTCCCTTCTACACTTAGTTCAATTTCTATGTAAAAATCTTTGAGATCACGAAATAAAGTTGTCAGAATTCATGCATTACTGTTTTATATGTTTTCATACAAAGCATAAGTCCTCCTTATCTATTTCCCAATGATCTTTCAAAATACTCAATGTTAACCCGAATTGTGCCTTCGTGCTCGGAGTTAAAAAAACTGAATGATTTTCAGCCTAAGGAGGCTTAAGGAAACCCAGATTGTGCCTGCGTGCCTGAGTTTCATACAAAATTCCTTACTTTTTCTCTAAGTATTATCTGATTGTTTTTTATGTTGGGTCATTGGAGCTAGTAAGTAAAAATGACTTTAGTATGATCCATGTTTCCAATTTTCGACTGATTGGTTGTACCCAGTCACTTGGCATGAAGATTAAGTACTATCGAGCAATTTCAAACACTAAAGACAGTTAAGGCATACAAACCAGAGAACTTAGAAGATAATGGAATAAAAACCCGGAAAACTTGCAAAGACTAAAATATTTAACTACAAAAGCGGAGTACTTGTTTATACAAAAGAATAGAAAGCATTATAATAAGGTTTACATTGTAAGAACAATAATGCTTCTATTTTTTCCCATCTCCTACTCAGGACCAGGCAGCTTCACAGGCATCCGACTCTTCCTGGCTGCTGGATTCCTCGGGAGTTTCTGGGATTGCCTCCTCGGGGTAGAAGGTGGAGATGTTCACCATAGTGGCGATCATGGTGGCGTGACCTTTGATTCCATCAAAGATGCTGGTACGCTGGGCATCCGTGTATCCTTGCGGGATGCCGGACGCCACACGCCAAGATTTGGCGGTGGGGTAGTGCATACGCATGAGCCCAAGGGCCATGCGTGTACCACCACGAGCCGCAGAACGAAGCAGAGACCCCTTGCAGTTCGCCACCTCCACAATAGACTCAGGAAGATTGCTGACTTCCGAGAGCTCCCCAGATTTCTCGGGAATGTACTTGTTGATAAGTAGCATTCCCGCAGCCTTGATTGCGGTGAAGACCTTCCCGAAAGCCCGGATTCTCTCAATCCAGGTAAGCTGGAGGCTACCTTTTGTTTCAATCAACACACAAGTGTTAGAGAAGGCAGGAGAAGAGGAAACAAGGAAAATCCGGTAAAAGGCAAAGTAACTTACCGAGAATCCGGTCCATCTCGGTGCCTTCTCCTGGAGCTGGTTCAAAGCATTCTCTAGATCCCGGATGGTGGCCTTATCCTTGTCGGCCTGGCTGGAGGCGTTAGACTCGGCAATGCCAACAGCTAGTTGGCTGGCCTTCAGGTCCTTCTGGAGCTTCACAGTCATATTGTGAAGATCCAGGTTCTCGCGGCGGAAACTTTCAGCGTTGCCGGCATCTTCAGCGATTTGTTTGGCTTTCGCCAAAGAAGCTAAAAATCAAGTAAAGGAAGAGTTAAAAACTCGGAAAACTACTTAGAAAAAATCACAACTGAAAGCAGAGAAATGTTTTACCTACTGATTCACTCATGGAAAGAAGGGTTTTCACCTCCTTGTTCTTGATGGTAAGTTTGTTGAAAACTTCCATGTTGATGTTCTCGGCAGTTTGCTAAAACACGGAAAAGAGACAAATAATGCTTAAGTTAAAAACAAGCATAACAATGAAAAAAGCATTAAGACTAAAGTATGCAGTTGACTTATTGCTTGGGGGCTAGAGATATTACCTGGCTCATCCTCTACAGACCCGACAAGGTTTCATTGAACTCTTTTGCATACTCTGCAAAAAGAGTCCCGACGTGACTGAGGCCGTCCTGGATAACCTTGAAATCCTTATCGAAAGTCGGAATGGGCTCCTCCTCAGCTGTATGAGAAGAACCACCCATTTCCTGGACCGCCTTTTCCCTCGTGTCCGTTTCCTGCACAATAGGCTGGCTGGTCTGCTGGGTTTCTTCGTCCCTGGCAGTAGTGTTTACTTATGCGGCCGTGACCGGAGTGTCTGGAGCAGTAGCAAGAGAAGGCTGTGGCCCTCTTTTAGCCACAGACTTGATTTTCTTCCGGCCTTTTGGCTTCAACGTTGTCCGAGCCAGGCTAGAAATAAAAAATCCGAGATGTTAGAATTCCGAGAAAATAATAATATGTCATGCGACAAAAAGCAGAGAAAGAAGTAACCCAGATGATTTACCTGGAAGTAGCAACGGGAACCCCGTCAAGGTCGATTATCTCCTGGGTAGCGGAAGGCTTCTTGTATTTCTGTCCGCCTGCAAAGTTGGCACGCATTGCGTCCAACTCGGCATCGGTTGCAAGATCTGCCTCAGGAAGATCAACAATCTGTCAAAAAAGACAAAGTCCGGGTTAAGACAATTATCCGAGAAAGAAGAAACGCAAAGGCAAAGACCAGAATGTAAAAGATGTACCTTTGGAGCCGGGTTTGTCGCCGTGTACATCGGCCGACTTTCCTCGTATTGGTCGCGTGCTGCGACCAACTTGTTTACGCGTTTCCTCAAATCTTTCACCGTCAAAGATTTGTTCGTTGTCTGCATGGCGTCCTCGGTGCCCGAGTACTCGCACATAAGTCGACGACCATGATGAGCCAGAGGCTGAATTCGCCTTTCTAACCAGCATAGGACTGTATCCATGCCGGTGAGTGGTGGATCGGAGGAGACGAGTTTGGCGATGCGCAGCTTAATCCTAAGCAAATCCGGCGGCAGAGTTTGAACTGCCTCCACTGCCCAGTTATCTTGGGGAGTGGCAGCGCAGTTGGTAAAAGGTGGAATCCCCGTTTCCTTTCCAGGAAACGGGATGTCTTGGTGGTAGAAGAAGGAACCCGTCTAGAATTTGACGGATTCCGATGTTTTGATCTTGGGGAACCAATCCTCCCTGAATCTACGCAGAGTCGCCCTCTGACGGATTCCGATGTTTTGAAGGATATGGTCCCGCAAGTCGGGAGTGCGCCCTCTGAGGGGTTTCTCTTAACCCCGAAACAATACTGCCAGAAATCTAACCTAGGCTCTAATCCTAGATACCCTTCGAAGAGGGCCTGGAACCCGGCTAGATAAAGCATAGAGTTTGGAGGCAGATTGTGGGGTTGGATGTTGCAGTGGTTGAGAACATGTAGAAAGAAGGCGGAAGGCGGAATTCCCATACCTCGAGAAAGATGCGAGGATAGGAGAACCCTTTCCCCGGCTTTGGGCAAGGGCTCAGACTCGTCTTCTTCATGTCGCCATACCCCTTCACGATCAGCCCCTCCTTCTCCATTGTCGGAAGAAGGGAAGGGGCCAAGTTGCACCGGCTCCAATTGCCGGACATCTCGCCCTCGTCTTCGGATCCGGCGGTGGTGGCCGCAGCGGCGAGCTCCTCCCTGACGAGGAGGATTTTCTCTTCTGCCGTTTCAGGAATGAGGGGCGGAGGTGGCGCATAGGAAGAGGTGGCCAGGTTCTCGGCCGCGAGAGGAGGATCCTCGCGGGCCTGGTCGCCGGAACTTTTCTCCGGTGCGCTGGCAGCGGCGCGGCTCGGAGAATCGAGCTGCGGGTCGATGTTGTTAATGATCTCGTCGATGTCGACGGAGACCGAGTGCTCCTCTGCAGCGCGCGGTGAGTCACTGGTGTCCATTTGCGGGCGATGCAGTGAGGGTCTCGAGCTTCCTACGGAGAAGTTCCGAGAACGGTGCCGGATGTGCACGGGCTCTTCTCTAGCTAGAAGAACCTTGGCTCGGGGGCTATGGCGCTTGGGAGCTGGGAGGCGAAGTGAGAGCAGAAGAATCGCAGGAGGGCTCGAGGGAGGCTATTTATAGCCGAAAAACCTTTGAGATGCGCTTCAACGGCTCTTTGGACCATTAGATCTTCAACACGTGTCACTCGCCAGAAAATACGGGAAATGAGGTGGCGGGTGATTATTTCTATCTCCTCGTTTCCCGCGAGAATCTGTCAGAGATACGTTTCAGGGTTTCACATTTGGAACCCAAACGTCCCCGACGTCAGCATGCTTTTATCACTGACGTAGCAAGTTCCTTCTCCACGAAGGCTTGTGGAAGAGAAAGCCGGATTTTTCCGGAAATCCGAGTTCCGCGTTAATGCATGATTTAAGGAAAAGAAGAATCGAGACGAAGAGACAACATTTCTCGGAAATAATTCAAGTTGAACAAAGGCGGCAAATTGAAGTCTCAATCCTTATTGGGGGCTACTTTCGGATATATACCGATTAGGGGTATATCTGGCATTGTCCTTAAGAGCCGGATTACCAGGGTGGCCTGATTGGTAATGGATCAAAGTCCATTAGGCGGCCCAGTAAGCTGACGCGCAGAAGCCGGATTCTAGAAGAACCCAGACCACGACCCACGTGGTGCGGCTTGGAGTAGAAGGCGGATTCTTGCTTTCTACGTTAGAAGTTTAGCGTAGTCTTCTAGGTTTCCCTTCTGTAAGACCTAACCCGGCTATCTATATAAAGCTGTACGGGAGAGAAGAAATACACATGCAACTAGCTGGAAAGCCAACTCGTCGAGAAGTTGATCCTCGTCGAGTTAGCTAACCCTAACTCACATCGTACCTTGTATACCTCAGGCTTTAGCCCTGATTTAGTGAGATTGCAGGAGTAGGAACGCCACCTAATTGCGACGTACCGAACCTGGGTAAACTTTGGTGTCCCTGGTTGTCATACTACCACGTTCCCCCCACGTCTCTACCCGTAGGCTCATGGCACCCCAGTCTATGATCCCAACTACGATGTCTCGACACCTGCCATGCAGACGTAGGCCAGATATGGCCCGCGAGTCCTAGGCGTAGGTTGAAAAGTTTTGCCGACCCGAGAGGTTTCTTCAGCTGCGATAGTATGGAAGTTGCGAGTGCTGGGCGGACGGATCCGCCGCTGGGCGCTAGGTCGCGACCAACGTCGTTGGGCAGCGAGTCGAAGGTTGCTGGGCTCGAGATGGACTCGGAGTCCGATTCGCCAAGATCGGTCTGCTCGGAGAAGTGCAGGATTCCTGCTTTGTTGGCGTGGAAGTGGAGGCTCCCGAACATCAGGCCGACGCTCTTCTCCAATCCGCTAAACACCGGGCGCGACGGTGATCGACCCGAAGCGGATCGGATCTGCTAAAGTCGAGGTTCCGGGGCGCCAGCTGAAGGTTGGCGATGATGAGGCCAAAGATGTCGTAGATCCAGTGCCCGCCATTCCCACAGACGGCACCAATTGTCGAATAGTCATCTCAACAAGTCCCTCGGATGAACCAATAGGGTTTCGATTAGGAGAACATAGAGGCGCTGGTGACGATCGTCGGCTAACAGGGGGCAAGATTTACCTAGGTTCGGGGCCCTCGTAGAGGTAAAACCCTTACTCCTGCATTGTCTTTCTGTATTATCGATAGATCAGCTACAATGGGGGGTGCTAAAGTCGAGAGTATGGTCTCGAGTTCAAGGCTTTGGTGGTGCGTGATTGATTAGATCCCCCTCCCGGTAGTTCTCCTGGCCTTATATAGGTGGCCAGGTCTCGAACTGTACCCGGGGGTGGGGTGTTACAAACCCTAGCTTAGGTCGGTTACAAGTTTCCTTCTTGATCCGCAAGGCTTTGCGGGTGGGCAATCGATTGGGCCTTCTAGCACCGTCGGTGGCACCCCTCCTTGGGCTTAGGTCATGGGCCTTGGACCGGGTATGCTCACCCGATAGGTTCAGGATTCATCCCCACGCCAGGGACAAGGCATGTGCGACTGACGGCCACGCGTCCGTGCGGTGCCAGAGGCCGTGCATGCATGCATGGCCTCCTTGTCCCCAGTTTTCATTTTGGTCTATAAAGGCCGGGGGAACAGCAGCGGCAGCGGCCAAAGGGGTTCCCAAAGACTGCTTCTTTGATGCAAGAAGAGCAAGACCACGCTACAAGATGAAGGTGGCATCACCGGAGTTCCCCACCGTGACGCCATGGACGGTGGAGATGTCCCACAACGACTAGGACCGCGCAGGAGGCGCGGGTGATAAGGGGTGGCCCAATCTTCTCGATGAGCTCAAAGATATGATAACTTGTGTCTCACAGAAAACTCTCCAGGCTGATCCTTGATGCCAATGCAACAGTTTGCAACCCTATGGATATTCTTAACTCCACACACTTGCACAAGTAGCCACCTTCTATAAGTGGTCATGTACCGTCTTATTCCCAATGGAACAGCAGGTAACACGAAAAGTTTGCAGTATAACTTCCAAATGAATTCTTACAAGCGATTTCAATCTAGAGGTCTAGGTTCTTTGTTTTAACATAGTCTAAGGATCTATGGCTCGGATCCTAGGAATATAAGGGGGGTATGGTGCAAGCATCCTTGCGCAAGCACCAACTCCGACCCGAATAGGAATCAATGTTGGACCCTATGGTTGGGTTTGGACTCAACCCAACCGACTCAACTCGATTCAAACCGACCCACATTAGGGGGTGCGGACACAATGGTATACAAACCATGCCTATTAAAAAATAGGACTTCTATGTGGCACATGGATATCCAGTGTGGGAGCCCTCCTCTTGTTTTCACCATCTCCTAGTGTGGAATAACAAGCTAGTAGTTGTTTTCCACACTTGTACTCTTGTTTTCACCATCTCCTAGTGTGGAATAACAAGCTAGTAGTTGTTTTCCACACTTATACTCTTGTTTTCTCCATCTTCCATGCTTGTTTTCCAGCTTCTTATCATTGTTTTTCAGCTACTCTTGATGTTATCGTCCGAGTATGTTTGTGTTATCAATAAACCTGATCATACATAGATGCATAGATTTAGGTAGTATAAAGTTCTCACAATTATAAACATTATACTCAAGTAGGAGTGAATTCACCTGTTGTTCTAATAGTTTGGTCCTTGATCTTGTAATGGGACCAAGCCTCACTTCATCATCTTGGACAACAACCTCATCATGTGTATTAATAGGTGAAGAGCTAGGGATGTACTCATTATCAGGAGTACGGGACGCTCCTCCGTTTGGTATCTTGTGGTAACCCTTTCCCGCCAAGTGAGCGGGAAGGAGGTCGAAATGCCAGTATAAGAAGGGCACTACCGGCCCTTGGGCAGAGAGAGCTGGATTCATCATAGATCCCAAGTAGTCTGTTACGAGCACAAGCTCGCCTTTGTATTGTAACCAATACAGTGCAATCCATCAGACAAGCAGGAGTAGGGTTTTACACCACACTTGATTTAACCTGGGTAAACTCTCTGTGTCGCCATTGTTGTCATGCTCAAGCTTCCCTCTCAAAGCCTCCTCTCAAAGCGAAGGAAACACGTTTAGCCCCGAGTGTTCGAACCTTTGAGAGCTATCATGTGCAGGACATACTAGCTCTCTCCGACATGTGCTAGTTTGTGCAAGAGACGGACTGGCGCACGCTGCATTTTTTGCGTCTGATGAGCACCGCTGCGCTATTCACGCGCTGTATTTTGGCGCCACTGGAGTTTGTCTCTCGGGTGTGACGCTGTATAATAGCTATTTCCGCGCTGCAAACCAGTTTTACAGCGCGCGGGTTTAGTGCGACTGGTGGCGATGCTCTAAAGCGTTATACCCTCTTGCATTACGCAAGGTCAAAGGGGTTATAGACTTTTCCAGGTCAGTGTAGTGGGGCCCGCACGTCGGTACCATAACGCCGCGAATCAAGACATTATGCATATTACAACGCCTTTGTCAAAGGTGTTACGCAACAAAAAATTAATTTTAACCTATCTAACTTACTTTTAATTATCTTGGCAGCTACCTAGTTACTACTAGTACTCCAAGCATGCATAGGAGAAAGGTAATGCGTGCATGCATGTAGATGGTTACTCGATTTCCAAGGAAAAATTAGGGGGTGTTTCCCACACCATGGACCATAAAGAAAAATTATTGAGACATCAGATAAGGACATTTTGCAAATTCATTCAAAATTGGAGGCTCTACAAATAAATTACAAAAGGAAATTAGAAATTCAAGCGACACTAACCCCTCTAACCCGGCCTACTCGTCGTCGTCCTCATCAGTCCCGCCATATTCGACGCCCTCGTGGATGTCTCTGTCAGAGCAATCCACATGGATCCAGGTGTCGTCGTACATTCTAATCTCGAGCACGCCTCTCCTACGTACTTGAAGGTGAGAACGAAGCCTTGCTGCACCTTGTGCATGTAGGTGAACTACGCCGACCCGCTGCCGAGGAACAGGTCCTCGATGTTCCTGACCACGTATGCCTCAACAGGGCCGTTGGTGCAGTCCTCCAATTGCAGCCGGAAGCAATTGGGCTCGTGGCCGGCGAGCAACTGTGTATCTTCGTTGGCAGTGATATGGGGTGGCCCGATCTTCTCTTCCGATCTCTCTCAAAATTATGGTGGATGTTTTGTGGATGATAAGATAACTAGTGATACACTAAGAACTCACCTTGGATAATCCCTGTTGCCAGTGCAACAACAATCAACCCCTTTGGATATTCTCAACTACACACTCTTGCACACGCAATCAAAGACTACGAGTGGTCATGTATCCCTCTATTCCCAGTGGAACAACAAGATATCACGCAACTTTGCAATGGTATACTTCAAGATTAATGCTTAGCCGCAATACAATCTAGAGGCTAGGATTTCTTTGGTTTAAACTTGTTCTAATATAAACCACACGCAGGTGGTAGCTATTTAAGGAAGAGGGGTGCGGCCACAAGTCCCTTGCGCAAGCACCTCTACTCGAACTAAGACTAGGACTAGGAAATAGATACAAACTGACTCATTAAGAAGTTCGACCAATGATATGGGGTGGCCCGATCTTCTCTAGTGAGCTCTCTCAAAAATATTGTGGGTATTTTGTGGATGATAGATAACTAGTGCTACACTAAGAACTCTCCTTAGATAATCCCTGTTGCCAGTGCAACAACAATCAACCCCTTTGGACATTCTCAACTACACACTCTTGCACACGCAATGAAAGATCACGAGTGGTCTCGTATCCCGTTATTCCGAGTGGAACAATAAGATATCACCCAACTTTGCAATGGTTACTTCAAGATGAATGCTTGGGAGCAATACAATCTAGAGGCCAAGGTTTTGGATTTATTTAAACTCATTCTAATCTAAACCACACGCAGGTGGTAGCTATTTAAGGAGGAGGGGTGTGGCCACAAGGCCCTTGCGCAAGCACCACTACTCCAACTAGGACTAGGAAATAGATACAAACCGACTCATTAAGGAGTTCAGCCAATTATGACATAAAAGCCATGTCCTAATACAATAAGACTAATCATATGGCGCATTGATCTTCAATGGGGCACTCTCCTCATGTTTCCTTAATTTCTCATTGGTGGAAAATATTCTTGGACTTGTTTTCCACACTTGTACTGTTGTTTTCCAGCATCTCCAGCTTGTTTTCCAGCTCCTCCTTGTTGTTTTCCACCTCCATGGTTGTGTTATCGATAACCCTGATCATACATAAATGCATAGACTTAGGCAGTATAAAATTCTCACTATCACAAACATCATATTAAATAAGGAGTGAGTTCACCTCTTGTTGTAATAACTTGGCCCTTGATCTTGTTATTGGTCCAAGTCTCACTTCATCATGCTTCTCTTGCATAACAACCTCCTTATGTGGAAAAGAACTAGGGATGTCCTCAACATCCTCGCCCCCCCTTGAAAAGGCGTCGACCTCAACGCAGCAAGGTCATCTCCATGGTATGGTGTCAAATCAGCCACATTGAATGAATTACTCACACCAAACTCATCAACTAGAAGATCAATCTTGTATGGATTGTCATTGATTTTTTCAAGCACTTTGTAGGGACCAGCACCTCGAGCTAATAATTTTGATTTTCTCAACTTGGGGAATCTATCCTTTCGAAAGTGCACCCATACCAAATCTCCTGGCCGAAATAATACCTCCTTTCTCTTGTTGTTCCACTAGTAATAAGGGGATACATGACCACTCGTGATCTTTGATTGCGTGTGCAAGAGTGTGTAGTTGAGAATATCCAAAGGGGTTGATTGTCGTTGCACTGGCAACAGGGATTATCCAAGGAGGGTTCTTAGTGTAGCACTAGTTATCTATCATCCACAAAAAATCAACCATATTTCCGAGAGAGCTCAAAAGAGAAGATCAGGGCACCCCATATCACTACAACAACATCTACAACACCATCTCGACATATCATCATGAAAAAGAACCATCAAGATACCCTATTTCTGAAGACCGGAAGAAGAAGGGTGACATCGGAGAGTTCTTATATCATCAAAAGAGGGAGCCAGCCAGGAGGGGAGCCAGAGTGTCACACCATAGTTTTTGGAACCTTGTACTATATTTCAAGGAGACAAAAATGTTGGCCAACAATTTTTTTTACAACAACATGTTTTCTTGAACCAACATTGTGTATGTGACTAGAATCATATATGCAATGCAAGATTTGTTTCATTTTAAAACCAATACAAAATTTTCCTGAAAACACTTTTATAAATTTTCCCTCTTGTTTTCCATGCTGTTACTTAAGTGATTTTTGTTCTAAGACTTGGATCATGTTTGCCTGCACCTTGAAATAAACTTTTAGCTTTTTTGGATCCAAGGAAACAAAATTTTAAAATGATTTATGGAAGTTTTCTTCTAAGTTTTCTATAGAAACTATTTCCTTAAAATATAGCCAAGTACCTGTTTTCCAGACTTGTTTTCACTAGGCTATAATATTCCATTTTGTGACTTCTTGACTTTTATTTGTTCCTTGATATATTGATGCAGCCCACCCTATTCCACCAAGCACCACATCGATACACGACCAGGTGAACTCACTCCTATCTCCGTATGTTTCCGGTGACTTGGTGAACGGTGCGCTACCTCATGAAATACCCTCTTCGTGCATAGGTTGGATCACACCATGGAGCCCAAGACGATGCCCTCGATGCTCAAGATCAAGCCCAAGACGGTGCCCGAGAAGCTAGGAAGGAAGTGGGAGAAGAAGGCATCAAGATCGGATAAGAGAGGAGGAAAACGGAGGGAAACATGGTCCCCGGCCAGGCCGGCCTCCCCTCATCCTCAGGCCGGCCACCAACCAGGGGGAGCCGGCCTCCCCCTATCCCACCCCGACCTCAGGCCGGCCAACCCAGGTGCCAGGCTGGCCCCCCTCGGAAGCCCTCGGCCCCACCCCGGTCCCAGGCCGGCCCCTAGGCCGGCTGCCCCCAGGATGGGGCTCCCAGCTCCCACCCTGGCCTCACTGGCCGGCCAGGCCGCCCCCTGCTGCTGCCCGAAAACAAGTGGAAAACAGGCGTTTTCACCCCTCCTACCCCCTAGGCTATATAAAGGACTCCGGTGGCTAGATCTAGGGTTTACAGATGAATTGAGAACTTCGGGCTTTGCCCTTGTATCCCTCTTGTAGAGGCTACTCCTATGGTTTGTACCTAGGACCGTATCAAGGCTACTCCTACGACTTCGTCTAGAATCGTATCAAGGCTCACCGAGTTACCTATCCTCTCCCCTTGGTTTCAGATAGGAACTTCCCAATCACCCTCTCGTAAATCCATGAGGTTCTATTGGCGTAGTGGACCGGCTACGGGTGTGAAGCGGTTTCAGTTCAATTGGATCGATCGTTCCGTAGGAGGCCGTCGGGGTTTACTTGACGGGAGGTTTGGGATCCTTCGGTTCTCGCTATTTATCCCCCTTTGTTTTTCCCCGCGTTTTCCCATGATTTCCCCTCGATTCCCCCTCTCGTGTTCATCGTGTTCATCGCGTTCTTCGTTCGTTCTTGTCGTTCTTCGTCGATTCGTGAAGATCGGGCCAACCTAGAGGTCAAACCCTTTCATCATCTGGTATCCAGAGCTAGATTGACATGAATCCGACACCCACCCCCTCCTTTTCCACCAATTTGTATTCTATCCTGATAAGGGGTGGCTCAATAATCTCAGTGAACTCACATATAACTTCAATATGATAACTAGTGCGCCACTAAGAACTCTCCCGACTGATCCCTGATGCCAATGTAAAAGATAGCAACCCCATGGATATTCTCAACTCCACACTCTTGCACAAGTAATCCACCGACTACAAGTGGTCATGTACCTTCTTATTCCCAGTGGAACAGCAGGTAACACGTAAAGTTTGCAGATGAACTTCCAGATGAAAGCTTACAAGCTGTTTCAATCTAGAGGTCTAGGGTTTATGTTTTAACGTAGTCCAACCCTCCAACTCGCAGGAAGGGGGTATAAGAGAGGGAGGGTGCGGCCACAAGTTGCCTTGCGCAAGAAATCCTTCCCCCGCTCGAATAGGACTCCTACTAGGACTCACACATAGATACAAACCGACCCAAAATAGGTGGGTGCGGCCAAGATGGTATACAAACCATATCTAACATTACTACGACTCTATATGGCGCATAGATATCCCTTGTGGGCGCCCTCCTCTTGTTTTATTCATCCATGAGTGTGGAATGACACATTGTAATTGTTTTCCACACTAAGTGCATTTGACCTTGTGGAGGCACCATCCCCTTGTCATCATTATTTCTTGTTATTTCTTGTTTTCACAATGCTAGTACTTGTACTCCATCTCCTCTTCTAGTCCATCTTCATCCATGTGTATCTGATCTCCTCCATTCATGCTTGTGTTATCAATAAACCTGAGAATACATAAGTGCATGGATTTAGGTAGTATGAAGTTCTCACAATTATAAACATTATACTCAAGTATGAGTCAATTCACCTGTTGTTGTAATAGCTTGGTTCTTGATCTTTTCATTGGACTAATCCTTACTTCATTAGCTTGTATTGGAGCATCCTCATGTGTCACAATAGGCGAAGATCTAGGGATGTCCTCATCATCCTCCCCCTCTTGAAAAGGCATCGACCTCGATGCTAAATCATATCCATGGTAAGGTGTCAAATCAGCCAACATTGAAAGAATTGCTAACACCAAACTCATCAATTGGGAGGTCAATCTTGTATGCATTATCATTGATCCTTGAAATAACTCTATAAGGACCAGCACCTCTAGGCATCAATTTTGATTTTCCCAATGTGGGAAATCTATATTTTCTAAAGTGCACCCACACCATATCTCCTGGCCAAAATATAACCTCCTTTCTCTTCTTGTTTACTCTTTCAGCCACATGTCTTCCTTTGTTCTCAATTGCCTCTTTTGTTTTCTCATGAATCTTCTTCACAAAATCAGCCCTCTTTGATGCCTCCATATTAATTCTCTCTTGTGTAGGAAGTGGTAATAAATCAAGAGGAGTAATAGGCTTGAAACCCTAAACCACCTCAAAAGGACATAATTGAGTAGTTTAATGCACAACTCTATTATATGCAAATTCCACATGGGGCAAACACTCCTCCCACTCCTTCAAATTCTTCTTGATCATGCTTCTCAATAATGTGGACTATGTCCTATTGACCACCTCGGTTTGACCATCAGTTTGGGGGTGACAAGTAGTGGAAAATAATAATTTAGTTCCAAGCTTCCCCCATAGTGTCTTCGAAAAGTAACTCATGAACTTGACATCTCTATCTAAAACAATGGTTCTTGGCACTCCATGTAATCTCACATTTTCCCTAAAGAATAAATTTGCAATGTGAGAAGCATCATCACTCTTGTGGCAAGCAATGAAGTGAGCCATCTTTGAAAATCTGTCCACAACCACAAAGATAGAGTCATGTCCTCTTTTTGTCCTTGGCAAGCCCAACACAAAATCCATACTTATATCCTCCCATGGGGTACTAGGTAATGGCAATGGAGTGTACAACCCGTGGGGTTTCAACTTGGACTTGGACTTGTTGCAAGTAATGCATCTTTGCACCAATCTATACACATCTCTTCTCATATGTGCCCAATAGAAATTTTCAGCCAACATAAGCAATGTCTTCTCTCTTCCAAAGTGTCCCATATCCTCCACTATGAGATTCATGTATTAAGAATAAACACAAAGAACACTCGGGAATACATAATTTGTTAGCTCTAAAAGTATCAATCATGTATATGAAATTTATCCCATGCCTTAACATTAGTACATTTATTAAATGGCATAGAAAATTCATTATCTTCATCATATAAATCTCTAATACCCTCCAAACTGTCACATCCCTGTTTTTAAGCACTTGTATAATAGTATTTTAGCAAGTCTCTTAAGACCTTTGTAATGAAATTAAGTGGACAACATGTTGTGTACTGATGTTTATCTATGCAATATTAGTGGTGTGTTTCTTTTCACTCACTTGAGGAGTTTTTCTCCTAAGAAACACATTGCTTTATAATTGTTTTCCCATGTTTTCCACTAAGGCTCTTATGAGATTATTTTTTTCAAGACTTGAGGTGACCCTTTGTTTCAACTTGAAAATGTATTACTAATGTTTAGGAATCAACTTAAGCTTGAAATAAAATTATTTGGAAAAGATTCCATTAGATTTTCCAATATAAATTTTGCCCTGAAAAACAGCCAAGTAGCTGTTTTCAACCCTTGTTTTCCACCACAAGGATTATCCAATTAGGGATTTTCTTTGATCAAAACTACTCTCTGATATGAGTACAACAAAACTACACTCTTGGAAAAACCTACAAAGAAAATTTACACACAATGCCAAGATGGTTTTTGAGCCATCTTGTTAAGACAGAAATTTGAGCATTTTAAAAACAGAGAATGTACCTACTTTGCCATTTATTTTCAGAGCCATAAACCCATTTTTTTTCAAATCAAATGGTTGGATCTGAAACTTGGATAGTTGTTCTTTGTTGAGCATTTTAAATCACTCATTTTAGAGCTGGTTTGCTTGGTGAAAACAAGCCCAACTTTTGCTATCTCTGTCTGTTTTTCCAGCACTTAGAAAAATTCAGAAACACTGCCTAACTGAATTTTTCTGACAGAACAGTGAATACACTTTTGGACTTGATGTTTTTAGCTTTTGTGCACTGATCCAAGCCAGGCCACCTTGCCAATTCGAAAACCATGTTAGTAACCTTCTAGAAGGTGGCATTGGATCCCATTTTGGCTGGATAGGAAGGGAGAAAACTGAGGTGGCATTTGACTAAATTGTGATGTCATTAGAGTGGTTGAAATAGTGTTATTCTTTTCTTTTGCCCATACCTTGACCCTTGCTGTGGCCTAGCTCACCATATGGTACTGGCTTGACCCCTTGGAGCCAATTGGAACCGTGGCCAACCTTGGAGAAACCCCAAAGGGCAAGGGCATGCCCATGCCAAGGTACCCGAGCACCCCCACCTTGGCCTCGTGCCTACAAAGCCCTAGTGGCCAAACCCTCTCGCCAGCAAGCTCTCCTCGCCGCACTCAACCACCCCATAGCCCTCTCGCTTGCTCACTCGCTCTCTGCGAGCGAGGCGAGCCGCGCCCATTCCCAGGCCGAGCAGATCGGGCTCGAGGTGCCAGCCGCGAGCACTGCCTCTCCCACCCTCGTTTCTCTTCCTTTGCGACCCCCTGGAGCTAGCGCACCTCCCTGACATCCTCCTGCCCCCTCTCGCTTGCAGGTTCATCGCCGTCGTCCTCGGAGCCGCCGCAGGACGCCGTCGAGCCGCCGCAGCGCACACTCGTCGCCATCGCCCGAAACCGCGCCACAGCAACGCCCAAGCCACCCTCCTTCGACCCCGCACCGTCCCTTTGCTTCTCGCGAGCCCGAGGTGAGCGAATCCCCGTGCCTGTGAGGTGTTCGTCCGCGGTTAGGAGAGAGAGAGAGAGAGGAGTGACGCGGGGAGGAAGAAAGAACGGGAGCCGTCGATCTAAAAATCGACGGTCCCCTTTGAACCGTGTTTTTCGCGCGCGCGCGCGTGCTGGCGGGCTGCGCCCCGCGTTAACTGGGCCGCGCGCTGCGGATCTGGCCCGTTGGGCAGTTTTCGGTTAAAAACGAAAATACTTTTTTTCTGGCAGATTATTTTAGGTGTTAGCTTTAGGCTTAGAAAAGGTAGCATATTAATTTATTTTACCTTGCTAATTTTTGTACTACTAGCCTTACAAAATTGCAACCATATCCCACTGGCAGAAACTTGTTTAGAGTTTTTATGATTTTTCTAAAAATCATATGCCAGACAGTACCCTAAAAATTGAAATGAATAGAACTTCAAAAATACAAAACATTTTTGAGCAAACTCAACTGTTTTGGAAAGCCCTTTCCAATACCTATCAGTAGAATTTTAGTTTGCATCAAGGTGAGTTACCATTTGGAAGTGCCATCCATTTTGGTAAAACATCAGTGGGCTATTCCATGATTTTTAGAGGGAGTTTGGGATATTATTTTTGAGTGAGGCAAGTTGGAGAGGCTTTGTAGTGATAAGGACTACCACATACTAGAAGGATTTACTTTTTGGGGCAACAGAAAAATTTAGAGAGACAGAACAAGTTTTGGTTACTTTCTGTCTAGTTTTTAATTATAGATCTTGCTTTGTATGTTACTTTTGTGAGTTGCAAATGTTGTGATCTTGCTTGTTATGTTGTTTTCCATTGTGGTTATGATGTATACAAGTTATTTGAACTTGTTAGAATAAATGATTGGAATGGTAGCATTTTAGAACTAGTTTTCCATGCATATGTCTTGCTAATAGCTAGATTGTTATGTGTGTTTTGAGTAGTTATTTAAATGAATCTTTAGGCTAGTTGCTAGATTGTTTTTCATGGAACCAGTACCACTTAGGTACTGTTAATTTGTTTATAGCACCTCTGAATGCTTGGTGCTTGTGTTTGAAATAGGTTTAAAATAGAATTGCTTAAGGACTAGATTGCACACTAGGAGATTCATGTATGTTTTTGTGTCTTGTTTCCCACTAGGGAAAAATAGGACTTTTTGGTATTGAAACCAGAGGATGAAAAGTACTGGTGGCAGTATTTTCCTTAGGGTTTTCACCTCTGATAGATTTCCTTTCAATAGCACAAAAGCATGAGTAGCACTTGGGTGACTAGAAATAAATCTCCTCACATGTGTAGCTTTTTAAGCATATTTATCCTTGTTTCCTAGCTATGTTTTTATGTTATTTTTGTGAGATCCAGTAGCATTTATGGTACTGGTTAGAGGGGTATTTTTGCCTCTGAAAGCTTGCACACTTGTGCATAACATTAGCTAGTGTAGTCTAAACTAGTCTAGTAGTTTCCTAAATTTTCTACTAGTATGAGTAGGAATTTTTGGGTGTTTTGTTGTTGTTTTTAGCACTTTTATAAAAGTGACCAGAGGCTTATTAACCTCTTGGTGAGCATTTTTACTAGTGGAACACCCACTGGTATGTTTACCTCATAGTGGAAAATAGGTTGACTTGTTGTCATGAGCTTATTTCACTACTTGAGTAATTTAGCCAATTATGTGTGCTAGCCATAAGAATTGTGGTGGGAATTTTTTAGGCATCAAAATGTGTTTTATGGGACACCCTACTGTCCAGTAGCATGTGCTATATCCCACTGGTCCATAATGTTCTTAACTAAGAATCATTGTTTTGGCCACACATAAGCACTAGGAAAAAGCAGATTTTCCAACTATAGTTTTTATGCCAATTCTATACACATCTCTTCTCATATGTGCCCAATAAAAATTCTCAGCCAACATAAGCAATGTTTTCTCTCTTCCAAAGTGTCCCATTAATCCTCCACTATGAGATTCCTGTAATAAGAATAAACGAAAAGAACACTAGGGAATACATAATTTGTTAGCTCTAAACAAGTATCCATCATGTATATGAAATTTATCCCATGCCTTAACATTAGTACATTTATTAAATGGCATAGCAAATTCATTATCATTAACATATAGCTCTCTAATACCCTCCAAACCCGAAACCTTTATCTCTAAATTGGAGAGTAACATGTTCTTTCTTGATAAAGCATCAGCAACTACATTGTCCAATCCCTTTTTATGTTTAATGATATATGGAAAATACTCAATAAATTCAACCCATTTAGCATGTCTTTTATTCAAATTTGATTGGCACTTCAAGAATTTTAATGCTTCATGATCAGTATGTATAATAAATTCTTTAGGCCATAAGTAATGTTTCCACACCTCTAAAACTCTCACAAGTGCATATAGTTCCTTATCATAAACAGAATAATTCAATTGTGCACCATGTAGTTTTTCAGAAAAATAGGCAATAGGTTTCTTTTCTTGCATTAATACTCCTCCTATACCTATGCCACTAGAATCACACTCAATCTCAAATTGTTTGTCAAAATTAGGAAGCATTAACAAAGGGGCCGAAATCAACTTTTCTTTAATAGCATCAAAAGCAATATCTTGTTCAACTCGCCACACAAATTCTACACCCTTTTTAGTGAGTTCATTCAAAGGTGCAGCAAGTGTACTAAAATCTTTGACAAATCTTCTATAAAAACCAGCTAATCCATTAAAACTTCTTACTTGACTCACATTACTAGGAATAGGCCAATTTTTAATAGCTTCAATTTTTGATTCATCTACTTCAATCCCATGTTTAGAAACAACATAACCAAGAAATATGACCTTATCTTTGCCAAAAGTACGCTTATCTAAATTTCCATACAATTTATGTTCTCTTAGCACATGCAAGACTTGTCAAATATGATCAATATGCTCATGTTCATTGTGGCTATAAATAAGAATATCATCAAAATAAACCACCACAAATTTACCAATAAAATTTCTCAAAACATGGTTCATTAATCTCATGAAAGTACTAGGTGCATTAGTCAATCCAAAGGGCATAACTAACCACTCATATAAACCAAATTTTGTCTTAAAAGCTGTTTTCCACTCATCCCCCTCTTTCATCCTAATTTGATGATAACCACTACGCAAATCAATTTTAGAGAAAATAGCACTACCACTTAATTCATCTAACATGTCTTCCAAACGTGGTATAGGATGACGATAACGAATAGTGATATTGTTAATTTCTCTACAATCTACACACATGTGCCATGTACCATCTTTCTTAGGCACTAAAATAACAGGAACAACACAAGGAGAAAGGATTATTCGAATGTAACCTTTATCAAGAAGCTCTTGCACTTGTTTCTGAATCTCTTTTGTTTCTTGGGGATTAGTCCTATAGGGAGCTCGGTTTGGCAATGAAGATCCAGGAATCAAATCAATTTGGTGCTCAATACCCCTCAATGGTGGAAAACCCGAGGGCACCTCTTCTGGAAAAACATCCTCAAAATCCTGCAAAACATTAGAAACACCAAGAGGAATAGGGGTCATGTGATTAGAAACCAAAATTTCTCCCTTGTGCATAAGCACTATAGGAAGCATAGTAGGATCCTCCCTAAATTCTCTCAAGTCCTCTCTAGTGGATAACATGCATAATAAGTTCACTCCCTCACTTTTATTTTTACCACTCGAATTGGATGTCCTATTTTCACTCACAACACTCTTATTTTCACTCTCAATCTTTTCAAAACTCTCATGAATTTTTTGTCTAGACTCATTTACAATTTGTTGTGGTGTCATAGGCCTCAAGAATATGTCCTTCTCCTTCCACTTGAGTTGATAGGTATTTTCTCTCCCATCATGTATAACACTCCTATCAAATTGCCAAGGCCTTCCAAGTAACATGTGACAAACTAACATGGGCACCACATCACACTCAATGGTGTCTTTATAAGGCCCAATTTGGAATTCAACTCTCACCATGTGGGTAACCTTCATATCTCCTTTATCACTAAGCCATTGTATATGATAAGGATGAGGGTGTGTAATATATCTCAATTTCAACTTTGCACACAATTCTTTGCTTGCCAAATTTCTGCAACTACCACCATCAATAATAACCTTGCAAGCCAATTGGGGACCAACAATTGCTCTTGTTTGAAATAAGTTGCATCTTTGACTTTCAGGACTAGGAAGAATACTTAATGTTCTTGGTGTGCAAACAAAAGTAGGATATGTGGAAGGATATGCATCAAGAGGTCCATCACCATCATCATAAGAATCCTCTTGAGTAGGATCAGCATCATCACCAGTCTCATATTCATTGTCCTCATTAATAAGCATAACCTTTTTATTTGGACAATCTCTCTTGAAGTGACCTTTACCTCCACATGTATGGCAGCTCATGTCCCTATTTCGAGCTGTAGAAGAAGTGGATCCACTTGCACTAGCTGTTGGTTGTGCTTGCCTCTTAGACATAGAGGTATTACCTTCAGTTTTTGTAGTGGATACCCCACGGCTAGGGGTAGGTTGTGGCAATGGTGGTGAAGAAAAGGAAGACCTATTAGTGAAAGGTCTCCTTGGAGCCATAAGAGCCTCCTTGGCCAATTGCTTTTCTGTCTCCCTTGCTTGGTGCAACAATTCATTCATATCATTATATTGTGTATGCCTCACAATGCTCTTAATTTCGAATTGCAAACCTAAAAGAAATATTTCCATAGTGTGCTCAATATCCTCTTTCACTCTAGCTCTTTGCAATATCAACTCCATCTCTCTATAATAAGCATCCACTGATTTTGTGCCTTGCTTCAATTGTTGCAACTTGTCATATAAAGATCTCAAATAATTTTTAGGCACAAATCTATCTCTCATAAGTTGCTTCATCTCCCTCCAAGTAAGAATATCAGGTTCTCTATGTCTTGCCCTTGTTCTTGTAATATTATCCCACCATAGCAAAGCATAGCCATCAAAACTTGAAGAAGCAAGCTTAATTTTTCTCTCCTCATTATACTCATGCATCCTCCATAATTTTTCCATCTTGAGCTCCCACATGAGGTACTCTTCAACATCATCAGTATCAAAATTGAGGGTAGGTAACATAAACTTGGGTTTACCAAGACCATCATCGTCACTGTTTGGTTCATGGACAGGGATCCTCCTTGCTTGAAAGCCACGGCCAGCACCCTGATTACCTCTACCACCTCCACGGCCAGGAGGGACAAAATTGTCCTCCTCATCCTCCTCAGCATCACCAAAAGCACTCCCACCATCCTCTCGGGCAGGTAGTCTTTGTTCCAATAAAGTAACCAAGGCACCAATTCTATTAGTCAAGGTATCAAGAGAAGTTTGCAATCTGGTAACTTGCTCTTGTGCACCAGCAGCTGTATCAGTAACTTGCTCAATCTGAAGACCCAAATTCTGAACATGAGTGTCCATATTCACTCCATGCTTATCAATGAGAGAATGCAATTCAGAATGTTTTGTATCCATAGTTGTAGTTATTTGTTCTTGCATCTCCTCCAAATCTGTCCACTTCACTTGTTCATCACCATGCTTCTTCTTAGCCTGTATAGAAACATCACTAGGAGCAACCATGATTAATAGGTTAGTGAAATAAACAAATTGCTATGGGTTGTGGTGCTCTCTCCCAACTCACTCAAACCATCAAAAGAGGTGATCCTTACTGCTCCAAAGTGAATAGAAAATCTTACCACAAGTAATAGCAACTAATGTGACTTGGTGTGAAGAATAGAATACCCAGGGGTTTTTGCTCTCACAAAGGTAAAACAAGTTATATGGTGGGGCTTGGTATGGATACCTAACAATCACCAATTAACAAGTCCTATTTTTGTTTGTGAATGATACAAACATAGCACCTAGGAAACACACACCAAAACTGGAGACAAATGTGGCAATGCAAATATATGTAGGAATTTTTGCAATGCTCTAGAAAGACACTAGCCAAGCTCAATGATAATCAGGCACAAGATTGCTCAATGTGTAGTGTCAATGATAGCAATAAAAACAGCTCCAAATGATAGTAATAGTAATGTATCTCAATGGCCTTTCTTTTTTGCTTTTTCTATTTTTCTCTTTTTCTATTTTCTTTTTCTCTCTCTTTTTTTATACTTTTTATGGCTGAAAACAACTAAAGGAGCAAATGAAAAATAATAGCTAAATCAATGTGACACAATATGATAGTGAGCAGCCTAAAAAAGAGCAAGAAAATAGCTAGTCTTGTGGGCAAGATACCTAATTTATTGCTGTAGATAGGCTGTGTCTAAGGTTCACAAAGAATGGATATGAAAACCTTAAGAAAGTGTAAGTAAAAACCTAAAGGAAAATGAACTAAAGCTAATGAGATGACTCACGGCAGAACAAATGAACCACGGCAGCAAAACAGACCGTTTTGGACTCACGGCAGTGTACCGCGGCAGCAAACTGCGCAAAAACCTGCCGTAGGCGAACTCACGGCAGGAAAACACGCTCACGGCTGCGGCGGCAGCGATTTGGTGCGAAATCAAGCGCGCGGCAGAGAAAAACGGGGCGGTGGGGTGCTGCGCGCGTCTGATCTGCGGGTGTGGTGTGGTGCGGTGGATGGTAAGCTTTTTGTAAGCGCGGGCACGACCGAATCCGATCCCGACTAGGAGCTGTACCGCGGCAGCGTTTTGGAAAGGTTTTTGTGCTGCGGCAGGAAACGAATCCGAACAGCACTAGAAACCAACTCCCGATAGAAATAATTGCACCACTCGGATTGGAAATAAAAGGAAGCTGCGGGTAACTAATTTTTTTTGTAGTTTTTGGGTATAGACTCGAATTGAAATTGAAGTACAACTAAGAACCATAACCCTAACCGAAACCTAATGACTCAAAAGAAGAAAAAGTAACACAAAATCAAAACACAAAACAACACTAAAACTTGAAAACTAGTAATTATCTAAAGCTATGGCCATCAACTAACACTATTTTTGTGGCTTTTTCTGGATAGGTATAAAGCAACTTGAATCTAAAGGGATATATACAGCTCACCGAGTAAACCCAGTAATCTGATACCAAGATGATAAGGGGTAGCCCGATCTTCTCGGTGAACTCTTTGATAATTTGATAACCAATGTGATACCTCGCTGTCTCCATTGGCTAAACCCTTTCACCAATTGCAACAACACTTAACCCCTTCGAGTATTCTAGACTCCACACTCTTGCACAAGTAGCCACCGACTACAAGTGGTCCTATTTCTCCTTATTCCCAGTGGAACAACAGAATACACTCAGATTTGCAAAGGTATATGATTCAAGATGAATGCTTCAAGCAATACAATCTAGAAGTCTAGGCTTTTTGTTTTAACGTAGTCTAAACTAATCTATGCGCCCCAAGGGGTGGGGCGCGGCCACAAGGGGACTTGCGCAAGCAATACCCACCCAACCCGAATAGGAACCAACTTGGGCCTAATGTTGGACTTGGACTCGACCAATAGGATACAAACCGACCCACCATTAAGGGGTGCGGCCATATGATGGTATACAAACCATACCTAATATAATTAGGATTTCTAAATAGCACATTTAACCTTGTGGAGGTGCCATCCCCTTGTCTTCTATGAAATAACAATTGTTTTTATTGAATAGCAATTGTTATTTCCTGTTATTCCCTTTTGGTCATCCTTCTAGCATTTGTTATCCATCTCCTCTTCAAGTCCATCACCATCCATGTGCATCTTCTCTCCTTGTTCTCCCTCCTTAATGCTTGTGTTATCAACAAACCTAAGAATACAAACATGCATGGATTTAGGTAGTATAAATCTCTCATGATTATAAATGTTATACTCAAGTAGGAGTGAATTCACCTGTTGTTGTAATTGTTTATTCCTTGATCTTGTCATGGGACCAATCCTCACTTCATCATTCTTTGTAGGAATATCATCATGTGTAACAATAGGTGAAGAGCTAGGGATGTCCTCATCACATGCATAATAGGCTCTCTCTCTTATTTTTATTTTTACCACTCGAAATAGGTTGACTACCACTCCCCAAGGCTTGTGAATTTTGTTTTCCCTCATCCCTCTCACTCTCTTTTCAACTCTCATATCTATTCTGGATTGGGACTCATTTACAATTTGTTGTGGAGCCATAGGCCTCAAAATAATAGTCTTCCCATGATGATGCAACTCATAAGTATTTGATCTTCCTTCATGCTTCACACTTCTATCAAATTTCCAAGGTCTTCCCAATAATAAGTGGCAAACTATCATTGGAACCACATCAAACTCAATAGTATCCTTATAAGGACCAATCTGAAATTCCATACGCACCATATGGGTCACCTTCATTTGTCTCGAGCTACTCAACCATTGTATATGATAAGGACAAGGGTGTGGTAAATATTTCAGACTTAGCTTTGCACATAGATCTTTGCTAGCCAAATTCCTGCAACTCCCTCCATCAATAATGACTTTGCAATCCATATTAGGACCAATAACAGCCTTTGTTTGAAACAAATTGCACCTTTGATTTCCAGGACTAGGAATAACACTCAATGATTTTTGTGTGCAAATAATAGATGGCATAGTGGTAGCATAGTCATCGAATGGAGTATCACTCAAATAGCCATCATCATCATCATTATCATTAGGATCAACATCATCACCTATCTCATACTCATTGTTCTCATTAATAATCATCACCTTTGTATTTGGACAATACCTCTTGAAGTGCCCCTTTCCTCCACATGTATCACATGTAATATCTCTATTTCTTGTTGTGGAAGCACTTGAACCCGTGGCACTTGCAGCTGGTTGTGAAGATTTCTTTGCAATAGAGGCACTAGGGTCGGCATTGGATGATGAAACACCACGGCTAAGAGATGGAGGAGGTGGTGTACTAGGCATAGTAGATGATCTCAAGGGAAATCTACTCCTTGTCCTTGCTGTAATTTTAGCCTCCTCATTGATGTGTGATTCGGCCTCCCTAGCATGATGTAATAATTCATGCATATCATGATATTGGTGATGCATAACAATGCCCTTGATTTTATAATTCAAACCTGAAAGAAACCTTTGCATTGTTTGCTCCAATTGCTCTCTCACATGTGCCCTTTGCATGATCAATTCCATCTCTTGATAATAAGCATCAACAGTCATAGTACCTTGCCTCAATTGTTGCAATTGATCAAATTGTTGCCTTATGTAATTTGGTGGAACAAATCTATCCCTCATGACTCTCTTCTTCTTGCCTCTTTCTTATAGTAGTATCCCACCAACGAAGAGCATATCCATCAAACTCAGAAGAAGCCAATTTTATTTTTCTATCCTCAGTATACTCATGTAATCTCCATAACTTCTCAATTTTAAGTTCCCACAACAAATATTCCTCCACATCCATAGTGTCAAAGCTGAAAGATGGTATAGAAAATTTGGGCTTACCCAAACCACCATCATCTCTATGATTTTCAGGAGCAACATTGATGGGCACTCTCCTTGCACCCATATGGTGGGCTCGGCCTTGATATCCTCCTCGGCCTCTATCTCCTCTAGCTCCACGGCCATGAAAATTATCCACTTCTCCATTGGCTTCCAAGCCATTATTAGCATCACTATGGACACTAGCATGATCATCATCAACAAGTGGTAATCTGTCTTGAATCATTGTTTGAAGACCAGTAAGGGTAGTAGCCAATTGAGCAATAGAATCATTGATTGTTTTAACTTCCCCATTGTTTGTTTCAGCCAACTTATGTGTAGCCTCCATGTTGTTATCCATAGCTTGGAGAGCATCATATAAAGGATCACATGCATCTTGCAGAAATTGCTTGATTTCATTATGATTGTCTTTTATTTGTTTTGCCAATACATCCCTTAGAGCCTCATACTCGCTCCAATTAACTCCCTCCTTATGGTCCTTATTTTGATGCACAAGATCACCACTAGAAAGATCCATTAGTAGGTTAGTGAAATAGAAACAAGTATATGTTGTGGTGTTCTCTCACAACTCACTCAAAAATCTAGCAAGACAATAGGCTATCTTACCGTTCCAAAGTGAATAGAAATACTTACCACAAGTAGAGGCAATTAATGTACTTTGATGTGAAGAAGAGAATACCCAGGTTTTAACTCTCACAAAAGCAAACAAGGTTATTTAGTGGGGCTTGGTATGGATACCTAACAATCACCAAAGTAACAAGTCATATTAGCTGTTTTGTGAAGATATAAAAATACCCAAGGAAACTCACACAATAATGGAGACAAATGTGGCAAAGCAAATATATGGATGAGAATTTGCAATGCACTAGAAAGTTACTAGCTAGGCTCTTAATTGACAGGCACAAGATTAATCAATGAAAAACCAAGTGTCACAATGGCAAGCTCAACTAGTAAACAATAGTATCAATATGGCCTCTTTGCAATTTTTCTGTTTTTCTCTTTTCTCTTTTTTTATACTTTTACTCTTTTTCTATTTTTTTATATTTTTCCAATGGCCTAAAACACAACTAGGAGCAATATGAACCAATAAAACAAGTGAACCCAATGGTGGTGATGAAAAATGAGCAACCTGTCAAAGCACAAAATAGCTATAATTGTGGGCAAGTTCCTATTAATATGCTGTAGAAAGCTTGTGGCTAAGGTTCACAAAGATTGGATGTATTGGTCCTAGTGATAAAAAACAGGAAATAACAAGGAAAAACAAAGAAAAAACTAAGTAAAAACGAATTATTTAGCTCACGGCAGGGAATTTCAGCACACGGCGGCAAAACAGGTCAAATTGGTACCGTACGGCAGCAAAAACGAACCAAAACCGTGCCACGACAGACCTGCACACGTTCACGGCAAGAAACACAGCGCGCGGCAGCAAAACTGCGAGAATTTCTGTCACGGCAACGCGCGTGCGAGCGGCACAGGCAGTGGTAAGCGCGTTGCGGTAGGAAAACCGGTGCGCGCGGGGAACGAGTATGTGGCAACGGTGGGAACGCACGGCAGCGTTTTGGCGCAAACGCGTACCGCGACAGCGCGCAGGTGAGCCGATTGGTAACAGCGATGCGGCGCGAGTGGGCGGTTTTGTAAGCGTGCGACAGGAGGAATCCGAGTCGGGTAGGGCTCGGTGGGGCAGTGCGGTACGGCAGAGAATTGACGAAAACGCTGCCACGGTAGGATTCCTTGATGGACTCGGATTGGGTGTGTATAGGGCAAGCTGCAGCGGATTTTTTTGTAGTTTTTTGATAGGATTTCGACCAGGGGAACAAAGAACCCTAACTCTAGCCGAAAGTAACAAATCTAAAAAGAGAAAAAGTGACACGAAATCAAACACGAAAACAACAATAGTAATTGAAACTAAGGTGATATCTAGGGCTATGACAATGAACTAACTTATTTTTGTGGGGCAATTTTCTGGATAGGTAATAAAAACACTCAAACTAAAGGGAAATTTGATAGCTCACCGAGGAAACCTGTAAATATGATACCAAGATGATAAGGGGTGGCCCAATCTTCTCAGTGAACTCACAGATAACTTCAATATGATAACTAGTGCGCCACTAAGAACTCTCCCGGCTGATCCCTGATGCCAATGCAAAAGATAGCAACCCCAAGGATATTCTCAACTCCACACTCTTGCACAAGTAATCCACCGACTACAAGTGGTCCTGTACCTTCTTATTCCCAGTGGAACAACAGGTAACACATAAAGTTTACAGATGAACTTCCAGATGAAAGCTTACAAGCTGTTTCAATCTAGAGGTCTAGGGTTTATGTTTTAACGTAGTCCAACCCTCCAACTCGCAGGAAGGGGGTATAAGAGAGGGAGGGTGCGGCCACAAGTTGCCTTGCGGAAGCAATCCTTCCCCCACTCGAATAGGACTCCTACTAGGACTCACACATAGATACAAACTGACCCAAAATAGGTGGGTGCGGCCAACATGGTATACAAACCATATCTAAAATTACTAGGACTCTATATGGCGCATAGATATCCCTTGTGGGCGCCCTCCTCTTGTTTTCTCCATCCATGAGTGTGGAATAACACATTGTAATTGTTTTCCACACTAAGTGCATTTGACCTTGTGGAGGCACCATCCCCTTGTCATCATTATTTCTGGTTATTTCTTGTTTTCACCATGCTAGTACTTGTACTCCATCTCCTCTTCTAGTCCATCTTCATCCATGTGTATCTCCTCTTCATGATCTCCTCCATTCATGCTTGTGTTATGAATAAACCTGAGAATACATAAGTGCATGGATTTTAGGTAGTATAAAGTTCTCACAATTATAAACATTATACTTAAGTAGGAGTGAATTCACCTGTTGTTGTAATAGCTTGGTTCTTGATCTTGTCATTGGACCAATCCTTACTTCATTAGATTGTATTGGAGCATCCTCATGTGTAATAATAGGTGAAGAGTTAGGGATGTGCTCATCATATCCACCATAAATTCGAAAATTTGACCAAAAATAGCCAAAAGGGATTTCGACCGATCTGTGGATTTGTTACGTTTTTCGTGGATTTGATCCGTAGATTTGTTGCCAAAGACCTTTCCCCACCTTTCTATTCAGCCAATTTCTTCGAATTTGTCCAAAAAATTTCTTGATTTGAGAGGAATTTCGAATTTGAGCAAAAATCCCAGAAAATCCTGCTCTTCGATTCTTGGACATATTTTGTATCTTGTTTTTCTTTGTCGTCGTTGCTCTGATTTGAGTGAGGCAAGTTCCTACGCGTCGCCATCGGCATAGCCTACGCAACTACATCAATGGATCCACACGACATCGACCGCCACCGCCCGCAAGTCCGAGATCATCCACCGCATAGGTATAACTTGCTTCCTCTTGAACTAACCCCATCCATTGTGTACCATTCCTACTTGGACTAGCTCTTTTACACCGCTTAGCATATCATTAGTGGCACCGAGAGTGCGAGTTTTGCGATTGTGAGGGATAGCTTCGAGCAGGCATTGGCATTTTGGAATCATCATCCATTAAAAATCGAAAAATGAAAAAAAGGAGAAAGAGCAAAAAGAGCCAAAAGAAGCAAAAGATCGATGCCAATTGTTATCATTTGTAGGAACGCCTAGCTTGCTTCGCAAGAGAGAGAGAGAGATAGAGAGTGACCGGTTGCCACGGTGCTAATCTTTTTGCCTCTTGTACATTGTGGTTTGAGCTAGCGTCCTCCTTGCGTTGGCGTGGCATTGATCTAGTCTTCGTTAGGTACATTTCGTCTCCGCTCGAACATTGGCCACACTAACCCCATTCCCTTGTGTGTGTGTGCTCCATTTTAGTTTCCACCGCATCATCTCCTCCACTAGGATTGGTTTTTGTGTTATCATTTCTTTTCGGTTCTTCTCCACGTTTACAACATACTTTTCTTCGGATTTGTTGTTTTTCCCCACCACATTTCTAACCCATTTTCCTTCCACATATAGCGTGTGTGTTGTCGTTTGTGGTTTTGTTTTGATCTTTTTGGACTCGCTCTTGACATACCTGTTGGGACGCGTAGAGATAAACGAAAACTTTTCCTACGCGGTACTCCTAAGATCTAGCCGAGGTAGACGGCCACGAGTATTACCACTAGACGCGCAGGTGCGGATTATCGATGCAGCGCGTCGGGGCAGTGCAGTCCCACGATCCGATCCGGCCGATCCAATCCCTCGAACGTCGAAGTGCTGAACGTACAACACCTCTGCCGGTATCCACACGTAGGAGGAGGAGCTCCGACGGCAGACTGCTAGGTCTGGTGCGACGGCTGGACTGAGTGGGGCTAGGGTTCCCAACGCATGGGAGAGTGGACTGACGTGCCCGTTGGGCAACCTGCGCCCCTCTTTATATAGCGTATGGTAATGGGCTGCACAACACTTGTGGCCCATTCCCTCTATGAGTCCGACTCACTAACTCAGTCCATTTCCGGTTTGGGTCCAACCCAACCAATACTTGCTCCCGCTCTTAAGTGTGCGACCCTGCAGGCTCATGGCGACTTGGACACGATTGGAGTCCAACTCCCAATCGATCAATCGGTAGCGGCTCCTAGCAGAACGTGCCGACTCCCAAGTACCATTGAGTCATGACGACATACCTTTCAATGTGATATTCATCTTATTCCTTTTTGCCTCACGATATACCTTGTCGAGCTATAGGCGATTTATCGTCATCCCTTAAATAGCTCAACTCTCTTCTCGATCCGTGATATGTGATTCACCTGACTAACTCTTAGTCAACAGACACAGTTAACACTTAACTGAGTTGCGCATGGCCATGCTTCTTGAATCATATCACTCGAGAGGGCCCAGAGAATATCTCTCCATTAGGAGGGGCAAAATCCCATCTTGATTATCCACATCACGCAGCTTGCTTCTCATTCGACCTGAACTCTGCCTTTATAGTTGCCTTGTCACAGAACAACGTTTGACAGAACCTAAGTCGGTGATCCACAACTCGGATTGTGCGACAACCTCAGGTCTAAGGATTACATTGATTGAGACATGCAAATGACGACTTGATCGTTGCATCTCAATGCGGGTCAGTCCGACTTGCTAAACTATTTAGCCAAGTCCGTGAACGTTGGAATGGCATCACCATGCCCATGACAAGTGGAACCGTGTCATCAGCCAACACTCACATTAGTCTGGGGTGTGTGTCCAGCACAACCTTAACGACCAAGGACAATTAGTATGAACAACATGAATACATAGTTCCACAATCGAATCACATATTCAATGACATATATCAGATGTTCAAACCAAAGGACAACTTAATAACTTTATGAATACAGTGGGAATTACATCATACATGATTGCCTCTAGGGCATATTCCCAACAGTCTCCCACTTGCACTAGAGTCAATCATCCTGGCATCATATGCCTAGGCATCGAATGCCCATGCCTCTCGTGTGCGCCTCATGCTTAGGCTGTGGTAGCACCTTTGTCAACGGATCTACAATGTTTGCATCCGTGTGTACTTTGCATAACTTGATATCACCCTGTTCGACAAACTGGCGAATGAGGTGGTACCGCATGAGTATATGTTTGTTCTTCTGGTGTTGTCTAGGTTCCTTGGCTTGTGAAATAGCACCATTGTTGTCACAATATACGTCCAAAGGATTGGACGCACCCTGAACCACACCAAGATCAATCAGGAGGTTCCTGATCCAAACAGCTTCCTTTGCCGCCTCTGAGGCAGCAATATACTCAGCCTCTGTTGTAGATGCAGACACCGTATCTTGCTTGGAACTCTTCCAGCTCACAGCCCCTCCGTTCATCACGAACACGTATCCAGATTGCGAACGAGAATCATCTGAGTCGGTGAGATAACTCGCATCCGTATAACCCTTTACACTGAATTCCTCATCACCTCCATAAACTAGGAACATTTCCTTAGTATTTCTCAAATACTTAAGAATGTTTTTAACCGCTGCCCAGTGGGCTTCGCCAGGGTCAGCCTGGTATCTGCTCGTAACACTTAGAGCATAGGAAACATCTGGCCTAGTACAAATCATGGCATACATGATGGATCCGATTGCCGAAGCATACGGGATCACACTCATCCGACTTCGCTCATCAGTTGTCGAAGGACACTGAGTCTTGCTAAGTTTTATGCCATGGGACATCGGTAAGAATCCCTTCTTGGACTCTTCCATTTTGAATTTCTTCAAAACCTTGTCCAGATAAGTACTCTGACTCAATCCAATGAGCCGCCTTGATCTATCTCTATAGATCCTGATTCCTAATATGTAAGTTGCCTCACCCAAATCCTTCATTGAGAAACTCCTTTCCAATGACTCTTTGGTTTCTTGCAACATCATGACATCATTTCCAATCAGTAATATGTCATCCACATATAAGATTAGAAAGTTCACTTTGCTCCCACTAAACTTCTTGTATAAACAAGAATCGTGATCGCTCTTGATGAAGCCAAACGATTTGACTACCTCATCAAAGCGAATGTTCCAACTCCGAGATGCTTGCTTCAACCCATAAATGGATTTCTGAAGTTTGCAGACCTTGTCAGCATTAGCCGGATCGACAAAACCTTCGGGCTGTATCATATACACGTCCTGAGTTAAATTTCCATTAAGGAAAGCCGTCTTGACATCCATCTGCCATATCTCATAGTCGAAATAGGCTGCTATGGCTAACATGATCCGAATTGATTTAAGCATCGCTACGGGCGAGAAGGTCTCGTCGTAGTCAACTACTTGAACCTGTCGGAACCCCTTCGCGACAAGTCGTGCTTTATAGACGGAAATATTTCCATCCATATCAATTTTCTTCTTAAAGACCCATTTGCACTCGACGGGTCTTGCACCGTCAGGCAGATCAACCAAATTCCAAACTTGGTTTTCATCCATGGACTTTAACTCGGATCTCATGGCTCCAAGCCATGACTTGGAATCAGATCCCACCATCGCTTCCGAATAAGTTGCCGGCTCATTACTGTCTAACAGTAAAACATCTCGAGCACTCTGTAATCTGGCAGATCTCCGAGGTTCAGGTGCTGTAACCGGTGTAGGTACCACGACTGGCTCAGCCTCCAAGGCCATTGCCGACTCGCCCCTAGCTGGTTCCTCTCGAATTTCTTCGAGTTGCACCGTGCTCCCACTGACTTCCCGACTGAGAAACTCTTTCTCAAGGAAGACACCATTCCGAGCGACAAACACTTTGCCCTCTTCCCGGTTGTAGAAGTAGTACCCCAAGGTTTCCCTCGGATACCCCACGAAAATACACTTATCCGACTTGGGCGTTAGCTTGTCCGACTGAAGTCGCTTGACAAATACCTCACAACCCCAAATCTTAAGAAAAGACAAACTTGGCTTTTTGCCCGTCCACATCTCATGTGGTGTCTTCTCTACTGACTTTGATGGTACTCTGTTTAGTGTGAAAGATGCAGTTTCTAGACAATAACCCAAAATGATAAAGGTAGATCTGTCCGACTCATCATTGATCGTACCATGTCCAACAAGGTCCGATTTCTCCGTTCCGATACACTGTTTCTCTGCGGTGTACCCGGCGGAGTGAGTTGAGGAATTATTCCACAGCTCTTTAGATGGTCATCAAACTCATGGCTCATGTACTCGCCTCCACGGTCCGACCGTAGAAACTTTATTTTCTTGCCGAGTTGATTTTGTACCTCACTCTGGAATTCCTTGAACTTTTCAAAGGCTTCCGACTTGTGTTTCATTAAATAGATATATCCATACCTACTCAAATCATCAGTGAAGGTAATGAAGTACTCATAACCACCTCTGGCTGTCGTGCTCATTGGTCCACATACATCACTATGTATTAGTTCCAACAAGTCGGACGCCCTTTCACAACTCCTTGCAAAAGGTGTCTTGGTCATCTTGCCTAGTAGGCATGATTCGCATGTCTCGAATGACTCTAAGTCAAACGAAGTTAGAAGTCCATCATCATGGAGCTTCTTCATGCGCTTCCAACTTATATGACCAAGCCGACAGTGCCAAAAGTAAGTCATATTCAGATCATTTGGTTTCAACCTTTTAACATTTATGTTATAGACCGATTCACTATCAAGATTTAAAATAAATAACCCGTTCTGAACGGGTGCAAAGCCATGAAACATATCTTTCAAATATAAAGAACAACCATTATTCTTAATATTCGACTCATAACCTTGTCTCATCAAACATGAGGCGGAAATAATGTTTCGACTAAGCGCTGGAACATAATAACAATTATTTAGTTCCAAAATAAATCCTGAAGGTAAATGAAGTTGCATCGTGCCGACTTCCAACGCAGCGACTCTCGCCTTGTTGCCGACCCGAATGTCAACCTCTCCTCTTGCCACGCTCCTAGTTCTTACCAGTCCCTGCAACGAGTTGCATATGTGAATAACTGATCCGGTATCATATACCCAAGAACTATTAGGCGCATCAGCAAGATAAATGTCTATAACATTGCACACAAGCGTACCTGAGTTGGAAGTCACACCTCCACTCTTGGCTCTGTCAGCCAAATACTTGGTGCAGTTCCTCTTCCAGTGGCCATCTTGCTTGCAATAGAAGTAGTTGGCTCCGGCTGTAGGAGAAGGTTTAGTCTTTGAGGGAGCACTCTGGACAGGGCCATGGGTGCTACCTCCTGACTTATCCTTCTTCTTCTTAGTCCAAGAACTCTTCTTGAACTTAGCCTTATTCTGCACCATCAACACTTGACTGGTGCCTTTCTTGATATCAGCCTCTGCCGTTTTGAGCATCCCATGTAATTCAGTGATACTCTTATCCATACCATGCATATGGTAGTTCGAGATGAACGAACCATACGCACTAGGAAGAGAGTTCAGAATTATATCAGTAGCGAACTCTTCGTTAATTGGGAAGCCCAGCCGATCCAAAGACTGTATGTAACCAATCATCTTGATTACATGCGGACTCAGTGGATCGCCGTCTTTCAGCTTACAGCCAAGCAAAGCTTGAGAGACTTGATACCTCTCAGTCTTTGCGGCTTTCGATCATATCGTAGGCCTCAACATTTTCGAACTGCTGCTGCAAGTCCGGTTCCATGTGTGCAAGCATAAGACAGCTAATTTCTGTAGACTCATCTCTAGTCTTACGGTAGGCATTCGTGACTGCGACAGTCGTATCGTCATCTGGCTCTTCTGGAAGTGGAGTTTCTAGAACATGTTCTTTCTTGTCATGCTTGAGGACTATCCTCAGATTACGATACCAGTTGGTGAAATTAGTTCCATTAAGCTTATCTTTCTCTAGGATTGACCTCAACGCAAACGCGGACAACTGAGGAAGGTTGCTAGGTGCCATTGATCTACAACAAAAAATACGCAAAAACACTTAAGACATGTATTCATAAAAGAGCAGGCATATTAAACGCTTTAATACTTATGCTCCCACTAGAACCAACATCCCTCCGATGGTTGCTAAGTGATTCAAGATCCTAAATAAGCAAGCCGACTAGTGAGCTTTAGCATCACCGCTAGCCGTCAAGTGATCTAGGTAGGCAACACCTTGCCAATCGCATCCAATACGACTCCTGTTAGTTGGGTGACATCACATGCCCCGGCTCCCAACCTACCTCGCCCCGAGCCGCACAACCGTTGTGATGGACTCGTCTAGATTACCAAGTGCTTCTGCTTGTAAGAGTCCGACTCAAACCCACCTAACCGGAAAGAATTGGTAGCACCTCAATTTTATGAGCCCACTACCAAGAATGTCCGACTTGTGATGGTGCAGCACTGGCGGGGCGACCGACTAGACCTTCTTTGAGGGATTAAAGAATCTACCAACTATCTAAATAGAGGTAAATAGAGACATAACAATAACACAAATAAAGCAATTATAATGTGAAATGGTATGGCTCTCTTCATGGTGATCTCCATCTCCACGAAGCTTGCAAGTCGGCTCGTGCCAACTCTTGTCACGTGCCATCTTGCTCCATGTAGCCGACCTGTACATCGACTTGCATGCCTTCCGGGTTCTCCAACAAGCTACACTAGCTAGTAAATCAAAATTTACATAGAGAATCCGACACGCAGGCCGGTATACAATAAAATGACAGCACCTAGGCTCCAGCCGGCTGACATAAACATGATACGCAGATCATGTATGGATTACACACATCACATGCACATAAGCCATACCATTCACAACTTCCTGCAAAAACAAGTTATGCATAGATACGATATCTACCGGCGTTGTGAAACTCGCAACGACATCTAAGGCGCTACGACAGGGATTTCTTCATCGGATAAAACGATTTTACCCGAATCTGATCCGTATTCCGATTCGACCAAACTCTTTGATCTTCGATCACCGCAACTGGATTTATGTGTCACGGTATACCCCGATGGCGGAAACCGACCGGTAGGGGTAAGTTGTTCCACGACCTTAGCAGTATGATCACGGAAACCAGATCATCCATTAACCCCGAGTACGATTGATCCAATCAACCTTGTACAAAACCGATCTATCTCATAGACCGACCACCAAAACAGCAATTAGATCACATCTAACGCTAACTACATATCACATATGTACGGATCTCGGGCCTAATACCAGAAGCTACCGCTCTGATACCACTGTTGGGACGCGTAGAGATAAACGAAAACTTTTCCTACGCGATACTCCCAAGATCTAGCGGAGGTAGAAGGCCACGAGTATTACCACTAGACGCGCAGGTGCGGATTATCGATGCAGCGCGTCAGGGCAGTGCAGTCCCACGATCCGATCCAGCCGATCCAATCCCTCGAACGTCGAAGTGCTGAACGTATAGCACCTCTGCCGGTATCCACACGTACGAGGAGGAGCTCCGACGGCAGACTGCTAGGTCTGGTGCGACGGCTGGACTGAGTGGGGCTAGGGTTCCCAACGCATGGGAGAGTGGACTGACGTGCCCGTTGGGCAACCTGCGCCCCTCTTTATATAGCGTATGTGATGGGGGGATAGTAACCCGGTAGGCCAACTCCAAGGTGAGACCCGGCCCAAAGGATGCTGCACAGGATCCGGCTAAGAATAAAGAGACTTCTGGAAGGCCCAAAGTGTGTAGGCTTCGCAACCCGGATTGTGGGTTGCGGTAAGGAAAGCTAGGGTTTGTAAGTAAAGTTCGAATAGGACTCAAGATGTGTCTTGAAGGGCAAGTTAGGGGTGTGTGGGTGCTTTATAAACCGGCCCCTAGGTTTAGTTTGTAAGAGAGATTCAAGTCATAGTTGTAACACCTGTTATCGAGTATCCAGCATAATTCATATTGAGATCCGGCGAGTTATTTTCCGGTTCTTAGATTGCTTTCCGCCATGTCTTCCTTCGAGCTAAACCCTCTCCCGAATACCTGTGTCGACTTGCCCCAAGATCAGTTACCCCCGGTAACATCTGCCATGATTATCCCACGACAGTTGGCGCCCACCGTGGGGCCTGCGTCCAAAGGTGTTTACATCACGGGAGAAGCTCGGAAGAACATGAAGAACTTTGTCGTCGGCGAGATCTACTCCAATGACGAAGGAGAAAAGATAGTGGACAATTCCGGGTGGGAGTTGGAGCCGGATCACCTCGAATCCGGATCCACGGTGTCGATTGGCCAAATCATTATCTTCATCGGTATGGTACGTACGCTCAATTTAAAAGGACAATATCATGTGCATGTTACAGGGACTTCCAACAGGGACAAAAAGGCGTTAAAACAGACAGTGGATTCAGCTTCCTCGGCCACTCCGGGATACTTGAGATGGGCAGAGCAAGAGGTAACGTGGAGCAGGAGGGATCATCCGGAAGGAATAGAGCGCCCCGGAACCCTGGCGTTAGTAGTCTCGCCACAGGTCAATGGTTACGAATTGAGAAAGGTATTGATGGACGGAGGGAGCAGCATCAACATCCTATATTGGGAAACCTTCTTGCGCATGAACCTCAAAGAATCTCAGCTACAGAAAAGTTCGACGGTTTTTCATGGAATCGTGCCGGGTCATTCGGCGCGCCCCGAAGGAAAAATTACGTTGGAAGTAGCCTTCGGAGAGTCGGTAGATAACTATCGGGTGGAATGGCTCACGTTTGAGGTGGTCAGGTTGCACAGTCCTTACCACGCATTGTTCGGAAGGCCGGCTTATGCTAAGTTCATGGCTAGGCCGTGCTATGTATATTTGCAGTTAAAGATTCCAGGCCCCAAGCAGACCATCACTATCCATGGAAACCGGGATATAGCAGCAGAGTGCGATGAGGGAGATTCGGTAATGGCTGAGCAAGCCTGCAGAAAGGAAGAACTTAAATATTACCGGTCTCAGGTGGATCCGGATGATGGCACAGCATTGAGAAGACCAGATTCTGAGGACGAAAGAGCAAAATTTAAGGCGGCTCAAGACACCAAGAAAGTAGATTTTGTGGAAGGAGACCCCACCAAGCAGTTCACTATAGGGACCAATTTGGAAAGCGCGCAAGAAAAGGCTCTAGTGGAGTTCATACGCTCAAATGCGGACGTATTTGCCTGGACACCCAGCGACATGCCGGGTATCCCCACCGAGTTGGCAGAGCACAGTTTGCATGTGGATCCCAGGGCCAGGCCTGTGAAGCAAGGTTTGAGAAAAATGAACGAGGAAAGGAGAAGAGCTATAGGTGAGGAAATCGCGCGACTATTAACCGCAGGCTTTATCATGGAAGTATTTCACCCCGACTGGTTAGCAAATCCGGTTCTTGTGATGAAAAAGACAAATGAATGGAGGATGTGCATCGATTTCACGAGCCTCAACAAACATTGCCCGAAGGATCCGTTCGCGCTGCCAAGAATAGACCAAATCATAGACGCGGTAGCCGGAAGCGACTTGCTATGTTTCTTGGACGCATATTCAGGGTACCACCAGATTAAACTCAAGAGGGAGGATTGGGAGAAAACGTCATTCATAACTCCTTTTGGGGCCTTCTGTTACAAAACCATGACGTTTGGATTGAAAAACGCGGGTGCAACTTACCAGCGGTGTATTCAGAAGTGCTTCGAGGATCAAATTGGGCGCAACGTGCACGCGTATGTGGATGATGTGGTTATTAAGACCCGGAAGGCAGAGACATTTATTGATGATTTAAAGGAAACGTTTAAAAACTTGAGAAGGTACCAGATGAAGCTTAACCCAACGAAGTGTGTATTCGGAGTTCCGGCCGGGAAGTTACTCGGCTTTATAGTCTCCGAGAGAGGAATCGAGGCAAACCCGGATAAAATCAAGGCCATCCAGAGTTTGAAGAAACCGGAAAATTTGAAGCACGTTCAAAAGCTCACGGGCTGCGTAGCAGCCTTGAGCCGGTTCATATCCAGGCTTGGAGAAAAGGCAATACCCTTGTACCGGCTTTTGCGGAAATCAGATAAGTTCGTATGGGATCAGGAAGCAGATGAGGCGTTTGAAGCACTAAAGAAGCAGTTATCTGAAGCGCCAGTACTAGCGGCGCCGGGTCCTAAAGAGCCTATGTTATTATACGTGGCAGCCGGTCCCCGAGCCGTCAGCGCAGTAGTTGTCGTGGAACGCAAAGAGGATGGGAAAGGTTACCCAGTCCAGAGGCCGGTTTATTATGTCAGCGAGGTGTTATCGGAAGCGAAGCAGCGTTACCCACATTGGCAAAAATTGGTGTTTGGGGTCTTTATGGCCAGCCGAAAGTTGAAGCCATATTTCCAAGAACATCCCATAACAGTGGTTAGTTCCATACCAATGTCGGATATCATCAGAAACTCGGATGCAACGGGAAGAATAGCCAAATGGGCAATAGAGATGGGAGATTATCATATCAGCTACGAGCCCAGATCGGCGATCAAGTCCCAGGCCTTGGTTGATTTCGTTAACGACTGGACGCACACTGGAATGGTTACCGCAGTTCCAAGTTCCGAGTCATGGACCATGCACTTTGATGGATCAAAGCAGTACGAAGGGTCAGGAGCTGGAGTGGTGCTGACATCACCAAAGGGGGATAAACTAAGTTACGTGCTGCAGATTCACTTCGATTGTTCAAACAACGTGGCCGAGTATGAGGCTCTGTTGCATGGCTTAAAGGTAGCCAAGGAAATGAACATTAAAAGGATACGATGCTTTGGAGATTCGGATCTCGTGGTGCAGCAGGTATCAGGAACCTGGGATAGGAAGGATGCCACTATGGCAGCGTACCGCAGGGAGGTTGATAGGGTTGCCGGGTGTTTCTCCGGGTATGAAGTGGAGCACATAGACAGAAGAAAAAACGAGGCAGCAGACGCACTCGCCAGACTCGGCTCGCGCAGGGAGCCGGTTCCACCTAATGTTTTCCTGGACGAGCTATGGCGACCATCAGTTAAAACCGAGTCTGAAGAAGAACTAGCAAATCGAGACCCGGATGTGGAGCTCGTTGCTACAATACGTGGCGTTCCCGAGTGGACAGAGCCATATCTGGCCTACTTATCACGGGGCGAACTACCAGAACAGGAGGTACTAGCAAGACAAATCCTGAGGCGGGCAAAAGGATATGCTATTATCAATGGGGAGTTGTACAAGAGAAGTGCGGCAGGAGTCTTTTTGCGCTGTGTGACACCAGAAGAAGGCCGACAGATCCTTAAGGAGATCCATGAAGGCGATTGTGGGCATCATGCGTCCACAAGGTCCCTTGTGGCCAAGGCCTATCGGCATGGGTTCTTCTGGCTCACAGCTCTAGCAGACGCGGAACGGATAGTGGCAAGGTGCGACGGATGTCAAAGGTACGCTCGCCAAACTCATGTGCCGGCTATGGAGTTACGGACCATCCCATTAACTTGGCCATTCGCTGTTTGGGGTATGGACATGGTTGGCCCCTTCCATATGTCACCATGCAAAAAGACGCACCTTTTAGTGGCTGTTGATAAGTTTACCAAATGGGTGGAGGTTATGCCGGTCACCAATTGCGAAGCGGCCACAGCGGTCAAGTTCCTGAAAAGAATTATATACCGGTTTGGATACCCCCACAGCATAATTACCGACAATGGAACCAACATGTCCCTTGGAGAGATGGAAAAATTTTGTGGTAGCAATGGAATCAGGCTTGATGTAGCATCAGTGGCACATCCGCAAGCCAACGGGCAAGTGGAGAGGGCAAACCAAGAGCTACTTCGCGGATTGAAACCACGACTGAGGGTTCCTTGTATCAGGGCCGCTGGGGCATGGGTCGAAGAACTTCCTTCCGTGGTCTGGGGTATCAATACTACACCCAACCGATCCACCCAGATGACACCTTTCTTCATGGTCTACGGCGCAGAAGCAGTATTACCCAGCGACATCATTCATGATTCACCAAGAGTGACAGCCTATGTCGAAGTGGAGAACGAGAAGACACGGCAAGACGCCGTGGATATGTTAGAAGAGCAAAGGGAGCAAGCCTTGGAAAGATCGGCCATATATCAGCAGGACTTGCGAAGATATCATAGCCGGCGGGTGAAAAGCCGGGTCTTCCAAGAGGGAGACTTGGTCCTGCGCTTGGTTCAGACAAACGAGGGAAAGCACAAACTATCGCCACCATGGGAAGGACCTTTCATCGTAAGCCGGAGTCTGCATAATGGGTCATATTACTTGATAGATGCAAGAGAAGAATCGGCCACAATCAACGACACTGCTCACACTACTGCACCTATGCAAGAGAGAGATAGACCATGGAACGTGGCTCAGCTACGTCCGTACTATACTTAGCAGAAAACGATGTAACAGGCAGCAGGTTTCAGACGCACTCTTTTCCTATCCGGGGCACCCTTGGGGACTGGATGGGTTTTTAATGAGGCGGCTTGCTGGCCTAATTTTTTCATATCAAATAAAAAGGAGATTATCAGGAAAAGAGGCAATTGTCATTTATACGGTGTGCATATTCAGGTCTTGAGGGCTGGTTGCTCCTATAAGCACAGCTGCAAACTCAAAAAAGACCCGGCCTTGATGCCAATGAGTTATAGGGGCCGTCACTCGAAAAAACGAGTGCGGCTACAATCTTATAACCGGACAAAGAAGTCCAAATTTCTCGGCTATTCTTACTTAAGCTCGATGTGACTCGCAACAAAGTGGCATGATTCGTTCGCTTACGATTAATGTCGGTCATGAGACCCAAACGGGGCTTGCTTGACCCCGTTTTCGTATTGATGTAACAACATGGTATCCACGCGAAAGCCGGCTTATAGTACAAGGTAGTTGAAAGGGTCATCTAAACCACAAGTTATGCAGAGTATAAGGCTAGCAGCCGGAAACTCAACGATCATCAAGCGTAACTTCAAACATCATAAAAAGCTGTCCTGAAGTCTTGGGCATTTAGCGACAGGCGATTCGTTTCTTTGAAAAGAAGCAATCACGTGTCCCAGACGCGGAAACCCGGACTGGGGGACTTGGGAGCTCTGAAGAAGAAACAGCGTAATCCAGCCGATAAAATTCCAACGAGCCATGCATCCGGGTCTCGGGGGCTTAGGGATCCGGGTGAAAGCCCGTTCCCCAGATGTCAACGAAACCCGGAGGTCGGGTCTCGCCAAGGAAAGCATAAAGAAAAAAAAAAGGGTAAAGGTACAAGGTATCAAGAATAAAGTAAGTGGGTATCAAGAGCAAGCGGGTGCAAAGACACATTAATCAAAAGCCCAAAGGGGCGCAAAGTGCATTGGGAGTATAAGTAAAAATATTACAAAAACCCTAAAGTATCAAAAGAGCACAGGCGCTCCGCTTAAAACAAATAATAATGCTGTTTTAACGACGCTTTGCCGACTGACGCATATGGAAGGACAGGCGATATTCATTACTTCAAGCTGCAGGATTCATCTTGGCCTTGCCCTTGTTGCCACTGGTGGTGGCGGCGCCACTCGGATCAGTAGCAGTTCCGGGTTGTGAAGTTGCAGGAGCAGAGTCGGCATCGGCCTTCTTGGCAGCTTCGTCCCTTATCTTGATTGCCTCCTCCCTCCAACGGGCAAGCATATCGAACGGCTGGGGTCGGTTCGCCTTGACAATCTTGTCATTAGCATCATAAGCAGGGAGAATCACATCAATCTCTAAGCTATCAGCGATAACGCTAGCCGGATGACGGACTTCTTTCTGAATAGCCTTGAAGTCCTTTGGCAAAAACTTGGACCCATCCAAGTTGAACTCTGGAAATCCGCTCATAAGTTTGGCCAGCTCTAGCTTGGGAGCGTAGGCTTTAGCCAATGCGAGCCCCCGGGTTACCCCATATCGGCAGGAGGACCGTTTCCAGTGCCAAATCCACTCGGGGATCGTGGAGCAGAATTCCAGTAATCTCTTCATATTATCTGGCCTGACACCCGGCAGTCGCAACTCATCAAGTATCCAGCTAACTCCGCCGCAAAGTTGGCGAAGAGTATTTTTGATGGTTTTTAGCTTAGCAGCGTCATCTCCTTCGGGGGCAGCATCACTTGGGCCTGCTAAAGGGGCAAAAGGAGCAAAGATAATAAGTAAGCAAGTACAGTGGTTCATATCAAAGAAATCCGGCTCATAGAAAAGGTGAAATTTAAAAATCTTACCGGTCGCGGTACGATAAACGTCAGCAATTTGCACGGAAAGTGTTGTCAGTTTGTCCTTAGCCTTGTGAGCCCTTTTTCTGTACCTTTTCGTCATTTTTTGGCACCTGCGAGCTTCAGTCTCCGCAGCTTCACGAAGGGCCGTTTCTTTTTCAATACGTTTGGTGGACTTGGCCAGTTTCTTCTCCAACTGCGAAACATAGTCCTGTAAGGGAGCATGAAGAGGGATTAGCCAGAAACATTATACAAAGTTCCAAGCAAGTTACTTAGTAATTTACTCGGAACTTGGGGACTATGTGTGGAAACAGTTGGTACTACTCGGGATTACCTCGTGCTTGGTTATTAAGGCGTCTAGTATGTTTTCTTCATCACCCTTCAAGGTATGGAGGGCATCTAGCATTTGCGCAAAGGTCATGTCTTCAGGGCGAAGTCGAGAAGGGCCGGAAGATTGGTCTTCCTGTTGAAGGGTTGCTCCGGGTCTGGGGGTCGAAACCCGGACCGTTTGAGTGTCCGGGTTTGGAGAACCCGACTTGGTCTCCAAAATGATATCTTCGTCCACCTCCTCAGAGGGCTGGGGTGATGCAGTTTTTGGTGGAGGTGGGTCCTTAAAAGGGTCTTCTTTATTTCCGTCCTCGGCCTCGGCCTCAACCTCAATGTCCATGTTATTACTCGGCTTCTCCTCTCCCTGCCTTTCTGCTTCAGGAATATCCGGGTCACTCAGCGTAACTGTGGCGCTGAAAGGAAAAAAGGAGACATTGATTAGTGGAATGTATGGAAAAAAGAAAGATAACAAGTGCGAGAAAATGTAAGCAAAGGTAGTTTACCCGGTGTTCACAGCATAGTCCGGGGGAAGCTCGCAGCTGGAGGCGGATGACGTTGGTAAAAGCACTGGCTGCGGTACGCGAAATTGCCCGGCAAGTGGATGACTAGGAGATGGATGACGTTGAGGAGATTGGGAAGGTTGAGCTGGAGGGGTGCTGGCTCGACGAGCGGGTGAGGTGGAGATACCCGGGTTAAGGGGATCATCCCCCGGAGAACTCCGGGTCACCCTACGTTTAGTCGGGAGAGGGTCCTTCAAGAAGGATGAATGTGATAATCGCACATTAAGTTCACGCATAGTGGCAAAGGAGTAAGCCGCACAAGACATGGAAGAGAAGGGAACCTTTTCAACTACCCCTCTAGCTTTCCTTTTGTTTCCAACTGGGGGTTCTTGGTCAGACTCGGTGGCTTCCGGGTCATTTTCTTCTTCCTCCTCTTCGTCCTCTGACTCTGAAAGCCGAGTAAGTATCAGATAAGAAGGGACGAGTGGTAAGAAAGGTGGCACAGATGAAAGGCAGATATAAAGGCTATGAAAGAGTACCCTCGTCGTCATCAATGGACTCGTTTTCCCCTTCGGGGTCTTGGGAGGGAGGAGAGTTCTCGACCTTCCAGAAGGGATCGTCAGCCTGTGAACAAGTAAATGCAAGTAGTGGTTAGAGACTATAGCGGATAAAAGTGCTGAAACAAGAAAAAGGGGGTCAGGTCTTACCGCTGGAGCGGGATTCTCCCGAGTAAACGGGGGTAACCCGGTAGCGTTCTTTATAACATCTAGCCTCTCCATCAGGAAACCCTTGATGGTCTTGTTGGTGTTGCCGGCAGGGAAGTTCTTGGTGGAGTAGCGGAGGGAGTCCGTGATATGACCCGAGTACTCGTGTAGCAACTTCGAACGAATGGAGTTGGGCTGAACCCGGAAATCTACCCAAGTCTTTGTTAGATTAAGCCCAAGAAGGCCATGGGCTGAGAGGGCTGCTAGTTTGGCCAAAAAGGGCTGAATGGCTTCCCTATCAGGCTCGGGTGCAAAAGCGCTAAAAGACTCGGAGGGTTCAAGGAGTCTCTCCGAGTAACCCGGCAATTTCCTCTCACCATCCGGAGAAGTGTCATGACAATAGAAGAAAGATAGTTGCCAGTTGTTGACGTGGGAGTTCAAGTTAAGAGTTGGCATTAGTGAGTGCTTGCGGCGCTGGATAGATACCCCGCCACAGGTAAGAATAGCTCCGTCATCGCTCTCGCGACACAGCTCGCATTGGAATAACTCAATAAAAAGATCCAGGCTTGGTGGAATGCATAAGTAAGATTCGCACAAGACTATGAAATGGGTAATGTTCAGCATAGAGTTAGGCCCTATGTCGAACACCCGGAGGCCGTAGTGGCTTAAGATTTCCCGGAAGAAAGGGTGACCCGGAGGACGGAATCCCCGGGTCACGTGCTCGGTAAAACAGATTACCTCATTCCCGGCAGGAGTAGGACGGGTCTCATCGTCAGGAGCCCTCCAATGTATCTCCTTTTGGGAGGGAAGAATTCCTAATTCGGCCATTCCTTCCAGCTTGGCCTTCGTCGTTGAAGACCGACCCCAGTTGGCAGAAGTGGTTTGAGGGGTCTTGGTCGGAGCCGGGTGCCTTCCCTGTCTTTTCGGAGCCATGGAGTTGACCTGCAAGGGACAAGAGATGTATGGAGTAAGATTCGGAGTATCAGATTATCCGAGTCTGGGAATATCGAGACAATGCGAAGGCTAAAATAATACCCGGATAATGCGCTACGATGATAAGTGTGGAGGATTTTCCGGGTTACAGATGAGGTTGAGTAAATTGTTAATTACTTACGTATGGAGGTGGGTTGGGCGAACATGGATGGTTGCCCATACTTTTATTGCGAAGAAAATAGCTGGAAAAAGAGGGTTTTCCGGATGTTAATGAGACAAGCGGAAAAAACAAGGTGGAACGGATCTAGGTTAAAAAGCTTGCGAGCGATCTTATATAAAGTTTGATGGTTGAAGAAGGTGCGGGGGTGAATTGCGACTACGCATCAGGTGCTTAAAGGAGCTGAGGACTACCGAAGCGGCTTGATTTGACGATACCGGAGAGGTAACTTACGGGTTGATCCAGATCCGATCCAAGTCAAATTGAAAAAATTGCGAGGTTCAGTTGGACGATTGAGAGAGGCTTACCGAGGAGATTGATGTCCGAAATGAGGGTGGTGTGAGGTGCGGCTTGAGTGTTGTTACACAGCCCTCAATGGGAGAAACGAAGATGCGACGACAATGGGTGATGGCGGCGCGGGATGGCTCGAGGTCGAGCGCGGCCGGCAGCGGTCTTATCCGTTGTAGTGTGCGTGAGCTCCGGCGGCGGAAGTTGCGAGGGAGCGAGGAGAAAGGGTATGATGAGGCGAGGTGAAAGGCTTAGGGTTACCTTCGGTTGATATTTATAAGGGAGGTGGTGAGTTCACCCCCGCGACTGGAAAATCGGAAGCTACGGGACGGTAATTATCCGTGCGGATTTGGTGGTGTATGCGCCCGGAATGGAATAAAATGTTCCGTTGGCGGAGGAAGTATAACCTATCCCGAGATATCAGGGACCGGTATCGTGAGTGGGATCTTGGCATTTTAGTGTTCAAGTTTGGAAAGGCATGTTAGACATTTGAGGGGGAATCGAGTTATCGTATGGCCGTCATGGAGCTGTGCCTAGCCATCTATCGAAGCAATTTAACTCGGTCTCCATGAACTTGGGTGTTTCGTATCTTTTTCAGGGAATAGCGAGCGCTTCAAGGATGAATCCGTGAAACCCGCGCTATCCTGGGGACTACTGATGGGGGGATAGTAACCCGGTAGGCCAACTCCAAGGTGAGACCCGGCCCAAAGGATGCTGCACAGGATCCGGCTAAGAATAAAGAGACTTCTGGAATGCCCAAAGTGTGTAGGCTTCGCAACCCGGATTGTGGGTTGCGGTAAGGAAAGCTAGGGTTTGTAAGTAAAGTTCGAATAGGACTCAAGATGTGTCTTGAAGGGCAAGTTAGGGGTGTGTGGGTGCTTTATAAACCGGCCCCTAGGTTTAGTTTGTAAGAGAGATTCAAGTCATAGTTGTAACACCTGTTATCGAGTATCCAGCATAATTCATATTGAGATCCGGCGAGTTATTTTCCGGTTCTTAGATTGCTTTCCGCCATGTCTTCCTTCGAGCTAAACCCTCTCCCGAATACCTGTGTCGACTTGCCCCAAGATCAGTTACCCCCGGTAACATCTGCCGTGATTATCCCACGACAGTATGGTAATGGGCTGCACAACACTTGTGGCCCATTCCCTCTGTGAGTCCGACTCACTAACTCAGTCCATTTCCGGTTTGGGTCCAACCCAACCAATACTTGCTCCCGCTCTTAAGTGTGCGACCCTGCAGGCTCATGGCGACTTGGACACGATTGGAGTCCAACTCCCAATCGATCAATCGGTAGCGGCTCCTAGCAGAACGTGCCGACTCCCAAGTACCATTGAGTCATGACGACATACCTTTCAATGTGATATTCATCTTATTCCTTTTTGCCTCACGATATACCTTGTCGAGCTATAGGCGATTTATCGTCATCCCTTAAATAGCTCAACTCTCTTCTCGATCCGTGATATGTGATTCACCTGACTAACTCTTAGTCAACAGACACAGTTAACACTTAACTGAGTTGCGCATGGCCATGCTTCTTGAATCATATCACTCGAGAGGGCCCAGAGAATATCTCTCCATTAGGAGGGGCAAAATCCCATCTTGATTATCCACATCACGCAGCTTGCTTCTCATTCGACCTGAACTCTGCCTTTATAGTTGCCTTGTCACATAACAACGTTTGACAGAACCTAAGTCGGTGATCCACAACTCGGATTGTGCGACAACCTCAGGTCTAAGGATTACATTGATTGAGACATGCAAATGACGACTTGATCGTTGCATCTCAATGCGGGTCAGTCCGACTTGCTAAACTATTTAGCCAAGTCCGTGAACGTTGGAATGGCATCACCATGCCCATGACAAGTGGAACCGTGTCATCAGCCAACACTCACATTAGTCTAGGGTGTGTGTCCAGCACAACCTTAACGACCAAGGACAATTAGTATGAACAACATGAATACATAGTTCCACAATCGAATCACATATTCAATGACATATATCATATGTTCAAACCAAAGGACAACTTAATAACTTTATGAATACAGTGGGAATTACATCATACATGATTGCCTCTAGGGCATATTCCCAACAATACCGTCCTACACCTAGGCTCGTCCACTAGCCTCAATACGACCAAAAAAAGGTAACGTTGGGTAAGTGTGACATCCATTTCATCATATCACCCTTGTGTGCTTGTTGAGATGGCTAGGGAAGGAGTATTCACAAGGCCAAGCTCGGAAGATCAAGGACCCTCATTCTTCAACAACAATGGCTACCACAACTTTGTCAACCACCATGAACACTTTCGGCTTTGCCAACTTGCTCGTGGCGGATTGGAGCGCTAGGACCATCAACTACAAGATCATCATACTCGATTCAATGATCACATGGCGAGTATTGAAGGCAACGTGGCCATCCTCGCCAACCGCCATGGATCATCATCGACCTCCAAGTCACGATGCAAGAGAAACCAACCACAAGATCATCACCAAGCTCATCACCATGATCGTCGCCATGATCATCACCGACACATGGTAGAGAGTGGTAAACCTGGCTCTAATACCACCTCACCGCATACTCCACCACAAGTTCCGCGACGACATTGGTTCGAGCATTGCTCGCCATCACCACTTCCTCGCCATCGACAAGGACGTGCTGACCCTCTTCAATTTCACCCTCTACGACCGAACATTCTTCATCAACCACCTTCTCCAAGCTCGACTCAAGACTATGGTCTACATGGCTTCGTGGATGGTGCTCGCACACATTCAAGGCTTCCAAGGCAAATTGTGTGTCACCACCAAGACCAAGTCCCTTATCAAGAAGGTGCCTATGACATTGCTTCTAGTGGATGCCATGAAGCATGCATCCAACAACTCCACCACAATGACCACCGGCGTCATCCTCTCCATCATGACCGCCATCGCCAAACCAATGAGGATGGCCCACATGAGCTTCCACCGCCTATCTTAGATGAAGACCCAAATGAGAGACCTTCCCAACATCAAGCGAGTGAGAATGCTCCGTAAGGCTTGTCTTTCCCTATCTTTGAGGAAGACCCCATTGAGAGCCACCATCGACAACAACCAAGTGGGATTTCTCTACATGCTACTTCACTTCCCATCTTTGATGAGGAACCCAATGAGCCCCCACATCGACAACAACCAAGTGGGCATGCTACACATGATATCTCGCTTCCTCTCTTTGATGAAGACCCCAATGAGCGCGCACAGCGACCTCAACTAAGTGCGGATGCTACTCATGATCTCTCACTTCCTATATTTGATGAGGAACCACATGAGCGACTTCGTCAACAAAAAGAAAGTGAAGATGCTCCAAGTGACTTCTCACTTCCTATTTTTGATGAGGACCCACATGAGCGACCTCTCCAACAACAAGCAAATGGAGATGCTATCCATGATTCTTTCCCTCCCATATTGGATGAAGCACCGCATTATCGAGACCAAGGAATTCCACCGCATCATCCACCGCATCATCAAGACCATGAGCGTCATCACAACCATGAGCAATGGGAGCCTCCACCTCATCATCACCAAGATTGTACTTTCTCATCGCACCCCGCCTTTGACAAGGATCAAGAACATCCTTGCCATGGACACTATGATACCACTACTTCATCAAGGAAGAGGCGAGAAACACTTCACCAATAACACCCAACTAAAACCTCCATGAGCGACACACTTTGAGGAAGGACTATGGACTTCATGATCATGCACATGAGCAAGGCCTACAATGCCATATATGCCATGATCCTCTTCCTTCTTCAAGACACAAGGCGAGACTCACTTCACCACCGACATCGTTACTCATTCCCCTTTAGAGACATTCTATGAGGAAGAACAATGCCCTTCATGATCAAGAGCATGAGCTTCCCTCCTCGCCAGAAGCGCAACAACAACATCAAGAGTGCGAAGCTATTCCTCCCATGACACAAGATCGACGTCAACATGTGCATGAGGATACCACTCCACCACTCTCTGATGAAGAGATTGATGCATGTGACATTGTGAAAAAGGCTCATCCCTTGCCATCCTCTCCAAGGTCTTCTTCTTCTTCGTCTCCAATGACACAAGTGACAACTCCGACCATCCACAAGAGATCTTCTAATTCTACCAACGAGATGATCATGATTGCCAACCAAAATGGTGACCATGCGTACATGAGTGAAGGCCAATACTATGCCTTGCACCAAGTTGCTCTCAATTCCTTGGACATGCCCACCAATGGTGACAAAAGCGTCTATTGCAATGAGGCCGAGAATTCATCGCGAGTGATGACACGAGTTCTTCAAACCTATCCTCAAGACAATGACCAAAGATGCAAAGCCGACGTTAATGGCACATCTATCTTTGACGAAGAATTTGGTGACACACTCCACTTGACTTCCAGGCCACTCATTCCGAACTACACAAGGCCACACTCAATCCACCATTCTAGCCAAGGATATCATCATGATCACAACCAACCACTTGAGGATGCTACAAGGCACAGCTTACACTACCACATCACGGAGATGATGGAGCCTTCTTAGACACAAGTCATGACCCTACCTCCTCCTGCAAGCAAGCCCAACATTCCACTCTTTGAGATAACCCCAAGAGACGAGATGATCGAGTCCTCCTCGCCTCATGCCATGACACTACCGACTCCAAGCAATGCAACGACTTCGACAAACCCGCACACCTCTTGTGCCAAAACTTTGGAGCCTTCTAATGTCCCCTCTCAAGCTTCTAGTGAGATGAGTGGTGAGAGAGAGATCCACCATCACGTGAGTGAGATCCACAAGCCCATCATGAGTGGAAAAAGCATGAGTGTTCTTAGAGGCATCGCCATGATAGCCACCAATAGTGAGATGAGAGTTGAGAGCAAAACCCATTTTGTGCTTATTGACACTAACGGCTTACCAACTATTTCTCCGTCTTTGTTGTCTCTTTTGCAGCGATTTGGTGACCCTATCAAGCATCCTCGACCTCATGGACTTCTCCACATCCAAGGCTCTCCACACCGCATGAACATCAACACCGACTTGAAGATTCGGAAGGAGTACATTCCGCTCGTCATGATCCACATGGAGTTTGACAAGAGCTTCTACGACAATGCATTCTCCATCCACATTCCTCAAGTAAAGATCTACACGACTCTTCCCAAGCACTTCGACACCAACACCTTGTACGCCTACATCCCACATGTAACGATGTGCATGGAGTTCGACAAGCGCATCCACGACAACGACTTCTACACCTACATCCCTCATGTCAAGATGAACTTGGAGTTCGACAAGCGCATCCACGACCACGAATTCTCCGTCCACATCCCCTACGTCAAGATGTACTTGGAGTTCAACAAGCGTGTCAACGAAAATGACTACCACGACTACATACCAATAGTCAAGATGCACTTGGAGTTCGACAAACGCGTAAACGACAAGGACCACCATGACTACATGCTAACCACCAAGATGTACATGGACTTAGACAAGAGAATCATCGACAATGTTGGCACGCGTAGAGATAAACGAAAACTTTTTCCTACGCGATACTACCAAGATCTAGCCGAGGTAGAAGGCCACGAGTATTACCACTAGACGCGCAGGTGCGGATTATCGATGTAGCGCGTCGGGTCGGGGCAGTGCAGTCCCACGATCCGGTCCGGCCGATCCAATCCCTCGAACGTCGAAGTGCTGAACGTACAGCACCTCTGCCGGTATCCACACGTACGGGGAGGAGCTCCGACGGCGGACTGCTAGGTCCGGTGCGGCGGCTGGACTGAGTGGGGCTAGGGTTCCCAACACATGGGAGAGTGGACTAACGTCCCCGCTGGGCAACCTGCGCCCCTCTTTATATAGCGTATGGTAATGGGCTTCACAACACTTGTGGCCCATTCCCTCCGTGAGTCCGACTCACTAACTCAGTCCATTTCCGGTTCAGGTCCAACCCAACCAATGCTTGCTCCCGCTCTTAAGTGTGCGACCCTGCAGGCTCATGGCGACATGGACATGATTGGAGTCCTACTCCCAATCGATCAATCGGTAGCGGCTCCTAGCAGAACGTGCCGACTCCCAAGTCCCATTGAGTCATGACGACATACCTTTCAATGCGATATTCATCTTAGTCCCTTTTGCCTCACGATATACCTTGTCGAGCTATAGGCGATTTATCGTCATCCCTTAAATAGCTCAACTCTCTTCTCGATCTGTGATACGTGATTCATCTGACTAACTCTTTAGTCAATAGACACAGTTAACACTTAACTGAGTCGCGCATGGCCATGCTTCCTGAATCATATCACTCGAGAGGGCCCAGAGAATATCTCTCCAATCGGAGGGGCAAAATCCCATCTTGATTATCCACATCACGCAGCTTGCTTCTCATTCGACCCGAACTCTGCCTTTATAGTTGCCTTGTCACAGAACAACGTTTGACAGAACCTAAGTCGGTGATCCACAACTCGGATTGTGCGACAACCTCAGGTCTAAGGATTACATTGATTGAGACTACAAATGACGACTTGATCGTTGCATCTCAATGTGGGTCAGTCCGACTTGCTAAACTCTTTAGCCAAGTCCGTGAACGTTGGAATGGCATCACCATGCCCATGACAAGTGGAACCGTGTCATCAGCCAACACTCACATTAGTCTAGGGTGTGTGTGTCCAGCACAACCTAAAGGACCAAGGACAATCTAGTATGAACAACATGAATATATAGTTCCACAATCGAATCACATATTCAATGATATATATCAGATGTTCAAAACAAGGACAACTTAATAACTTTATGAATACAGTGGGAATTACATCATACATGATTGCCTCTAGGGCATATTCCCAACAGTCTCCCACTTGCACTAGAGTCAATCATCCTGGCATCATATGCCTAGGCATCTAATGCCCATACCTCTCGTGTGCGCCTCATGCTTAGGCTGTGGTAGCGCCTTTGTCAACGGATCTGCAATGTTTGCATCCGTGTGTACTTTGCATAACTTGATATCACCTTGTTCGACAAACTGGCGAATGAGGTGGTACCTCATGAGTATATGTTTGTTCTTCTGGTGTTGTCTAGGTTCCTTGGCCTGTGCGATAGCACCATTGTTGTCACAATATACGTCCAAAGGATTGGACGCGCCCTGAACCACACCAAGATCAATCAGGAGGTTCCTGATCCAAACAGCTTCCTTTGCCGCCTCTGAGGCAGCAATATACTCAGCCTCTGTTGTAGATGCAGACACCGTATCTTGCTTGGAACTCTTCCAGCTCACAGCTCCTCCGTTCATTACGAACACATATCCCGATTGCGAACGAGAATCATCTGAGTCGGTGAGATAACTCGCATCCGTGTAACCCTTTACACTGAATTCCTCATCACCTCCATAAACTAGGAACATTTCCTTAGTATTTCTCAAATACTTAAGGATGTTTTTAACCGCTGCCCAGTGGGCTTCGCCAGGGTCAGCCTGGTATCTGCTCGTAACACTTAGAGCATAGGAAACATCTGGCCTAGTACAAATCATGGCATACATGATGGATCCGATTGCCGAAGCATACGGGATCACACTCATCCGACTTCGCTCATCAGTTGTCGAAGGACACTGAGTCTTGCTAAGTTTTATGCCATGGGACATCGGTAAGAATCCCTTCTTGGACTCTTCCATTTTGAATTTCTTCAAAACCTTGTCCAGATAAGTACTCTGACTCAATCCAATGAGCCGCCTGGATCTATCTCTATAGATCCTGATTCCTAATATGTAAGTTGCCTCACCCAAATCCTTCATTGAGAAACTCCTTTCCAATGACTCTTTGGTTTCTTGCAACATCATGACATCATTTCCAATCAGCAATATGTCATCCACATACAAGATTAGAAAGTTTACTTTGCTCCCACTAAACTTCTTGTATAAACAAGAATCATGATCGCTCTTGATGAAGCCAAACGATTTGACTACCTCATCAAAGCGAATGTTCCAACTCCGAGATGCTTGCTTCAACCCATAAATGGATTTCTGAAGTTTGCATACCTTGTCAGCATTAGCTGGATCGACAAAACCTTCGGGCTGTATCATATACACGTCCTCAGTTAAATTTCCATTAAGGAAAGCCGTCTTGACATCCATCTGCCATATCTCATAGTCGAAATAGGCTTCTATAGCTAACATGATCCGAATTGATTTAAGCATCGCTACAGGCGAGAATGTCTCGTCGTAGTCAACTCCTTGAACCTGTCGGAACCCCTTCGCGACAAGTCGTGCTTTATAGACGGAAATATTTCCATCCATATCAATTTTCTTCTTAAAGACCCATTTGCACTCGACGGGTCTTGCACCGTCAGGCAGATCAACCAAATTCCAAACTTGGTTTTCATCCATGGACTTTAACTCGGATCTCATGGCTCCAAGCCATGACTCGGAATCAGATCCCACCATCGCTTCCGAATAAGTTGCCGGCTCATTACTGTCTAACAGTAAAACATCTCGAGCACTCTGTAATCTGGAAGATCTCCGTGGTTCAGGTGCTGTTACCGGTGTAGGTACCACGACCGGCTCAGCCTCAAAGGCGTTCGCCGACTCGCCCCTAGCCGGTTCCTCTCGAATTTCTTCGAGTTGCACTGTGCTCCCACTGACTTCCCGACTGAGAAACTCTTTCTCAAGGAAGACACCATTCCGAGCGACAAACACTTTTCCCTCTTCCCGGTTGTAGAAGTAGTACCCCAAGGTTTCCCTCGGATACCCCACGAAAATACACTTATCCGACTTGGGCGTGAGCTTGTCCGACTGAAGTCGCTTGACAAATGCTTCACAACCCCAAATCTTTAGAAAAGAAAAACTTGGCTTTTTACCAGTCCACATCTCATGTGGTGTCTTCTCTACTGACTTTGATGGTACTCTGTTTAGTGTGAAAGCTGCAGTTTCTAGACAATAACCCCAAAATGATAAAGGTAGATCTGTCCGACTCATCATTGATCGTACCATGTCCAACAAGGTCCGATTTCTCCGTTCCGATACACCGTTTCTCTGCGGTGTACCCGGCGGAGTGAGTTGAGGAACTATTCCACAACTCTTTAGATGGTCATCAAACTCATGGCTCATGTACTCGCCTCCACGGTCCGACCGTAGAAACTTTATTTTCTTGCCGAGCTGATTTTGTACCTCATTCTGGAATTCCTTGAACTTTTCAAAGGCTTCCGACTTGTGTTTCATTAAATAGATATATCCATACCTACTCAAATCATCAGTGAAGGTAATGAAGTACTCATAACCACCTCTGGCTGTCGTGCTCATTGGTCCACATACATCACTATGTATTAGTTCCAACAAGTCGGACGCCCTTTCACAACTCCTTGCAAAAGGTGTCTTGGTCATCTTGCCTAGTAGGCATGATTCGCATGTCTCGAATGACTCTAAGTCAAACGAAGTTAGAAGTCCATCATCATGGAGCTTCTTCATGCGCTTCCAACTTATATGACCAAGCCGACAGTGCCAAAAGTAAGTCATATTCAGATCATTTGGTTTCAACCTTTTAACATTTATGTTATAGACCGATTCACTATCAAGATTTAAAATAAATAACCCGTTCTGAACGGGTGCAAAGCCATGAAACATATCTTTCAAATATAAAGAACAACCATTATTCTTAATATTCGACTCATAACCTTGTCTCATCAAACATGAGGCGGAAATAATGTTTCGACTAAGCGCTGGAACATAATAACAATTATTTAGTTCCAAAATAAATCCTGAAGGTAAATGAAGTTGCATCGTGCCGACTTCCAACGCAGCGACTCTCGCCTTGTTGCCGACCCGAATGTCAACCTCTCCTCTTGCCACGCTCCTAGTTCTTACCAGCCCCTGCAACGAGTTGCAAATGTGAATGACTGATCCGGTATCATATACCCAAGAACTATTAGGTGCATCAGCAAGATAAATGTCTATAACATTGCACACAAGTGTACCTGAGTCGGAAGTCATACCTCCACTCTTGGCCTTGTCAGCCAAATACTTGGTGCAGTTCCTCTTCTAGTGGCCATCCTGCTTGCAATAGAAGCAATTGGCTCCGGCTGTAGGAGAAGGCTTAGTCTTTGAGGAAGCACTCTGGACAGGGCCATGGGCGCTACCTCCTGACTTATCCTTCTTCTTCTTAGTCCAAGAACTCTTCTTGAACTTAGCCTTATTCTGCACCATCAACACTTGACTGGCGCCTTTCTTGATATCAGCCTCTGCCGTTTTGAGCATCCCATGTAATTCAGTGATACTCTTATCCATACCATGCATATGATAGTTCGAGATGAACGGACCATACGCACTAGGAAGAGAGTTCAGAATTATATCAGTGGCGATCTCTTCTTTAATTGAGAAGCCCAAGCGATCCAAAGACTGTATGTAACCAATCATCTTGATTACATGCGGACTCAGTGGATCGCCGTCTTTCAGCTTACAGCCAAGCAAAGCTTGAGAGACTTGATACCTCTCAGTCCTTGCTTGAGCCTGGAACATACTTTTGAGGCTTTCGATCATATCGTAGGCCTCAACATTTTCGAACTGCTGCTGCAAGTCCGGTTCCATGTGTGCAAGCATAAGACAGCTAATCTCCGTAGACTCATCTCTAGTCTTACGGTAGGCATTTGTGACGGCGACAGTCGCATCATCATCAGGCTCTTCTGGAAGTGGAGTTTCTAGAACATGTTCTTTCTTGTCATGCTTGAGGACTATCCTCAGATTACGATACCAGTTGGTGAAATTAATTCCATTAAGCTTATCTTTCTCTAGGATTGACCTCAACGCAAAAGTGGACAACTGAGGAAGGTTGCTAGGTGCCATTGATCTACAACAGAAAATACGCAAAAACACTTAAGACATGTATTCATAAAAGAGCAGGCATATTAAACGTTTTAATACTTATGCTCCCACTAGAACCAACATCCCTCCGATGGTTGCTAAGTGATTCAGGACCCTAAATAAGCAAGCAGACTAGTGAGCTTTAGCATCACCGCTAGCCGTCAAGTGATCTAGGTAGGCAACACCTTGCCAATCGTATCTCTATACGACTCCTGTTAGTTGGGTGACATCACATGCCCCGGCTCCCAACCTACCTCGCCCCGAGCCCCACAACCGTTGTGATGGACTCGTCTAGATTACCAAGTGCTTCTGCGTGTAAGAGTCCGACTCAAACCCACCTAACCGGAAAGAATTGGTAGCACCTCAATTTTATGAGCCCACTACCAAGAATGTCCGACTTGTGATGGTGCAGCACTGGCGGGGCGACCGACTAGACCTTCTTTGAGGGATTAAAGAATCTACCAACTATCTAAATAGAGGTAAATAGAGGCATAACAATAACACAAATAAAGCGATTATAATGTGAAATGGTATGGCTCTCTTCATGGTGATCTCCATCTCCACGAAGCTTGTAAGTCGACTCGTGCCAACTCTTGTCACGTGCCATCTTACTCCATGTAGCCGACTTGTACATCGACTTGCAAGCCTTCCGGGTTCTCCAACAAGCTACACTAGCTAAGTAAATGAAATTTACATAGAGAATCCGACACGCAGGCCGGTATACAATAAAATGACAGCACCTAGGCTCCAGCCGGCTGACAAAAAACATGATACGCAGATCATGTATGGATTACACACATCACATGCACATAAGCCATACCATTCACAACTTCCTGAAAAAACAAGTTATGCATAGATACGATATCTACCGGCGTTGTGAAACTCGCAACGACATCTAAGGCGCTACGACAGGACGACGGCGGTCCCGAATCTGATCTCATCTGCATTCCGATCATGGATTTCTTCATCGGATAAAACGATTTTACCCGAATCTGATCCGTATTCCGACTCGACCAAACTCTTTGATCTTCGATCACCGCAACTGGATTGATGTGTCACGGTATACCTTGATGGCGGAAACCGACCGGTAGGGGTAAGTTGTTCCACGACCTTAGCAGTATGATCACGGAAACCAGATCATCCATTAACCCCGAGTACGATTGATCCAATCAACCTTGTACAAAACCGATCTATCTCATAGACCGACCACCAAAACATCAATTAGATCACATCTAACGCTAACTACATATCACATATGTACGGATCTCGGGCCTAATACCAGAAGCTACCGCTCTGATACCACTGTTGGCACGCGTAGAGATAAACGAAAACTTTTTCCTACGCGATACTACCAAGATCTAGCCGAGGTAGAAGGCCACGAGTATTACCACTAGACGCGCAGGTGCGGATTATCGATGTAGCGCGTCGGGTCGGGGCAGTGCAGTCCCACGATCCGGTCCGGCCGATCCAATCCCTCGAACGTCGAAGTGCTGAACGTACAGCACCTCTGCCGGTATCCACACGTACGAGGAGGAGCTCCGACGGCGGACTGCTAGGTCCGGTGCGGCGGCTGGACTGAGTGGGGCTAGGGTTCCCAACGCATGGGAGAGTGGACTAACGTCCCCGCTGGGCAACCTGCGCCCCTCTTTATATAGCGTATGGTAATGGGCTTCACAACACTTGTGGCCCATTCCCTCCGTGAGTCCGACTCACTAACTCAGTCCATTTCCGGTTCAGGTCCAACCCAACCAATGCTTGCTCCCGCTCTTAAGTGTGCGACCCTGCAGGCTCATGGCGACATGGACACGATTGGAGTCCTACTCCCAATCGATCAATCGGTAGCGGCTCCTAGCAGAACGTGCCGACTCCCAAGTCCCATTGAGTCATCACGACATACCTTTCAATGCGATATTCATCTTAGTCCCTTTTGCCTCACGATATACCTTGTCGAGCTATAGGCGATTTATCGTCATCCCTTAAATAGCTCAACTCTCTTCTCGATCTGTGATACGTGATTCATCTGACTAACTCTTTAGTCAATAGACACAGTTAACACTTAACTGAGTCGCGCATGGCCATGCTTCCTGAATCATATCACTCGAGAGGGCCCAGAGAATATCTCTCCAATCGGAGGGGCAAAATCCCATCTTGATTATCCACATCACGCAGCTTGCTTCTCATTCGACCCGAACTCTGCCTTTATAGTTGCCTTGTCACAGAACAACGTTTGACAGAACCTAAGTCGGTGATCCACAACTCGGATTGTGCGACAACCTCAGGTCTAAGGATTACATTGATTGAGACTACAAATGACGACTTGATCGTTGCATCTCAATGTGGGTCAGTCCGACTTGCTAAACTCTTTAGCCAAGTCCGTGAACGTTGGAATGGCATCACCATGCCCATGACAAGTGGAACCGTGTCATCAGCCAACACTCACATTAGTCTAGGGTGTGTGTCCAGCACAACCTAAAGGACCAAGGACAATCTAGTATGAACAACATGAATATATAGTTCCACAATCGAATCACATATTCAATGATATATATCAGATGTTCAAAACAAGGACAACTTAATAACTTTATGAATACAGTGGGAATTACATCATACATGATTGCCTCTAGGGCATATTCCCAACAGACAACACAACCAATGTAATGGTGTGCAAACAATATGTCAAGTTCATCTACACTCTACCGCTCCCGCAACCAATGGAGCAACCACCTCTTGAGATCTTCGACAACGACTACTACAACAGCATTCGAGATCCTCTCAAGATCGTCATCGACTTTGGACTACAACCACCACGAGCATACCTTGGCATGACCTTCGATAAGAGGCTCAACTTCAACGACTACATCGCTTTTCAAGATCTTCCTCACCCATACAATGAGGAACATTTCAAGATCGTCATCGCCTTTGGACCACACCCGCAACGAGCATACATTGGCATGACCTTCGATAGGAGGCTCAACTTCAATGACTACACCGCCTCTCAAGATCTTCATCAACCACTCAATGCGGACCATTTCAACATCGTCATCACATTTGGACCACCCCCACTACGAGCCTACCGTCGCATGAACTTCGACAAGCGGCTCAACTTCAACGACATTTTCGTCGTCCACATTCCTTCTCCCTCTCATGAAAGGATGGACCGAGAGTCGAGGGCGACTCTTTTCCAAGGGGGGGAGATGATGCAGCCAACCCTATTACACCAAGCACCACATCGATACACGGCAAGGTGAAATCACTCCTATCTCCGTATGTTTCCGGTGACTTGGTAAACGGTGCGCTACCTCATGAAATACCCCTCTTCATGCATAGGTTGGATAACACCATGGAGCCCAAGACGATGCCCTCGATGCTCAAGATCATGCCCAAGATGGTGCCCGAAAAGCTAGGAAGGAAGTGGGAGAAGACGGCATCGAGATCAGAGAAGAGAGGCGGAAGAACAGAGGGAAACAGGGTCCCCGGCCACCAACAAGAGGGAGCCGGCCTCCCCCTCTCCCACCCCGGCCTCAGGCCGGCCAACCCAGGAGCCAGGCCGGCCCCCACCCCGGCCCCCAGGCCGGTGCCCCCAGGCTGGGGTGCCCAGCTCCCACCCCGGCCTCACTGGCCGGCCAGGCCGGCCCCCTGCTGCCCGAAAACAAGTGGAAAACGGGCGTTTTCACCCCACCTACCCCCTAGGCTATATAAAGGACTCCGGTGGCTACATCTAGGGTTTAGAGATGAATTGAGAACTTCGGGCTTTACCCTTGTATCTCTCTTGTAGATGCTACTCCTATGGTTTGTACCTAGGACCGTATCAAGGCTACTCCTACGACTTCGTCTAGGATCGTATCAAGGCTCACCGAGTTACATATCCTCTCCCCTTGGGTTTCAAATAGGAACTTCCCAATCTCCCTCTCGTAAATCCTTGAGGTTCTATTGGTGTAGTGGACCGGCTACAGGTGTGAAGTGGTTTCAATCAAGGTGAGTTCAGTTGGATCGATCGTTCCGTAGGCGGCCCTCGGGGTTTAGTTGACAGGAGGTTTGGGATCCTTCGGTTCTCGCTATTTATCCCCCATTGTGTTTCCCGCATTTTCCCACGATTCCCCCTCTCGTGTTCATCGTTCATTCTTGGCGTTCTTCGTCGATTCGTGAAGACCGGGCCAACCTAGAGGTGAACCCATCATCATATATGGACTACAAATCCATAAGCTTGGATTGGATTTTGGAGTAAGTAAAACAATCTTTTGATTGTTGTTTTTCTGGAAGAAAAATAAGACAGAAAAAGGTATTTTGAGAAAACAGAGAAAAACAGAAAGTACCCCTTTTCCCACTTTGTTTTCATAGCGTACCACTTTTCCAAATTTGTTTTCAAAAGATGTTTCTGAAAGTTTAAAACATGTTTAACAAACTCAAACTTTGAAAACAAAATTTGGAATTCATTTGACCTCTGAAAACATTCTGAACTTTTTGCTCATTTCATCTGTTTTCCAACAATTAGAAAAAATTGCTAAGTATTAACTGAATTTTATGAAACAGTGGTATTAGCAAACTTTGGTAGATGATTTCAATTGTTTTTGGTTCAAGTTTTGAAATGCAACTGCCATTTGGTTTCACCTATGTATGGGTTGCACCTTGGATCCTTTGGTGTGCTTCTAGATGGTCAAGGGAGAGAGATAACAAGAGTGAAAGAGAGGGGGCAGAGATAAGGATGGCATGGCATGGCACAACAGTGGCATGGTCACTGTGGCCATGCCTTGGCCTTTCCCTCCTCCAAAAGCTTCCTAGCACTTTCTCCCGACCCCTCCTTGCCCCCTGACTTATTGCCATGCCCTGGCACATCGTGGACATGTAGTAGAGTGCATGCCCATGTTGTTTCTTGACATCCTGAGAACGCCCTCATGCCACCACCCTTGATGCCGTGGCTATAAGCCATTGCACATGCCCCCACTGCTTCATTTCCCTCCCCCACTTCCCCACTCTTGCCTCGAGCAAAAGAAACGAGTCCCGAGCGTCCTACAAGCCCCACGAGTACGAACTATGCCGCCGGTCGCCGCAGTGCCACCCGAGGTGGTGCTCCTCGAATAAACCCTCCCCGCCTCTCGTTAGCACCTCCGACAAGATCCATGTATCCCGTAGAGCCCCACTGACCCTCCCTAGTGTCGCCTTGCTTGCAGGGCCCTCGCCGCCGTCGAGTTTGCTGCCGTGGACGCCCTGATCAACGCCGCCGAGTGAAGCCACGTCGGGCGCCGTTTTCCGCGCCCCTCGATAGCCCCGACCCGCTGCACCTTCACCGACACCACGCCGCCCCTCTCCGTTGCCCCATGGTGACCCGTTGTGCCTCGCCATTTCTCCGTCGCGTGGGTAGAGAGAGAGGAGAGAGGGAGGTGGACGACTACACGTGCGCTGTTGAACTGTTGATCAACAAGCCACATTGAATGCGTTGCATTCCCGCGCGTTTCCGCGCGCCGCGCGTGTGTGGGCCTCTTCGGCCATTAGTTGGGCCGCGCCCATCGGAAGCCAGCCCGGATTGCCCTGCGTTTATTATTTTAGTTTTTTTTTCAGAAACTAGTGTTTGCTTTAGGCTTGTTTAAAATAGTTAGAATGCAAATTAATTTCTATACATATTCATGGCAGTAGAGTAATGTTTTCTTAACCACCTCAAAGTGATAGATCCATGGTTGCTACTTTATTTTCTGCAATGGTGATTTTTTTGCCACAGAGTATCTGTGAGACCAGTTTGGACATAACTTTTTGTGTGTGTGTCTCCATTTTGGTCAAACCAATTTTTTTTTTGAGTAGTTGTGAGTCGATCCATCAGTAGCACTTGACCTCACATCAAGTGATAGGGATATCATAGAGGACCATGAGGTTTATTCATGCTTGAGTTGGAAAGAAATATTAAGTCTCACTGATGATTATTTTAAGGTGAATTCTTTCCTATTATTAAATATTGTTTGCGATTATAAGAATGTTATACTACCTAAGCTATGTTATTATATATTAGCAGGGTTATTGTTAACACGAACATGGATGGAGGATGACCTCAATAGGAGCTGGAAAACAAGCTTACAAGTGTTGAAAACAATCAAGCCATGGTGAAAACAGAAGTACAAGTGACGAAAACAATCTTGCAAATGGTGAAAACAATTGTTGCAAGGTTGAAAACAAGGGGATGGTTTGTATGCCATATTGGGCCGAACCCAATAAAGTGGGTCGGTTTGTATCCATGTGTGAGTCCAATTAGGAGTCCTAGTCAAGGGGGGGGGCAGGTTTGCTTGCGCAAGGGGACCTTGTGGCCGCACCCCTCCCTCTCTTATACCCCTTGGGGAGAATTAGATGAGATTAGACTACGTTAAAACATAAACCCTAGACCTCTAGATTGAAACAGCTTGTAAGCCTTCATCTGGAAGTTCATCTGCAAACTTTACGTGTTACCTGCTGTTCCACTGGGAATAAGACGGTACATGACCACTTGTAGTCGGTGGATTACTTGTGCAAGAGTGTGGAGTTGAGAATATCCTTGGGGTTGCTATCTTTTGCATTGGCATCAGGGATCAGCCGGGAGAGTTCTTAGTGGCGCACTAGTTATCATACTGGAGTTATCTATGAGTTCACTAAGAATATTGGGCCACCCCTTATCATCAAGGGGTGTTACCAAATGGAAATGCCATCCATTTTCGTAAAAGACCAGTAGGCTTTTCTAGAATTTTTAGAGGGAGTTTAAAAATGGTTTTTTTTATGTGAATCCAACTGGAGGAGTTTGGGTGTGACTAGATCTATGTAATCCTAGCTTGGCATAGTTTTTGGAGCCCTAGATTATTTTTGGCATGCATTTTTAGAGACAACAAGTTTTCTGTTTTTTTAAGAACTTCTGTGTTTGTTTGTGATTAAATGTTTGGTTGATAGAAACTTGCTTCCTAGCATGAGTAGATGTGTTGCTATCTGTTATTAGGTTGTTTTCTAGCAATACAACTACATTAGGAAGTGTGTGTTGTTTTGAAATAAAATAGAAATGGAGATAGCCTTGTATTGTTTTCTAGTATTTATTTTTCATTAGGTTGAGTGAGAAAATCATTGTATGTTTGTGTACCTAAGTTTTTGATGTTGTTGAGTTGAATACAGTACTATTTTGGTAATATTATTTTGTTGTTATCATCTCTGATAAGTTGCACTTCATTTTATAGCAACGCATGTGTAACAATTGTTTGTTTGTTTTCATTAAGTTGTTTTTCACTAGTATAATAGTTGTGTGATGATTGCTTTGTTAAATTAATTTTGTCAAGTGTGACCAGAGGCCTTGTTACCTCTTAATGCCTTGGTATTAGTGGGCCCATAACCCACTGGTCCCATTGCATTTTGGATAGGAATACATATTCCCTACCATGCACTTGTTTGCTTGTAGCATATAATTTTATATGAGTGTTTTGTATTTTCCACCAAGGAAAATAAATGATTACACTACTTGTTTTGTGTAAGTGTTTAGGAATAATTTGTGAATCTTAGTATGTTTAGTTATGGAGCATTTGTTGACATAATGTTCCCTTGGGGATATCATGTTAAGAAATGCTTGATTTTTGTTTGAATTATTTATGAGTATTGTTCGCAAATAGAAATATTTTCCTTGTGATTGGTAGATTATGTGTGGACAATTTTCCTTGAGTATTTTAGAAAGTGTTTGTTTGAGCTTGAATTGAGTGCATAGCTACTAGTTGTAAATCATGCATTTTAATTTGCTTGTTATTTGATTAATTAGAAAAGCATGAATCTTGATAAGGGGTGGCCCAATCTTCTCAGTGAACTCATAGATAACTTCTGATTGATAACTAGTGCGCCACTAAGAACTCTCCCGGCTGATCCCTGATGCCAATGCAAAAGATAGCAACCCCAAGGATATTCTCAACTCCACATTCTTGCACAAGTAATCCACCAACTACAAGTGGTCATGTACCTTCTTATTCCCAGTGGAACGGCAGGTAACACGTAAAGTTTGCAGATGAACTTCCAGATGAAGGCTTACAAGCTGTTTCAATCTAGAGGTCTAGGGTTTTAGTTTTAACGTAGTCTAATCTATTCCACACACAGGTGGTAGCTATATATGAGGGAGGGGGTGTTTCCCACGAAATTAACCTATCCCTACTCGTTTGGACTCAACCAACTCGGATACAAACTGACCCAACATGGGTGCAGCCAATTGGACTCTATTTGGAAACTGGCAGAAAACTATTCATGGATTATTTCGGTTACCACGGCTTGCACGAGTCGAATTTGTTGATGGGGCCGGATCCATTGGAAAGCTCTTCAAATTGCCTAATCAGATTGTGCTCATTTTCTGCATTTGGATCCCGTATGAAGAATCCATGACTATTCCAAATTCGGGACTTCTGCCAGTCCGAACTGAAACATCGTTTCCTTGTAGTTGTTTTCCATGCCTCCTTCCTCTGCTCTTTGCTTCCTCTTCTCCATCCATGTTTGTGTTATTAATAAACCTAATCATACATAAATTCATAGGCTTAGGTAGTATAACATTCTCATAAACACAAACATTATTTATTACTAGGAAAGAATTCACCTTATAATAAACATCAGTGAGGCCCAATATTTCCTTCCAACTCAAGCATGAATAAACCTCATGGACCTCTATTATGTCCCTATCATCCTCCCTTTCTTCAAGACAAGACGTCCTCGGCTTGTTGTATGCTGAAAGTGGAATAAACAAAAAGAACAACGTGTATGCACAATACATATATCTATAATGAGATGCATTAGTTGTTATCAAATCATAAAATTGTGCACATGACATGAGACCATGAATTTTGCATGAAAACATCACATAATTCTCATAGCACTCCATGAAATAGCAATCACCATTGCAAATATAAGTGAAGCTTATTAAATCATGATTGAAAGGAGAATCATATGTGTATATATTTTTTATTGTTTAGTATCAATTCAAGTATTCTCACAGAAGATCTATGATCAAATTTATGTTTATTAATACACTCAAAGGTGGGAACATGCTTATTATTTTCATCATGAAAATTTCAACTCAATTTGCAAATACAAGTGAAGAACAATTTATTAGCACATGTATGTGACAAGTATTGTGGCAAACCAAACATATGTGTAAAATCATGCTTATATGTAGGAAGTTGTAGCTTATTTAACCAAGGTAAAACAATGTTCAATTCGGCCACTTTATCACAAGTTATGCATATATGATCCACCATAAAAATTTGACTCATGTTATAGTCACCAATAAAGTTAAAAGTAAAAGAAGAAACATAATTGCTAGAATTGACATATGAAATTTCAGCAACCTTTTTCATAGCACTTTGCACATTAATTGATTCATTTAACATGATGTAATCCACAATATCATTAGGTGGTATTTTAGCAAGTACTTCTTTATGTGTAACCAAAACCACATGATCAAATTCGAAATATTCAAAATATCAGATGATGGTGGACTATATGTAACAATCAACTCAGAAGAATTAACTAGCACATTAGTAGACTCACAAAAAGTTGTACTTGTAAGTGGTAGCTCCAAATCAGTACCAATGTCAATGACATCCTCCTCAGAAATAATAGGCACTGATTCATCTCTCTCAAGTGTTGATGCAGGTTGTACTATTGATGGCTCCCTTTCTTCAACAGTAACCTGCATATCACAAGAAATAATACTAGGCACAATGGTATGCTCCTCCAATGGATGTGATGGTGGTGGTGGTGCAGGTTGTACTATAGGCTCCCTTTCTTCGAAAGCAACATGCACATCACAAGACACAACACTAGGAGTAGACATAGTTACATTAGTAGAAACAGCCTCATAGGTCTTCTTAACCTCTACAAATCTCATAACCAATGGTTGATATCTAATTCTTTTAAATGTTGTAGGACTTTCATGTATTATCCAATCTCTCTGATTATTCCAAAAGAATTGTAAATCAAGATAATGGCTATCAAAATTAACCTTATAGCTATTACACCACATTGCACTCAACAAAAGGTGACAGCAAGTAAATGCTCTAGGAAGCACATTACACCTAATTTGTACTGTATGATCATGAATAGTTAACGGAATCCAAGTAACATGAGTAATGTGAAGTGTAGTACCATTAGTTTTTAACATAAATGAACTGCGAGTTGCATAAGATGTCAACTGTAATGCTTCAACAACCTCAATACTAACAAAATTAGACCATGTACCCTTATCAAGAGTAATAGCAACAGTACTACCATTGGTGTCTCCTCTGAAGTGGAACAAATTTGCTGCAGGTATTCCACTAGAATCCTCCTCCCAGAAAGTATCACTGCACACAGAAGAACTACAAAACTCCATTGATTAAATTGTTAGTAACAAAATAACAATGGGATGTGGTGTTCTCTCACAACTCACTCAAAAATCTAGCAAGACAATAGATTATCTTACCGTTCCAAAGTGAATAGAAATCCTTACCAACAAGTAGTGGCAACTAATATGCTGTGATGTGAAGAAGAGAATACCCAGGGTGTTAACAATCACATGACAAACAAGGTATATGGTGGGGCTTGGTATGGTGGGGCTCCAAAATAACAATTCCTATTTGCTGTCCAATGTGATAAAACAACACCTAGGGAAACACACACGTGGAGAATAATGTGGCAATGCAAATATATAGAGGAAATTTTGCAATGCACTGGAAAGACACTAGCCAAGCTCAAATAATATTCAGGCACAAGATTGCTCAATGGTGCGTAAATATAGCAATGATGAAAACAGCTCCACAAATATATCAATGTATCTCAAGGCCTTTTTGCTTTTTCTCAATTCTATTTTTCTCTTTTCTCTTTTCTGTTTTTCTCTTTTTTTATACTTTTTACTGGCCAAATAACAACATTAGGAGCAATACTATCAAGAGATAATCAATGCTATGAACAATGTGACACAAATAGGTGATAAAGAGCAGCCTGAAAACGAGCAAAAGATAGCTATTCTTATTGGGTAAGGTACCTATTTATTGCTGTAGAAATGCTCTGGCTAAGGCTCACAAAGTTTAGCACAAAGTTCCTATAGATAAAACGGGTAATAACAAAAGAAAAACTGAAGAAAAACTGAGAGAAAATGAGCAAAGTTGGCTCACGGCAGCGTGTACCGCGGTGGCAGCAAAACGGGACAAAACAAATATCTGCCTGGCAGCGCGGATTTAGGAGCGCGCGCCGATGGACCAGGCGGAACGAATCCCGGGACGTGCAGCGCGCACATGTAGTTTTTATTGCTAGGTAGCGCTGGCCGCGCGTTTGGCGGTTAGCGGTTTGGGCACGTCTGACGCGTTTGGATATGCGCGGACGAAAACCAGGAGCGCATGTTCCACGCGGATACAGCAGGTGGACCACGTCCACGAAAGCAGCGCGCGAGATGCGATTGGCCACAAAAGCAGCGCGCGAGGTAGCGGTCGGTCGGTGGTGTTGACCAGGAGCGCGCGCGTCGGTGAATCACGTGATCCGCGTGACTGGTGGAAGACGCGGTTTCCACGGTGTATGGAGATTAGGACGCGCGCGCGGGGTGGAGCACCTGGTGGCGCGGATTTCGACGCGCGGAAAATTGCCAGCGGTACAACGAATCTTGTTTGGCTGGTATCGGCTCTTTTGGCTTGGTTGGCACGTAGCGGTGACAACAACGACCGCAGGGTCCGACACGCCTGGTGATTCGCGTGGAACGAGTCTTCCCGTGAAACGAAACCAGCGATCAAAACAAGAGGCGACAGCGTGCGCGCGCGCGCGGTTCAAGATCCGACAGCTGGATAGGGATCCGTGCGGATCGGTGTGGTTGGTGAACTAGGGCGCGCGAGCCCGTAGGAGGCAGTAATTTTGGCACGCCTGGTGGAGCTGATTCCAACACTCGGTATTATGGACAAAAACCGAGCAATGGGCAATGATTGCAAACAGCGTGGCAGCGGATCTGCAGGTGAAAATTGTTGCCAATCCGATCTAGCAAGGAATCCGATGGTGGCTAGGGCAATGCGCAACAGATTTGGCAAATATTTGTGGTGGAATTTTCTGGTATAGATCTAAAACAAAAGATGAACACGATGAACCCTAACCCTAATAGACAAAAACTAAAAACAGAAAAACAGGAACGCAAATCAACAAGAAACAACAACTAGTAGATGCAAATTGGTGTTGATCTAGGCTCTGGCACGAACTACAACTATTTTTGTGGGGCAATTTTCTGGATAGGTAATAAAAACACTCAAAACTAAAGGGAAATTGACAGCTCACCGAGGCAACCTGTAAATCTGATACCAAGATGATAAGGGGTGGCCCAATCTTCTCAGTGAACTCACAGATAACTTCTGATTGATAACTAGTGCGCCACTAAGAACTCTCCCGGTTGATCCCTGATGCCAATGCAAAAGATAGCAATCCCAAGGATATTCTCAACTCCACACTCTTGCACAAGTAATCCACCGACTACAAGTGGTCTTGTACCTTCTTATTCCCAGTGGAACAGCAGGTAACAAGTAAAGTTTGCAGATGAACTTCTAGATGAAGGCTTACAAGCTGTTTCAATCTAGAGGTCTAGGGTTTTAGTTTCAACGTAGTCTAATCTATTCCACACGCAGGTGGTAGCTATATATGAGGGAGGGGGTGTTTCCCACGAAATTAACCTATCCCTACTCGTTTGGACTCAACCAACTCGGATACAAACTGACCCAACATGGGTGCAGCCAATTGGACTCTATTTGGAAACTGGCAGAAAACTATTCGTGGATTGTTTCGGTCACCACGGATTGCACGAGTCGAATTTGTTGATGGGCCGGATCCATTGGAAAGCTCTTCAAATTTCCTAATCGGATTGTGCTCGTTTGCTGCATTTGGAGCCCGTATGAAGAATCCATGACTATTTCAAATTCGGGACTTCTGCCAGTCCGAACTGAAACATCATTTCCTTGTAGTTGTTTTCCATGCCTCCTTCCTTTGCTCTTTGCTTCCTCTTCTCCATCCATGTTTGTGTTATTAATAAACCTAATCATACATAAATTCATAGGCTTAGCTAGTATAACATTCTCATAAACACAAACATTATTTATTACTAGGAAAGAATTCACCTTATAATAAACATCAGTGAGGCTCAATATTTCCTTCCAACTCAAACATGAATAAACCTCATGGAACTCTATTATGTCCCTATAAAATATATTACAATGGGTTCATTCTTGCTAAGTAGTTCTCTTCATAGATTTATTTTAGCATGATTGCTTACTAGCATGTGTAATGTGTATGTGCTGTGAGTAGGTAGTTATATTATTGTGTCGCTTGTTTCGGAGAATGCATCCTTGTAGTGTTGTTTGCTTCTCTAGTGATGAACTAGTGTCGCAACTAGATATTATGAGTTTCTCTAGTAATGTTGTCTTTCTATTTTATGATAGTATGTTTATCCAAGCATGTTTAGGATATTTTCACTTCTGTTATTGTGGCATAGATATTGTAGTTGCTAGTTGTTATGGGTTGTAGAATACAATTATGTTTTATAGCATGCTTGTGTAGAACTTTCATACTAGTATGCTATTAGTGAGCTCCTCTTTTTGTGCTAGTTTATGTATTGTAATGTTTGTGTTTTAGAATGTGTCTTATGACTTGTTGCCATTGGTTGAGCCACTGGTTTGTTTGGTTACTTTCATGATTGATGGATTCCTTAGCTTTTGTGTAGACATAAGCATAGTCAGTTGTTATATTATTCATCTGTGGGTTGCTTGCTTTGCTGTTTGGAATTGTTTGAGTGTTTACCTTTGCATGAGCATTGGTACTAGTGTCATTATTGTGTTTAGTAGTATCTTGTTATATATGCTTAGGGTTAGTGGTAAAACTTGTTTGCTGATGATTGCTTGTGTTGTTGTTAATACTCACTGCCATGGGTATTGATTTGCTTGAATTGGTATTACATTAGTAGCCTCACCCTTGTGACCACAAGCTATATTTTTTAGCTTCTTAAATATCTTGGTATGAGAGTGGTACACCCACTCAACCTATGATATTTGAGATGTGGAATACGGTTTCACAACCATATGTTTTCTGGCGATAGTTTTGTACCCTGAGAGTTTGTGAGATAATTTTCTCGGTAATTTTTTAGTGATTGTGCTAGTATAAGTTTGCTTGCCGTATGTGTTGGCTTGTTATATTGTTGCCTTTTTGTTCTGATTGTGTGTCTTTATTTATTTTATGACGTTAGAAAACGAAGAAGAAGAAGGAGTTATAGAGCTGTGTGTCAAGTTCAAGCTACTTCAAGGCCAGGGACACTAAGAGTTTTAAGGCAAGCCATCCTGATGTTTGCTGTTACTACACTTATCCTTATCTATCATACATGTTTTAATTCTGAAAGTTTTACAAAAACTTTGATTACCAAAAACTACCTTTGAGTGACTACTACTACTATTAACATTATATAGTATTATGCAAGTAGTTGATACTTGGTGTTACCAAGCCCATAGCCACCATATGGTATTTATTACCATTCAAAAGTATAAGTCCCTAAGTGGACACCCTAAAATATGTTTTTGCAAAACAAAGGCTTTATGAAAAACCCGGTGGAAAGGCTAAGCCTTGTCCACCAGAGGAATGTTGAAGTGGTCATTTTTGGGAAAAATGTGTTTTACAAAAATGACACATAACCTAGTCTTTGCCGGACAACCCTTATCGTACTACCACTCTACCCCAACATGGGCACGGGGCTTAATTTGAAATTTGTTCCTGTTAGTGTGTTCTCTATCTCAATTTGCTATAAGGGACGTGACTTCCCTCGAACCAAAATGCCACCAGTCATGAAACAACAAGGCATACAAAGTGAGGGATTGAGTTACCCCCCTGGTGCGACAATTGGGTCTCCTGCCGTGGCGATGTGCGATGTGGTGCCGGGGAGAACAAACCCAATTGAAGGGATATTCATCTACTAGCTTGACCATAGTGGATGTTTAGGATCGGCTGATGTTTACATACTGTTGTTACAGTCTATGGTTGTTCACGGCGGATGTACTGAATCTGGTGGATTGTGTACACCTCTGCAGAGTCAAACTATTCTGAATAGCCGCGTCCTCGGATATGGAAAGTTGACTGGCCATGTAGCTAGCATTGTGTCAATGTTTTCAAAAAGGAGTTTTGTACCAATGAGGTAGGGACGAAGAAAAGCCAGAAGTTGTTTTACAAGAAGTTTTGCAAAGAAAATCTTTCTTTTCTAAACAAAAACTGGAAGTTGATTCCAAGAAGTTTTGAAAAAGAGAAAACTTTCTTTTTAACAAGTTTTTACAAAACCGTTGTACATGTGATATCTACAAGAGAAAGAAAACTATATTATTTTCTTTTGAAGTATCTTCTTCAACAAAGATAGAGAGATTTTCAAAATCAACTGTGATATATATTTCATATATCATGGATAGTGAACCCTATGTATAGCCTATATACTACACCATATAAGCATACTTGCATTCTGTAAGCTACATGATGGGTGTCTTGCTGAGTACATTCAAACATACTCATATTGGTTTCGTCCCTGGTATTTACTTGCCAGACTTTGAGGAGTAGCCTCAGGAGAAGTTCTACGAGGAGGAGTACTGCTGATATGGGGTGGCCCGATCTTCTCGTTGAGCTTCTCTCTCTTTTTGTATTTTCTGATATATTGGATAACTAGTGCTACACTGAGACCTCTCACTCAGCTGACCCCTGTTGCCAGATGCAACAACAATCAAGCTCTTTGGATATTCTCAACTACACACTCTTGCACAAGTAATCAAATATCACAAGTGGTCCTGTATCCCCCTATTCCCAGATGGAATAACAAGATATCACGCAACTTTTCAAAGGTAAACTTCAAGTAGTATGCTTAGCAGCAATACAAACTAGAGGCTAGGGTTTTGTTGGTTTGGGTTTAAACTTGTTCTCCCTCTTCCACACTTAGGTGGGGAGTATATATAGGTGGAGGGCTCCTTGCACAAGCACGTCTCCTACTAGGACTAGGACTCAACTAGGACTCCTACTTGGACTAGGAGGACTCTACTAGGACTCCTACTTGGACTAGGAAGGGATACAAACCGACCCAACTTTAGGGGGTTCGGCCATTATGGCATACAGGCCATGCCTAATTGAATTAGGACTTTCTATATGGCGCATTGATCTTCAACGGGGCGCCCTCCTCTTGTTTTCACCATTCCTTAGTGTGGAAGAACATTCCTGGAGTTGTTTTCCACACTTGCACATTTGTTTTCAACACTTGTAAGTTTGTTTTCCATCATCTCCATGTTGTTTTCCAGCAAGTCTTGATGTCTTCCTCCATCCATGTTTGTGTTAACAATAACCCTGCTAATACATAATGCAATAGCTTAGGTAGTATAACATTCTTATAATCACAAACAATATTTATTAATAGGAAAGAATTCACCTTGTAATAATCATCAGTGAGGCTCAATATTTCCTTCCAACTCAAGCATGTACATTCACCATAGACCCCTATTATATCCTGATCATCCTCCCTTTCTTCAAGACAAGACGTCCTCGGCTTGTTGTATGCTGAAAGAGGAATAAACAAAAAGAACAACGTGTATGCACAATACATATATCTATATTGAGGTGCATTAGTTGTTATCATATCATAAACTTGTGCCCTAGACATGTGACCACGAATTTTGCTTGTAAACATCACATAATTGTCATAGCACTCCATAAAATAGCAATCACAATTGCAAATATAATTGACACTCATTAAATCATGATCAAAAGAAGAATCATATGTGTATATATTTTTATTGTTTAGTATCAATTCAAGTGTTCTCACAGAAGATCTATGATCAAATTTATGTTTATTAGTACACTCAAAGGTGGGAACATGCTTATGATTTTCATCATGAAAATTGCAACTTAATTTGCAAATATAAGTGAAGATCAATTTATTAGCACATGTATGTGACAAGTATTGTGGCAAACCAAACATATGTGTAAAATCATGCTCATATGTAGCAAGTTGTAGCTTATTTACCCAAGGTAAAACAATGTTCAATTCGGCCACTTTATCACAAGTTATGCATATGTGATCCACCATAAAAATTTCACTCATGTTATAGTCACCAATCAAGTTAAAAGTGAAAGAAGAAACATAATTGCTAGAATTGACATATGAAATTTCAGCAACCTTGTTCATAGCACTTTGCACATTAATTGATTCATTTAACATGATGTAATCCACAATATCATTAGGTGGAATTTTAGCAAGTACTTCTTTATGTGAAATCAACACCACATGATTAAATTTCGAAATTAGCACATTATCACATGTAGGTGGACTATCTATGCTTGTTAACTCACAAGAATCAACTAGCAATTTAGTGGATTCACATAATTCAATACTTGAGGGGGGTAACATGAAATCAGCACCTTTATCAATAGAAACCTCCTCAGAATTATTAGGTACCAATTCATCTATCTCAAATGGTGATGCAGGTTGTACTTGTTGTGGCTCCCTTTCTTCAAAAGTAACCTGCACATCAGAAGAAACAACACTAGGAGTAGACATGATTACATTAGTAGAAATAACCTCACATGTCTTCTCATCCTCGATAAATCCCATAACTAAACGCTCAAGTCTTTGCGTCTCAAGTTTTTCAAGTCTTTGCTTTTCAAGAATTTGAGCAGAAATTAAGGGTTGATGTCTAATTCTTTGAAATTGCGTAAGCCGTGCATGTATTATCCAATTTTTCTTATTGTTCCAAAAGAATTGTAAATCAGGATAATGGCTATCAAAATTAACTCGATATCTAGTGCACCATTGTTGTCCCAACAAAACATGAGAACAAATAATATCTCTAGGCATCACATCACATAACATAAAATTTTCTCCTTATGGCCATGAATGGTTAAAGGAACAAAGACTATGTGAGTAATAATAAGTTCATCATCATATGTAGGTAACCTGAATGGATCATATGTGCGTGGAACCAGCTGCAATTCTTCAACAACCTCAGGACTAACAAAATTATACCGTGTACCTTTATCAAGGGTAATAGCAACCTTACTTTCCTTGATGTCTGCCGTGAAGTGAAATAAATCTTTTGCTGGAATCCCACTAGCATCCTCCTTCCAAAACGTAGCACTGCAAGCATCAATACTAGGAAAACCCATTGATTAATTTGTTAGACAAAATAACAATAGGTTGTGGTGCCTCTCACAACTCACTCAAAACCAAGCAAAGATGGCTTCACTTAATGTTCCAAGAGTGAAAAGGATCAACTTACCAACAAGGAGCAATGAATAATGTGCTTGAGTGTGAGAAGAGAATAATCCGAGCTATCAAGTATCACAATGCAAACAGGGTTTTTGGTGGGGCTTGGTTGGGATTCCTAACAACACCAAAATAACAACTCCAATGCACTGTCTAATGTAATGAAAAATACTAAAGGAAACACACTCACTCTGGGAGACAAATGTGGCTTAGCAATTATATGGAAGAGATATTGCAAGCACTGGAAAGACACTAGCAAATACTCTATGAAACAGGCACAAGATTGCTCAAATATGTCCACAAAATATCCAAGATGATAGGCTTCCACTAGTGATAGTATGTCTCGGCCTCTTTTTGCTTTTTCTCTTTTTCTATTTTTTTTTATACTTTTTCAATGGCCTTTGAATCAACTAGGAGCAGAAAATATGGACAAGAATTGATCAAATTGAGCAGCCTGTAGAGCAATAAAACAGCTAGTCTTTGGGTTTTGGGGACCTAAAATTTGCTCTAGAATGGCTGTAGCTAGGGCTTATCAAAGATCAGACTAAACGCACGCAAGCAGCAATGATTGGAATAGCGCGTTTGTCGGTAGCTGATTGGACTGAGTGCCTCGGGGCGGTATTGGCGCGCGAAGCACGGCGTTTTGTCCGGTAGCAGTGGCTTTGGTGTTTGTCGCTTGTGGATTTCCGTGAGCGGAGCAGCAACGAAACGATTGGCGGGTGAACTTCTGTGACGCGCGCGCGGACAGGACAAAAAGGAGCGCTTTTTGGTGTGACGCGGGATGACGAATCCGACCAGCGCACGAATAGGAAACTTGACGCGGTATGGAAGGAATTAGCGCGCGCGAGTGCACGCGTTTTCTTTCTGGTGGATAACGAGAGGAGCAGCAATGATTGCGCGTGGACTTCCGGTGCGAAAAGGAGGCGCGCGGTGGTTAGCTGGAACCAGCGGCTCGGAGACCGATAGAAACAGGGACCGGGGACCGTGCGTGAATAGGACAAGGGTGCGGCGTGGTTTTATGCGGAAACGACAAGCGCGTGGTTTGGGTGGATCGGTGGAACAAATATTGTTGGCGTGCGGTGCAGTGGAAAGCGCGTGGCGGCAGTGGGCAAATAGCTACGCGGTGGAAGATTCCGAGTGCGAAAAGAACAACGATGGCGCGCGGTGGTGACACAGATTGCAACAAACTATTTTTTTATAGAGATTTTTTTTTTTGAAACTTTTTGTATAGATTTAGAAAAAGATAAACACGATGAACCCTACAAAGATGAAAAAGAAAAACAGGAACGCAAATCAACAAGAAACAGCAACTAGTAGATGCAAATTGGTGTTGATCTAGGCTCTGGCAAAACTAAAACCTAATATTTTTGTATGGCTTTTTCTGGATAGGAAATAAAAACAACTAGACTAGGGATAAATTTGCTCACCGAGGTAACCTGGAAATCTGATACCAAGATGATATGGGGTGGCCCGATCTTCTCGTTGAGCTTCTCTCTCTTTTTGTATTTTCACGTACACACTATAGGAAACAATCCATGCACTTGCGTTTTTTTTTTGGGGTTCGTTTCCTTCTAGTATTTCCTTGCCTTAACACCACACGCGGCAATTATGGAAACTTTTCTCTGACCGCTGCTGCCAGTCCACGCGGACAAAAGGAAACGGAAAAATGGGATCCGATACATATTCCAAAGCCTCCTCTTTCCTTGTACTCACCCCCCAAATTGCATAGAATTTTTTACTCTGGTCTTTCCTGACACAACACGTACGGAGTAAGTTCTTTTTTCTTTTTTTTTGTCTTTTGCTCCTTTCCATTGCTGGCTCTAGCGCGATCATGGACGCGTCCTTCCATCTTCCTCCGCCTGAGATGCAACAACGCGCCAGCTCTCGCGGATCCAATACTTCCTCCAATAATCCCACCAAAAATTGATCTGTTAATCTTTTGCAAACCTGCAGATCCATCTTTAACTGGACGAACTTTCTCGCGGTGATCAACCTGACGCTCTGATACCAAGATGATATGGGGTGGCCCGATCTTCTCGTTGAGCTTCTCTCTCTTTTTGTATTTTCTGATATATGTGGATAACTAGTGCTACACTGAGACCTCTCGCTCAGCTGACCCATGTTGCCAGATGCAACAACAATCAAGCTCTTTGGATATTCTCAACTACACACTCTTGCACAAGTAATCAAAGATCACAAGTGGTCCTGTATCCCCCTATTCCCAGATGGAATAACAAGATATCACGCAACTTTGCAGGGTAAACTTCAAGTAGTATGCTTAGCAGCAATACAAACTAGAGGCTAGGGTTTCATTGGTTTTGGTTTAAACTTGTTCTCCCTCTTCCACACGCAGGTGGGGAGTATATATAGGTGGAGGGCTCCTTGCACAAGCACGTCTCCTACTAGGACTAGGACTCAACTAGGACTCCTACTTGGACTAGGAGGACTCTACTAGGACTCCTACTTGGACTAGGAAGGGATACAAACCGACCCAACTTTAGGGGGTTCGGCCATTATGGCATACAGGCCATGCCTAATTGAATTAGGACTTTCTATATGGCGCATTGATCTTCAACGGGGCGCCCTCCTCTTGTTTTCACCATTCCTTAGTGTGGAAGAACATTCCTGGAGTTGTTTTCCACACTTGCACATTTGTTTTCAACACTTGTAAGTTTGTTTTCCATCATCTCCATGTTGTTTTCCAGCAAGTCTTGAGGTCTTCCTCCATCCATGTTTGTGTTAACAATAACCCTGCTAATACATAATGCAATAGCTTAGGTAGTATAACATTCTTATAATCACAAACAATATTTATTAATAGGAAAGAATTCACCTTATAATAATCATCAGTGAGGCTCAATATTTCCTTCCAACTCAAGCATGTACATTCACCATGGACCCCTATTATATCCTGATCAACTGCGCTGATGGACTTGCAAACTAGGATCGTCTCCCGATCAGCAGCCTGTAGGTAAAGGCGTGACTTGGGCTCTACTACTTTGTGTTTGTTTTAGTCTTCCACTCTGTGTGTTGTGTGTTTTGCCTATGTGGCAGTTGTGTGAGACTTGGTCATGTGACCATGCTCCTTGTGTAAGCCTTGTTGTAAACGTGTAATGAATGTTGTATCAGAATGCCAACTTGATATGTTATTCACGACTGGTGTGATCTGGGATCGTGAATGTATGCATATCGGAGGTCCTTGAACAGTGGTTCAGGGGTCCTTACAGAGTTAGTATCAGAGCTATCCTGACCTTAGGAGACCTTAGTTAGCATGGACGTTGGCTAGTACTCTGAAAAGTTAGTCTATAAAACTAAGTACTAAGATGAATATTTACCAAAATATCCTACATATTCCATCCCCTCTGTTATTTTGAAAACTCTACTTATACTAAGTTACCTTTGAGCATCTTAAAATTTTGCACACTGTTATCTACCTTAAACTACACTTAACAATTTGTGTAGATGGCAGTTGTCTTCACCGAGTCCTTCCGGCCGGGATCGCATGCACCTTGCTACCGCCGTTTTGAAGAGGATTTGATCAAGATGACTCGTCTTATCGGACGCCCAGCACCTGAGTTGAAGGGAGCCCACATTGACCATGATGGACGAGAATTGTCCTGGTTTGTGGTCTGTATCATTCATGCACCTTTGCTAGCACCGTCGACCCTAGAGATCACTTATGAAGTAGTGGAGAACAGTTGGGAAGATGGTATCCTTAGAGTAATGCAGATGACTATCGCGAAGCTCGCGAACTTCTTTCGCAGCAAGTTTGAAGGCACCCCCTATAGATACTATGGGAGGCGCGATGAGGATGACAAGCCGGTAGAAGCCACTGAAGACTTTGTCTTTGCTTGTCACATCCAGCACATGGAGGGACAGCTGCACAACACTCAATTTTCCCTTGATAGACTCAGAGGAGAGTTCGACACCCGAGGATGAGAGGTAGCCCAGCTGAAGAAAGACCTGAGAGTTTCTTCTGCTACTGAGCACCGTCTCAAAGCACTAAAGAAAACCATGAAGTACGTTGACTCCCAACTTCGTGCAAAAGTAAGAGACCTCCAATTTTAGTTGCAACTAGCAAGACCAGAGTTGAAGAGTTGGAGGAAGAGCTACGAACATCCTCGAGCACTTAGGATTTCCGCAGGATATTAGGAGTTGTGTTGCTCCCACCCAAGACGCTTGTTTGTGTTGTGTTGTGTGAACTCTGCTAAGAGTTATGTGTGTGCTAGGTGTGTTGGAAGCCTTATGTTTTTGCCATGTGAACCTTAAGATTAGGTCATGCTTGTTGAGACTTTGTTTCATGTGTTTGTTAGTCTTGTTTGTGATTGCTGCTTAGATGTTTGTTTGCTGTGTGTTTCCATCCGTTCTCATCTCTGTTATGAGCTGGTATGTTTCACAAAGTTTTCAAAATAAAAACCATCTTTTTGTCTACTCTCGTCTTATACCATTCTTTTTCCTCAGCATAGCCAGCGATTTACCTCCACCACATGAGCCGACAGTTGCCCAACTGTTTGCTCTATTAAAGGAAGACCGTGAAGCTGCTCGTGCAGAGCACAATGCCACCCTTGCTACCCTGGAGCATTTGACTCAGCTTGTCACCATCAATGCTGAGAATAATGCTATCCTTATGGAGGAACACCAGCGCCTATTTGTTGGTGAAAGTCACAAAAGGAAGATAGTGACAACAGGAGAACCTAGTTCATATGTGACTCGTAGTGCTTTACCTGCAATGCCACAACCTCCAAGGAAGCGTGTGAATGTCAGGCCTAAAACCACAGGTTGCTTTATCTGTGAGAAGGACAGACATTTCACTCGTGATTGCCCTCGGAGGAACTATTATCTAGCTCATCCTGATGAAGCCCAAGAGACCCAGGGCCCAACCCATAAGAAGCAAAGGAGTTTGATGAGAGGACATCGAGACCAAGAAGGCGTTGAGGAAGCACCTGAGAGTCATGCCATAGTGAATGGTACATTTTTGAACCAGATATGTGACTGCCCTAGTGTTTGTTTGACTTTGTACCTTGAGAAATCCGACGTAGTGGAACACTAGTAGTGTCTCGTCGGACTAGTAAAAAGTATCTTTAAAACTAACGACACTAACGTACTATATCTAACTTAGCTTAACACCTAACATCAGATTTTTAAAACTACTACCGAATTTTTCAAAACCAAGGAGAAATGTGCCTTAGGATGTTTTTTAGCTGTTTGACAGAAAGAGGAAGGTGAAAGGAATATTGGAGTTTTGAGCTATGATTTTACTAGGCAATAAGATCGCTCGTGTATCTATTTTGGAGGAACCAGATTTTAGGTTATAAAATTGTGGAATTCATTTGAGTGAAAGTTTGAGGAGATTATGGAAATGGTTTGAGCTGAATCAATAGTATATATACACTGGGGCTAACCAGTTGTGGACCCCAAAGTTTTGGAAGCTCTCTGGAGCTAATATGTAGGATCGAAGAAATGATTTGAGGTTTAGAAATTTATGGTGGAAACTATTGGATTTTTAGGAAGCCTTGCTTTATGAGAAATGTTGGATTGGTATAAACATTTCGATTTTTGATGAAAACTTATTGGAGAAGTATTGGATTTGTTATAGGAAGGATCATTGGTGGTTATATAAGGATTATTTTTGGATTCTAGGAAAAACCAATATGGCTTGGAGATAGTAGATGATTATTCCTGGTGATATCTTCTCGGAGCTTGTCACGCTCTACTGAGATTGTTTTGAGGAAAAATGGTTTAGCATTGATCATGAGATAGGAGTTTGGAGAGTTTGAAAAGGTTTATAGAAGTAGTACCGAGTTGGTATATGATTGTTGGATTTGTTGGTTTAGCCTTAGCAATATGATCGTGGAGAAAATACCTTTTTGAGGGAGACAAATGATTTGACACTTGCTTTTCTAAGTGTAGATTGGGTTAAGAATAGAATGGTGAATTTCCTGGATTTTTAGGGAATGCACAATGGAAAGAACATGTTCAAGAAATATTGGTGGATGTCCCATTGATTGATCTATACTATGATGAGAGAATATATGCCCAAAGAAGATGATAGTGGATTGATAATCTTAAGCTTGATATTCCTGTGATGGTTCTAAGTAACTAGTTCTTAGTGGAAGCCCTATCATAGGTTTGAGACTGGAAAGCTAGTAGTTCTCATATGAAGAGTAACCCCTGGATAATTATTATGGATTTGAGGAACTATAAGTTTGAGGTTTAGAACATGGCACCCAGACCTTTGGAAAACTAACCTGCCGGTGGATTTTGGTAAGATTAATCAAAGGGGGGAAGTACCTGTGCTTAACGTTACCAACCATCAACACATGTTTTTTTAGACTAATGTTCTAACATTTTTGTTTTGAACCCACCCTCTTTTTGCTTGCCTGCGAATCTCGGGACGGGATTTTTTTAAAGGGGGAAGGTCTGTCACACCCCAGTTTTTGGAACCTTGTACTGCAGTTCAAGGAGACAAAAATCTGGACCAACATTTTTTTTAGAACAACATGTTTGCTTGAACGAACATTGTTTATGTGACAAGAATCATACATGCAATGCAAGATATGTTTCATTTTAAAACAATACAAAATTTTCCTGAAAACACTTTTATAATTTTCCCTGATGTTTTCCATGCTGTTACTTGAGTGATTTTTGTTCCAAGACTTGGATCATGTTTGCTTGCATCTTGAAATAAACTTTTAGCTTTGTTGGATCCAAGGAAACAAAATTTCAAAATTATTTATGGAAGTTTTCTATAGAAACTATTTCCTAAAAATATAGCCGAGTACCTGTTTTCCACACTTGTTTTCACTAGGCTATAATATTCCATTTTGTGTTTTCTTGACTTTTATTTGTTCCTTGATATATGGACTACAAATCCATAAGCTTGGTTTGGATTTTGGAATTAGAAAAATAATCTTTTGCTTGTTGTTTTTGTGGAAGAAAATTAAGACAGAAAAAGGTATTTTGAGAAAACAGATAAAAAAAGAAAGTACCCCTTTTCCCACTTTGTTTTCATAGCCTACCACTTTTCCAAATTTGTTTTCAAAAGATGTTTCAGAAAGTTTAAAACATGTTTTAAAAAAATCCAACTTTGAAAACAAAATTTCGAATTCATTTGACCTCTGACAACATTCTGAAATTTTTGCTCATTTCATCTGTTTTCCAACACTTCGAAAAAATTGCTAACTTTTAATTGAATATTCTGAATTTTTAGAAACAGTGGTTTTAGCAAACTTTGAATGATGATTTCAATTGTTTTTGGTTCAAGTTTTGAAATGCAACCTTGCCATTTGGTTTCACCTATGTATGGGCTTCACCTTGGATCATTTGGTGTGCCTGTAGATGGTCAAGGGAGAGAGATAACAATAGTGAAAGAGAGGGGACAGATATAAGGATGACATGGCATGGGCACAATAGTGTCATGGTCACTGTGGCCATGCCTTGGCCTTTTCCTCCTCCAAAAGCTTCCTAGCACTTGCCCCCGACCCCTCCTTGCCCCATGACTTATTGCCATGCCCTCGCACATCATGGACATGAAGTAGAGCGCCTGACCATGCCGTCGATGCCGTGGCTATAAGCCATTGCACACGCGCTCCAAGAAATTTGCTCGCTCTGTTTTTCCCCAACATCCAGAAGCAGAAGAAGAATCATTTCAGAGCTACAATTTTCACTGGAACTTCAAAGGGATACATGATTCGAGGGATAACATTGCACCAGACTAATGAAAGTTTTAGAAAGTACGATACAAGTTTGTTTCCAAACACAAACCACTACACCTACTCTGGTGTAGACACTAACTTTGCCTAACCCTCGCTGGCTGGAACCCGGTCTGAAGGTGAGCTAGTCTCACCTGACGCTGAACACCAAGTCAGGCGACGACGAAGCCCCTCTAGTCTTCCTGGCCTTGTGCCGCCAGCTTGGACCTCCACAATCGCAGCCACCGGCGCCACTGCTCGTCCTTCTTCCATCGCGGTATCACTCCTGGCGCCAGACCACCAGTCATGGATGTCCCAGGCTGCAAAGATCATGGCTAACAGGATCACCGTGATTGATCCCACCAGGCAAACACTGAAGAGTAGCACGATAAGCACGTGCTCCAAGAAATTTGCTCGCTCCAGCACGGAGACATACTCCCTGAAGAAGTCATTGATTAACTGGGAAATGAAGCTCATAGTGTGGTGCGATTTAGAGAACCTCGGCTACCTTTTTATAGCAGCAAGAGCAGAGCCCTCTCCTTCGTCAAGCACTACGCGGGAAAAGCCGAAGAATCCAGCTGCAGTACTCGCAAATGGCGCGAAATCACCAGCGCGCCCCTCCACCAAGTGGTCAAAGAATCGACATGTCTCACTCACAACAGTCTCATGGCGAGGTGTCAGCCCACCCTGAGCTCAAAGTGGGCGGGACGCCCTGATGCCAAGGGTGTGTGCACTAGGAGAGAAGGCCAGGCAAGGAGAAGAAGAGGAAGAGAGAAGGGCATCGACTGCCAGGTGGGCCTGGCCCCACATGTCAGTGTATGACCCCAGAGAACTCCGGGTGTACCAAGCTTCTAACTCTCTTTCTATTCGTGAGAAAAATCTTGCCAAGATCACTAGTTGTTTGTAGCCTCTACCCTACACAACTAGGTCTCTGTGACCCCTTTGTGAGCATCCAGTCTTATTTTCAGGGTTGAAGCAAATTTTGGTTTTCTTAAAATCTGAGAAAAATTAAAAATTTGGTTAAAGGAGTTTTGTTGTTTGTTAAGAAAAAAACCCTCTTCCTTGTTTTCCCTTACGAATCTCGAGGACGAGATTCATTTTAAGGGGGGAAGAGCTGTAACAGCCCAATTTTTGGAAGACAGGAAAAACTTGTTTTCAATAACCCAAAAATCAGGGCCAACAAAAACTTTTTAATATTTTGACTAATGCTTGTGTTTCTTTTCTATTTGGGAGTTGTATGTGTTTGTGTTTGAGTTTGTTAACAACTAATATTAGAAACAATGATCATAATTTACTTAAAACACAAAACTTGTGATCAAGTCATGACAAGAATGCTTATCATCTTCATCCATCACACTCTTTTGGCAAAAAACTTTTTAAAATGTTTTGATGTTGGAAGAAAACCCAAAGGCCAAGTTTTGAGAAAACAAAAGAATATTTTCCAAAACTATATAAAAGGTGTTTTGGAGCTAATCATCTCCAACCTGCTTTTAACCAAGATATTTTTGCAAGTATTTCCAAAAACTCTTTATCACTTCCTTCTTTTCCAAAAATAATAAAAGGGGACTATGTTACCCCTGTGTTTTTACCTCAATTATATTCTTTTGGAAATAACAAATTTTGAGTTAAACCTCTTTATAAAATCCTCTTGTTATGGTATGTATTGATCACTACCTAAAATTAACACTTGAGACAAACACCTGGAAATTAATTGGAAGAACTCAATTGTTTGAGTGATCTTGTGTGACTTGTTACTTTATCTGCATGGTTGTGTGATTTTATCTTGTGCTTGCTTGAAGTATTTATTTCTGTTTGTGGATAAGTGTGTGCTGTTTTAAAGATATTAAAAACCTCTTAATAACAAGATCATGCATCTACATCATATTCCATCACATGTCCATTTTATCCTCTGTTTTCTTTAAAACTTCCAACTTTGGAGACATGCTCTTATGTCCTATTTTCTTCTATTCCCAATGCATCATCATAAATCTCTTTACATATATATCTATTATATCTATCCAAGTTGTTAACTTGGATATTGAAACCCTTTGTTATCATCTATCAAAGTCCTATTGAAGGCATCCCCAAAAATAATGATCATATCACCTTTATCATGAAGCACTTTTTCCATGTTACTCCAAATCACTCCTTATTGTTTTCAGGCCCAATGAACCTACCCCTGTCATCTTCATGACCTATAAATCACCTCCATATGGTCTATTTATTTTCCAAAGGCCATTTAATTATTCTTCTCTCATGGTTTTTATCCTATTAAATAAACTCCTGTTTTCACCATCTTTCCACTTGGTGTCTCAAATATTTTCAAAAGATTTGCTTATTAAAAATCACTTTTGAGACCTATACTATGTACTATCTCATCCCAACTCAAAAATATTGGTTTTAAAAGCATTTTACTATTTATTATTTTCCATTTTCCAAAAGGCCAGAAATGAACTTTAAAATATTTTGTGAAGGAAAGTATTTCCTAAAATTTTGGAAAAATTACCCAACATGACTATGGTCATGTGGGACTTATTTATACAAAAAAATTTGCAAGTTGTTTTGAAAATTTTGGAGAAAACATTTAAAAACAGTTTCTGCCATTTTTGAATCTCCAAAATTTTGTGAAAGAAATATTTTCAAAAACTCTTTAGGGAACCACCCCTAGACTCAATTTTTGATTCTCTATTCAATGCACACAATTTCTAACATAGTTTCTATTCAAAATTTTGGTGAAAACTATCAAAAACAACTTCTGTTCATTTTGGACATTGATGAGTTCATCCATGTTTTGATCAACTCTTGCACTCTCTCTACCTCTCTCCTGTTCTGAGAGATGAAAGACATCCAATCTCACCTCCTAGACATGGTATAGATGATCTACCATTTTTCTCTCTCTCTCTAGCTCATCCAACCACAAGTGGCCAAGGATGGTGCTCACCCTCCTTTTTTCTATATCCACCACCACAGACCAAACCAGGAGCAACCCGTGCTCCACAAGACCTCGTTTCCACTCGTGATCCTCTCTGGCAAAGCTCCACCCCTTCCCCTTGTCTCCTTCCTCTATTTTCTTGAGCTGTCCATGGTGTCCAGAGCACCCGCGCCACGTCCCTCGCGTTCCAACACTTGGAGCACATGCCCGAGCACATCACCACCTCAACTAGCTCCGCAAGCTCCCCAGTAGCTCACCCGTGCCCCCCATTTGTCTCTTCTCGCTCTCCTTCTTCCTCTGGCTACTGTCGAACACCTGCGGGTGCGGGGAGGGAGCTCCAAAATCCGGTCGTCTTGGACCGTCTCCCTCCACCCATTCTATCCCTGGAGGACCCCCGAACCATGCCCTATCTCCGAGGCTCCCCTCGCTCTCGGAATCCATGGAAGCGCTCGCGCCCGAGCTCACTGATCCGCCATGGCCGTGGGTCGCCATGGTCGTCGTTGGCTAAGTATCGGCCACATCACGACCCCTATCCCTTCCCTCAGCTCTATCACCTCACGAATCGGATTTTTATTCCCTCAATTTCATCTTCCACCCCTTGCAGGACTGCCGCCATCGTCGACGTGGGTCACCTCCGCGGGTCCGTCTCGAACTCCGGCAGGGAGTCTGTCCCAGCAAGCGCCGATGAGGGCATCGGATGCACGCCGTCATCAGGGTCCTCCTCGACCTTTTCTCGTTTCCAGGAGACACCGGGATCTCATTCCGGCAAGATTCCGGCGAGGATCCGCCATGGGCCGCCGTCCCGCTGTTTTCCACCGCCCGTTTTTGGTCACCGCCGGCTGCTGCAGGCGTGGCTTCCTCGCGGCCGTCGGATCCGCATCGGGCGGGTCCTTTTGAATCAAGATCCATCTAATCTGCGCCGTCGACTGCGGATCGGACGGTGGCTTACCGTTTCGCCACGCGCGCGCTCGCCACCGGGCTGGCCTGCCTCTGTGCGGCCCATTTCCCTCGCGGATCTGGCCCATTGCCATGTTTTTCTGCAGGTTGCTAATCATTTTTCAATAGATCTGTTTCTGTCTCTTTACTTTAAATCGAAACAAAAATGCTAATGGGTGAATCTTGCCAAGATAAAAATCACAGAGGTAGATCTACATTTTCTTAACCATGTCCAACTTGTAGATCTAAGTTTTGAGCTTTATTTTAGGAGAAATAAAAATAATGGCAGAGACACTCTTTAACACCATTTCTATCATAACTTGAGTTTTAAGTATCCAAATCTTGCAAACTCAACTGTTCTGAGTAGCCCTTGATAATATCTATCTGTTACAGTTGACCTTGTGTTTACTTGAGTTGTTGATTGAAAATGACATGCATGTTAGTTTTTAGGCCAGAGAGCACTTCTGTGAATTATTTAATTTTATTGGTGATGAATTTTGAAGTGAATCCAACTGTGTTGGTTTTCTAGTGACTAGGGGCACCTCATGATAGTTTTTCATGATGTTAGGAGTTACAGAATAGGATTGGTGCAATATTTAGTGTTTAGCTCTTTTCTGCATTTTATTGCTATGCCCTTATTTAAATTGTGTGTTATATTATTTTGTTATAACATTGATTCCTAGCATGTGTAGGGTATCAATACATGTTTTATTTGAGTTTTGAGTGTGTCATTATCATGTTAGGAAAATGTGTGTGAAAAGCATGTAGTTGTAGTATATTTCCATAGGGTTGTTTTCCTTGTAATATTAGGATAAATCTTGTATTTCTTCTTATGGGTATGATGACTTTCATAAATGCTTTAGTATTGTTTTCCCTAGAATAACTACTGTTATTATACCATATTCTACTTGCTTGCATGCTTGAGTGAGCTCTAGATAATTTTGGCATGCCATGCTAGTTTTAGGTGATTTCTGCCATAGTAGTTATTTGCATGCTTAGTTTTTGATAAATTGTTTAGGTTGTTGTTTTGATATTACTAGCATGTCTAGGTGTTGTTTTCTCTGTTATGTGGATGTCATCTTACAGATCCATCATGTTAGAATAAATCATGTTTAATAATCTCTTATGGTTCTGCATGTCTGCTTGTCTAAATAGCCCTTTTTCATGTCTAGTTTTAATAGTTGTTTTGCTCCATGATTATTTTCATGCATTGAGTGATGCCATGGTATGTTTGTTATTGATTTTTCTCTGTTATTAGGTTGCTTAGGTACTGGTTTTATTAATTATCCATGATTAGAAAAGCATTAGTTACTATGGGCTTGTAGTACTGCTTGATAATATTTTCCTATGCATGTGTATGTGTTCCTAGGTTGTTTTGTTGTTATTTTGATCATCCTCATGAATGACAAGAGAGTCATTTAACCTTATTTGAGCATGATATGAGAGTGGCACACCCACTGAACTCATGCCATTTTGGTTGAGGATCCATAGCACCTATTCTAGTGTTATTCATGTGTGTTGTCTATGCATGTTTTGCTTGTTGGTGTGCACCCTAGTAATTTTGTTTGTGAGTATACTTGTTGATGAAATTCTTGCTGTATGTTTACATTTTATCAAGTGCTTGACTTTGTTTGGTTCTGATTGGGTGTTTTTCCTTTTTGTATTTACGACGTTAGATAACGAAGACGGTATTATTTCCCGGAGAGGTTTTTATTGCAACTCTTGTTTATTTCAAGAGCAAGACCAAGACCAGTGCCAAGGCAAGCCATTCTAAATGCTCGCTGTTGTTTTACTTATCATTATCTATCATGCATGTTTTACTTCTGAAGTTTTACAAAAGTTTGATTCAAAAACTATTCCTTTAAGTGGAATATACCACTATCCATTTTATGTATCTAATATGCTATATCCACTATATAATCTTGGTGTTACCAAGCCCTTTAGATATTTTATTATCATCACTTAATCAACTTAAGTCCCCTAGTGGACATTTTAACTTGATGATTTTGGAAAGCAAAAGATTGGAAAAACCCCGAGGAAAGGTGGGACCTTGTCCGAGGGAGGTTTGTGAAGAATGAAATGTTTTCGACTTGTTTTCCAAAAATGACACATAACCTAGTCTTCGCCGGACAACCAAGTCGTTCTGCCACATTACCTCAATATGGGAATGGGGTCTAGCTAATTGCTTGTTGGTGTTAGTCCGTGTCTACCTCAATGTGCTATAGGGGTTAGAGTCCCCCGAACCGAATTGTCGCCAGGAGGGAGAATGGGACATTCAGAGTGTGGGGATTAAGTTCGCCACCGGTTGCAACAGTTGGGTCTCCTTCCATGGCGGTGTATTGTCAGGGGAAACCGGATCGATACGGCTGACTCACTTGGTGCCGGGGAGAACAAACCCAGTTGAAGAGGTAGTCATTTACTAGCACTGACATAGTGGATGGTTAGGACCAGTTATCCGATGTTTGCATACTGTCTCGGACAGTCCGTGGTTGTTCACAGCGGATGTACTGGATCTTGTGGATTGTGTACACCTCTGCAGAGTAAAACTATTCAGAATAGCCGCGTCCTCGGATATGGACAGTTTAATGGCCATGTATCTAGTATTGTGTCAATGTTTTCAAAAAGCTGGAAAGTGTTTTGGAATTGTACCTGGGAGGTACGTTGAAAGGGAATGATTGTACCTTTGAGGTACCGGATAAATGATGATCTTAAAGATGTGTTTTTCCAAGAAGTTTTGCAAAGAGAAATGTTTTCTTTATCTAGAATGTTTTATAAAAACCTTGTGGACATGTTTTATCTACAAGAGAAATGAAATATCTTTTGAAGTATCTTCTTCAGCAAAGGAGAATAAAACTTGTGCAACTATGATGAGTCTTAAATTCATCATGGCTAGTTGAGCCCTAATTAAAGCCTTCCTACTACTTTTATATCTGCATACTTGCATGTTTAGCTTTCATTTAGGGTGTCTTGCAGGAGTACATTCAAACGTACTCATGAATGGTTTCGTCCCTGGCTATTGTCTTAGCTAGACTTTGAGTAGAAACCCGGAGAATCTGAAGAAGATGGTGTCGCTGACGGCTATGCGAACTAGGAACGTCTCCGAGTCAGTAGCCTGTAGGTGGTCAAGGCATGATGATGTAGCCCAACCATCTACTCCAAGTGGACCAATGACAAGATCACGCGCAAAGGCCATCAAGGATAAGGTTAACTCGCTCCTCTCGCTCTATACTTTCGGTCTCGTGGAGGATGGTGCGCTACCTCATGATTCCACACTTTGCGTGCTCAGGTTCAAACCCACCACGGAGGCACCGAAAAGTACCCGAGACGATGCGCAAGAAGATACGGAGAACAGCGGTGAAGACGGCGTCCAATTCGGAGCCCCGACGAAGAAGTTAGGGGGTGAAAAACCCCCTCCCGGCCTCGGGGGCCGGCCTCCACCTCGGCCTCGGGCCGGCCTCGGCGCCCCCCTCAGGCCGGACCCCCTCCAGAGGAGGCCGGCCTCCAAGCCGGCCTGCCCTCCTCCCACCCCGGCCCCAGGCCGGGCCACCACCCGAAGCAGCCGGCCTGGGGGCCGGCCTGCCTCCTCCCCACCCCGGCCCCAGGCCGGCCTCCCTCTCCAGGCGCCCACCCTGGCCCCAGGCCGGGTTCCAGGCCGGCCAGGCCGGCCCCTAGGCTGGGGTGGACCCGAAAATGCACGGAAAAGACCCGTTTTCGCTCCGGTTTCCACCTACTTCGACCCCCGGCTATATAAGGACTCCCCCAAGCTAGATCTAGGGTTTAGAGTTGAATTAAGAACATTTGGAGCTCAGCTCTCTTGTATCCCTCTTTGAGGAACCATCCCTCCGACATCGTCGAGGATTGTATCAAGGATCATCCAACTACTTGATCTCTCCCTTTGGGTTTCTATCAAGTACTTGTCCAATCTTCCTCTCGATTATCTTGAGGTTCTATTGGCGTAGTGGACCGGCTACGGGTGTAAAGCGGTTTCAATCAAGGTGAGCTCAGTTGAATCAATCGTTCCGTAGGCGGCCCTCGGGGTTAGTTGACGGAAGATTTGGGGTTCTTCGGTTCTTACTAGTTATCCTTGTGTTTGTTTGCGTTGCCCTCGATTTCCCCCTTGTTTCCCCCTCGTGTGTTCATCGAGTTCCTCGTGTTCTTCGTGTTCTCCGTCGATTCGTGAAGATCGGGCCAATCTAGGAGTAACCCTCCGTATCATCTGGTATCCAGAGCTAGATTGACACGAATCCGACACCCATACCCCTCCCCATCCACCAATTTTTCTTTTTCCACCAAGAATTTCGAAAATCCTCAAAAAAATAGCCAAAAGGGAATTTGACCGATCTGTTGATTCGTTGAGTTTTTCGTGGTTTTTCTTCATAGATTTGTTGCCAAACACCATTCCACACCTTTCTATTCAGCCAATTTTTCCAATTTCGTCCAAAATTTTTCTTGATTTTGTGGGAATTTCGAATTTGAGCCAAAAACTGAGAAAATTTCAGCTCTTCGATTCTCCGACAGATTTTGGAACTTGTTTTTCTTTGTCGTTTGTGATCCAAATTGAGTGCAACGAGTTGCTACGCGATGCCCACGACATCACCTACGCTTCCACATCAACGGATCGCCACGACATCGACTCCCCCACGGCCGCAAGTCCGTGATCATCAAATAAGAGAGGTATAACTTGCTTCCGCTTGCACCACCCCACCCCATTGTGTTACTTACCTATCGGACTAGTTCTTTTTACACCGCTTGGCATCGCATTTGTGGCATCGAGAGTGCGAGGTTAGCGCTTGTGAGAGATTAGCTACCGAGTAGGCATTGGCACTTTGGAATCCATCCAAAAGAGAAAATCAAAAAAAAAAGAGAAAAAGAGAAAATAGAAAAAGAAGCAAAAGGATCGGTGCCAATTGCTTTCCATTGTAGGAACGTGTAGCATTGCGTCGCAAAAGAGAAAGAGTGACCGATTGCCACGGTGCGAATCTTGTTGCCTTTTCAACTTTGCGGTTTGAGCTAGCGTCCTCTTTGAGTTAGTGTGGCATTGAGCATTAGTCTACGTTAGGGCCATTTTGTTCTTTGCTCGTCCATTGGTCGCACTAACCCCATTTTTCCCTTGCGTGTGTGTGTTCCACCATATTTCCATCCTATAGGTTTGGTTTTTGTGCTAACTTTTCTTTGAATTTTCTCCACGATTGACAACAAACTTGTCTTCGGTTTTGGTCGATTTTTCCTCGCCACTTTCCTAACCTATTTGCCTTCCATATAAAGTGTGTGTGTTGCCGTTTGCGGTTTCTTTCGATCTTTTGGATTCGCTCTTGACATACCGCCCTACACCTAGGCTTGTCCACTAGCCTCAATACGACCAAGAAATGTAACGTTGGGTAAGTGAGGCGTCCATTTCTTCAATATCACCCTTGTGTGTGTTTTTGAGATGGCTAGAGAAGGAGTATTCACAAGTCCGAGCTCGGAAGACGAAGGCAATCCATTCTACAACGACAATGCTTACGCCAACTTCGTCACCCACAATGACCACTTTCAACTCCGCGAACTCGTCAAGGACGGGTTGCAACGCTATGAGCGTCGACTCCAAGAGCAAGAGGCTCGATTGAATGATCAAATGACGCGCATCAACATCAACTTGGCTAATCTTGCCAATCGCCGTCATTCATCATCGTCCTCAAGGTCTCGTCGCTCAAGCCACCGCAATCAAGATCCTCACCAACCTCGTTGCCATGATCGCCACGATCGCCATGATCGCCACAACGTGGAGGAGGGTGGACAACCTCAACACCCACCACCACCTCCTCCACAACCTCAACAACCTCCGCGACGCAATCGGTATGAGGATATGTGACGCCCCGTGATCGGGCACTGTGCAGATTTCAGCATTCCCGCCAAATCCGCATGATAACCGATTCCAGGTTGCCATTTATGATAACATTACAATAGTTCACGAATATTCCACAATTACAAAAGAAACAGATAGATACAAGATGACTCACACGAGCCGGGGTTACAACTGGTACAATACAAAGATCCAAATAACAGCGGAAGAAACAAACGTCCGTCTACGGACAAGATCCAAATTGGACTAAGAGTCCTGAAGATAACCGAAGGCGTCCAATCCCTGCCCAGGCCAAGCCGGAGGAATTCCCAAGCTAACGTCGTCAGACTTCAAACCTGTTGACTGCAAGTTGGAATTTGCAGCCACGAAAGAGATTCGTGGGTCAGTACGGTTAAGTACTGGCAAGGGGGACGAAGCCCATACTCACAAGTTACCGGCGTAGCCAGTCATCACAAGATACAAATACTTTAGGATCAACGGAAAGAAAGGGGTTATTGCAAATAATTGACAGCAGGCTGCACTAACCAACTACAGAGAAATACTACCACTTCCAGCTAACAGAAAAGGGATAAGATCGAGGATTGTAACCAACTGAAAGATAACTTCAAACAAACCCATCCTGGATCTCGCCCCTTATCCGAAGAAGCAATCCGAGGATAACTCACACCGTGGTATTAAAGATGAGTCAAGTTATTGTGTGAATAACCTATTACTAGTCAATTTATTAATCATTAGGTGAAACATGATTAATCATTAGTTGAAGTTGTCCTGAGCACTTGTTAGCCAGTACTTTCACCAAGTAGTCCATAACCGCGGAAAACACGGCTTCTCGAGAAGATTTACCCTGCAGGGGTGCACCAAAGTAACCGACACTCATGAATATCCCGCCAGATGGAGCGGCCACTCCACCAAGCGGGGCACTCAACACAATCCAACCCTTCTTCGCATCAAGCCCAAAGCACCGCGTGCTGTGCGTGCGCGGCTAATCGAGCCCCACGAAGAAAAGGGGACCCTCATAGCACTGGAAGACCACGCCGCCCTAAATGCCGACTACGAAAGTTCCACCCGGGCGCCAAGGGCTCGCAAGATCATGCATGCAGCAAATGGAAAGCCCGAACTAGTACGGCGATTTGGACGAGATGCGAATCGAGTCAAACTGAGGGGGAGCCCATACTCCCCAAATGCGGGTAGTGCGCTCATCATGGATCAGTAGACAAGACCCTTTTCCTAATTAGGGGGTCGACACTAGCGGGCCTCAAAACCACCCTGGGCCTCCCGCCGGTGCCTTATCATCAAGTTTATTATTACCATTAGCATTAACAGGATTGAGTGATTAACATTCGATCCCCCGGTACGATAATAAAAGAGCACGATAGTAAAAGAAGTAACCGACAACGAGCTCGAGCAAAAGCCACCCTAAGCAAGATAGTAAGACACATGCTCAAGCAAAGGTTATAGGAGTGGAGGTGTGGCAATATCAGGGTTAAAGGATTCATGTGATAGGTTCGCAACAGAAACAACTACTACTAAGGCTAGCAGAAAAGAATCAACGGAAAGAATCGGTAACAAGTGATGAAAGGCAGCCATATGGCATGCAAGTGAGTATACTTGCCTGAGATCCCGCAAGGTAGCAGAACTTGTCGTTGCTCACACCATCTCAACGTCCTATCCGGGAAGAAGCAACGAACTAAAAGAAACACCGGATGCAACAATTACTACTACGGCAAAAGATCCAGCATGAACAAGGTATGGATGCATGGCATGCTTAATAGATGCACCAAGTAAACTAGTGGGTATGATACACAAGTTTAAATGGATTCCATATGCAAAGATTGCATATGGCAAACCATGCCTTATAGTTGAATTAATTGTTCTAACAATAGCATCATGTGTAAGTGAGTTAGAATGATGCATGCATGATGAAGAACAAGAAGATAACAATATTAAATGCACTTGAAATGATAGTTAACCATTTTAGAAAACATTAATAAGGTTTGGCAATTATGGTTTCTTAATGGTGTTAAACAAGTAGTGGTTGTTATCAACAAGTTAAAGTGTTCAAACCAAACAACAAAGTTGATATTTGAAAAGGTTATCAAATTTTAGTTGGATTACATGTTTCACATTTTGAAATTGGACTTTGGATTATTTAACTATGAATTAAACAATATTAAACAATTTTTAATTGAATTAAACAAGAATTAAAGGGTTTAGGCAATTTTAATTATTCAAAACAGAAAACAAAAATTATATTTGAATAGCTTAGTTAAAATGGTATTGAAAACATATTTTATTTGCATGATTTGGATTTATGAATAATTAGTTATGGATTTTAGAAATTAGCATTTCAAATATTTAAGTTTGAATTTTTAAATACATTTGAAGTTTCCAAAACAGAACACAAATTAGATATTTGGAAAGATTATGAAATTTGGATCAGAATAGATATAAAGTTTGTGTTTATTGGATTTATAAAACAAAAGATATTGAATTTAGAAGTTTCTATTCAAATCTGTTTATTTAAAAAGGAATTGGAAATGTTGGAAATTCGCAGAAATCCAAATGTTACACAGCAGCCCTCTACACGCAGTCACTGCGCAGTGGGCCAGCTGCCACCGTGGCGCTGCGCAACGCCGCGTGGCCACAGAGGTCACTGACAGCGGGCCAGCCACGCTGCGGAACAAATTCCACAAAAAGGTTTGTGCTCGAGGGGGTTCGAACCCGCCACCACGAGCTGCGCGCACAAATTCAGAACCACTGCGGTACGATGCGTTGTGTTGACAGTAGAGGGGTAGGTTGCAGGTTGAGGTTCAGTTAAAAACTCTGAACTTTCTGACGAACAAATGCTTGCTCGCCGTCAGACAGCACCTCGCCGGAGCGAAACCACGCTGATCTCGAGCAATTGCTTGCGTGGGTGGTGCAGATGGATGCACAGAGATGTACTGGATGGATGCAAGAAGGGAGGAGGAGCAGGCGAGGCTCACCACCGGAGCAATTGGACGCGGCGGCGGACGGTGACGTTGGGTGACGACAGCTTCTGCGGCGAGGTCGAGGATGGCGCCGTCGACGTGGTGCTCCTCCGGGCTCCCTCTGATGTCCGCTGTGTAGAGGAAGAAGGGCTCGAGTGGTTGCAGCAAACGACTGGTGCCGGAGAGCCCTGCAACGGCGGCGGGAAGCAGAGATTCAGACACGGTGGCGCGGTGGCCGGAGCAGAAGAAGATGGCGGCGAAGATTTGGGGCTTACCAGGGTTGATTCAGGTGTCCAGCAGAGAGAGGGTAGAGAGGCGAAGAGGTTGCGCGTGATTGTTGGCTAGGTGGGAGTGAGACACGGCGGCGCCATGGGAGTATTCAGAGTGTGGCCGCCGGCGAGGTTGCAGCAGAGAAGCAACCTGTCGATGCGGGAGGCGATTTGGCGGCGGAGAGGAAACCTAGGGCGACAGGGTAGGTACGGGGTGCCCTAGGCATGCTTTATAGGCGCGGCTGGCGCCTGGTGGCCGCCGTGGTCGCCGCGGGGTCGCCGTGGAGCTCTCCGATGCTGCGCCGTACAAGATCAAGACGATGGCACGAATATTGAAGCGGTATCCTGAGGGGAGAAAGGATTGGGCTGCGCGCGCTAGGGCTTAGTTGGGCTTGGGCCAGGCTAGCTGCCGCGCGCGCAGAGAGTTGCCTGTTTTTAATTTTTCTCCTTCTGTTTTTTTTTTTGTAGTTTTGCTTTTGGATAAAATAGATAGGTTTTTGAGTAGATAAAAATTTGGAAAAATTTAGTTAAGCTTCTTAGGTGAAAAGAAACCACTTGGCAGTTTTGGTTTTCAGAATTTCAAAGGTTTGCTTGCTGTTTCGAAATGGAACCAAAATAATTGAATTTTGCCATATTAATTAATATTTAGAAAATAAGTTATTTTCAATAGGGTTTCCCCTAGGGTTTAGAATGTTTTGAAGAATACCAAATTGTGTAGAACTTCATGGATTCAAAGGTTTGATGATTTGAATTTCTGAGTTAGTCACTAGGGTTTGTTAACAACAGGGAGCAATTTATTTAGCAAGCAATTTGTTTAAAAAAAATTTCAAACTATTGAAGAACAAGGAGTGGTTTAGTTTGCAAGTTTGAAATTGGAAAATTTCTGAGCAAGGGTGAAAGTTTAAATTGTTTTGAAAATTTCAGTTTGATGCAAACATGGTGCAATGCAATGTAATGCATATGATGCAAGCAAACAAACAGGTAACACCCCAGGTGTTACAGGATAGCTCGCCATCACCACCACCTCGACATCGCCAAGGCCGTGATGACCCTCTTCAACAACCGCAACGCCCGGACCTTCGACAACACCATCATCCTCCACCTCCACAAGGCCACGCTCAAGACTATGGCCACAATGATTTCGTGGAAGATGCTTGTCAACATCGAAGGCCACCTAGGCGCCATGCGCGTCCCAACAACAATGACCGCCAAGAACATGATCATCCTCAACAACCTCGCCAAGAACAAGAACGTCCTCAACAACATCACAATGGCCATGATGATAGTGAACGCCGTGAAGCTAGGCTCCGTCACCACCAACCACCACCACCTAATGACCACCGGCGTCATCCTCCCCATCATGATCGCCACCGCCAAGACAATGAGGATGACCCCTATGATGATTCACCTCCCATTTATGATGAAGACCCCCATGAGCGCCAACATGCGCGTCCCCATCGTCCGCAAGAGGACAACAACATGAGTGCTCTTCGCTTCAATGTCCCAAAGTTCAATGGTGAGAATGATCCCGAAGACTATCTTGCTTGGGCTCTCAAGGTTGACAAGATCTTCGGCATTCACAACTTCACCGACAAGAAGATGGTTGCTCTAGCATCTTTGGAATTCGAAGGCTATGCACTCTTATGGTGGGATCGTCTACAAGCCGAACGAGTCCGCAATCGTGTTGCTCCTATTGCCACTTGGAATGAGATGAAGCAATTCATGCATGCTCGATTCGTTCCTCCTCACTACAAGCGTGACCTCTTCAAGAAGCTTCAAGAACTTCATCAAGGTGTGAAGTCCGTTGATGAGTACTACAAGGAAATGGAGACATCTTTGATCCGCGCTCATGTGATAGAATCTCAAGAGAAAACAATGGCCCGCTTCCTCAATGGCCTCAACTATCCTATAAGGAAGATCGTCGAGTATCAACCGTATGACAACATTGTGGCCCTTGTCCACCAAGCTCTCAAGGCGGAACGCCAAATTGCGGAAGATCTCAAATATAGCAAGCAAAAGGCTTTCTTCAACTCAAGACCATCATCCTAAACTCCAATGACACAAGTTCCTCCTCCAACTACCACCAAGAGCAACACGCGAGCCTCTAGTGCTCCCAACAAGTCTTCCCAACCATTCAAGAAGCAAGCTCCTCCAACCTCATCCTCAAGTGCTCCTCAAGTCAAGTCAAGCACTATTACTTGCTTCAAGTGTGGTGGTAGTGGACACAAGTCCTTTGAATGTTCCAACAAGATGATCATGATTGTCAACCAAGACGGTGAACGTGATTCTATGAGCGAAGGCGAATACTATGCCTTGCATCAAGTTGCTCTCAACCCTTTGGACGTCTCCAACGATGGTGAAGAAAGTGTGTATTGCGATGAGGACAAGAATCCATCACTAGTGGTCACAAGAGTCCTCACTTCTTCTCCTCAAGATGAGAAAGATCAACGGTGCAATCTCTTTCAAACAAGAGCCGGTATTGATGGCAAGTCAATCAAGGTCATCATCGACGGTGGAAGTTGCCACAACTTGGCTAGCAAAGAGCTTTGCGACAAACTCAAATTGCCTTACAAGCAACATCCTCATCCATACCATGTCCAATGGCTTAGTGACTCCGGCACCTTCAAGATTCAACACATGGTCTCCGTGACTTTCAAGATTGGTCCTTATGAAGACACGGTAGATTGTGACATTGTTCCTATGACCGTGTGTCATCTTCTTCTTGGTCGACCTTGGAAATACGACAAAAGTGCTATCCATGATGGGCGTACCAATCACTATAGCTTCAAGTGGAATAACAAGACATTTGTTCTTCGTCCCATGTCTCCTAGCCAAGTGATCGCCGACAACGCCAAGACTCTTGCACGAAGACAAGAAGAGCTCAAATCTCATGAGATGAGTGGTGAGAGAGTGATCCACCAAAAAGTGAGTGAGAGCCACAAGCCAAATATGAGTGGAAAAATTCCGAGTGATGCCAAAGGCTTTGCCTTACTTGCCACCAAAAGAGAGATGCGAGCGCTAAGAGATGACCCAACCATACTTCACTTTGTCCTATTGTGCAAAGGGGAAGCACTTGAAACTAACGACATGACAAATCTACCTCCATCTTTGTTGCCTTTGTTGCAGGAATTTGAAGACGTCTTTCCCGATGAGCTCCCTCCGGGCCTTCCTCCCCTTCGAGGAATCGAGCACCGTATTGACCTCATTCCGGGCGCGCCCCTTCCAAACCGCGCTCCTTACCGCACCAATCCCGATGAGACTAAGGAGATTGAGCGCCAAATCCAAGAGCTACTCGAAAAAGGTTTTATTCGCGAATCCCTTAGCCCTTGTGCTGTGCCGGTTATCCTTGTTCCAAAGCAAGATTCTACTTCCCGCATGTGTATGGATTGTCGCCCTATCAATGCTATCACCGTTAGATATAGACATCCTATTCCTAGGCTCGATGACATGCTTGATGAATTGAGTGGTGCTACTATCTTTTCAAAAATTGATCTTAAAAGTGGTTACCATCAAATTCATATGAGTATAGGTGATGAATGGAAAACGGCTTTCAAAACAAAACTTGGCTTGTATGAATGGCTTGTTATGCCCTTTGGTCTTTCGAATGCCCCATCTACCTTCATGCGTCTCATGAATGAAGTTCTACGTCCTTTCATTGGCAAATTTGTTGTGGTTTACTTCGACGATATTCTCATTTATAGCAAATCTTTGGAAGATCACCTTGATCATGTTTCACAAGTATTGTTGGCTCTTCGCAACGCAAAACTTTTCGCCAATCTTTCCAAATGCAATTTTTGCACCAACAAGCTTGTTTTCTTGGGTTTTGTGATCTCTTCCAATGGTATTGAAGTCGATAACAAGAAAATTGAGGCAATTAGGAATTGGCCTAACCCTACCTCCGTGGGTGAGATAAGGCGCTTTCATGGCCTTGCTGGTTTCTATCGACGCTTTGTCAAAGATTTTTCAACTATTGCTTGCCCTTTGAATGAACTTACCAAAAAGAATGTACCTTTTGTTTGGGGCAATGCGCAACAAAAAGCTTTCGACACACTTAAGAAATGCCTAACCGAAGCTCCTTTGCTTGTCTTACCGGATTTCGAGAAAACTTTTGAGATTGAATGTGATGCTAGTGGTATAGGAATTGGTGGCGTTCTCATGCAAAACGGACGCTCCGTTGCTTACCATAGTGAAAAACTTGATGGTGCTAAACTCAATTACCCCATCTATGATAAGGAACTTTTTGCTTTGGTTAGAGTGCTAGAAGTTTGGCAACACTACCTTTGGCCAAAAGAATTTGTCATTCATTCCGATCACGAATCATTCAAATACTTAAAAAGCCAAACCAATTTGAACAAAAGGCATGCTAAGTGGGTTGAATTCATTGAATCTTTTCCTTATATCATTAAGTACAAGAAAGGTAAAGAGAATGTGGTAGCCGATGCCTTGTCTAGGAAAGAATGCCTTCTTACACGTCTTGACATCAATGTGATTGGTTTGGATGAAATCAAAGACTTATATGCTTCCGATGCTTTCTTTGGTCCTATATTTGAGAAGTGCTTGCCTAACCGAGGTTTCGATGATTACTATCTTCACAAAGGTTTCTTGTTTAAGGCTAACAAATTGTGTATCCCCGAGTCTTCTCTTCGTTTGTTGTTATTGAAGGAATCACATGAAGGAGGCCTCATGGGACACTTTGGACGCGACAAGACCTATGCCATGCTCTCCACCAACTACTATTGGCCCAAGATGAAGCATCACGTTGAGAGACACGTCAAGAGATGTTCCACATGCCTCCGAGCTAAGTCCACTTCCAACCCTCATGGTCTTTACATGCCATTACCTATCCCACATGCACCTTGGAGTGATATTAGCATGGACTTTGTGTTAGGCCTTCCACGAACTAAAACCAACATGGATTCAATCTTTGTAGTTGTGGATCGTTTCTCTAAGATGGCACATTTCATTCCTTGTAACCGAACCGACGATGCTTCACATGTTGCTACTTTGTTTTTCAGGGAAATTGTGCGTTTACATGGTGTACCTACTTCAATTGTCTCGGACCGCGACGTCAAGTTCACCTCCTACTTTTGGAAGACATTGATGGCCAAGCTCGGCGTCAAGCTACTCTTCTCCACCGCCTATCACCCACAAACGAATGGACAAACCGAGGTCGTCAACCGCACACTCTCTTCACTACTTCGAGCATTGATCAAGCCCAACTTGAAGAATTGGGAGGAATGCATCCCACACGCCGAGTTCGCCTACAACCGTGCTCTCCATCACGCTACCAAGAAGAGTCCTTTCGAGATCGTCTACGGCTTCAACCCCAACACCGCCCTCGACATACTCCCTTTGCCTCTACGCGAGCGAGCAAACATGGACATCGACAAGCGCACCGACTACATCAAGAAGCTACACGACTCCACAAGAGCTACGCTTGAGAAGCATTCCGAGCACCGAGCCTCTATCATGAACAAGAACAAGAAACCCATGGTGTTCCAAGAAGGTGACCTCGTGTGGCTACACTTGCGCAAGGACCGGTTCCCCGAAGAGCGCAACTCCAAGCTCAAGCAAAGAGGTGACGGTCCCTTCAAGGTCATCAAGCGCATCAACAACAACGCCTACAAGCTCGACTTACCGCAATCCAAGTACCTCGTCCACAACTCCTTCAATGTAAAGGACCTCTCTCCCTTCCATGGATACCCAAGTGATGAAGACGACGTCGAGTCGAGGTCGACTCTTTTTCAAGGGGGGGGGGAGATGATGTAGCCCAACCATCTACTCCAAGTGGACCGATGACAAGATCACGCGCAAAGGCCATCAAGGATAAGGTGAACTCGCTCCTCTCGCTCTATACTTTCGGTCTCGTGGAGGATGGTGCGCTACCTCATGATTCCACACTTTGCGTGCTCAGGTTCAAACCCACCACGGAGGCACCGAAAAGTACCCGAGACGATGCGCAAGAAGATACGGAGAACAGCGGTGAAGACGGCGTCCAATTCGGAGCCCCGACGAAGAAGTTAGGGGTGAAAAAACCCCCTCCCGGCCTCGGGGGCCGGCCTCCACCTCGACCTCGGGCCGGCCTCGGCGCCCCCCTCAGGCCGGACCCCCTCCAGAGGAGGCCGGCCTCCAAGCCGGCCTGCCCTCCTCCCACCCCGGCCCCAGGCCGGGCCACCACCCGAAGCAGCCGGCCTGGGGGCCGGCCTGCCTCCTCCCCACCCCGGCCCCAGGCGGCCTCCCTCTCCAGGCGCCCACCCTGGCCCTAGGCCGGGTTCCAGGCCGGCCAGGCCGGCCCCTAGGCCGGGGTGGACCCGAAAATGCACGGAAAAGACCTGTTTTCGCTCCGGTTTCCACCTACTTCGACCCCCTACTATATAAGGACTCCCCCAAGCTAGATCTAGGGTTTAGAGTTGAATTAAGAACATTTGGAGCTCAGCTCTCTTGTATCCCTCTTTGAGGAACCATCCCTCCGACATCGTCGAGGATTGTATCAAGGATCATCCAACTACTTGATCTCTCCCTTTGGGTTTCTATCAAGTACTTGTCCAATCTTCCTCTCGATTATCTTGAGGTTCTATTGGCGTAGTGGACCGGCTACGGGTGTAAAGCGGTTTCAATCAAGGTGAGCTCAGTTGAATCGATCGTTCCGTAGGCGGCCCTCGGGGTTAGTTGACGGAAGATTTGGGGTTCTTCGGTTCTTACTAGTTATCCTTGTGTTTGTTTGCGTTGCCCTCGATTTCCCCCTCGTTTCCCCCTCGTGTGTTCATCGAGTTCCTCGTGTTCTTCGTGTTCTCCGTCGATTCGTGAAGATCGGGCCAATATAGGAGTAACCCTCCGCATCACATGACTTGGGTTTACCACGAGTGTGTTTTGCAATCTTCCGCTGTTTTTAAGTGTGTGTTCCTGCCCTGCGTGGCAGTTGTTTTCAACTGAGTCAAGTGACCAAGTTGTGTAAGCCGTGTATTCGTGTAGTGGATGTTGTTATCTGCAATGCCAACTCGAGTATGTTGTTCACGACTAACTGATCATGGGATCGTGAATGTATGCATACTGGAGGTCTCGGACTGCTAGTCTGGGGTCCCCACAGAGTTGGTATCAGAGCCATCCTGCCTTTAGGAGACCTTAGTTTAGCATGGACGTCAGATAGGAAACAAAACTATTTTGGTAAAAACTATATTACTGCCAAAAATGTTTCTATCTCATAAAAACCTAAGCATGGTTTCCATTTTTCTTATATTTTCAAAAACCATTGACTTGTTTATAAAACAAACTTTTGAAAAAAAACCAGAGAAAATAGTAAACATATCTTATTGCCTTTTTGTTTTCATGGCTAAAAAGGGGGTTTGGTAAATAAATAAACATGAGTTTATAAAATTTTGGTTTTCATTTAAAAGTATATCAAAAAGTTTTCTTCTGTTATTTCTCTATTAATAGCCACCTACTTGGCGATGTCCCGAGAAGACCTTAGTAGTTGACAGCCCGAAGAAAAAGAAGCTTCCTTCAGAAGACCTCAACATCAAGATGAGATAAAGAGAAGGCCTCAACAATCCTTTTTGTCGACCCAGCCCCATAGGAATCGATAGGTTTCGCTCAGTTGTTTTTGCTACCCGTTCTTCATCGATTCTAGACGTTTGCTTGTGCTTAAAATACCTGGTTTGCCTTTGATTGTGTGCTGTTTGTTAAATGAATTGTGTTTGTTGGATTGTCTTGCTTTGTTCTGATTGAGTAGTTTTTCACAACTCTCTTTATCAGTATGAAAAACTTTCCTTTTTATCTTTGGCACCAGTGTTTCAACATGTTAACAAGTTAGTGCACCCTTATCCCTCTGTTTTTCCCCAACATCCAGAAGCAGAAGAAGAATCATTTCAGAGCTACAATTTTCACTGGAACTTCAAAGGGATACATGATTCGAGGGATAACATTGCACCAGACTAATGAAAGTTTCAGAAAGTACGATACAAGTCTGTTTCCAAACACAGACCACTACACCTACTCTGGTGTAGACACTAACTTTGCCTAACCCTCGCTGGCTGGAACCCGGTCTGAAGGTGAGCTAGTCTCACCTGACGCTGAACACCAAGTCAGGCGACGACGAAGCCCCTCTAGTCTTCCTGGCCTTGTGCCGCCAGCTTGGACCTCCACAATCGCAGCCACCGGCGCCACTGCTCGTCCTTCTTCCATCGCGGTATCACTCCTGGCGCCAGACCACCAGTCATGGATGTCCCAGGCTGCAAAGATCATGGCTAACAGGATCACCGTGATTGATCCCACCAGGCAAACACTGAAGAGTAGCACGATAAGCACGTGCTCCAAGAAATTTGCTCGCTCCAGCACGGAGACATACTCCCTGAAGAAGTCATTGATTAACTGGGAAATGAAGCTCATAGTGTGGTGCGATTTAGAGAACCTCGGCTACCTTTTTATAGCAGCAAGAGCAGAGCCCTCTCCTTCGTCAAGCACTACGCGGGAAAAGCCGAAGAATCCATCTGCAGTACTCGCAAATGGCGCGAAATCACCAGCGCGCCCCTCCACCAAGTGGTCAAAGAATCGACATGTCTCACTCACAACAGTCTCATGGCGAGGTGTCAGCCCACCCTGAGCTCAAAGTGGGCGGGACGCCCTGATGCCAAGGGTGTGTGCACCAGGAGAGAAGGCCAGGCAAGGAGAAGAAGAGGAAGAGAGAAGGGCATCGACTGCCAGGTGGGCCTGGCCCCACATGTCAGTGTATGACCCCAGAGAACTCCGGGTGTACCAAGCTTCTAACTCTCTTTCTATCCGTGAGAAAAATCTTGCCAAGATCACTAGTTGTTTGTAGCCTCTACCCTACACAACTAGGTCTCTGTGACCCCTTTGTGAGCATCCAGTCTTATTTTCAGGGTTGAAGCAAATTTTGGTTTTCTTAAAATCTGAGAAAAATTAAAAATTTGGTTAAAGGAGTTTTGTTGTTTGTTAAGAAAAAAAACCCTCTTCCTTGTTTTCCCTTACGAATCTCGAGGACGAGATTCATTTTAAGGGGGGAAGAGCTGTAACAGCCCAATTTTTGGAAGACAGGAAAAACTTGTTTTCAATAACCCAAAAATCAGGGCCAACAAAAACTTTTTAATATTTTGACTAATGCTTGTGTTTCTTTTCTATTTGGGAGTTGTATGTGTTTGTGTTTGAGTTTGTTAACAACTAATATTAGAAACAATGATCATAATTTACTTAAAACACAAAACTTGTGATCAAGTCATGACAAGAATGCTTATCATCTTCATCCATCACACTCTTTTGGCAAAAACCTTTTTAAAATGTTTTGATGTTGGAAGAAAACCCAAAGGCCAAGTTTTGAGAAAACAAAAGAATATTTTCCAAAACTATATAAAAGGTGTTTTGGAGCTAATCATCTCCAACCTGCTTTTAACCAAGATATTTTTGCAAGTATTTCCAAAAACTCTTTATCACTTCCTTCTTTTGCAAAAATAATAAAAGGGGACTATGTTACCCCTGTATTTTTACCTCAATTATATTCTTTTGGAAATAACAAATTTTGAGTTAAACCTCTTTATAAAATCCTCTTGTTATGGTATGTATTGATCACTACCTAAAATTAACACTTGAGACAAACACCTGGAAATTAATTGGAAGAACTCAATTGTTTGAGTGATCTTGTGTGACTTGTTACTTTATCTGCATGGTTGTGTGATTTTATCTTGTGCTTGCTTGAAGTATTTATTTCTGTTTGTGGATAAGTGTGTGCTGTTTTAAAGATATTAAAAACCTCTTAATAACAAGATCATGCATCTACATCATATTCCATCACATGTCCATTTTATCCTCTGTTTTCTTTAAAACTTCCAACTTTGGAGACATGCTCTTATGTCCTATTTTCTTCTATTCCCAATGCATCATCATAAATCTCTTTACATATATATCTATTATATCTATCCAAGTTGTTAACTTGGATATTGAAACCCTTTGTTATCATCTATCAAAGTCCTATTGAAGGCATCCCCAAAAATAATGATCATATCACCTTTATCATGAAGCACTTTTTCCATGTTACTCCAAATCACTCCTTATTGTTTTCAGGCCCAATGAACCTACCCCTGTCATCTTCATGACCTATAAATCACCTCCATATGGTCTATTTATTTTACAAAGGCCATTTAATTATTCTTCTCTCATGGTTTTTATCCTATTAAATAAACTCCTGTTTTCACCATCTTTCCACTTGGTGTCTCAAATATTTTCAAAAGAGTTGCTTATTAAAAATCACTTTTGAGACCTATACTATGTACTATCTCATCCCAACTCAAAAATATTGGTTTTAAAAGCATTTTACTATTTATTATTTTCCATTTTCCAAAAGGCCAGAAATGAACTTTAAAATATTTTGTGAAGGAAAGTATTTCCTAAAATTTTGGAAAAATTACCCAACATGCCTATGGTCATGTGGGACTTATTTATACAAAAACATTTGCAAGTTGTTTTGAAAATTTTGGAGAAAACATTTAAAAACAGTTTCTGCCATTTTTGAATCTCCAAAATTTTGTGAAAGAAATATTTTCAAAAACTCTTTAGGGAACCACCCCTAGACTCAATTTTTGATTCTCTATTCAATGCACACAATTTCTAACATAGTTTCTATTCAAAATTTTGGTGAAAACTATCAAAAACAACTTCTGTTCATTTTGGACATTGATGAGTTCATCCATGTTTTGATCAACTCTTGCACTCTCTCTACCTCTCTCCTGTTCTGAGAGATGAAAGACATCCATTCTCACCTCCTAGACATGGTATAGATGATCTACCATTTTTCTCTCTCTCTCTAGCTCATCCAACCACAAGTGGCCAAGGATGGTGCTCACCCTCCTTTTTTCTATATCCACCACCACAGACCAAACCAGGAGCAACCCGTGCTCCACAAGACCTCGTTTCCACTCGTGATCCTCTCTGGCAAAGCTACACCCCTTCCCCTTGTCTCCTTCCTCTATTTTCTTGAGCTGTCCATGGTGTCCAGAGCACCCGCGCCACGTCCCTCGCGTTCCAACACTTGGAGCACATGCCCGAGCACAGCACCACCTCAACTAGCTCCGCAAGCTCCCCAGTAGCTCACCCGTGCCCCCCATTTGTCTCTTCTCGCTCTCCTTCTTCCTCTGGCTACTGTCGAACACCTGCGGGTGCGGGGAGGGAGCTCCAAAATCCGGTCGTCTTGGACCGTCTCCCTCCACCCATTCTATCCCTGGAGGACCCCCGAACCATGCCCTATCTCCGAGGCTCCCCTCGCTCTCGGAATCCATGGAAGCGCTCGCGCCCGAGCTCACTGATCCGCCATGGCCGTGGGTCGCCATGGTCGTCGTTGGCTAAGTATCGGCCACATCACGACCCCTATCCCTTCCCTCAGCTCTATCACCTCACGAATCGGATTTTTATTCCCTCAATTTCATCTTCCACCCCTTGCAGGACTGCCGCCATCGTCGACGTGGGTCACCTCCGCGGGTCCGTGTCGAACTCCGGCAGGGAGTCTGTCCCAGCAAGCGCCGATGAGGGCATCGGATGCGCGCCGTCATCAGGGTCCTCCTCGACCTTTTATCGTTTCCAGGAGACGCCGGGAGCTCATTCCGGCAAGATTCCGGCGAGGATCCGCCACGGGCCGCCGTCCCGCTGTTTTCCACCGCCCGTTTTTGGTCACCGCCGGCTGCTGCAGGCGTGGCTTCCTCGCGGCCGTCGGATCCGCATCGGGCGGGTCCTTTTGAATCAAGATCCATCTAATCTGCACCGTCGACTGCGGATCGGACGGTGGCTTACCGTTTCGCCACGCGCGCGCTCGCCACCGGGCTGGCCTGCCTCTGTGCGGCCCATTTCCCTCGCGGATCTGGCCCATTGCCATGTTTTTCTGCAGGTTGCTAATCATTTTTCAATAGATCTGTTTCTGTCTCTTTACTTTAAATCGAAACAAAAATGCTAATGGGTGAATCTTGCCAAGATAAAAATCACAGAGGTAGATCTACATTTTCTTAACCATGTCCAACTTGTAGATCTAAGTTTTGAGCTTTATTTTAGGAGAAATAAAAATAATGGCAGAGACACTCTTTAACACCATTTCTATCATAACTTGAGTTTTAAGTATCCAAATCTTGCAAACTCAACTGTTCTGAGTAGCCCTTGATAATATCTATCTGTTACAGTTGACCTTGTGTTTACTTGAGTTGTTGATTGAAAATTACATGCATGTTAGTTTTTAGGCCAGAGAGCACTTCTGTGAATTATTTAATTTTATTGGTGATGAATTTTGAAGTGAATCCAACTGTGTTGGTTTGCTAGTGACTAGGAGCACCTCATGCTAGTTTTTCATGATGTTAGGAGTTACAGAATAGGATTGGTGCAATATTTAGTGTTTAGCTCTTTTCTGCATTTTATTGCTATGCCCTTATTTAAATTGTGTGTTATATTATTTTGTTATAACATTGATTCCTAGCATGTGTAGGGTATCAATACATGTTTTATTTGTGTTTTGAGTGTGTCATTATCATGTTAGGAAAATGTGTGTGAAAAGCATGTAGTTGTAGTATATTTCCATAGGGTTGTTTTCCTTGTAATATTAGGATAAATCTTGTATTTCTTCTTATGGGTATGATGACTTTCATAAATGCTTTAGTATTGTTTTCCCTAGAATAACTACTGTTATTCTACCATATTCTACTTGCTTGCATGCTTGAGTGAGCTCTAGATAATTTTGGCATGCCATGCTAGTTTTAGGTGATTTCTGCCATAATAGTTATTTGCATGCTTAGTTTTTGATAAATTGTTTAGGTTGTTGTTTTGATATTACTAGCATGTCTAGGTGTTGTTTTATCTGTTATGTGGATGTCATCTTACATATCCATCATGTTAGAATAAATCATGTTTAATAATCTCTTATGGTTCTGCATGTCTGCTTGTCTAAATAGCCCTTTTTCATGTCTAGTTTTAATAGTTGTTTTGCTCCATGATTATTTTCATGCATTGAGTGATGCCATGGTATGTTTGTTATTGATTTTTCTCTGTTATTAGGTTGCTTAGGTACTGGTTTTATTAATTATCCATGATTAGAAAAGCATTAGTTACTATGGGCTTGTAGTACTGCTTGATAATATTTTCCTATGCATGTGTATGTGTTCCTAGGTTGTTTTGTTGTTATTTTGCTCATCCTCATGAATGACCAGAGAGTCATTTAACCTTATTTGAGCATGATATGAGAGTGGCACACCCACTGAACTCATGCCATTTTGGTTGAGGATCCATAGCACCTATTCTAGTGTTATTCATGTGTGTTGTCTATGCATGTTTTGCTTGTTGGTGTGCACCCTAGTAATTTTGTTTGTGAGTATACTTGTTGATGAAATGCTTGCTGTATATTTACATTTTATCAAGTGCTTGACTTTGTTTGGTTCTGATTGGGTGTTTTTCCTTTTTGTATTTACGACGTTAGATAACGAAGACGGTATTATTTCCCGGAGAGGTTTTTATTGCAACTCTTGTTTATTTCAAGAGCAAGACCAAGACCAGTGCCAAGGCAAGCCATTCTAAATGCTCGCTGTTGTTTTACTTATCATTATCTATCATGCATGTTTTACTTCTGAAGTTTTACAAAAGTTTGATTCAAAAACTATTCCTTTAAGTGGAATATACCACTATCCATTTTATGTATCTAATATGCTATATCCACTATATAATCTTGGTGTTACCAAGCCCTTTAGATATTTTATTATCATCACTTAATCAACTTAAGTCCCCTAGTGGACATTTTAACTTGATGTTTTTGGAAAGCAAAAGATTGGAAAAACCCCGAGGAAAGGTGGGACCTTGTCCGAGGGAGGTTTGTGAAGAAGGAAATGTTTTCGACTTGTTTTCCAAAAATGACACATAACCTAGTCTTCGCCGGACAACCAAGTCGTGCTGCCACATTACCTCAATATGGGAATGGGGTCTAGCTAATTGCTTGTTGGTGTTAGTCCGTGTCTACCTCAATGTGCTATAGGGGTTAGAGTCCCCCGAACCGAATTGTCGCCAGGAGGGAGAATGGGACATTCAGAGTGTGGGGATTAAGTTCGCCACCGGTTGCAACAGTTGGGTCTCCTGCCATGGCGGTGTGTTGTCAGGGGAAACCGGATCGATACGGCTGACTCACTCGGTGCCGGGGAGAACAAACCCAGTTGAAGAGGTAGTCATTTACTAGCACTGACATAGTGGATGGTTAGGACCAGTTATCCGATGTTTGCATACTGTCTCGGACAGTCCGTGGTTGTTCACGGCGGATGTACTGGATCTTGTGGATTGTGTACACCTCTGCAGAGTAAAACTATTCAGAATAGCCGCGTCCTCGGATATGGACAGTTGAATGGCCATGTAGCTAGTATTGTGTCAATGTTTTCAAAAAGCTGGAAAGTGTTTTGGAATTGTACCTGGGAGGTACGTTGAAAGGGAATGATTGTACCTTTGAGGTACCGGATAAATGATGATCTTAAAGATGTGTTTTTCCAAGAAGTTTTGCAAAGAGAAATGTTTTCTTTATCTAGAATGTTTTATAAAAACCTTGTGGACATGTTTTATCTACAAGAGAAATGAAATATCTTTTGAAGTATCTTCTTCAACAAAGGAGAATAAAACTTGTGCAACTATGATGAGTCTTAAATTCATCATGGCTAGTTGAGCCCTAATTAAAGCCTTCCTACTACTTTTATATCTGCATACTTGCATGTTTAGCTTTCATTTAGGGTGTCTTACAGGAGTACATTCAAACGTACTCATGAATGGTTTCGTCCCTGGCTATTGTCTTAGCCAGACTTTGAGCAGAAACCCGGAGAATCTGAAGAAGATGGTGTCGCTGACGGCTATGCGAACTAGGAACGTCTCCGAGTCAGTAGCCTGTAGGTGGTCAAGGCATGACTTGGGTTTACCACGAGTGTGTTTTGCAATCTTCCGCTGTTTTTAAGTGTGTGTTCCTGCCCTGCGTGGCAGTTGTTTTCAACTGAGTCAAGTGACCAAGTTGTGTAAGCCGTGTATTCGTGTAGTGGATGTTGTTATCTGCAATGCCAACTCGAGTATGTTGTTCACGACTAACTGATCATGGGATCGTGAATGTATGCATACTGGAGGTCTCGGACTGCTAGTCTGGGGTCCCCACAGACGCCCTGCTCAACACGGCCGAGTGAAGCCACGCCGGGTGCAGTTTTTCGTGCCCCTCGATAGGCCCGACCCCCTGCACCTACACCGACATCGCGCCGCCCCTCACCGTTGCCCCACGGTGAGCCGTTGTGCCTCACCGTTTCTCCGTCGCGCGGGTAGAGAGAGGAGAGAGGTAAATGGACGAGGACACATGCACCATGGATATGTTGATCAACGGGCCACGTTGAACGCGCTGCGTTTCCGCGCGCGCGTGCGTGGGCCTTTTCGGCCATTAGTTGGGCCGCGCCCATAGGAAGCCAGCCCGCATTGCCTTGTGTTTATTCTTTTTGTTTTTTCAGAAACTAGTGTTTTGTTTAAGCGTTTTTCAAATAGTTAGAATGCAAATTAATTTCTACAAATATTCGTGGCAGTAGATTAATGTTTTCTTAACCACCTCCAAGTGGTAGATCCATGTTTGCTACTTTATTTTTTGCAATGGTAATTGTTTTGCCATAGAGTATCTGTGAGACCATTTTGGACATAACTTTTTGTGTGTGGCTTCATTTTGGCGAAACAAAATTGTTTTGAGTAGCTAGTGAGTAGATCTATTAGTAGCACTTGACCTCACATCAAGGGGAGTTACCAAATGGAAGTGTCATCCATTTTGGTAAAACACCACTAGGCTTTTCTAGGATTTTTAGAGCGAGTTTAAGAATGATTTTTGATGTGAATCCAACTGGAGAAGTTTGGGTGTGACTAGATCTATGTAATCCTATCTTGGAATAATTTTCGGAGCCATAGATTATTTTTTTCATGCATTTCTAGATACATCAGTTTTTCTGTTTTTTTATAACTTGTTCGTTTGTTTGTGATTAAATGTTTGGTTGATAGAAACTTGCTTCCTAGCATGAGTAAAGGTGTTCCTATCTGTTATTAGGTTTTTTTCTTGCAATACAACTACATTAGGAAGTGTGTGCTGTTTGGAAATAAAATAGAAATGGAGATAGCCTTGTATTGTTTTCTAGTATTTATTTTTGACTAGGTTGAGTGAGCAAATCTTTGTATGTTTGTGTACCTAAGTTTTTATGTTGTTGCGTTGAATCCAGTACCATTTTGGTACTATTATTTTGTTGTTATCATCTCTGATAGCTTGCACTTCATTTTATAGCAAAGCATGTATAACAATTGTTTGTTTGTTTTCATTAAGTTGTTTTTCACTAGTATAATAGTTGTGTGATGATTGCTTTGTTAAATTAATTTTGTCAAGTGTGACCAGAGGCCTTGTTACCTCTTAATGCCTTGGTATTAGTGGGCCCATAACCCACTGGTCACATTGCATTTTGGTTAGGAATACATATTCCCTACCATGCACTTGTTTGCTTGTAGCATATATTTTTATATGAGTGTTTTGTATTTTCCACCAAGTAAAATAAATGATTACACTACTTGTTTTGTGTAAGTGTTTAGTAATACTTCGTGAATATTAGTATGTTTAGTTGTGGAGCATTTGTTGACATAATGTTCCCTTGGGGATATTGTAACATCCACCTTTTTGTAATAAAAAGTTTGTGTGTTTGTGTTTGTGATCATGTCATGTCATGCATGCATTTTTTGAGCCCAATGTTGGTTTTAAAACATGTGCACTATAATTAAATAACAGAGTTTGTTAAAATCACTTAAAAGTGCCACATTAAAATGATGGTTTGAAATGGTACAATTTTTGTCAAACAAAAATATGTTGAGGTTGCCCATGTTGCAAGGATCTCAAAAATGTTTTGGTCAATTTTTACTAATTGCAGAAAAGCCCTCAGATCCTTTTCCGAGCTGCTGTTTTTAAAAGGGAGCAGGACCTTCTCGCAATTTATGTAATTCCAGGGGGGTTTTCATAAATGTTCGTTTTGTCTTCTTCTTCCTCTGGACATGGACAGTAGACGAGCAACCCGCCTACGTCGCCTCCCGCCACCTCCTGCTCTATCCTCCTCGAGGATAAGGGCAAGGAGAAGTGCCCCGACTCCCCTCTACCCTCTCCTCACCTCGGTCTCCTCTCTCTGCCATCGTTGGCCGCGGTCCGCCGCTGCCGCTCGAGCATGCCGGCGATCTCCCGGCCAGCCGTGGCCACCCCCAGCTCCCTCTCGCTTTGCTCAACCCCGTGGTGCCCTTTGATTTGAAGATCGACCGCGAAATCGATCGATTTCTTCACGGTTATGTCAATTTGGGCTCGGGTGATGTCATCCCGACATCATGCCCACGTCAGCGGCAGTTTTCTATTTAATTTTCCTTTAAATCGAATATGTACTGCCACGTGGACCCCACCTGTGAATTAATTTCAGAAAAAGAGTTAAATTTGTAAATGCAATAACTTTTAATTGGCTAATCAGAAAAATGTGTTCAATATACCAATTTGTTCAGAAAAATGTAATCTACATGTTTATGTCATTTGCACACATTTTTGACAAATTTGAATTTTGACCATTATTTAAATCATTTAAAGTAAGAAAATAAGTTTTTATTCAAGAAAATTAGAAAATTACAAGTTATATGTCAAAATGCTTAGAATGACATATGCAACCTAGTTATGGTGTTTTAAACCCCTTTTGAGCAATTAAAATTAGTCTCACTTTCAGAATTGCCCGAATTGGCCTCCGAGGTCCACTTCGGGACTAAAATCAGTAAAAGTGCATATTTAACATATGAACCCTAGAAACCCATGAAACATGTTTAGGGCTTCTCTTTAGTGCATTCAAATTTTCATGCATACATATTGAGCATTGCATCGATGCCTGTTTTGAGTGTTGTTCTCCCTCTTTCCGGTCTTTGCTCTTATCGGTAGAACGCGAATCCGGAGTGAAGTTCGACACCCTTGTTGACGAATACTTGGTCTAAACAACCAAGTCAAGCACTTATTCCTGAAGCTTTCTTCTGGTTTTCTTGAAGCAAGGCAAGCATAACCTCTTATCTGCCCATATATGTTTTCAAAGTGTTTTCCTTCGCGTATAATGCATGCTTTTACAAATTATCTTGAGTCAGTAGATAGAGTTGTCCTATTTATTTGCATAACCCAAATATCATGATTCAATGCTCCTAGCAGACATAGGATTTGTTTGTGTGTATCGCCAAAGCCTCAAATATTCCATGCTTAGTCATACATGCCTGTTGATCTCTGCTCCATCCGGTTGATGAATCAGAGTTACGAAATGAATCTAGTATGACAGGATAACGTGGTAAGGTTTGAGATGTGTGTTTAATATGATTAAAGGCTTGGATGAGTTGCCTCATGGAATGTGGTGATTTGCCTCGTTCATGCCCCTAGGAGCGAGTTCTCGCCTTTGATGCCAAGACTGATCGTGCAACCACACGGGGATTGGATTCCCCTCGGTTTCAACTTGTCTAGTTTGTTCCATGAGTTGCCTAGTTCGGGCGTTCCATTTGGATTTGCTGGGGATATTAAAATGTTTTCAAAACTAGGACGTGGTGGTGTATCGCGCTCTGCGGGTAGGTAACCGTCGAGCATTGCGCACAACGATAGAGACCTGGCAGGAGATGGCCACTCCCTATTGGCAGTCCATCTCTACTCGGAGCGACTCATGGAATAGGCGAAGCAAGGGAAAGATCGTGGTCATCCACCCTCAACCGGCACATCGTCGGAATTGTGCCAATATGTAGGGCCCGCCCTTCGAACCACTGTTCAAGGACGCCCTCGATATGCATACATTCACGATCCCAGGAAATTCAGTTGTGAAAAACATATCAAGCTGGTACACAGATACAATATCCATTACACGGTTGCACAAACACTTACAAGGACACATGGTCACATGACCAAGACTACACGATTGTCACGCAGGACAACACACAACACACACAGCGGAAGACTAAACACACATAAAACGCGGTAGAGCCCAAGTCACGCCTTAAGCTACATGCTGCTAACCCAGAGACGATCCTAGTTCGCAAAGCCATCAGCTCCGTACTCCTCCTTGCTGATCTTCTTCTGAGACTCCTTCTCAAAATCTGGCAAGTAGATACCAGGGGCGAAACCATAATGAGTACTTTTGAATGTACTCAGCAAGACATCCATCATGTAACTTACCAAAGATGCAAGTATGCTTATATGGTGTAATAGGTAGGCTATAAATAGGGTTCACTATCAATGGTGTTCATATAGGATGACACCACAGTTGTAGTCAAGTTAATCTGTATCTTTGCTGAAGAAGATACTTTAGAAGAAAATAGTATAGCTTTGTTTCTCTTGTCGATATCGCATGTACAAGAGGTTTTATAAAGCTTTATTAGAAGAAAGTTTTGTCTTTGCAAAACTTCTTGGAATCAATTTCCAGATGTTTGCTTAGAGAAGAAGGATTTTCTCTGCAAAACTTCTTGTAAAACAACTTCTGGCTTTTCATCATCGGTACCTCCACGGTACAAGGTTTTCTTCCATTACGAACTTCCCGAGTTCAACACTCTTTTTGAAAACATCCTTTTGAAAACATTGACACAATGCTAGCTACATGGCCATTCAACTGTCCATATCCGAGGACGCGGCTTCTTCGAAAAAGTTGTACTCTGCAGAGGTGTACACATCAACCAGATTCAGTACACCTGCCGTGAACAACCACGGAATGAAACAACAGTATGTAGAACATCAGATAACCGATTATAACCTTCCACTATGCTCAAGCTAGAATGTGTCTATCTCTCAGTTGAGTTTTACCGGTCATCCCCGGCACCGAGCTAATCCCCGCCAGCCAGGATGCCTCAACTGATGCGACCGGAGGTGAACTTAATCCCACACTTTTTATGTCTCAACATTGGGATTTTTGGCAACACTCGGTTCAAGGGATTCCGTCCCTTATAGCGTTGGAGACAGAACACACACTAACAAGAACAAACTTCTAGTTAAACCCCGTGCCCATGTTGGGGTAGGGTGGCAGTACGGTAAAGGTTGTCCGGCGAAGACTAGGTTATGTGTCATTTTTGAAAACTCCATTTTTCCAAAAATGACCACTTCCACATTCCTCCGGAGAATAAGGATCCGCCTTTCCTCCGGGTATTTCCTTAAAGCCTTTGTTTTTTAGAAACAAAATTTTAAGGTGTCCACTTAGGGACTAATATATTTGATGGTAATACATACCATATGGTGGCTATGGGCTTGGTGACACCAAGTATCAACTACTGGCATAATATATATATAGTAGTAGTATTCACTCAAAAATATTTTTTTGGAAATCAAAGTTTTGTAAAACTTCTCAGAAGTAAAACATGCATGATAGATAATGATAAGTGTATTATAACAGCAAGCATCAGGATGGCTTGCCTCAAGTCTCTTAATGTCCCTGGCCTTGAAGTAACTTGAACTTGACGCATAGCTCCACAACTGCTTCTTCTTCTTCGTTTTCTAGTGTCGTAAAAGAACACAAGACACACACTCAGGTCTAAAAGACACACAACTAAGCTAAAAAACACATACAGCAAGCAAAAGTATAATAGCGCAAACTCACAAACGTTATCGAGAAAACTGCCTCACATAGCTCTCAGGGTACAAAACTATCGTCAGACAAACATATGGTTCCGGAAACCATATCCCACATCTTACATACCACATATGCAGTGGTGTACCACTCTCATAATAAGATATATGAGAAGCTAAAAATATAGTTTGTGGGTGCAAAAGGGATTAGGTTGCTAAGGTAAAACAAACAGACAGAACAATACCCATGGCAGTGGGTATTACTCAACCCAAGCAACTATCACTTAATGTTTTCATGATTTTAGTTGGATGTTTTAGTTTCATAGGATACTCTTAAACATGACGACAACACTAGAACAACAAATAACACAAGTATGACACTCATGCTAAGGTACATACTCAGACAATTTTCAAACAGCAGGTAAACACACCACAGATGAAGAGGCTATTTATTTACTACCTTAGTGTTTACTTGAAGTTTTGGAATCCATCAATCATGAAAATTTAACAAACAACCAGTAGCTAATAACCAAAGAATCACGCCATAAAAATAATCTAAAACACCATCTTTACTCAAGATAACACTCCTATTAAACAGGCATAAAAAAGGACTGTACTAATGGCATACTAGTATGGAAAATCTACACAAGCATGCTATAAGAGATAATTATTAATCTACAACCATAGCACATGAAACTAAATAATTTATGGCAGGATAACAGAACTAATAACTTCCTGAACATGCTATAATAAACTCATACACTCATAAAATAAAGGTTGACAAAACTATAGCTAAAATCACCATTTTCTAGTGGTGACACTAGTTCAATACTAGAGAAGCAAACAATGCTATCATGATGCTTAAACCTAAACAAGCAAGTCATGAATATAAGTGTACCTAATAACAGTACACAAATCCTACTCATGCTAGGAAGCAAGAACCTCAAAATAATTCCATGAAACAACTATCAAGCATGCACAAATTAATTCTAGCAATTTATGTTTTCTCTAACCATTACTAGCAACCCAACAATGTATAACTCACACAACCAGTAGCTATGCACTTGAAAGAAAAGTCATCTAAACCTTTTCAAAAATCCAAACACTCAATTTAAAATCATTCACAAACAATCTATCAACCACAAGGAATTTATTTCATCTGCAAATAATTTAATTTAGCACTCAATAGTGAATCTTTTCTTAACATGATACTCCTAAGGAATATTATGATAACAAAAAGGATCACATCTAACATGCTAGTATCCTCTGATAAGAAATAAACTTCTCACTTGCATAAGTGAAAACAAACAATTATATTTTCCATGGTGGAAAAATAGAAATCAATCATATAATTAAAACATGTCAATTTCTCACATGTGTATGGTTAGGGATTTTCATCCTCAACCAAGATGCAATGGGACCAGTGGGTTATGGGCCCACTAATACCAAGGCAAAAGAGGTACTAAGCCTCTGGTTAACTCATGACAAAAATTAGTATAACAAAATAAATTAAACAAGCCATTTATTCTAGTGAAAACAATACTAGTGTATAAGAATAACAAAACCTACACATGCTTCACTATAAAAAGGCATGCAAGCTAACATAGATATTAACTTCAAAATAACAGTACCAAAATGGTACTGGATCCATAGCAATCATAGCACAAAATTTAATAAATCCCTCACACAAAGATCTAGCTCTCCCAATAATTCCAAATAATAAAACTAGAAGGTATCAAATGCTGTTTCATTTTTATTTCAGTTTCCAAACATGCACACACTTTCTAAGGTAGATGTACTGTAAGAAAACAACTTAATAACAAGCAGTAACAACTTTATACATGCTAGCGAACAAGATTAAATCAACCAAACACTTCACCTCAAACAAAAACACATTCCAAAACAAAAACAGAAAGGCTGATGTTTCTAGATCTGTCTACCAAAAATTACCTAGAGCTTCAAAAATTAATATAAGCTAGGATAAGATAGATCTAGTCAATACCAAACTCACCCAATTGGATTTGCTCCAAATTCTTAAACTCTTTATAAAAATCATAGAAGAGCTCACTGGTCTTTTAGTAAACTGGATGGAATTTTAAATCTATAACTCACCTTGATGTGAGGTTAGGTGCATTGGATAGATATTTTCAATACCTATCCATAACAGTTTAGTTTGTTCCATTTGGTTACATATTTTAAAAGTTGTGGACAAAACATTCTCACTGATAATCTGTGGCAAAACATTTATTGTGTTCAAAATATGGGTCCAAAAGTAGATCTGCAAATTTCCTATGGTTTAAATTTCATTTCTCTAGGTCCATGAATTTTTACAGATTTTAATTCATACGTTTAGTATTTTTACCAAGTCCAAAGTAAAAGCATTAGTTTCTGTTTAAAACTTAAAAGAATAAAAAGAACACACACGCGGGCCGGTTTCCACTGCAGCGCGGCCCAACTAGCGGCTGGGTGGCCCAGCAGCGCTGCGCGCGTGCGGCAGGGCGCGGGAAACAGGCGTTTGAGCCTGGCCGTTGATCCGCAGATCGACGGCCCGTGCTCTTCTTCCTCCTCTCCTCACCCTCTCTCTCTGAACCAAACGGAGACGAAAAAGGCGCGACCCTAGCTCACCTTGGGGAGGCTCGGGGAGGCTGAGCTTGCTTGGGGGAGGCTGCTAGGGCGCTGAGGAGTCGAGGGGAGGCGACGGTGGCGGCCGGGGTGGCCTCACGCGGCGGAACGCAACCGGCGTCCGCGACGGCGCCCGAGGACGGCGGCGGTGCCTCCGGGGGTTAGAGGATGTGGGAGGATGTCCGGGAGGTTCAGGGGAGTGTGGGGAGTCGAGCTAGGGTGGTGGGAGAGGTTGGAGAGGAGTGGCTCGGGCAGGGTCTTGCCGTGGCCGAGGTGGTCACCTGCGGCCAGAGCACGGCTCGGGCGCGCTCTAGGGGGGTAGGGCTCGGGTCCAAGATGGTTTGGGGAGGTAGGAGGGAGTGAGAGAGGTGCAGGGGCGCAAGGGCACGGCCCTAGGTACTTATAGCTGAGGGAGGAACCTCAAGGGCATTTTGGGGACCTCGGGTGGATGCCAATAATGGCATAGAGCAAACCCTAGGGCTTAAGGTCTTTTCCAATTCGTGCACTGGCTTGTCCTAGTCACCTAGCATGTGGTTGCAGGTCTTATCCTGGCCAATGGGTGCAAGTGGAGCAAGTGGCAAACCAAAATGGTCAAAGGTATGGGCTCCCACACCTGCCACATCATCACCTCTTCTCTCTCTAATAATTTTAAGCCTAAGGCTTCTAGAAGGTAGATAAAACATGCAGGCTCGAGTAGATACTATGGTTAACAAGTTAGTTCATTCCATGCTTCCAAAAGATCAAGGAAACATCAAGAAAACAAGGGTGCAAAACTGTATCTCCTACTGTTCACAGAGAAAATTCAGAAAGTTCAGTCTTTAGGACTTAGAAATTTTCTAAGTGTTGAAAACAGACAGAAAGTTGGAAAAGTTGAGTTTGTTTTCAGTGTGCAAATGATTCTCAAAATTTGTTTTAAAGGTATGGATTTGTTAACCATGTTATATACTTTCATAAACAACTTTTTAAAATCAATTTGAAATAATAAAAGGCCATGAAAACAATGTGTGAAAAGGTATACTTCCTGTTTTTATCTGTTTCTCAGAAATGTCTCTTTCTGCCTTAATTTTATACCACAAACACATCAAGCAAAAGATAGTTTTATTTCTCCAAAAATAAAAGTGAGCTTATGGTTTTGTAGTACATACATCAAGGATTAATTAAATGCCAAGGGAACATAAAATAACAATTTATAGCTTGGTGAAAACAATGGTAGAAAACAGGTATTTGGCCTTATTTTCAGACATTGTTTTCTATAGGAAATTTAAAAGAAAACTTTCATAGATCATTTTGGAATATTGTTTTCTTGGATCTAACAAAGTTAAAATGTTTGTTTTATGTTGCAAACCATAATGATCCAAGTCTTGGAATAGGAATCCCTCAAGTAATAACAGGAAAAACATCAGGGAAAAATAAATAGGAATATCTCTCAGAAATATAAGGTTTTGGTTTTATATAGAAACGAGACTTGTGTTGCAAATATGTTTTAGATCACAAACATATGTTGGTTCAAACAATCTTGTTGTTATATAAAAAAATTGTTGGCCCTAATTTTTGTCTTCTTGAGCACAGTCCAAGAGTCCAAAAACTGGGGTGTGACAGACCTTCCCCTCTTAAAAGAATCTCGTCCCGAGATTTGCAGGCAAGCGAGAAGAGGGTATGGTCAAAACAACAATGCTAGATGATTTGATTACAACACATGTGTTGGTGATTTGTAACATTATTTACAGGGGCTTCCCCCCTTTGATTTATCTTACCAAAATTCACAGGTAAATTGTTTTCCTTTCAAAGGTTTGGGCGTCATGTCCTAAAACTTGAACTTATTGTTCGTTAAAACCATGTTATCAAACCAAGGTTAGAAAGGCCAACTTGTTCCAGAAAAGTTGCTTTTCTAAGGTACCCCAAAACAAGAAATTCCACCTTTCTAAAATTGACAGGAAAGCTCTAGCCACCCATAAGTGGTCACAGAAACCTAGTTTGGCAGGGGTATAGGCTACAAACAGCTAGTAGGCTTTCCATGATTTGGAAGAAAGCTCAGAAGCTAGATGTACATAGGTTTTTCTCGAGTGTTTTGCTGACGTGTGGGACTGGGCTCACTTGGCAGTCGATGCCCTTCTCATTTCTCCTTCTCCTTGTTGCCTTTTCTTCTCATCTGGTGTGCACACTTTCAGCATCAGGGTGTCCCGCCCACTGTGAGTTCATGGTGGGCTGACACCTCGCTGTAGGACTGCTGCGAGTGTGACAGGTTGATGCTTTGGCCACTTGGGGAAGAGGTGTGCTGGTGTTTTCGCGCCATTTGTGAGCACTTTGGCTGGATTCTTCGGCTCTTCCCGCGTAGTGCTTGATGGAGGAGAGGGCTCTGCTCTCGCTGCTATAAAAAGGGTAGCCGAGGTTCTCTAAATTGCACCACACGATGAGCTTCATTTCCTAGTTAATCAATGACTTCTTCAAGGAGTATGTCACTCTGCTGGAGCGAGCAAATTTCTTGGAGCACTTCCTCATCGTGCTACTCTTCAGCTGTTGGTTGGTGGGATCGGTCACCGTGATCCTGTTGGGCATGATCTTTGCAATCTGGGCCATCCATGACTGGTGGACTGGTACCCGGGACAAGACCGTGGTGGAAGAAAGACGAGTTGTGGCGCCGGTGGTTGCGCCAGTGGAGGCTTACGCTGGTGGCACTAAGCCTGGAAGACTGGAGGGAATCCGTCGTCGAATGACTCGGGGTTCTACATCAGGTGAGAGTAGTTCACCTTCAAACTAGGCTCCCATCAGTGAGAGCTTGGCAAGGTTAGGGTCTACACCCAAGTAGGTGTAGTGTTCTGTTGGGAACAGACTTGTATCTTATTTTTCTGAAACTCTCACCTGTTGGTGTAATGTTATTTCCGGAGTAATGTATCTCATTAGAGTTCCTAAAAGACTTGTAGTTCCTCAGGATCATAGAGTTAAGCCAAAACTGTGTACTACCAACTCTGTAAAATGGCAACCAATTTATGTAGCAAAAGTTTAATTTACTCTGTAGGGTGTTATACAAAAATTAGATGGAGGTTTTGGTTAGTATCGTTAGATTTTATTTAGTCCGACGTGACACTTCTAGTGTTCCATTTACGTCGGGTTCCTCAGGGTACAACAACAAGCAAGCAAGGGGGTTCACAGGTTTGGTTCGAAAACGTACCATTGGCATGAGTTGCAGATGCTTCTGCAACATCAGCTTGGTCTCGAGGTCCATTCATCAGATTCTTGCGTTTCTTATGGGATGGACCTTGGCGTTCTTGGGGTTCATCAGGATGAGCTAGAATATGGTACTTCTTGGGGCAATCACGAGCAAAGTGCCCTTCCTATCCACAGGTAAAGCAAACCGTGGTTTTAGGCTTGACCTTCACACGCCTCCTTGAAGATTGTGGCATCGCAGGCAAAACGCTGCGAGTCACCCATGAACTAGTTTCTCCTGGCGTCACTGTCTTCCTTTTGCGGCTCTCTCCAGCAAGCAGTTGCTGGTATTCTCTCATAAGGAATGCAGTATTCTCAGCGTTGGTGATGACAAGCTGAGTCAACTGTTCCAGGGCAACATGGGTGGCAAAGTTTTCAGCACGAGCGGCTTCACTTCCTTCCCTCAGCAGAGCAAACATTTGAGCCACTGTCGGCTCAGGTGATGGACGTAGATTGTTGGCCATGCTGAAGACAAAGAACGGTGTAAGGCGAGAGCAACAAAAGGGGGTTTTGGTTTTCTTTTGAAAACTGGTGACACATACCGGCTCATAACGGAGATGAGACCGATATATACCACAACAACGAGCAAATGCCGAAGAGACAAGACCACTCAAACAAGATTGACATACGCATGAAACAGAGTTTTCACAAGCATAACTTTAGCTTAAGGGTTCACAAGGCTACAACGTAAGGCTTACAACACAACTAGAACACTCAAAGTTCTAACAGAGTTCACACAATACAGACAAACAAGCGTCTCGGTGGGGATTACACACTCCTAACACCCTGCGGCCATCCTAAGTGATCGAGGAAGCGCGTAGCTGTTCCTCCAGCTCTTCAACTCTGGTCTTGCTGGCCGCAAGCTGTAGCTGAAGGGCTCTCACTCGTGTGCGGTGCTGGGAGTCAGTGTACTTCATGGTCTTCTTCAGTACCTTGAGACGGCGCTCGGTAACCGAAGATGCACCAAGACTGGCTTCTAGTTGATCTATCTCTCTTCCTCGCAGATCATAATCTGCTCTAACTTTATCCAGGGAGAGTTGGGTGTTGAACAACTGTCCCTCGAGGTGCTAGAAGTGACGAGAAAACACAAAGTCTCCAGTGACTTCTACTGGCCTGTCATCTTCATCGCGTCTTCCAAAGTATCTATAAGGGGTTCTTGCAAACTTGTCGCGAAAGAAGTTCGCGAGCTTGGCAATGGTCAGCTGCATCACTCTAAGGATACCATCTTCCCAACTGTTCTCCACGACTTCCCAAATGATCTCTGGGGTTGACGGTGCTAGCAAAGGTGCATAGATGGTGCAGACAACCAACTAGGACAATTCTCGTCCATCATGGTGAATCTGGGCTCCCTTCAACTCAGGTGTGGGACAACCGATAAGATGAGCCATCTTGATCAAATCCTCCTCAAAACCGCGGTAGCAAGGTGCATGCGATCCCAGCCGGAAGGACTTGGTGAAGATAACTTCCATCTACACAAGATTTTAAAGTGGGTTAAGTTAGGTAACAGTGTGCAAAATTTTAAGATGCTCCTTTTTAACATGAGTGTAAATAGAGTTTTTGAAACACATTGGGGATGGAGTATAGAATTCTTTTTGGAAAATAGTCATCTTAGTGACCTGGTTTTGTTTACTTCAATTGTCAGAGTACTAGCTAACGTCCATGCTAACTAAGGTCTCCTAAGGTCAGGATAGCTCTGATACCAACTCTGTAGGGCCCGCCCTTCGAACCACTGTTCAAGGACGCCCTCGATATGCATACATTCACGATCCCAGGAAATTCAGTCGTGAACAACATATCAAGCTGGTACACAGATACAATATCCATTACACGGTTGCACAAACACTTACAAGGACACATGGTCACATGACCAAGACTACACGGTTGTCACGCAGGACAACACACAACACACACAGCGGAAGACTAAACACACACAAAACGCGGTAGATCCCAAGTCACGCCTTAACCTACAGGCTGCTGACCCCGAGACGATCCTAGTTCGCAAAGCCATCAGCTCCGTACTCCTCCTTGCTGATCTTCTTCTGAGACTCCTTCTCAAAATCCGGCAAGTAGATACCAGGGGAGAAACCATAATGAGTACTTTTGAATGTACTCAGCAAGACATCCATCATGTAACTTACCAAAGATGAAAGTATGCTTATATGGTGTAATAGGTAGGCTATAAATAGGGTTCACTATCAATGGTGTTCATATAGGATGACACCACAGTTGCAGTCAAGTTAATCTGTATCTTTGCTGAAGAAGATACTTCAGAAGAAAATAGTATATCTTTGTTTCTCTTGTCGATATCGCATGTACAAGAGGTTTTATAAAACTTTATTAGAAGAAAGTTTTGTCTTTGCAAAACTTCTTGGAATCAATTTCCAGATGTTTGCTTAGAGAAGAAAGATTTTCTCTGCAAAACTTCTTGTAAAACAACTTCTGGCTTTTCATCATCGGTACCTCCACGGTACAAGGTTTTCTTCCTTTACGAACTTCCCGAGTTCAACACTCTTTTTGAAAACATCCTTTTGAAAACATTGACACAATGCTAGCTACATGGCCATTCAGCTGTCCATATCCGAGGACGCGGCTTCTTCGAAAAAGTTGTACTCTGCAGAGGTGTACACATCCACCAGATTCAGTACACCTGCCGTGAACAACCACGGACTGTAACAACAGTATGTAGAACATCAGATAACCGATCATAACCTTCCACTATGCTCAAGCTAGAATGTGTCTATCTCTCAGTTGAGTTTTACCGGTCATCCCCGGCACCGAGCTAATCCCCGCCAGCCAGGATGCCTCAACTGATGCGACCGGAGGTGAACTTAATCCCACACTTTTTATGTCTCAACATTGGGAGTTTTGGCGACACTCGGTTCAAGGGATTCCGTCCCTTATAGCGTTGGAGACAGAACACACACTAACAAGAACAAACTTCCAGTTAAGCCCCGTGCCCATGTTGGGGTAGGGTGGCAGTACGGTAAAGGTTGTCCGGCGAAGACTAGGTTATGTGTCATTTTTGAAAACTCCATTTTTCTAAAAATGACTACTTCCACATTCCTCCGGAGAATAAGGATCCGCCTTTCATCCAGGTTTTTCCTTAAAGCCTTTGTTTTTTAGAAACACAATTTTAAGGTGTCCACTTAGGGACTAATATATGTGAAGGTAATAAATACCATATGGTGGCTATGGGCTGGGTAACACCAAGTATCAACTACTGGCTTAGTATATATATATATATATAGTAGTAGTAGTATTCACTCAAAAATAGTTTTTTTGGAAATCAAAGTTTTGTAAAACTTCTCAGAAGTAAAACATGCATGATAGATAATGATAAGTGTATTATAACAGCAAGCATCAGGATGGCTTGCCTCAAGTCTCTTAATGTCCCTGGCCTTGAAGTAACTTGAACTTGACGCACAGCTCCACAACTGCTTCTTCTTCTTCATTTTCTAGCGTCATAAAAGAACACAAGACACACACTCGGGTATAAAAGACACACAACTAAGCTAAACAACACATACAGCAAGCAAAAGTATAATAGCGCAAACTCACAAACGTTATCGAGAAAACTGCCTCACATAGCTCTCAGGGTATAAAACTATCGTCAGAAAAACATATGGTTCAGGAAACCATATCCCACATCTTACATACCACATATGGAGTGGTGTACCACTCTCATAATAAGATATATGAGAAGCTAAAAATATAGTTTGTGGGTGCAAAAGGGATTAGGTTGCTAAGGTAAAACAAACAGACAGAACAATACCCATGGCAGTGGGTATTACTCAACCCAAGCAACTATCACTTAATGTTTTCATGATTTTAGTTGGATGTTTTAGTTTCATAGGATACTCTTAAACATGAAGACAACACTAGCACAATAAATAACACAAGTATGACACTCATTCTAAGGTACATACTCAGACAATTTTCAAACAGCAGGTAAACACACCACAGATGAATAGGCTATTTATTTACTACCTTAGTGTTTACTTGAAGTTTTGGAATCCATCAATCATGAAAATTTAATAAACAACCAGTAGCTAATAACCAAAGAATCACTCCATAAAAATAATCTAAAACACCATCTTTACTCAAGATAACACTCCTATTAAACAGGCATAAAAACAGGATTGTACTAATAGCATACTAGTATGGAAAATCTACACAAGCATGCTATAAGAGATAATTATTAATCTACAACCATAGCACATGCAACTAAATAATTTATGGAAGGATAACATAAGTAATAACTTCCTGAACATGCTATAATAAACTCATACACTCATAAAATAAAGGTTGACAAAACTATAGCTAAAATCACCATTTTCTAGTGGTGACACTAGTTTAATACTAGAGAAGCAAACAATGCTATCATGATGCTTAAACCTAAACAAGCAAGTCATGAATATAAGTGTACCTAATAATAGTACACAAATACTACTCATGCTAGGAAGCAAGAACCTCAAAATAATTCCATGAAACAACTATCAAGCATGCACAAATTAATTCTAGCAATTTATGTTTTCTCTAACCATTACTAGCAACCCAACAATGTATAACTCACACAACCAGTAGCTATGCACTTGAAAGAAAAGTCATCAAAACCTTTTCAAAAATCCAAACACTCAATTTAAAATCATTCACAAACAATCTATCAAATTTATTTCATCTGCAAATAATTTAATTTAGCACTCAATAGTGAATCTTTTCTTAACATGATACTCCTAAGGAATATTATGCTAACAAAAAGGATCACATCTAACATGCTAGTATCCTATGATAAGAAATAAACTTCTCACTTGCATAAGTGAAAACAAGCAATTATATTTTCCATGGTGGAAAAATAGAAATCAATCATATAATTAAAACATGTCAATTTCTCACGTGTGTATGGTTAGGGATTTTCGTCCTCAACCAAGATGCAATGGGACCAGTGGGTTATGGGCCCACTAATACCAAGGCAAAAGAGGTACTAAGCCTCTGGTTAACTCATGACAAAAATTAGAATAACAAAATAAATTAAACAAGCCATTTATTCTAGTGAAAACAATACTAGTGTATAAGAATAACAAAACCTACACATGCTTCACTATAAAAAGGCATGCAAGCTAACAGAGATATTAACTTCAAAATAACAGTACCAAAATGGTACTAGATCCATAGCAATAATAGCACAAAATTTAATAAATCCCTCACACAAAGATCTAGCTCTCCCAATAATTCCAAATAATAAAACTAGAAGGTATCAAATGTTGTTTCATTTTTATTTCAGTTTCCAAACATGCACACACTTTCTAAGGTAGATGTACTGTAAGAAAACAACTTAATAAAAAGCACTAACAACTTTATACATGCTAGGGAACAAGATTAAATCAACCAAACACTTCACCTCAAACAAAAACACATTCCAAAACAAAAACAGAAAGGCTGCTGTTTCTAGATCTGTCTACCAAAAATTACCTAGAGCTTCAAAAATTAATATAAGCTAGGATAAGATAGATATAGTCAATACCAAACTCACCCAATTGGATTTGCTCCAAAAATCATTCTTAAACTCTTTATAAAAATCATAGAAGAGCTTACTGGTCTTTTAGTAAACTGGATGGCGTTTTCAATCTATAACTCACCTTGATGTGAGGTTAGGTGCATTGGATAGATATTTTCAATACCTATCCATAACAGTTTAGGTTGTTCCATTTGGTTACATATTTTAAAAGTTGTGGTCAAAACATTCTCACTGATAGTCTGTGGAAAAACATTTATTGTGTTTAAAATATGGGTCCAAAAGTCGATCTGCAAATTTCCTATGGTTTAGATTTCATTTCTCTAGGTCCATGAATTTTTACAGATTTTATTACATACGTTTAGTATTTTTACCAAGTCCAAAGTAAAAGCATTAGTTTCTGTTTAAAACTTAAAAGAATAAAAAGAACACACACGCGGGCCGGTTTCCACTGCTGCGCGGCCCAACTAGCGGCTGGGTGGCCCAGCAGTGCTGCACGCGCGCGGCAGGGCGCGGGAAACAGGCGTTTGAGCCTGGCCATTGATCCGCAGATCGACGGCCCGTGCTCTTCTTCCTCCTCTCCTCACCCTCTCTCTCTGAACCAAACGGAGACGAAAAAGGCGCGGCCCTAGCTCACCTTGGGGAGGCTCGGGGAGGCTGAGCTTGCTTGGGGGAGGCTGCTGGGGCGCTGGGGAGTCGAGGGGAGGTGACGGTGGCGGCCGGGGTGGCCTCACACGGCGGAACGCAACCGGTGTCCGCGGCAGCGCCCGAGGACGGCGGCGGTGCCTCCGGGGGTTAGAGGATGTGGGAGGATGTCCGGGAGGTTCAGGGGAGTGTGGGGAGTCGAGCTAGGGTGGTGGGAGAGGTTGGAGAGGAGTGGCTCGGGCAGGGTCTTGCCGTGGCCGAGGTGGTCACCTGCGGCCAGAGCACGGCTCGGCCGCGCTCTAGGGGGGTAGGGATCGGGTCCAAGATGGTTTGGGGAGGTAGGAGGGAGTGAGAGAGGTGCAGGGGCGCAAGGGCACGGCCCTGGGTACTTATAGCTGAGGGAGGAACCTCAAGGGCATTTTGGGGAGCTCGGGTGGATGCCAATAATGGCATAGAGCAAACCCTAGGGTTAAGGTCTTTTCCAATTCGTGCACTGGCTTGTCCTAGTCACCTAGCATGTGGTTGCAGGTCTTATCCTGGCCAATGGGTGCAAGTGGAGCAAGTGGCAAACCAAAATGGTCAAAGGTATGGGCTCCCACACCTGCCACATCATCACCTCTTCTCTCTCTAATAACTTTAAGCCTAAGGCTTCTAGAAGGTAGATAAAACATGCAGGCTCGAGTAGATACTGTGGTTAACAAGTTAGTTCATTCCATGCTTCCAAAAGATCAAGGAAACATCAAGAAAACAAGGGTGCAAAACTGTATCTCCTACTGTTCACAGAGAAAATTCAGAAAGTTCAGTCGTTAGGACTTTGAAATTTTCTAAGTGTTGAAAACAGAGAGAAAGTTGAAAAATTTGAGTTTGTTTTCAGGGTGCAAATGATTCTCAAAATTTGTTTTCAAGGTATGGAATTGTTAACCATGTTATATAGTTTCATAAACAACTTTTGAAAATCAATTTGAAATAATAAAAGGCCATGAAAACAATGTGTGAAAAGGTATACTTCCTATTTTTATCTGCCTTAATTTTATACCACAAACACATCAAGCAAAAGATAGTTTTTATTTCTCCAAAAATAAAAGTGAGATTATGGTTTTGTAATACATACATCAAGGATTAATTAAATGCAAAGGGAACATAAAATAACAATTTATAGCTTGGTGAAAACAATGGTAGAAAACAGGTATTTGGCCTTATTCTCAGACATTGTTTTCTATAGGAAAGTTAAAAGAAAACTTTGATGGATCATTTTGAAACTTGTTTTCTTGGATCTAACAAAGTTAAAATGTTTGTTTTAAGTTGCAAACCATAATGATCCAAGTCTTGGAATAGGAATCCCTTAAGTAATAATAGGAAAAACATCAGGGAAAAATAAATAGGAATATCTCTCAGAAATATAAGGTTTTGGTTTTATATAGAAACAAGACTTGTGTTGCAAATATGTTTTAGATCACAAACATATGTTAGTTCAAACAATCTTGTTGTTATATAAAAAAAATTGTTGGCCCTAATTTTTGTCTTCTTGAGCACAGTCCAAGAGTCCAAAAACTGGGGTGTGACACAATAGCTTGGCATTAAGAGTCGGTTGATGCGTGTGGGTAAAGTTGTACACCCCTGCAGGGTTTAATCTTTTCGAAAAGCCGTGTCCACGGTTAAGGACAACTTGGTGACGGATCTTGAGATCACAGATAACTTGAACCTGACGTAAAAGATGTTGGCAATGAATGTTTAGTTTCAGAGGTGGTTTCGGTTATCATGTGATGGATGATGTTTCGAAGGTCTTGAAGGCGATACCCGAGGAAAGGGTGTTCTTTTCAAAGATTTGTGAAAAACTTCTCAGTCTCCCTCTATTCGAAACAAAGTTGGCTTTACGCAAAACAACCTTCATAAACCCTTTTTGAACAAGCAGATATATAATAGGTTAGTTAAGTCTTGTTGAGTACCTCAAGTACTCATGTTTGTTTCAATTTGGTTCAGGTGGAGTTCCATACCTTTTGTGCTGTATCAACATGGACATTGACGGATAGTTTGGGGTTTCCCAGGTAGCAGCCTAGAATCTATGGGCTGGGACGTCGCCTTATGTTGCGGCCTCTTAGGCCTTTTTGGTTCTTGTTGAATAGAAACATAATTTGCTTTCTGTCTGATGTAATGTTGGATCATGTGACCTCTGCTTGTAAGCTTTACTCTAGTATTACTTGCTTAATAAAGCTTCATGTCTAGAGTGCTGCTTTGATCGATTGCTGGTTTCGAGCCCGTTGTTATATAGTTTTGGCTATGCCTGCATAGTTGTCGCAGTCGAGGGGTTGTGGAGCCGATGATCCATGTCCGAGCCCGCCTACCGATGTGATTCGGCCTGGGGCGAGGTAACCCCAGTAACCCTCGATTGTTGTTGCACTTTCTGGACACATAGCAGTTCTATATAACTTTGGTCCCATTCCTTCAGTTTCATCCGACTCGTGGACAATTGGGTATGCATAATTGGTTATGACTAGCATGGATACAAGGAGTAGTAGAACGGGGATCCGGACTACGTGCCGATGAATCCGGTATGCCTGTCGTTGTTTGTTGCGGCCAGGGCTGGTAACCCTTAAGCCCTTGTGAGTCCATTGCTAGGAGCACTTGACAGTTTGTATATCTCTGGGTCCGGGGTCTCACAAGTCTTGGTATCAGAGCCGGACTGCCTGTAGGAAAACCCTTGCTATTGGTCGATGTTGAGTCCAGAGTTTGTGAAAACTATTTTCGAAATGACAAATGAGTTATGAAAACCTTCTTAGGATTATTTTTACTCCTTACCTGGTATCGCTCTAACTCTGAGTCACCGTATCTCATTTGGTTTCAAATGTTTTTCCTCTCACCTGTTAACTTCAAAGTTAGGAGCAAAATCGTTGGGTGTTTTTCCTAGTACTCTGTGTCAGGTTGCCAATGTTCTCAGAGTTTCCAAGTTACCTCCATCGGTCTAAATCGTTGATTCCTTTTGACTTCAATTGGTCCATATCAAGTCATGAATCTTTCTATTGCATTATTTCCCATGGGAGTGTTTCTCATGGTTCCATTTCTTTGTACTCAGGATGTCCGGGAGTACTCGAGATTCCGTTGAAAGTGGTCATATCGAGGGAGAGTATTCATCTTCCTTAATGACGCAAGTTCTTCAGGATATCGAGACCAACCGCCTGAGAAATGAACATCTCCTTGAGCGTGTGGCGCAAAACACTGAATATCGTCATGACGAATGTGTCACATTTGGGGATTTAGTTCATGCTAAGCTTCCATCTTTCAGCAGTCTCAAGGAACCCATTGATGCTGATGATTGGCTTCGTACTATCGAGCGCAAATTTAACGCTCTCCATGTTCCAGAAAGTGACCGTGTGAACTTTGCCACCTACCAGCTAGAGGGTGAAGCTGGTTCATGGTGGGAAGGTTTCTTGGCGTTGCAATCGCTGGGACATAAGGTTACTTGGGAGGAGTTTCGTAAAGATTTTTGTGCTGCCCATGTTCCTGAGGTAGTTATGGACTCCAAAAGAAAAGAGTTCCTGGATCTGACCCAGGGACAGATGGATGTTGAAACTTACGGGCGTGAATTCACCCGTTTGGCTCGTTATGCACACCGAGATGTTGCAGATGATGCGGATAAGAAAGAGTTGTTCCGCAAGGGTCTGGATTCCGGAGTTCGCTATGAGCTATTGTCCTTCAAGTTCCCAACCTTCCAGGACGTTTATAACCATGCTCTTATCTTGGAGCGTGGCAAAAAGGAAATGGAAATTTCTTTGAAGCAGTTTTCTGGAGAGTCACATGCGTCTTCTTCTGGTTCCAATAAGCGTCGTGTGTTTGTTCCGTATAGTGCTATTCCATATCCATCCGTTGTTCAACAAGGCCACCTCGGTGGGCAATCCAGAGTTGTTAGTGGTAAGAAACGGCTGGTGACATGTCATGTATGTGACGAACTTGGCCATTACTCCGACAAATGTCCTCAGAGGTTATCTCCTACACCTCAGCTTGTTCCTACACGGGTTGTTAACCGTGGTCGTTTGAACCATGTTCTGTATGAAGAAGCTCAGAAAGCACCTGATGTCGTGTTGGGAATGCTTCGTGTTAACCTAGCTCCAGCCTCTGTTCTGTTTGATTCCGGAGCGTCACACTCATGTGTATCAAGAGCTTTTATGGTGTTGCATGACATACCTCTTGTGAGTATGGTTCCTCCGTTGATAATTTCCACCCCAGGGTCCTTCTGCTGGACTAGTCAGTGTTGCCCTGGTGTCCCAATTGAAATAGGAGGTTTGGTGTTTCTCAGTACACTTGCCATCATGGACCAAGCTAATATCAATGTCGTATTGGGCATGGACTGGTTGTCAACACATCATGCCATGATTGACTGTGCATCCAAGTCTGTTACCCTGATTCGTCCTTATGGTCAGACAACTCGGTTGTTGTTTCCTTGTGGGACAGTTCAACCACAGCCACGTCCTCAGCTCAATGCAATCGAAGTCCGACCATCTCTGGATATTCATGAGGTACCAGTGGTGTGTAAATTTCCGGATGTCTTCCCGGAAGAGCTTCCTGGTATGCATCATGATTTTTCAGTGGAGTTTGTTGTTGAACTAATTCCTGGAGTGGCTCCTACTTCTGAAAGACCATACCATATGTCTCTAGAATAGTTGGTTGAGTTGAAGAAGCAAATAGAGGAGTCAGAAGGGAAAGTCTTTCCTCATGCCAACACATCTCCTTGTGGATGTCCTACACTCTTCGTCATGAAGAAGGATACCGTAGTTCCCCAGCTGGTCAGTGAATATTGTCCGTTCAATGATGTGGCAATAAAGCACAAGTGTTCTCTTCCTCAGACAAATGATTTGTTTGACCGTCTGTTTGGTGCCACTGTTTTCTCCAAGATACACTTAAGTCTAGGTTATCGTCAACTTCAGACCAGGTCCAGGAATGTTTCTAAAACAGTTGTCAAAACTCGTTATGGTCTTTACGAGTACACTGTTATGTTTCCCGAACTCTCCAATGCTCCAACCATGTTGATGGGGCTTATGAAATCCATTTTCATGGAGTATCTTGACAAGTTCGTGGTGGTTTACCTAAAAGATGTTATAATCTACTCCAAGTCCGAAGAAGAACATGTTGAACATCTTCGGCTAGCTTTGACAAAGCTTTGTGAGCATCGTCTCTATGCAAAATTCTCCAGATGTGAGTTCTGGTTTAATGAGCTCCCATTTCTAGGCTATGTCATATCTGTTGAAGGAGTTGCAGTTCTCCCTAACAAAGTTCAAGCCATATTGGACTGGGAGTCACCTAAATCCATCAAAGAGGTTCGAAACTTCCACGAAATTATCGGTCGTTATCACTGCTCTATTGAAGGTTTCTCTAAAGCTGCCAAGCCAATGACTGATCTTCTTAAGAAAGATAAACAGTTTGTATGGTCAAGAATGGCAGAAGAGAGTTTCCGGTTGTTGAAAGCCAAGCTGGCTAATGCTCCTATACTTGTCCTTCCGGACACGTGCAAGGACTTCGTCATCTTCTGTGATGCCTCTCGTCAAGGTATCGACTCCGGTCTTTTGCAAGATGGTCGTGTGGTTTCTTATGCTTCTCGACAACTGAAACCACATGAACTAAAATATCCAACTCATTCTCTTGAGTTAGCAGTTGTTGTGCATGCCTTGAAACAATGGCGTCATTATCTGCTAGGAAATCAATGTGAGTTCTACTTCCATCAGCAAAGCTTCAAATATCTTTTTACCCAACCAGATCTGAGTCTCAGACAAAAGAGATGGTTGGAACTAGTCAAAGAACCCAATGTGGAGGTCAATTGTCAAACTGATAAAGGTAAAGCCGTGGTTGACACGACAATCCAGAAGTCTTACTGTAACAGCTTGATGATACAGCAAGATCAACCTTCTCTCCACAAAGAGTTCTCCAAGCTCAATCTTGAGATTGTTCCCTCTGGTTATCTGGTTAATCCGGAAGTGAAACCATCCTTTGAACATAAAATCAAAGATACCCAAAAGCGGGATCTAAGAATTACCTTGGTCAAGAGAAAGATTTCTCGTGGAATTCCTACATGTTTTTCTGTTGATGATCAAGGTACCATTTATTTTGGTGAACGTATTGTTGTGCCAAAGAAACGGAGTCTGAAACAACTTATCCTCCGTGAAGCTCATGAGTCACTTCTCTCTGTTCATCCTAGTAGCACCAAAATGTACCGTGATTCATGTCAGAGGTTCTGGTGGACCAAGATGAAGCGAAATATCGCTCAATTTGTGGTTGAATGCGACGTTTGTCGTCGTGCTAAAGCTGAACATCAAAGACCAGTTGCTACTCTGTACCCTACACCTATTCCTGTTTGGAAGTGGGATGAAGTTGAGATGACTTTTATTGTTGGTCTTCCAAGAAATGATCAGGGACACACCGCTATCTCGGTTGTGATTGATCGTCTGTCAAAGGTTGCTCATTTCGTTCCTATCCATCAGGGCATCAATGCTAAACAACTGGCAGATTTATATGTCTCTTGGATAATACCTCTTCATGGTGTTCCTAAGAAGATCCTTTTTGATCAGGGAAATCTGTTTACTTCCAAGGGCTGGGAAAGTTTCAAGCAAGCTATGGGAAGTCGTATACACTTCACCATAACCTATCAATCATCCCGTAATGATCACCTCGGGAGTCTGAACCAAACTCTTGAAGACATGCTTCGAGCTTGTGTTGTATCCTTCGGTAATGATTGGGAGAAGTGTCTTCCTTCTGCTGAATTCGTTTACAACAACTCCTTCCAAGTTATCTTAGCCAAAGCTCCGTTTGCAGTTCTCTACAACAGAAACTTTTCAATTCCGTTAAATTAGTCAGAAGCCAGTGAAAGAAAGTTCTTTGGACCGAAGAATCTGATCAATGAGACTGAAGAAACAGTTCGTATCATCCATGAACATCTGAAAGCTGCTCAGTCTCGCCAGAAGAGCTATGGTGACAATCAACAAGATATTCATTATGATGTTGGTGGACAAGCCTATCTTCGAGTCATACCTTTGAAGGGTGTTCATCTTACGTCATGAAGGGAAAATTACCGCCTCGCTATGTTGGTCCTTTCTCTGTTCTTGCAAAAAGTGGAAATTTTTCTTATCGTCTCCATCTACCTTCAACGTTCCCACGGGTTCATGCTACATTCCATGTCTCACAACTCCATCGCTGCTTCAAAGATTCCAAACGTGGTGTTGATCATGAAACCATTGATCTTAAGGACGATCTGACCTACCGAGAATGTCCTGCCCGTATCCTCGAGGCAGCTGAACGAAAGATTCGATGCCGATGCATCAAGTGCCTCAAAGTTCAGTGGTCTCATCATTCTGAAGCTGAAGCAACCTAGGAACGAGAAGATCGTTTACGATCTGAGTACCCGTCCTTATTTTCTAAAACCTAGGAATCTCGGGACGAGATTCTTGTAAGGGGGGTAGACTTGTAACATCCACCTTTTTGTAATAAAAACTTTGTGTGTTTGTGTTTGTGATCATGTCATGTCATGCATGCATTTTTTGAGCCCAATGTTGGTTTTAAAACAAGTGCACTAAAATTAAATAACAGAGTTTGTTAAAATCAATTAAAAGTGCCACATTAAAATGATGGTTTGAAATGGTACAATTTTTGTCAAACAAAAATATGTTGAGGTTGCCCATGTTGCAAGGATCTCAAAAATGTTTTTGTCAATTTTTACTAATTGCAGAAAAGCCCTCAGATCCTTTTTCGAGCTGCTGTTTTTAAAAGGGAGCAGGACCTTCTCGCGGTTTCTGTAATTCCAGGGGGGTTTCAGAAATGTTCGTTTTGTCTTCTTTTTCCTCTGGACATGGACAGTAGACGAGCAACCCGCCTACGTCGCCTCCCCCGCCACCTGCTGCTTGATCCTCCTCGAGGATAAGGGCGAGGAGAAGTGCCCCGACTCCCGTCTACCCTCTCCTCACCTCGGTCTCCTCTCTCTGCCATCGTTGGCCGCGGTCCGCCGCTGCCGCTCGAGCACACCGGCGAGCTTCCCGGCGATCTCCCGGCCAGCCGTGACCACCCCCAGCTCCCTCTCGCTTTGCTCTACCCCGTGGTGCCCTTTGATTTGAAGATCGACCGCGAAATCGATCGATTTCTTCACGGTTGTGCCAATTTGGGCTCGGGTGATGTCATCCCGACATCATGCCCACGTCAGCGGTAGTTTTCTATTTAATTTTCCTTTAGATCGAATATGTACTGCCACGTGGACGCCACATGTGAATTAATTTCAGAAAAAGAGTTAAATTTGTAAATGCAATAACTTTTAATTGGCTAATCAGAAAAATGTGTTCAGTATACCAATTTGTTCAGAAAAATGTAATCTACATGTTTATGTCATTTGCACACATTTTTGACAAAGTTGAATTTTGACCATTATTTAAATCATTTAAAGTAAAGAAAATAAGTTTTTATTCAAGAAAATTAGAAAATTACAAGTTATATGTCAAAATGCTTAGAATGACAAATGAAACCTAGTTATGGTGTTTTAAACCCCTTTTGAGCAATTAAAATTAGTCTCACTTTCAGAATTGCCCGAATTGGCCTCCGAGGTCCACTTCGGGACTAAACTCAGTAAAAGTGCATATTTAACATATGAACCCTACAAACCCATGAAACATGTTTAGGGCTTCTCTTTAGTGCATTCAAATTTTCATGCATACATATTGAGCATTGCATCGATGCCTGTTTTGAGTGTTGTTCTCCCTCTTTCCAATGTTTTCTCTTATCTGTACAACACGAATCCGGAGTGAAGTTCGACACCCTTGTTGACGAATACTTGGTCTAAACAACCAAGTCAAGCACTTATTCCTGAAGCTTTGTTCTGGTTTTCTTGAAGCAAGGCAAGCATAACCTCTTGTCTGCCCATATATGTTTTCGAAGTGTTTTCGTTCTCGTACGATGCATGCTTTTACAAATTATCTTGAGTCAGTAGATAGAGTTGTCCTATTTATTTGCATAACCCAGATATCATGATTCAATGCTCCTAGCAGACATAGGATTTGTTTGTGTGTATCACCAAAGCCTCAAATATGCCATGCTTAGTCATACATGCCTATTGATCTCTGCTCCATCCGGTTGATGAATCAGAGTTACGAAATGAATCTAGTATGACAGGATAACGTGGTAAGGTGATGTAGACCACCGTATTCAACCAAGCACAACATCGATACACAACAAGGTGAACTCACTCCTATCTCCGTACGTTTCTGGTGACTTGGTGAACGGTGCTCCACCTCATGAAATACCCCTCTACATGCATAGGTGGGATCATCACATGGAGACCCAAGAAGGTGCCCAAGATGCTCAAGAACACATCCAAGAAGATGCACATGAAGCTAGGAAGGAAGTGGGTTAAGACGGCGTCAAGATCGGAGCTCCGAGGTGGAAGAACGGAGGGAAAAGGGGGCTCCCGGCCTCACCCTGGCCAAGGCCGGGCTAGCCTGGCCCCAGGCCGGCCTGCCCTGGCCCCAGGCCGGCCTCCTCATCCCACCCTGGCCCCAGGCCGGGCTAGCCTGGCCCCAGGCCGGGCACCAGCCCGAGGGAGCCGGCCTCCCACCCTGTCCCCAGGCCGGGCTAGCCTGGCCCCAGGCCGGGTACTAGGCCGAGTGCGCCCCCACCCCGGCCTCAGGCCGGCCAGGCCGGGATGCCCTGTTTTTGTGCGTAAATACACCGTTTTGGCCCCATTTTCACCCACCTACCCCCCTAGGCTATATAAGGGACTCTGGTGGCTAGATCTAGGGTTTAAGGATGATTTGAGAACTTCGGGCCTTGCCCTTGTATCCCTCTTGTGAGGTGACTCCTCTTACGAGGCTACTCCTACGATGTGTATCTAGGACCGTATCAAGATCTCTCCAAGGAGCTACTCTTTCACCTTGTGATTCTAGTAGCGCTTGCCAACCTTCCCCTTGCGGCTTCTGTTGGATCGGTGGACCAACCGGTGAGAGGAATCGGTTTCAATTAGCGTGTTGTTGACTTGGGTTTGCGATCCCTCGTAGGCTTCACGAGTTATCTTCACCCTTTTGTGTTTTTCCACGCGTTTGCCCTCGATTTCCCCTCGATTCCCCCTCTCGTGTTCATCGTGTTCATCGCGTTCTTCGTGCGTTCTTCGTTCGTTCTTGGCGATTCGTGAAGATCGGGCCAACTTAGAGGTCAACACCTCATATCATCTGGTATCAAGAGCCAGGTTGACACGAATCGACACCCCACCCCCTCCCCTACCACCAATTTTTCTTCTATCCACAATAAATTCGAAAATTTGACCAAAAATAGCCAAAAGGGATTTCGACCGATCTCTTGATTCGTTGAATTTTCGTGGTTTTTTTTCATAGATTTGTTGCCAAAGACCATTCCCCACCTTTCCATTCAGCCACATTTCTCAAATTTGTCCAAAAATTTTCTTGATTTGGGAGAAATTTCGAATTTGAGCAAAATTTCAGAAAAATCCTGCTCTTTGATTCTTGGACAGATTTTGTATCTTGTTTTTCTTTGTCGTCGTTGCTCTAATTTGAGTGAGGAAAGTTCCTACGCATCGCCATCGACATCGCCTACGCATCTACATCATCGTATCCACACGACATCGACATCCACCGGCCGCAAGTCCGAGATCATCCACCGCATAGGTATAACTTGCTTCCGCTTGAACTAACCCATTCCTTGTGTACCTTACCTACTTGGACTAGTTCTTTTACACCGCTTGGCATCGCATTGTGGCACCGAGAGTGTGAGTTTTGCGCTTGTGAGAGACTAGCTACGAGTAGGCATTGGCATTCGGGAATCATCTCCGCATCATCATCAAAAATAAAAATAAAAGAGAGGAGAAAGAGCAAGAAGCAAAAAGAGCCAAAAGAAGCAAAGATCGATGCCAATTGCTATCATTTGTAGGAACACCTAGCTTCGAGTTGCGAGAGAGAAGAGAGTGACCGGTTACCACATTGTGAATCTTGTTGCCTCTACTTAATTGCGGTTTGAGCTAGCGTCCTACTTGCGTTGGTGTGGCATTGAGCTTAGTCTTCGATAGGTACATTTCGTTTCCGCTCGTCCATTGGCCGCACTAACCCCATTTATCACTTGTGTGTGTGTGTGTATTTAGTTTCCACCATAGCATTTTCCTCCACTAGGTTTGGTTTCCGTGCTAACTTTTCTTTGATTCTTCTCCATGTTTGACAACAAACTTTTCTTTGGATTTGTCGTTTTCCTCGCCACATTGCTAACCCATTGCCATCCACCCATAAGCCGTGTGTGTTTTGGAGCGTGTTTTTGGGATCTTTAGAACTCAAGTCACTTCATTCTTTTTGCTATCGGTTTCTCTTGGCTTGGTCCACTAGTTCCAATATTTGCTAAATGGTGAGGTTTGATCTCTTAGGTCTTCACACTCTATATATACACTTGTGCTTATGAGTAACCATGTGTAGCGAGAGCGGAGCATATGGAGGCCATGATGACCATGACGAGTACATGATGGACCACTACGACTACAACAACATCAACAACTACAACGAGCACGACATGGTGGACGACCACTACTACGAGCATGACATGGTGGATCACCACCACTATTATGACCACGACGTCGAGTTCTACACCGACTATTCCTCCCCAAGCATCATCGACATGGAGGAGCACCACACCAACCACGACAACTTCGACTCCATGAGCTCCAGTGACATGAACCACTACTACAACTACGACACCGCAAGCTAGGATGAAGAGATGGAGCCGTGCTACACCGACAACGCATCCACAAACATGGCGGAGTACTACACCGACAATGACTCCACAAGCACGACGGAGATGGAGCGCTACAACTACTTCGACTCCGACATGGACGAGCTCACCTACAAGAACTTCCTCTCCAAGCTTCGATTGCCAAGACATCATATGTCCTATGGTTCATGCTCAAGACCAAGGAACTTCAACGAGAATGCCAAGGACAACACAAGACAACTCTCTTCAACCTCAAGATGGTGCAACGACAAGAAATCCGACAAGATGGCAACGTCAAGATTGTCTCCTTCAACATCAAGACGGCGCCACAAGAAGGACATCATCGAGGCCCCATCAAGCGAGAAGGACAAGAAGCCAAGGCAACCGAATGACTTTCGGAGTCATCCCACACATGACGTGCGGGAACGCCGCAAGCTTCGTCATCGACAAGCTTCAAGCTCTCATCACCACGCTCATCACCAAGACCGTCGCCATGATCACCATCGCCATATGGAAGAGAGTGGTACACCCACCTCACCGCATCTTCCACCACAAGTTCCGCGACGAGATTGGTTTGAGCATCGCTTGCCATCACCACTACCTCGACCTCAACAACGACAAGGACGTGGTGACCCTCTTCAAGATCACCCTCTACGACCGGATATTCTTCATCACCCACCTTCTCCAAGCTCGACTCATGACATTGGTCTAAATGTCTTCGTGGATGGTGCTCGCCCACATTCAAGGATTCCAAGGCAAAATGTGTGTCACCACCACAATGACCACCAATACCAAGTCCCATATCAAGAAGGTGCCCTCGACATGGCTTCAAGTGAATGCCTCCCACAACTCCACCACAATGACCACCGGCGCCATCCTCTCCATCATGACCGCCATCGCCAAACCAATGAGGATAACTAACATGAGCTTCCTCTACCCATCTTTGATGAAGACCCACATGAGATACTTCCTCAACGCCAAGCAAGTGAGAATGCTCCGTATGGCTTGTATTTCCCCATCTTTGAGGAAGACCCCAATGAGTGTCCACTTCGACATCAACCAAGTGGGATTGATCAACTTGCTACTTCACTACCCATCTTTGATGAAGACCTACAACAAGATGGAGGAAGTTAAGGCCCTCCCATATATGATGATGATTCTATGAGCCTACTTTCCCCTCTCCTTCAAGATGAAGAACTCTTATGCCCCATTTGCAAGGGCCATGGTCACATAATGTGGGATTGCCAAGGCGAAGACCAAGATGGTGCGTCAAATAGAGATGCCATCCATGATTCTTCTCCTACCATATTGCATGAAGCACCGCATCACCTTGACCACGGATTTCCATCGCATTATCAAGGCCATGAAGACAAAAACTTGAGCGCCCTTTGCCTCAATGTTACAAGGTTCAAGGACCATGAGTGTCATCACCAACATGAGGAATGGGATCCGCCAACTCATCATCACCAAGAGTGTGCCTCCTATTCGCACCCCGCCTTCGACAAGGATCAAGATCATCCTCGCCATGGACACTATGGTACCACTACTTCATCAAGGCAAGAGGCAAGAGACACTTCATCACCGACACCCATCCACAACACCCATGTGCGCCATACTTTGAGGAAGGACTATGGACTCCATGATCAAGCACATGAGCGTCATCATCACCATCAACCACTTGAGGATGCTACAAGGCATGGCTTACACTACGACATCACGAGGATGATCGAGCCTTCTTCGACACAAGCCATGACCCTACCTCCTCCGCCAAGCAAGCCCAACATTCCACACTTGGAGATCAAACCAAGAGACGAGATGCTCGAGTCCTCCTTGCCACATGCTATGACACTACCGACTCCAAGAAATGCAACTACCTCGACAAACCCGCACACCTCAAGTGCCAAGACTTTGGAGCCTTCTAGTGTCCCCTCTCAAGCTTCTAGTGAGACGAGTGGTGAGAGAGAGATCCACCATCACGTGAGTGAGAGCCACAAGCCCATAATGAGTGGGAAAAGCATGAGTGTTCTTACAGGCATCGCCATGATAGCAACCAATAGTGAGATGAGAGTTGAGAGCAAAACCCCATGTGTGCTTATCGACACTAACGACTTACCAACTTTCTCTCCATCTTTGTTGTCTATTTTGCAGAGATTTGGTGACCCTATCAAGCATCCTCGACCTCATGGACTTCTCCACATACAAGGTTCTCCACAACGCATGAACATCGACACCGACTTGAAGAGTTGGAAGGAGCACATTACGCTCGTCATGATCCACATGGAGATTGACAAGCCCTTCTCCGACAATGCCTTCTCCATCCACACTCCTCAAGTCAAGATCTACACGGCGTGTCACAAGCTCTTCGACATCAACGCCTTCTACGCCTACATTCCACATGTCACGATGTGCATGGAGTTCGACAAGCGCATCCACGACAACGACTTCTACGCCTACATTCTTCATGTCAAGATGCACTTGGAGTTCCACAAGCAAATCCACGACAACGACTTCTTCGTCTACATACCAATTGTCAAGATGCACTTGGAGTTCGACAAGCGCGTCAACGACAATGACCACCACGACTACACATCAACCGCCACGAGGTACATGGACTTCGACATGAGCATCAACAACAACGCAACCCATGGAGTGGCGTGCAACCAATGCGTCAAGTTCATCTACACTATACCGCTTCCGCAAGATCATCCTCATCCACCCATGGAGGATCATGTCAAGATCGTCATCGTCTTTGGACTACACCCTCCACGAGCATACCTTAGCATGATCTTCGATAAGATACTAAACTTCAACGACTACACCGCCTCGCAAGACCTTCACCAACCATCCAAGGAGGAACATTTCATGATCTTCATCACCTTTGGACCACACCCACTACGAGCCTACCGTCACATGAACTTCGACAAGCGGCTCAACTTCAACGACATCTTCGTCGTCAACATTCCTTCTCCCGCTCACAAATGGATGGAACGAGAGTCGAGGAAGAATATTTTTCAAGGGGGGGGGAGATGATGTAGCCCACCGTATTCAACCAAGCACAACATCGATACACAACAAGGTGAACTCACTCCTATCTCCGTACGTTTCTGGTGACTTGGTGAACGGTGCCCTAGCTCATGAAATACCCCTCTACATGCATAGGTGGGATCATCACATGGATACCCAAGAAGGTGCCCAAGATGCTCAAGAACACATGCAAGAAGATGCACATGAAGCTAGGAAGTAAGTGGGTGAATTCGGCGTCAAGATCGGAGCTCCGAGGTGGAAGAACGGAGGGAAAAGGGGGCTCCTGGCCTCACCCTGGCCCCAGGCCGGGCTAGCCTGGCCCAAGGCCGGCCTACCCTGGCCCCAGGACGGCCTCCTCATCCCACCCTGGCCCTAGACCGGGCTAGCCTGGCCCCAGAACGGGCACCAGCCCGAGGGAGCCGGCCTCCCACCCTGGCCCCAGGCCGGGCTAGCCTGGCCCCAGGCCGGGTACCAGGCCGAGTGCGCCCCCACCCCGGCCTCAGGCCGGCCAGGCCGGCCTCCCAGGACGGGATGCCCTGTGTTTGTGCGGAAATACACCGTTTTGGCCCCATTTTCACCCACCTACCCCCTAGGCTATATAAGGGACTCCGGTGGCTAGATCTAGGGTTTAAGGATGATTTGAGAACTTCGGGCCTTGCCCTTGTATACCTCTTGTGAGGTGTCTCCTCTTACGAGGCTACCCCTATGATGTGTATCTAGGACCGTATCAAGATCTCTCCAAGGAGCTACTCTTTCACCTTGTGATTCTAGTAGCGTTTGCCAACCTTCCCCTTGCGGCTTCTGTTGGATCGGTGGACCGACTGGTGAGAGGAATCGGTTTCAATTAGCGTGTTGTTGACTTGGGTTTGCAATCCCTCGTAGGCTTCACGAGTTATCTTCCCCCTTTTGTGTTTTTCCACGCGTTTGCCCTCGATTTCCCCTCAATTCCCCCTCTTGTGTTCATCGCGTTCTTCGTGCGTTCTTCGTTCGTTCTTGTCGATTCGTGAAGATCGGGCCAACTTAGAGGTCAACACCTCATCGTAAGGTTTGAGATGTGTGTTTAATATGATTAAAGGCTTGGATGAGTTGCCACATGGAATGTTGTGATTTGCCTCGTTCATGCCCCTAGGAGCGAGTTCTCGCCTTTGAAGCCAAGACTGATTGTGCAACCACACGGGGATTGGATTCCCCTCGGTTTCAACTTGTCTAGTTTGTTCCATGAGTTGCCTAGTTCGGGCGTTCCATTTGGATTTGCTGGGGATATTAAAATGTTTTCAAAACTAGGACGTGGTGGTGTATCGGCGCTCCGCGGGTAGGTAACCGTCGAGCATTGCGCACAACGATAGAGACCCGGCAGGAGATGGCCACTCCCTATTGGCGGTCCATCTCTACTAGGAGCGACTCATGGAATAGGCGAAGCAAGGGAAAGATCGTGGTCAGCCACCCTCTGCCGGCAGATCGTCGGAATTGTGCCAATAGCTTGGCATTAAGAGTCGGTTGATGCGTGTGGGTAAAGTTGTACACCCCTGCAGTGTTTAAACTTTTCGAAAAGCCGTGTCCACGGTTAAGGACAACTTGGTGACGGATCCTGAGATCATAGATAACTTGAACCTGGCGTAAAAGATGTTGGCAATGAATGTTTAGTTTCAGAGGTGGTTTTAGTTATCATGTGATGGATGCTGTTTCGAAGGTCTTGAAGGCGATACCCGAGGAAAGGGTGTTCTTTTAAAAGATTTGTGAAAAACTTCTCAGTCTCCCTCTATTGGAAACAAAGTTGGCTTTACGCAAAACAACCTTCATAAACCCATTTTGAACAAGCAGGTATATAATAGGTTAGTTAAGTCTTGTTGAGTACCTCTAGTACTCATGTTTGTTTCAATTTGGTTCAGGTGGAGTTCCATACCTTTCGTGGTGTATCAACGTGGACATCGACGGATAGTTTGGGGTTTCCCAGGTAGCAGCCTGGAATCTATGGGCTGGGACGTCGCCTTATGTTGTGGCCTCTTAGGCCTTTTTGGTTCTTGTTGAATAGCAACATAATTTTCTTTCCGTTGTCTGATGTAATGTTGGGTCGTGTGACCTCTGCTTGTAAGCTTTACTCTAGTATTACTTGCTTAATAAAGCTTCATGTCTAGAGTGCTGCTTTGATCGATTGTTGGTTTCGAGCCCGTTGTTATACAGTTTTGGCTATGCCTGCATAGTTGTCGCAGTCGAGGGGTTGTGGAGCCGATGATCCATGTCCGAGCCCGCCTGCCGATGTGATTCGGCCTGGGGCGAGGTAACCTCAGTAACCCTCGATTGTTATTGCACTTTCTGGACACATAGCAGCTCTGTATAACTTTGGTCCCGTTCCTTCAGTTTCATCCGACTCGTGGACACTTGGGTATGCATAATTGGTTATGACTACCATGGATACAAGGAGTGGTAGACCGGGGATCCGGACTACGTGCCGATGAATCCGGTCTGCCTGCCATTGTTTGTTGCGGCCGGGGCTGGTAACCATGAAGCCCTTGTGAGTCCATTGCTAGGAGCACATCACAGTTTGTATATCTCTGGGTCCGGGGTCTGACAGATATCATGATAAGAAATGCTTGATTGTTGTTTGAATTATTTATGAGGATTGTTTGCAAATAGAAATATTTTCCTAGTGATTGGTAGATTATGTCTGGATAATTTTCCTTGAATAGTTTAGAAAGTGATTGTTGGAGGTTTCGTTGAGTGCATAGCTACTGGTTGTAAAGCATGCATTTTAATTTGCTTGTTATTTGATTCATTAGAAAATCATGAATCTATTAGAATGGGTTGATTCTTGCTAGCATGATTTATTTTTAGCATAGATTTATTTTAGCATGATTTCTTACTAGCATGTGTAATGTGTATGTTATGTGAGTATGTAGTTATATTATTGTGTCGCTTGTTTAGGAGAATGCATCCTTGTAGTGTTGTTTGCTTCTCTAGTGATGAACTAGTGTCACCACTAGATATTATGAGTTTCTCTAGTAGTGTTGTCTTTCTATTTTATGATAGTATGTTTATCCTAGCATGTTTAGGATGTTTTCACTTATGTTATTGTGGCATAGATATTGTAGTTGCTAGTTGTTATGGGTTGTAGAATACAATTATTTTCTTATAGTATGCTTGTGTAGAACTTTCATACTAGTATGCTATTAGTGAGATCCTGTTTTTGTGCTAGTTTTTAGCTAGTTTATGTCTTGTAATGTTTGTCTTTTAGAATGTGTCTTATGACTTGTTACCATTGGTTGAGCCACTGTTTTGTTTGGTAACTTTCATTTTGATGGATTCCTTAGCTTTTGTGTAGACATAAGCATAGTCAGTAGTTATATTATTCATCTGTGGGTTGTTTGCTCTGCTATTTGGAATTGTTTGAGTGTTTACCTTTTCATGAGCATTGGTACTAGTGTTATTATTGTGTTTAGTAGTATCTTGTTATCTATGCTTAAGGTTAGTGGTAAAACTTGTTTGGTGATGATTGCGTGTGTTGCTGTTAATACCAACTGCCATGGGTATTGCTTTGCTTGAATTGGTATTACCTTAGTAGCCTTACCCTTGTGACCACAAGCTATATTTTTAGGTTCTTAAATATCTTGGTATGACAGTGGTACACCCACTCAACCTATTATATTTGAGATGTGGAATATGGTTTCTCAACCATATGTAATCTGGCAATAGTTTTGTACCCTGAGAGTTTGGGAGATAATTTTCTCGGTAATTTTTGAGTGATTGCACTAGTATAAGTTTGCTTGCTGTATGGGTTTCCTTGTTATATTTTTGCCTTTTGGTTCTGAGTGTGTGTATTTATTTCTTTTACAACGTCAGAAAACAAAGAAGAAGAAGGAGTTGTAGAGCCGTGTGTCAAGTTCAAGCTACTTCAAGGCCAGGGACACTAAGATTTTTAAGGCAAGCCATCCTAATGCTTGCTGTTACTACACTTATCATTATCTATCATGCATGTTTTACTTCTGAAATTTTTACAAAAACTTTGATTACCAAAAACTATCTTTGAGTGACTACTACTACTATTAACATTATATAGTATTATGCGAGTAGTTCATACTTGGTGTTACCAAGCCCATAGCCACCATATGGTATTTACTACCATTCAAAAGTATAAGTCCCTAAGTGGAAACCCTAAAATATGTTTTTGCAAAACAAAGGCTTTATGGAAAACCCGGTGGAAAGGCTGAGCCTTATCCACCGGAGGAATGTTGAAGTTATCATTTTTGGGAAAAAGGTGTTTTACAAAAATGACACATAACCTAGTCTTCGCCGGACAACCTTTACCGTACTGCCACCCTACCCCAACATGGGCACGAGGCTTAATTTGAAACTTGTTCTTGTTAGTGTGTGATCTATCTCAATTTGCTATAAGGGACGTGACTTCCCTCGAACCGAAATGCCGCCAGTCATGAAACAACAAGGCATACAAAGTGAGGGATTACGTTACTCCCGAGTGCAACAGTTGGGCCTCCTGCCGTGGCGATGTGCGACGTGGTGCCGGGGAGAACAAACCCAATTGAAGGGAATTTCATCTACTAGCTTGACCATAGTGGATGGTTAGGATCGGTTATGTGATGTTTACATACTGTTGTTACAGTCTGTGGTTGTTCACGGCGGATGTACTGAATCTGGTGGATTGTGTACACCTCTGCAGAGTCAAACTATTCTGAATAGCCGCATCCTCGGATATGGACAGTTGAATGGCCATGTAGCTAGCACTGTGTCAATGTTTTCAAAAAAGGAGTTTTGAAAAAGAGTTGGAACTTGTGAAGAGTTGAAAGGAGGAATCTTTGTGCCAATGAGCTACGGAAGAAGAAAAGCCAGAAGTTGTTTTACAAGAATCTTTGCAAAGAAAATCTTTCTTTTCTAAGCAAAAACTAGAAGTTGATTCCAAGAAGCTTTGCAAAACGGAAAACTTTCTTTTTAACAAAATATTACAAAACCCTTGTACATGTGATATCTCCAAGAGAAAGAAAACTATATTATTTTCTTTTGAAGTATCTTCTTCAACAAAGATTCAGATATTTCAAAATCAATTGTGCTATATCTTTCATATATCATGGATAGTGAACCATATGTATAGCCTACCTACTACACCATATAAGCATACTTGCATTCTGTAAGCTACATGATGGGTGTCTTGCTGAGTACATTCAAACGTACTCATATTGGTTTCGTCTCTACTACTTACTTGCCAAACATTGAGGAGGAGCCTCAGGAGAAGTTCTACGAGGAGGAGTACTGCGCTGATGGACTTGCGAAGTAGGATCGTCTCTCAGCCAGCAGCATGTAAGTTAAGGCGTGACTTGGGCTCTACTACTGTAACACCTGGGTTGTTCCCCCTTAGTAGAAAGTTGTTTGTTTTCTTTTTGCTTTGCATCATATGCATTGCATCATATGCATTGCATCATGTTTTCAAAACAACTCAAAAATTCAAAACCACTTTAAACTTTCACACATGTCCATAATTTCCAATTTAAAAATTGCAACTAAACCACTCAACTTGTTTTTCAATAGTTTGAAGTTGAATTGTTCAAATTGTTTGTTAAAAGAAAACTCCTTTTTAGTAACCCCAAATGGAAAATTCAATTTCACTTCCAAATCAATCATAATTGACATGATCAAATTGTGGTTAAAACATTAAAGTTTTGCAAAAAATTAAATTCAACAAATGTTTTCAAAATTGTTGAGTCATTGAATAAAACTGGTTAAAAATCAACTCCTTATGAACAACAATGGAAATGCAAATGGCAATTTAAAACTCAAAGTAGTATTTCAAATATTTTGGACTCAATGATCACAATTGCTTTGAATTGCTGTTTGGCAATTTAATAATATTCATTCATAAAATAAAATAAAACCCAAATCCCTATCCTTTCTATCTCTCTCTCTTTATCTTTTACAAAAAAAAAAGAGGAGGAAAAGGAAAAAAATCCAACGAAGGGAGATAGGCCAGCCCACCTCACCCCAACCCCAAGCCCCCAGCCCATCTCCCCCAGCCCACTACTCCGTCTTCCACCTCTGTCCGTACAGAGGGGGGGGGAGACGTCGCTGTCACCGAGCGCCCCCCCCCCCACCTCACCTGCTCCCTCCCCTACAAATCCCCCTCCTCCAAGCCACTCCTCCCCCAAAACCCTAGTCTTCCCCCTCCTCTTTCTTGCCCGCCGCCATCTCCCTCCTCTTCCAGATCCCCTCCAAAATTCTCCTCTGATTTTTCCGTATGTTACTGTCAAACGCCTCCGTGGCCGGAAGTTCGATGCCATGGCGCGGCCGCCATGCTCGTCGTCGAGCCGTCCTCCCGGCGGGAATGGATTCGGGGAACCTCCTTCTTCCCCCGCGCTGCCTCGGCCGGGCCCGGGAGCCACTAGGATCGCCGCGCCGTCGATGTTTGCCGCGGCACTTCTCCGGCCGTCAGAGTTCGTCGCCCGTCCGCGAGGAGCGCAGGAGTGGGCGTCCTTCTGTTCGTCCTCGACGCCCAGCCTTTCGCCTCCTCCTCCGACCACCCCGAGGTGAGACCCCACCTCGGCCTAGGCCCCCCTCTCCTCCTTGCTATGTTCCCCGCCATCGAGCGGCAGGCCGCCGGCCATCTCCTGTTTCTCCCGATCGAGATGCAGGTGACGAGCCAGCGTTCAGTTTCAGATTTCCCCATCACGTCCACCTCAAAACCCAACCACATCTGTACCTATCACCAAACGTGACAGTAGTGCAGTGGCTCTGCTCCCTTGCGCGCGCCCACAGGTGCTGGGTTCGAATCCCCCCAAGCAGGAAAAGCCCCCCTTTTATTTTCTGCTTTTTTTTTTCTTTTCTGCCCGAACTTCAGAAACCTAGATCTGAGCCATTACTTCTAAAATCAATATAAAATTGAATCTTAATCCAATTTGAATGATTCAGAATCCTGTGGATTCATAATCTTGAGCCCTTTCTGTTAATGTCAAGTTTGCAACATGTTTCTGTAACAATTTTGGCACTAAATAATTAATTACTGAAAATGCAATAAAATTTGGAAACTTTGGAATTTCATAACTTGAGTTTGGTTCATCCAATTTAAGAAAACTTGGACTCTAAAAATTTGTCTTAACAAACTCTACATATTGGTATTTTATTTGGGCACAATTGAGTTAATTTTGAACATGTTTTCCTCTGTTTACTAAAAATGGCAGAATAAGAATGATTATGGAAAATTGCATAATAAACTCAATAATAACCCAAAAATTATGTTTGATAGCTCAAAATGTTCAGTGAAACATTTGCTACATGTTTTCAATCTTTTCAATGCAATTTGTTTAATGTTTTTCCTAATTAAAAGTGGTGCAATAATTCAATGCTTTAGTTAAATCCTTTTAAATTGCAAAATTCATAACTTGGGCAATTCAAATCCAATTCCAACATGTAAAATATGTTTTCCATCCCATTTTTCATGAACTTTGAAAATATCAACTTTGTTTGCTGTTTTGGATAATTTAAATTGCTGAAAACAACTGTTTCTTATTTAATGCATTTAAAATTGTCAAATTAATAACTAATTCATTTTAATTCCAATTTCAACAAATAAAATATGTTTTCCAATTAAAATTAAATGCTCTACCCAAATATAAATTTTGTTATCTGTTTTGAACAATTAAAATGGGTGAAAACAATAAATACTTGTGTAACTCACTTAAGAAGCCAAATTTCCTAACTTAATAAATAAAATTCCAAACTTGGTAAACACCTTTTCAAATTGAAGCTATTGTTGTTTTATTTTTGTTTTCCTCATCCATGCATCATGCTAATTCACTTACACATGATGATTAGTTGTAAAACAATTGTTTCAACCATAATTCATGGGAGTTTCATATGCAACTCAAATTGCATATGGGTCCATTTAAACATGTTATCATGTCAACTAGTTTATTTCCATGCATCCATTAAATTGTCATGCATCCATATCTTGATCATGCTGGATCTTTTGCCGTAGTAGTAATTTTTGCATCCGGTGTTTGTTCGAGGTTCGTTGCTTCTTCGCGGATAGGACGTTGAGATGATGTGAGCAACGACAAGTTCTGTGGATGTACCTCTACTTGCTGGATTCCAGGCAAGTATACTCACTTGCTTCCACATGGCTGCCTTTCATCACTTGTTACCGATGCTTTCCGTTGTTCTTATTCTAGCCTGTTGATTCGATGCTTGTGTCTCGATCCTATTATATGTTTACCTTGCAACCATGATATATCCCTTCCTTCCACTTCCTATAAACTGTTGCGTGTTTACCTTGTTGGCCCTCGTGTCGTAGTTGCATGCTTAGTGTTGTTTGCGCTCGAGTCCTGTTGTCCGTCTGATCACCTGTGTAGTTGATAGTTGGGTTTCAATTCAATCAACATGTTAATGTTTGGGTAATAATAATTTGATGTTAAGGCACCGGCAGGAGGCCCGGGTTAGGGTTTTGGAGCCGGCTGGTGTCGAAACTAGGAAAAGAGTCTTGTCTACTGATCCATGATGAGCGTGCTCACCGCATCCGGGTGGTAGTATGGGACCCCCCTCGACTTAGATCTGATCTGCAGCTTGTCCGAAGAGCCACACTTAGTTCGGGTGTTCCATTTGCTCCTTTGCATAATGGGTGGATCCCCCATGGTTACTGATGATGATGATGATGCATATAGGGCGAGGCCTGTGGTGCCGGGGGGTGTGGTTTTCACCCTTGCGCTTAGGTTAGGTCGGACTGGCCGGGACCTTATAGCTCCGTGGCTCCTAGGATGGGTTGTAGAGATGGTTTGGGTCGTGTCGAGCCAACCTGAGTTTCAGTTGGTGACTTGAGTGTGTACGGGTACTGGTGCACACACTGCAGGGATAAATCTTCTCGAGAAGCCGTGTTGTCCGCGATTATGTGACGACTTGGTGAAAGTACTGGTTAACAAGTACTCAGAACAACTTACACCTAACTAATGCTAATTTTGACTAGTAATAGTCTTATTGACACCATAACTTGATCCATCATTAATCCAACAGTGTGAGTTATCCTTGGGTTGCTTCCTTAGTAGGGGGTGACATTGGATGGGTATTGTATGGTGAGTAGTTGTAGTTGGTTACGATACGCTATCTTATCCCCCTCTTTTAGCCGGAGGTTGTAGTGTGTTTCTGTAGTTGGTTAGTGCAGCCTGCTGCCGCTTATTTGCAATAATCCTTTCCCTTCCGTTGAACCCAAAGTATTTGTATGTTGTGATGACTGGTTACGCCGGTATCTTGTGAGTATGGTTTATCCGCTTGCCAGTACTTAACCGTACTGACCCACGAATCTCTTTCGTGGCTGCATATTCAACATTGCAGTCAACAGGTTTGAAGTCTGACGACGTTAGCTTGGGAATCCCTCCGGCTTGGCCTGGGCAGGGATTGGACGCCTTCGGTTATCTTCAGGACTCTTAGTCCAATTTGTATCTTGTCCGTAGTCGGACGCTATGTTGTTTCTTCTGCTGTTATTTGGATCTTTGTATTGTATCAGTTGTATCCTTGGCTCGTTTGAGTCCTCTTGTATATATCTTTTCTGTTGTTGTTGTGGATTATTCGTGAACTGTTGTAATGTTATCACAAGTGGCAACCTGGAATCGGTTATTATGTGGATTTTGGCGGGAATGCTGGAATCTGCATAGTGCCCGATCCCGGGGCGTCACAAATGGTATCAGAGCCTTGGTTCCGATTCCCGAGATTGTTTCGATACGAATGGTTATCGAAGCAACGGGTCCGCAAAGCCTGTAGGATAACCTCGCTAACGGTCGTTGTTACTAGAGTGTCAAAAACTATTTCTGCTAAACTATTTTGGAAAAGCATCTCAATAGGATTCTTGTTTTCTCCTTATCTCTATTCTACTTCTCCTTCTATCTCATTTGTTTTGGAGTCTACTCTCGCACTCAACCTTTCAAAAGTGTTAGGATCCTACGTGGGTGGGCGTTTTCTGAGCCTTTAACCTAATAGGTTCGATTATCGGAAGATTCCTGGTGGAAGAACATCGTCGTCACTCCGAGCAAGAATCCCTTGTTAGTGGTGTCGAGGAGATCAGCTGGAAGCATGAAGAATCGATAGTCGAACTTCTTTCCCCTCCCGGGTTAGCAGGTGGATTGCGAGGGCGCAATCTCTTGTTAGTGGTGTCGTCTGTAACACCTGGGGTGTTCCCCCTTAGTTGAAAGTTGTTTGTTTTCTTTTTGCTTTGCATCACATGCATCATATGCATTGCATCATGTTTTCAAAACAACTCAAAAATTCAAAACCACTTTAAACTTTCACACATGTCCATAATTTCCAATTTAAAAATTGCAACTAAACCACTCAACTTGTTTTTCAATAGTTTGAAGTTGAATTGTTCAAATTGTTTGTTAAAAGAAAACTCCTTTTTAGTAACCCCAAATGGCAAATTCAATTTCACTTCCAAATCAATCATAATTGACATGATCAAATTGTGGTTAAAACATTAAAGTTTTGCAAACAATTAAATTCAACAAATGTTTTCAAAATTGTTGAGTCATTGAATAAAACTGGTTAAAAATCAACTCCTTATGAACAACAATGGAAATGCAAATGGCAATTTAAAACTCAAAGTAGTATTTCAAATATTTTGGACTCAATGATCACAATTGCTTTGAATTGCTGTTTGGCAATTTAATAAAATTCATTCATAAAATAAAAAAAAAACCCAAATCCCTATCCTTTCTATCTCTCTCTCTTTATCTTTTCCAAAAAAAAAGAAAGAGGAGGAAAAGGAAAAAAATCCAACGAAGGGAGATAGGCCAGCCCACCTCAGCCCAACCCCAAGCCCCCAGCCCATCTCCCCCAGCCCACTACTCCGTCTTCCACCTCTGTCCGTACAGAGGGGGGGGGGAGACGTCGCTGTCACCGAGCGCCCCCCCACCTCACCTGCTCCCTCCCCTACAAATCCCCCTCCTCCTAAGCCACTCCTCCCCCAAAACCCTAGTCTTCCCCCTCCTCTTTCTTGCCCGCCGCCATCTCCCTCCTCTTCCAGATCCCCTCCAAAATTCTCCTCTGATTTTTCCGTATGTTACTGTCAAACGCCTCCGTGGCCGGAAGTTCGATGCCATGGCGCGGCCGCCATGCTCGTCGTCGAGCCGTCCTCCCGGCGGGAATGGATTCGGGGAACCTCCTTCTTCCCTTGCGCTGCCTCGGCCGGGCCCGGGAGCCACTAGGATCGCCGCGCCGTCGACGATTTCCGCCGCACTTCTCCGGCCATCAGAGTTCATCGCCCGTCCGTGAGGAGCGCGGGAGTGGGCGTCCTTCTGTTCGTCCTCGACGCCCAGCCTTTCGCCTCCTCCTCCGACCACCCCGAGGTGAGACCCCACCTCGGCCTAGGCCCCCCTCTCCTCCTTGCTCTGTTCCCCGCCATCGAGCGGCAGGCCGCCGGCCATCTCCTGTTTCTCCCGATCGAGATGCAGGTGACGAGCCAGCGTTCAGTTTCAGATTTCCCCATCACGTCCACCTCAAAACCCAACCACATCTGTACCTATCACCAAACGTGACAGTAGCGCAGTGGCTCTGCTCCCTTGCGCGCGCCCACAGGTGCTGGGTTCGAATCCCCCCAAGCAGGAAAAGCCCCCCTTTTATTTTCTGCTTTTTTTTTCTTTTCTGCCCGAACTTCAGAAACCTAGATCTGAGCCATTACTTCTAAAATCAATATAAAATTGAATCTTACTCCAATTTGAATGATTCAAAATCCTGTGGATTCATAATCTTGAGCCCTTTATGTTAATGTCAAGTTTGCAACATGTTTCTGTAACAATTGTGGCACTAAATAATTAATTACTGAAAATGCAATAAAATTTGGAAACTTTGGAATTTCATAACTTGAGTTTGGTTCATCCAATTTAAGCAAACTTGGACTCTAAAAATTTTTCTTAACAAACTCTACACATTGGTATTTTATTTGGGCACAATTGAGTTAATTTTGAACATGTTTTCCTCTGTTTACTAAAAATGGCAGAATAAGAATGATTATGGAAAATTGCATAATAAACTCAATAATAACCCAAAAATTATGTTTGGTAGCTCAAAATGTTCAGTGAAACATTTGCTACATGTTTTCAATCCTTTCAATGCAATTTGTTTAATGTTTTTCCTAATTAAAAGTGGTGCAATAATTCAATGCTTTAGTTAAATCCTTTTAAATTGCAAAATTCATAACTTGGGCAATTCAAATCCAATTCCAACATGTAAAATATGTTTTCCATCCCATTTTTCATGAACTTTGCAAATATCAACTTTGTTTGCTGTTTTGGATAATTTAAATTGCTGAAAACAACTGTTTCTTATTTAATGCATTTAAAATTGTCAAATTAATAACTAATTCATTTTAATTCCAATTTCAACAAATAAAATATGTTTTCCAATTAAAATTAAATGCTCTACCCAAATATAAATTTTGTTATCTGTTTTGAACAATTAAAATGGGTGAAAACAATAAATACTTGTGTAACTCACTTAATAAGCCAAATTTCCTAACTTAATAAATAAAATTCCAAACTTGGTAAACACCTTTTCAAATTGAAGCTATTGTTGTTTTATTTTTGTTTTCCTCATCCATGCATCATGCTAATTCACTTACACATGATGATTAGTTGTAAAACAATTGTTTCAACCATAATTCATGGGCTTTTCATATGCAACTCAAATTCCATATGGGTCCATTTAAACATGTTATCATGTCAACTAGTTTATTTCTATGCATCCATTAAATTGTCATGCATCCATATCTTCATCATGCTGGATCTTTTGCCGTAGTAGTAATTGTTGCATCCGGTGTTTGTTCGAGGTTCGTTGCTTCTTCGCGGATAGGACGTTGAGATGATGTGAGCAACGACAAGTTCTGTGGATGTACCTCTACTTGCTGGATTCCAGGCAAGTATACTCACTTGCTGCCACATGGCTGCATTTCATCACTTGTTACCGATGCTTTCCGTTGTTCTTATTCTAGCCTGTTGATTCGATGCTTGTGTCTCGATCCTATTATATGTTTACCTTGCAGCCATGATATAGCCCTTCCTTCCACTTCCTATAAACTGTTGCTTGTTTACCTTGTTGGCCCTCGTGTCGTAGTTGCATGCTTAGTGTTGTTTGCGCTCGAGTCCTGTTGTCCGTCTGATCACCTGTGTAGTTGATAGTTGGGTTTCAATTCAATCAACATGTTAATGTTTGGGTAATAATAATTTGATGTTAAGGCACCGGCAGGAGGCCCGGGTTAGGGTTTTGGAGCCGGCTGGTGTCGAAACTAGGAAAAGAGTCTTGTCTACTGATCCATGATGAGCGTGCTCACCGCATCCGGGTGGTAGTATGGGACCCCCCTCGACTTAGATCTGATCTGCAGCTTGTCCGAAGAGCCACACTTAGTTCGGGTGTTCCATTTGCTCCTTTGCATAATGGGTGGATCCCCCATGGTTACTGATGATGATGATGATGCCTATAGGGCGAGGCCTGTGGTGCCGGGGGGTGTGGTTTTCACCCTTGCGCTTAGGTTAGGTCGGACTGGCCGGGACCTTATAGCTCCGTGGCTCCTAGGATGGGTTGTAGAGATGGTTTGGGTCGTGTCGAGCCAACCTGAGTTTTAGTTGGTGGCTTGAGTGTGTACGGGTAATGGAGCACACCCTGCAGGGATAAATCTTCTCGAGAAGCCGTGTTGTCCGCGGTTATGCGACGACTTGGTGAAAGTACTGGCTAACAAGTACTCAGAACAACTTACACCTAACTAATGCTAATTTTGACTAGTAATAGTCTTATTGACACCATAACTTGATCCATCATTTTGGCGGGAATGCTGGAATCTGCATAGTGCCCGATCCCGGGGCGTCACAACTACGTTGTGTGTGTGATGAGGACATCTCTAGTTCTTCACCTATTGTTACACATGAGGATGCTCCTATACAAGCTAATGAAGTAAGGATTGGTCCAATGACAAGATCAAGAACCAAGCTATTACAACAACAGGTGAATTCACTCCTACTTGAGTATAATGTTTATGAGAACTTTATACTACCTAAATCATTGCATCTATGTATTCTCAGGTTTATTGATAACACAAACATGAATGGAGATCATGAAGAGGAGATACACATGGATGGAGATGAGCTAGAAGAGGAGATGGAGATCAAGTGCTAGCATGGTCAAAACAACCAATAACAAATGTTATGATGACAAGGGGATAGTGCCTCCACAAGGTCAAATACACTTAGTGTGGAAAACAATGCCAATATGTTATTTCCACACTTATTGATGGACAAGCAAGAGGAGGGCGCCCACAATGCATACCTATGCGCCATAAGGAGTCCTAGTAGTTGTAGGATAGGTTTGTATACCAATATGGCCGAATCCCATCTATTTTGGGTCGGTTTGTATCTATCTGTGTTAGGAATAGGGGTCCTAGTCGAGTAGGAGAGGGTTTGCTTGCGCAAGACACTTGTGGCCGCACCCCTCCCCTCTCATATACCCCCTACCTGCGAGTTGGAGGGGTTAGACTACGTTAAAACATAAACCCTAGACCTCTAGATTGAAACAGCTTGTAAGCCTTCATCTGGAAGTTCATCTGCAAACTTTACGTGTTACCTGCTGTTCCACTGGGAATAAGACGGTACAGGACCACTTGTAGTCGGTGGATTACTTGTGCAAGAGTGTGGAGTTGAGAATATCCTTGGGGTTGCTATCTTTTGCATTGGCATCAGGGATCAGCCGGGAGAGTTCTTAGTCGTGCACTAGTTATCATACTGGAGTTGTCTGTGAGTTCACTGAGAAGATTGGGCCACCCCATATCATCTTGGTATCAGATTTACATGTTGCCTCGGTGAGCTATCAAATTACCCTTTAGATTTGAGTGTTTTATTTCCTATACAGAAAATTTCCCCACAAACATAGTGTAGTTCATTGCCTTAGCCTAGATATCATCTTAGTTTCAATTAATAGTGTTGTTTTTGTGTTTGATTTTGTGTTGCTTTTTTATCTTTTTAGTTTTCATACTTTCGGCTAGATCTAGGGTTCTTTGTTCATCTAGTCGAAAACTTATCAAAAATACCAAAAAAATCCGCTGCTAGTTCCCTTGTGTTGCTCCAATCCGAGTTCTCCTCAAGTTCCTGCCGTGGCAGCGTTTTTGAGCAAATCCCTGCCATATCGCACTCCTGCCCGAACTCGGTTTCCACTTACCAAACCCCACTTTCGCACCGCGACACACTTACCATATTCCACCCGCGCGCTGCCGCGACACGGTTTTGCCGCAAAACGCTGCCGCCACCCCACCGATACCGATCCCTAGTCGTGTTCGGATTGCACCAGCGCGCGCTTACAAAATCACCACCCGCGCCCGCATCGCAGCTTACCATAGCACCCACGGCGCCCTGCCGCGACACAGATTCTGCACAAAACGCTGCCACCACCGCACTGCTCTGGCGTGAGTTGCTGTCCGCGCGCGCTAGGTTTTCCACCGTTCCGCGGTTACCTTTTGCTGTTTCGCGAGCCTGCGCGCTGCCGTGGCAGAGAAAGTGATCGTTTTTGCTGCCGTTTGCTGTTTTTGCTGCCGTGAGAGAATTGGAGCTAGTTTTTGCTTAGATTTTTTTTTCCTTGTTTTCTCCTGTTTTCTTCATTAGGAACAATACATCCATACCTTGTGAACCTAGCCACAGCCTTTCTACAGCATATTAATAGGAACTTGCCCACAAGTATAGCTATTTTGTGCTCTGACAGGTTGCTCATTTTCATCACCACCATTGTGTTCACTTGTTTATTGGTTCATATTGCTCCTAGTTGTGTTTAAGGCCATTGGAAAAATACAAAAAAAATAGAAAAAGTAAAAGTATAAAAAAAAGAGAAAAGGGAAAAGAGAAAAATTGCAAAGAGGCCATATCATTACTATTGTTTACTAGTCGAGCTTGCCATTGTGACACTTGGTTTTTCATTGAGAAATCGTGTGCCTGTCAATTAAGAGCCTAGCTAGTGACTTTCTAGTGCATTGCAAAAACTCATCCATATATTTGCATTGCCACATTTGTCTCCATTATTGTGTGAGTTTCCTTGGGTATTTTTTTTATATCTTCACAAAGACAGCAAATAGGATTGTTACTTTGGTGATTGTTAGGTATCCATACCAAGCCCCACTAAACAACCTTGTTTGCCTTTGTGAGAGTTAAAAACCTGGGTATTCTCTTCTTCACATCAAAGTACATTAATTGCCTCTACTTGTGGTAAGTATTTCTATTCACTTTGGAAGGGTAAGATAACCTATTGTCTTGCTAGATTTTGAGTGAGTTGTGAGAGAACACCACAACATATACTTGTTTCTATTACGCTAACCTACTAATGGATCTTTCTAGTGGTGATCTTGTGCAGCAAAAGAAGGACCATAAGGAGGGAGTTAATTGGAGGGAGTATGAGGCTCTTAGGGATGTATTGGCACTACAAATCAAGGACAATCATAATGAAATCAAGCAATTTGTGCAAGATGCATGTGATCCTTTATATGAGGCTCTCCAAGCTATGGAGACCAAGATGGAGGCCACTCATAAATTGGCCGAAACAAATAGTGGGGAAGTGAGATCAATCAATGATTCTATTGCTCAAATGACTACTACCCTTGCTGGAATTCAAACCATGATTCAAGACAGATTTCCTCTTGTGGATGATGACAATGCTAGTGTCCATAGTGATGCTAATAATGGCTTGGAAGCCAATGGAGAGGTGGATAATCATCTTGGCCGTGGATTTAGAGGAGATAGAGATAGAGGAGGATTTAATGGCCGAGCCAATCATATGGTTGCAAGGAGAATGCCTAATCATGTGGGTCATGAAAATCCAAGAGAGGATGGTTTGAGTAAGCCCAAATTCTCTATTCCTTCTTTCAGCTTTGATACTATGGATGTGGAAGAATATTTGCTATGGGAGTTAAAAATTGAGAAGCTATGTAGAATGCATGAGTATAATGAGGATAGAAAAATCAAGTTGGCATCTTCTAAGTTTGATGGATATGCTCTTAGATGGTGGGATAATCTTGTGAGAAACAGGCAAGAAGATGTTGAGTTACCCATTGTCACTTGGAACACCATGAAGAGAGTCATGAGGGATAGATTTGTTCCACCAAATTACATAAGGCAACAATTTGATCAATTGCAACAATTGAGGCAAGGTACTATGACTGTTGATGCTTATTATCAAGAGATGGAATTAATCATGCAAAGGGCACGTGTGAGAGAGCAATTGGAGCAAACAATGCAAAGGTTTCTTTCAGGTTTGAACTATAAAATCAAGGGCATTGTTAGGCATCACCAATATCATGATATACATGAGTTACTACATCATGCAAGGGAGGCCGAAGCACATATTATTGACGGAGGCAAAAATCAATACAAGGACAAGAGCTAGATTTCCCATGAGATCATCTACTATGCCTAGTGCACCTCCTCCTCCTTCTCTTAGCCGTGGTGTTTCATCATCCAAGGCCGAGCCTAGTGCTTCTATTACAAAGAAATCAACTCAACCAACTGCAAGTGCCTCGGGTTCTAGTGCTCCTACTACAAGGAATAGAAATATTACATGTCATACATGTGGAGGCAAGGGGCACTTCAAGAGGGATTGTCCAAATACAAAGGTGATGATTATTAATGACAACAATGAATATGAGACAGGTGATGATGTTGATCCTAATGATATTGATGATGATGATGGCTATTTGAGTGATACTACTTTGGATGCTTATGCTACTACTATGCCATCTATTATTTGCACACAAATTTCATTGAGTGTTATGCCTAGTCCTGAAAATCAAAGGTACAATTTGTTTCAAACAAAGGCTGTTATTGGTCCTAATATGGCTTGTAAAGTCATTATTGATGGAGGGAGTTGCAGGAATTTGGCTAGCAAAGATCTATGTGCCAAGCTCAATTTGAAATACTTGCCACATCCTTCTCCTTATCATATACAATGGTTGAGTAGCACGGGACAAATGAAGGTATCTCATATGGTGCGTGTGGAATTTCAAATTGGACCTTACAAGGATACTATTGAGTTTGATGTGGTGCCCATGACAGTTTGCCACTTATTATTAGGAAGACCTTGGCAATTTGATAGAAGTGTGAAGCATGAAGGAAGAGCAAATACTTATGAGTTGCAGCATCATGGGAAGAATATTATTTTGAGACCTATGACTCCACAACAAATTGTAAATGAGTCCCAATCCAAAATTGATATGAGAGTGGAAAAAGAGAGAGAGAGGGATGAGGGATCAAAAAATTCACAAGCTTTGGGGAGTGATAGTAAAACCAATTCGAGTGGTAAAAAGAGAGTGAACCTATTATGCATGTTAGCCACCAAAGAGGATTTGAGGGAATTTAGGGATGATCCTACATTAGTCCCTATTGTGCTTATTCACAAGGGAGAGATTTTGGTTTCTAATGACATGACCCCGATTCCTCTTGGTGTTTCTCATGTTTTGCAGGATTTTCATGATGTTTTTCCAGGAGATATACCCTCGGGATTGCCACCATTGAGAGGGATTGAGCACCAAATTGATTTAATTCCTGGAGCATCTCTACCAAACCGAGCCCCTTATAGAACCAATCCACAAGAAACAAAGGAGATACAAAGGCAAGTACAAGAGCTACTAGATAAAGGTTATATTCGAGTTAGTCTTTCTCCTTGTGCTGTCCCCGTTATTTTGGTTCCTAAGAAAGATGGTACTTGGCGCATGTGTGTAGAGTGTAGAGCAATTAATAACATCACTATTCGTTATCGTCATCCTATACCACATTTAGATGACATGTTAGATGAATTAAGTGGTGCTACTCTTTTTTCTAAAATTGATTTGCGTAGTGGATACCATCAAATAAGAATGAAAGAGGGAGATGAATGGAAAACTGCTTTTAAGACAAAATTTGGTTTATATGAATGGTTAGTGATGCCTTTTGGTTTAACTAATGCACCTAGTACTTTCATGAGATTAATGAACCATATTTTGAGAGACTTTATTGGTAGATTTGTGGTAGTTTATTTTGATGATATTCTAATATATAGCCACAATGAACATGAACACATTGATCATATTAGACAAGTTTTGCAAGTGCTAAGAGAAAATAAATTGTATGGTAATCTTGAGAAGTGCACTTTTTGCAAAGATAAGGTCATCTTTCTTGGTTATGTTGTTTCTAAGCATGGAATTGAAGTTGATACATCAAAAATTGAAGCTATTCGAAATTGGCCAATTCCAACTAATGTGAGTCAAGTTAGAAGTTTTAATGGGCTTGCTAGTTTCTATAGAAGATTTGTGCCTAATTTTAGTACAATTGCTGCCCCTTTAAATGATCTAACTAAAAAGGGTGTTGGTTTCGAGTGGGGTGTTACTCAAGATGTTGCTTTTGATACATTGAAAGAAAACTTGATTTCGGCCCCACTTCTTATGCTACCAAATTTTGATAAACAATTTGAGATTGAGTGTGATGCTAGTGGCATAAGTATTGGAGGTGTGCTCATGCAAGAAAAGAAACCTATTGCCTATTTTTCTGAAAAATGGAATGGTGCACAATTGAATTATTATGTTTATGATAAGGAATTATATGCACTTGTGAGAGTTTGAGGTATGGAAACATTATTTGTGGCCTAAAGAATTAATTATACATAGTGATCATGAAGCATTGAAATTCTTAAAGTGCCAATCTAATTTGAATAAGAGACATGCTAAATGGGTTGGGTTTATTGAATCTTTTCCATACATCATTAAACATAAAAAGGGATTGGATAATGTAGTTGCTGATGCTTTGTCAAGAAAGAATATGTTACTCTCAAATTTAGAAATTAAGGTTTCGGGTTCGGAGGGTATTAGAGATTTATATGATGAATATAATGAATTTTCTATTCCATTTAATAAGTGTACTAATGTTAAGGCATGGGATAAATTTCATATACATGATGGATACTTGTTTAGAGCTAACAAATTATGTATTCTCGAGTGTTCTTTGCGTTTGTTCTTAATACAGGAATCTCATAGTGGAGGTTTGAAGGGGAACTTTGGAAGAGAGAAGACATTGCTTATGTTGGCTGAAAATTTCTATTGGGCACATATGAGGAGAGATGTGTATAGATTGGTGCAAAGATGCATTACTTGCAACAAGTCCAAATCAAAGCTAAAACCCCACGGGTTGTACACACCATTGCCATCACCTAGTACACCATGGGAGGATATAAGTATGGGTTTTGTTTTGGGCTTGCCAAGGACAAAAAGAGGACATGACTCTATCTTTGTGGTTGTGGACAGATTTTCAAAGATGGCTCACTTCATTGCTTGCCACAAGAGTGATGATGCTTCTCACATTGCAAATTTATTCTTTAGAGAAATTGTGAGATTACATGGAGTGCCAAGAACTATTGTTTCAGATAGAGATGTCAAGTTCATGAGTTACTTTTCGAAGACACTTTGGGGTAAGCTTGGCACTAAGCTATTATTTTCTACTACTTTCCACCCCCAAACTGATGGCCAAACCGAGGTGGTTAATAGAACATTATCCACATTGTTGAGAGGCATGATCAAGAAAAATTTGAAGGAGTGGGAGGAGTGTTTGCCCCATGTGGAATTTGCATATAATAGAGCTGTGCATTCAACTACTCAATTATGTCCTTTTGAGGTGGTTTATGGTTTCAAGCCTATTACTCCTCTTGATTTATTACCACATCCTTTACATGAGAGAATTAATATGGAGGCATCAACGAGGGCTGATTTTGTGAAGAGGATTCATGAGAAAACAAAAGAGGCAATTGAAAAGAAAGGAAGACATGTGGCTGAAAGAGTAAACAAGAAGAGGAAAGAAGTGATATTTCGGCCAGGAGATATGGTGTGGGTGCACTTTAGAAAGGATAGATTTCCCACATTGAGAAAATCAAAATTGATGCCTAGAGGTGCTGGTCCTTATAAAGTTATTTCAAGGATCAATGATAATGCATACAAGATTGACCTCCCAATTGATGAGTTTGGTGTTAGCAATTATTTTAATGTGGCTGATTTGACACCTTACCATGGAGATGATTTAGCATCAAGGTCGATGCCTTTTCAAGAGGGGGAGGATGATGAGGACATCCCTAGTTCTTCACCTATTGTTACACATGAGGATGCTCATATACAAGCTAATGAAGTAAGGATTGGTCCAATGACAAGATCAAGAACCAAGCTATTACAACAACAGGCGAATTCGCTCCTACTTGAGTTTAATGTTTATGAGAACTTTATACTACCTAAATCATTGCATCTATGTATTCTCAGGTTTATTGATAACACAAACATGAATGGAGATCATGAAGAGGAGATACACATGGATGGAGATGAGCTAGAAGAGGAGATGGAGATCAAGTGCTAACATGGTGAAAACAACCAATAACAAATGTTATGATGACAAGGGGATAGTGCCTCCACAAGGTCAAATGCACTTAGTGTGGAAAACAATGCCAATATGTTATTTCCATACTTATTGATGGGCAAGCAAGAGGAGGGCGCCCACAATGCATACCTATGCGCCATAAGGAGTCCTAGAAGTTGTAGGATTGGTTTGTATACCAATATGGCCGAATCCCATCTATTTTGGGTCGGTTTGTATCTATCTGTGTTAGGAATAGGAGTCCTAGTCGAGGAGGAGAGGGTTTTCTTGCGCAAGACACTTGTGGCCGCACCCCTCCCCTCTCATATACCCCCTACCTGCGAGTTGGAGGGGTTAGACTACGTTAAAACATAAACCCTAGACCTCCAGATTGAAACAGCTTGTAAGCCTTCATCTGGAAGTTCATCTGCAAACTTTACGTGTTACCTGTTGTTCCACTGGGAATAAGACGATACAGGACCATTTGTAGTCGGTGGATTACTTGTGCAAGAGGTGGAGTTGAGAATATCCTCGGGGTTGCTATCTTTTGCATTGGCATCAGGGATCAGCCGGGAGAGTTCTTAGTGGCGCACTAGTTATCATACTGGAATTGTCTATGAGTTCACTGAGAAGATTGGGCCACCCCATATTAGTGTGTTTTAGTCTTCCATTGTGTGTGTTGTGTGTTTGTCCTGCATGGCAGTTGTGTGAGACTTGGTCATGTGACCATGTTCCTTGTGTAAGCCTTGTTGTAAACGTGTAATGGATGTTGTATCTGAATGCCAACTTGATATGTTGTTCACCACTGGTGTGATCTGGGATCGTGATTGTATGCATATCGGAGGTCCTTGAATAGTGGTTCAGGAGTCCTTACACAGAGGGGGCCACCAGGGGCCCACACCACCTGGTGGAGCTCCCCCCTTGGTCGCGCCGCCACATGTTGTGGCCACCTTGGCCCACCACTGGCATCCCCCTCTCGTGTACTTCATCCCTAGGGAACACTAAGATCGGGAGAACCATCGAGGAAATATTCCGCCGCCTCCTTGGGGCGGAAAACAATAGAGAGAGAAAAGCTCTTCGGCAGGGAGAATCTGCCGTGGAAATTCCTCCCCGAAGAGGGGAAATCATCACCATCGTCACCGTCAACATCATCACCACCAGCACCATCATCCTCACCATCCACCTCCATCCCTGATCGTTAATTGTTGATTTTGCTATTAATTGTTGATTTTGACTTGAGTTCTTTAGATGACTGGACAAGTGAAGCCTATGAAAATGCTAGAATCTTGAAGTAGAAAGTTAAAAAATGGCATGATAGGATAATTCTGAAAAGAGAGTTTCATGTTGGTGAGAAAGTTCTATTGTATAGGTCTCGTCTCAGATTTTTTGCAGGAAAATTACTCTCAATATGGCAAGGAGCTTTTGTTATTGAAGAAGTATATCGTTCAGATGGAATAAAAATTGTTTCCCTTAAAGATAACACTACACAAGTGGTGAATGGGCAAAGACTCAAACATTATGATGTCTACGCACGCTTCTATTCTTGCAGACAGTATTGGGCCTCCAAGTGTAGAGTTGTAGAACAACAACAAGTTTCCCTTAAGTGGATCACCCAAGGTTTATCGAACTCAGGGAGGAAAAGGTCAAAGGTATCCCTCTCAAGCAACCCTGCAATCACGATACAAGAAGTCTCTTGTGTCCCCAACACACTTAATACAATTGTCAGTTGTATAGGTGCACTAGTTCGGCGAAGAGAGAGTAAAATACAAGTGATATGGATGATTATAAGTAGTAATTGCAATCTGAAATAAAAATGGCAGCAAGCAAACATGTAGTAGAACTGATTGTAAACGGTGTTTCAATGCTTAGAAACATGGCCTAGGGATCCTACTTTCACTAGTGAACACTCTCAACAATGATAACATGAATGCATAAATATCTCTCTTCACTACACTACTCCGAACCACACTTGGGTTCAAGAACAAACACCAATTCATTGCCTAGGGCTGCAAAAAGCACTCCTCAAAGTCTCATTCCCATGTCTAGTTAACCCCACACTGTCACTATGAGCGCCCTAGAAGGTACTAGACAAACACCACAATTTCATAGGGTCATCCAACACAAGATATAAATATCATGCTAAACCACACGGTGCACACACTGTCACCTTTACACCGTGATCAAAGTGTTTACGGAGATCTCATAACAAAACCACTCGAGTAGCATAACATATGAAGAGTAAAATCTACTTATAAACTATATTACAAAGCTCACGATCACATAAAGATCACACCATGGGAGAGAGAGATGAAACACATAGCTACCGGTAGAGCTCTCAGCCCCGAGGGATAAGTACTCCCTCCTCGTCATAGGAGACAGCAACGGCGATGAAGATGGTGGTGGAGTTGATGGAGATGGATTCAGGGGCACTTCCCCGTCCCAGCAGGGTGCCGGAACAGAGACTTCTGTCCCCCGAAACTTATTGGCGGCGGCGACGGAGCTACGGATGTTTTTGGTGGAAAAGGCCGATTCATTTAGGGTTTATGCATCGGGGGGCATATATAGGCGAAAGGGAGGTGCCGAGGGGTGGCCAGGGGGCCGACACCACCCCTTGGCGCGGCCAGAGGGGGAACCGTGCCCCCTATGGTGTGGTGGCTCCCAGGCACCCCTCCGGGTCTCTTCGGGACTCCGTGGACCCTCCGGGACTTCTAAGACTTCTGGATTTTGAATTTTCCAATCCCGAGAATATTTCCAGAGCAACTTTCCTGAAACAAAAAAACAACAGAAACTAGGAACTGGCTCTGCGGCATCTTATCAATAGGTTAGTCCCGGGAAATCGATAAAAATGAAATAAAGTGTATAGCAAACATGTGGGAAATAATAAGAAAACAACCTGGAACATCATATATTAAGGGTACGTTTATGACGTATCAACATCCCCAAGCTTAGTTCATACTCGTCCTCGAGTTGGTAAACGATAAAAACACATAATTTCTGCGGTGACATGCTACCAACATAAACTTGATCATCAATAATGTAAAATCATAAGTAAGCTGAGATCATAGAACTTAAACACAAGCATGATAAATAGAATTTTAATAATAAAGCATAGCAATCACCTTGCATCATGAGAAGTAACACAAATAAAAGATCATGAATAACAATGCAACGAAAGATATACGTTTGTTTCAAGTATAGAGAAAACATGGCAAAGTGATATTTCGCTAGTCCTTAAGAGTGCGGCAAAACATAAATGCCAGGAAACCTTCAAAGTTCATGAGGAAGACTAGAAAAAATAATTAGGTAACAAGCAATAACACATCATGAATCAATTAATAATGTTTCTGGGACAAATGCACATAAAATTCAGAACGGAAACTATGCTCTCTCAACCGTGCATAAAGTTAGAAGATGGAGACTCAACATAAAAGTAAAAGAAAGTCCATTTGCAGAGGGAAGCATGGATCACTCATGTGCTAGAGCTTTTATTTTATTAAACAGAGGTATAAAATCTTGACACTTCTCCCATCCATCTTACACATACCATGGCTAACCGAATCTTCAGGTGCCTTCTAACAATCACATACCGTGGAGGAGTGTCTATATTTTAAGAGAGGTGTACGCTTATGTCAACGAATGGTAAACAGAAAATACATTACGTCACAAGCCAACTAGAATTCACAAGAGCGGCTCCCATAGAAGGCCACATCTAGGTAGAAGGTCATACCTCTTTCTCTTTTATTTACACAATTATTCTTTGACTGATAAATCATGGGCAAAAATAGTGAAGAGAATTTGTTGTTATTAGTTTGGGGCTGGGCACCCCGCTGCCATCTCTTCTATCATTGGATAATTGGATGAAGCCACTAGTCTAGGGTGTGAAAGTCCAATCAACAAGTGAGATAAAGATTCTATATTTACATCCTCATGAGCTAAAACAGGAGCACAAAACATGAGTCATTTTGAAAGTTTCAAAGGTAACACATGAGCAATTTACTTTGGAGTGGTATGGTGGACACATTGGAAATTTTTTGGTTTTTGGGAGTTGGATGCACGAGTAGAGCTCATACTCAGTATAGGGGGAGGCTAGCAAAAGAATGGGAGCGACAAATCAATAGAGCATAAGAGCCATAATCATGCATAGCGACATAAACATCATTAATCAAAGCATAAGTGGTAACACAAATTCAAAAACTAAATGATCATGGAGGCTATTCGTGACTGGTTCATAGTCATAAACCACAAATTTATGCTTCAATATGACAAGAACAACTCATGATTCTTTCAATGGCACATTAAACACTCTCAGATATTTGAGGCTAATCATGCTATTAAATAACCACAAGGCTTTAGAACTAAAATAACATGTAGCATGCTATGAAAAAGTCTAGCCACAGTATATACCAGCTTCTACTTGCACCGTTATAAATTCTACTACAAGCATCAGTTTCTTTTCCCAACAAGCATCATACAAAATATGCTTTAACAAAAACTCTTTAAATTCTACCGCAAGAAAACACAAGATTACTCACATAACAATACTTAAACTAACAGCTCTGAACAAGAGATGCAATCAAAACAAGAACTAAACAGAAATTTTGCAGCAACTAGTAGAAAAAACTAAGAATACGAGCATAACGTGTATTCAAACGAAAAAGCGGAGCATAACGAGTATACAAGGAATGCTAGGGTCCAACTATATTATTGTAGCAAGGAAAACAAAAGAACAAAGGAAAACAAATAAAACAAAAGAAAAACAAACAGACGCTCCAAGTAAACTTCATATGATGTGACCGAATAAAAATATAGTTTCATTAGAAGTGATCTGATAGATTGTTGATGAAGAAGGGGATGCCTTGGGCATCCCAAAGATTAGATGCTTGAGTCTTCTAAAAATATGCTTGGATGAACCACAGGGGAACCCCCAAGTTTGACCTTGCACTCTTCTTGATCACATATATCACCTCTTCTCTTGACCCTTGAAAACTTCCTTCACACCACACTCAAACAATAATTCACATTAGAGGGTTAGTGCAACAATTAAAAATCCATTGGTTATGTATGGCACAAGTTCTATTGATACTTTTAAACATTAGCTACAGGCACTGATATTTCGTGAAGCAAATAAATCCACTTGATATCGCAAAAGAGCAAATGCAAGAAAAATGGCAGAATCTGTCAAAACCAGAATAGTCTATAAAGACGATTTTTTTCGAGGCCCTTACGTTGTTCAGATTGAAAGACTTAAAGAACAAAAATTTTCATAATTAGATGAGGAATAAGCACAAACAATTTCAGATCGTTATGATCTTCCTGGATTTTATACGATTTTTTACGATGGACAGGAGAAATATGTTTCCTGCGCAGAAATCCGAAAACCAACTCCAACTCTCGTCAGAAACCTTACTTGTCACTACTAAAACATGAAAATAAAGAAACAAAGTAGTTGCTACAGAAGTATACAACCCTTGACTCAAAGAAAACAGATAAAAAAACAAAGCAAAAATAAAACCATAGGTTATCTCCCAAGAAGTGCTTTTCTTTAAAGCCTTTTTCTAGAGATGATAATTTGAGAAGATGCTCACATGAGAAATATTAATTGAAGAAAAAGAGAGTGATAAGGAGTGGCCCAATCTTCTCAGTGAACTCACAGATAACTTCAATATGATAACTAGTGCGCCACTAAGAACTCTCCCGGCTAATCCCTGATGCTAATGCAAAAGATAGCAACCCCAAGGATATTCTCAACTCCACACTCTTGTGCAAGTAATCCACCGACTACAAGTGGTCATGTACCTTCTTATTCCTAGTGGAACAGCAGGTAACACGTAAAGTTTGCAGATGAACTTCTAGATGAAGGCTTACAAGCTGTTTCAATCTAGAGGTCTAGGGTTTAATGTTTTAACGTAGTATCGTCTAATCTAGCCGCACCAAGGGGTATATATGAGGGGTGGGGTGCGGCCACAAGTGGTATTGCGCAAGCAACACCCACCCAACCCGAATAGGACCCAACTTGGGATTTGTTTTGGCTTAGACTCAACCAATAGGATACAAACCGACTCACCATTAAGGGGTGCGACCTATGATGGTATACAAACCATATCTATAACTATTAGAACTCTCTATCGCGCATTTATATCCTTTGTGGGCGCCCTCCTCTTGTTTTCACCATCCATGAGTGTGGAATAACAAACTAGCAATTGTTTTCCACACTTGTAGAATTGTTTTCATCATCTTCCATGTTCTCCAACTCCTCTTGAAGTCCATCTTCATCCATGTGCATATTCTCTTCATGATCTCCTCTCCTCATGCTTGTGTTATCAACAAACCTGGGAATACAAATATGCATGGATTTAGGTAGTATAAATTCTCATAATTATAAATGTTATACTCAAGTAGGAGTGAATTCACCTGTTGTTGTAATAGTTTGGTCCTTGATCTTGTCATGGGACCAATCCTCACTTCATTAGCTTGTATTGGAGCATCCTCATGTGTAACAATAGGTGAAGAACTAGGGATGTCCTCATCATCCTCCCCCTCTTGAAAAGGAATCGACCTCGATGCAAGATCATCTCCATGGTAAGGTGTCAAATCAGCCACATTAAAAGAATTGCTAACGCCAAACTCATCAATTGGGAGGTCAATTTTGTAGGCATTATCATTGATCCTAGAAATAACTCTATAAGGACCAGCACCTCTAGGCATCAATTTTGATTTTCTCAATGTGGGAAATCTATCTTTTCGAAAGTGAACCCACACCATATCTCCTGGCCGAAATATCACTTCTTTTCTTTTCTTGTTTACTCTTTCAGCGACATGTCTTCCTCTCTTCTCAATTGCTTCGTTTGTCTTCTCATGAATTTTCTTCACAAAATCAGCTCTCTTGGATGCCTCCATATTAAGTCTCTCTTGTGTAGGAAGTGGTAACAAATCAAGAGGAGTAATAGGCTTGATCCCATAAACCACCTCAAAAGGACATAATTGAGTAGTTAAATGCACATCTCTATTATATGCAAATTCCACATGGGGCAAACACTCCTCCCACTCGTTCAAATTTTTCTTGATCATGCTTCTCAATAATGTAGACAATGTCTTATTCACCACTTCGGTTTGGCCATCAGTTTGGGGGTGACAAGTTGTTGAAAATAACAATTTTGTTCCAAGCTTCCCCCATAGTGTCTTCCAAAAATAGCTCATAGATTTCACATCTCTATCTGACACAGTTGTCCTTGGGACTCCATGTAATCTTACTATTTCTCTAAAGAAGAGATTAGCAATATGTGAAGCATCATCACTCTTATGGCATGAAATGAAGTGGGACATCTTTGAAAATCTGTCCACTACCACAAAGATAGAATCATGCCCTTTTTTTGTCCTTGGCAAGCCCAAAATAAAATCCAAAGAGTCCCATTAATCCTCCACTATGAGATTCCTGCACTAAGAATAAACGCAAAGAACACTCGGGAATACACAATTTGTTAGCTCTAAACAAGTATCCATCATGTATATGAAATTTATCCCATGCCTTCACATTAGTACATTTATTAAATGGCATAGAAAATTTGTTATCTTCATCATATGAATCTCTAATACCCTCCAAACACGAAACCTTGATTTCTAATTTTGAGAGTAACATATTCTTCCTTGACAAAGCATCCGCAACTACATTTTCCAATCCTTTCTTATGTTTAATAATGTATGGAAAAGATTCAATAAATTCAACCCATTTAGCATGTCTTTTATTTAGGTTTGATTGGCTCTTTAACAATTTTAATGCCTCATGATCAGAATGTATAATAAATTCTTTAGGCCATAAATAATGGTTCCACACCTCCAAAACTCTCACAAGTGCATATAATTCTTTATCATAAAAAGAATAATTCAATTGTGCACCATCTAATTTTTCAGAAAAATAGGCAATAGGTTTCTTTTCTTGCATTAACACACCTCCAATACCTATGCCACTAGCATCACACTCAATCTCAATTTTTTTATCAAAATTTGGTAGCATTAATAGTGGGGCCAAAATCAACTTCTCTTTTAATGTATCAAAAGCACTGTCTTGAGCAACTCCCCACTCGAAATCTACTCCCTTTTTAGTTAGATCATTTAATGGGGAAGCAATGGCACTAAAATTAGGCACAAATATTCTATAGAAACCAACAAGACCATTAAAACTTCTAACTTGACTCACATTTGTTGGAATAGGCCAATTTCGAATTGCTTCAGTTATTGATGTATCTACTTCAATCCCATGTTTAGAAACTACATATCCCAAAAATATGACCTTATCTTTGCAAAAAGTGCACTTCTCAAGATTACCGTACAATTTATTTTCTCTTAGCACTTGCAAAACTTGTCTAATATGATCAATGTGTTCATGTTCATTGTGGCTATATATGAGAATATCATCAAAATAAACTACCACAAATCTACCAATAAATTCTCTCAAAATATGGTTCATTAACCTCATGAAAGTACTAGGAGCATTAGTTAAACCAAAAGGCATCACTAACCATTCATATAAACCAAATTTGGTTTTAAATGTTGTTTTCCACTCATCTCCCTCTTTCATTCTTATTTGATGGTAATCACTACGCAAATCAATTTTAGAGAAAACAGCTGCACCACTTAATTCATCTAACATGTCTTCTAAACGTGGTATAGGATGACGATAACAAATAGTGATGTTGTTTATTGCTCTACAATCTACACACATGCGCCAAGTACCATCTTTCTTAGGGACTAAAATAACGGAGAATGACTAACTCGAATATAACCTTTATCTAGTAGCTCTTGTACTTTCCTTTGTATCTCCTTTGTCTGTTGTGGATTTGTTCTATAAGGGGCCCGGTTTGGCAAAGATGCTCCAGGAATTAAATCAATTTGATGCTCAATCCCTCTCAATGGTGGCAATCCCGAGGGAATATCTCCTAGAAAAACATCATCAAAATCCTGCAAAACATGCGAAACACCAAGAGGAATAGGGGTCATATCATTAGAAACCAAAATCTCAACCTTGTGAATAAGCACAATAGGGACTAATGTAGGATCCTCCCTAAATTCCCTCAAATCCTCTTTAGTGGCTAACATGCATAATAGGTTCTCTCTCTTATTTTTACCACTCGAATTGTTTTGACTACCACTCCCCAAAGCTTGTGAATTTTTTCCCCTCACCCCTCTCACTCTCTTTTTCAACTTTCACTTCTATTTTGATTGGGACTCATTTAAAAATTTGTTGTGGAGTCATAGGCCTCAAAATAATAGTCTTCCCATGATGATGCAACTCATAAGTATTTGCTCTTCCTTCATGCTTCACACTTCTATCGAATTGCCATGGTCTTCCCAATAATAAGTGGCAAACTATCATAGGGACCACATCAAACTCAATAGTATCCTTATAAGGACCAATCTGAAATTCCACACGCACCATATGGGTCACCTTCATTTGTCCAGAGATACTCAACCATTGTATATGATAAGGACAAGGGTGTGGTAAATATTTCAGATTTAGCTTTGCACATAAATCTTTGCTAGCCAAATTCCTGTAACTCCCTCCATCAATAATAACTTTCCAAGCCATATTAGGACCAATAACAGCCTTTGTTTGAAATAAATTGCACCTTTGATTTTCAGGACTAGGAATAACACTCAAAGATTTTTGTGTGCAAATAATAGATGGCATAGTGGTAGCATAGGCATCCAATGGAGTATCACTCAAATAGCCATCATCATCATAATCATTAGGATCAACATCATCACCTGTCTCATACTCATTGTTCTCATTAATAAACATCACCTTTGTATTTGGACAATACTTCTTCAAGTGCCCCTTTCCTCCACATGTATGATGATATGGGGTGGCCCAATCTTCTCAGTGAGCTTCTCTCTCTTTTTGTATTTTTATGATATGTGGGTAACTAGTGCTACACTGAGACCTCTCACTCAGCTGACCCCTCTTGCCAGATGCAACAACAATCAAGCTCTTTGGATATTCTCAACTACACACTCTTGCACAAGTAATCAAAGGTCACAAGTGGTCATGTATCCCCCTATTCCCAGATGGAATAACAAGATATCAAGCAACTTTGCAGGGTAAACTTCAAGTAGTATGCTTAGCAGCAATACACACTAGAGGCTAGGGTTTTTATTTTGGTTTAAACTTCTTCTATCTAAACCACACGCAGGTGGTGGACATATATAGGTGGAGGGTGCGTCCACAAGGGGCTCGTGGCGCAAGTCCCCTCCTCCTACTAGGACTAGGACTCCTACTAGGACTAGGAGTCCAACTATGACTCAAAGAGAGATAAAAACCGATCCTCCATTAAGGGATTTGGCCAATTATGGTATGCAAACCATACCTATTAGGAATAGAATTTTCTATGGCGCATTTGACTTGGTGGAGGCGCCTATCCCCTTGTCTTGAAGAATAAAAATTGTTTTATTGACATAACAATTGTTATTTATTTGTTTTATCCATCTTGGACACTTGTTTTCACCATGGCACCATTGTTTTCACCATCTTCTAATATTGTTTTCACCATGGCACCTTTGTTTTCACCACTTGTATAATCATCTTCTAGCTCCTCTTGATTGTTCTCCTCCATCATGTTTGTGTTATCAATAAACCTAATCATACACAAATGCATAGATTTAGGTAGTATAAAATTCTCATAATCATAAATAGCATAATCAATGAGGATTGAATTCACCTGTTGTTCTAGTAGCTTGGTCCTTGATCTTTTCATTGGTCCAAGTCTCACTTCATCTTGTTTAAGTGGCAATGTACTAGGGATGTCCTCATCATATGACATGTAATATCTCTATTTCTTGTTGTGGAAGCACTTAACCCGTGGCACTTGCAGCTGGTTGTGATGATTTTCGTCCAATAGAGGTACTAGGATCGGCCTTGGATGATGAAACACCACGGCTAAGAGAAGGTGGAGGTGGTGTACTAGGCATAGTAGATGATCTCAAGGGAAATCTACTCCTTGTTCTTGCTGTAATTTTAGCCTCCTCATTGATATGTGATTCGGCCTCCCTAGCATGATGTAATAACTCATGCATATCATGATATTGATGGTGTCTAACAATGCCCTTGATTTTATAATTCAAACCTGAAAGGAACCTTTGCATTGTTTGCTCCAATTGCTCTCTCACACGTGCTCTTTGCATGATCAATTCCATCTCTTGATAATAAGCATCAACATTCATAGTACCTTGGCTCAATTGTTGCAATTGATCAAATTGCTGCCTTATGTAATTTGGTGGTACAAATCTGTCCCTCATGACTCTCTTCATGGTATTCCAAGTGATAATGGGTAATTCACCATCTTATTGTCTCTTTCTCACAGTAGTATCCCACCAACGAAGAGCATAGCCATCAAACTCAGAAGAAGCCAATTTTATTTTTCTATCCTAAGTATAATCATTCAATCTCCATAGCTTCTCAATTTTCAGTTCCCATAGCAAATATTCTTCCACATCCATGGTGTCAAAGCTGAAAGATGGCATAGAAAATTTGGGCTTACCCAAACCATCATCCTGTCTATGATTTTCAGGAGCAACACTAAGAGGAACACGCCTAGCTCCCATGTGATTGGCTCGGCCTAGATATCCTCCTCGGCCTCTTTCTCCTCTAGCTCCACGGCCATGATTATTATCCTCCTCAACATTGGCTTCAAAACCATTATTTGCATCACTATGGACACTAGCATTATCATCATCAATAGGTGGTAATCTTTGTTGAATCAATGTTTGAAGACCAGCAGGGGTAGTATTCAATGTAGCAATATAATCTTGTATTGTTTTCATTTTCCCATTGTTGGTCTCGGCCATCTTATGTGTTTCCTCCATTTTATTCTCCACGGCTTGGAGAGCATCATATAGAGGATCACATGCATCAGTAACAAACTCCTTGATATTTTTATGATTGTCCCTCATTTGATTTGTCAACACATCCCTTAGAGCCTCATACTCCCTCCAATTCACTCCCTCTTTATGGTCCTTCTTTTCCTGCACAATGTCATCACTAGAAAGGTCCATTAGTATGTTAGTGAAAACATAAACAAGTATAGGTTGTGGTGTTCTCTCACAACTCACTAAAAAATCTAGCAAGACAATAGGTTATCTTACCGTTCCAAAGTGAATAGAAGTACTTACCAACAACTAGAGGAAATTAATGTACTTTGATGTGAAGAAGAGAATACCCAAGTTTTTAACTCTCACAAAGGCAAACAAGGTTATTTAGTGGGACTTGGTATGGATACCTAACAAGCACCAAAGTAACAAGTCTTATTTGATGTTTTGTGATGATACAGAAATACCCAAGGAAACTCACACAATAATGGAGACAAATGTGGCAAAGCAAATATATGGATGAGATTTTGTAATGCACTAGAAAGTCACTAGCTAGGCTCTTAATTGACAGGCACAAGATTTCTCAATGAAAAACCAAGTGTCACAATGGCAAGCTCCACTAGTAAACAATAGTATCAACTGGGCCTCTTTGCAATTTTCTGTTTTCTGTTTTCTCTTTTTTTAATACTTTTTACTCTTTTTCTAATTTTTTTGTATTTTTCCAATGGCCTTAAACACAACTAGGAGTAATATAAACCAATGATCAAGTGAACACAATGGTGGTGATGAAAATGAGCAACCTGTCAGAGCACAAAAATAGCTATACTTGTGGGCAAGTTCCTATTGATATGCTGTAGAAAGGCTGTGGCTAGGTTCACAAGGGATGGATATATTGTTCCTAATGAAAAAAACAGGAAATAAAAAGAAATAACAAAAAATAAATATAAGTGAAAACAGCTCCAAAAGGCTCATGGCAGAGATTTTGTACTACGGCAGCAAAACAGTAACTTTTCTCTGCTACGGCAGCGCGCGCGAGAAAACTGCGGTTTGGTAAGCGCGCAGTGTACGGTGACAACAAGCAGCAGCGCACGGCAGCGATTTGGCGAAATTCTGTGCCGCGGTAGCGCGCGGTGGTTGCGGTGGTATGCTGTGGTGCGGGCGCGGGGGGAAATTTGTAAGCTCGTTACGGGCGAATCCGAGTGCGTTATCTGGAAGTTCATCTGCAAAGATAGCAGATTAAACCCTAGACCTCTGGATTGAAACAACTTGTAAGCCTTCATCTGGAAGTTCATCTGCAAACTTTACGTGTTACCTGATGTTCCACTGGGAATAAGAAGGTACATGACCACTTGTAGTCGGTGGATTACTTGTGCAAGAGTGTGGAGTTGAGAATATCCTTGGGGTTGCTATCTTTTGCATTGGCATCAGGGATCAGCCGGGAGAGTTCTTAGTGGCGCACTAGTTATCATATTGAAGTTATCTGTGAGTTCACTCAGAAGATTGGGCCACCCCTTATCATCTTGTTATCAGATTTATAGGTTGCCTCGGTGAGCTATCATATTTTCCCTTTAGATTCGAGTGTTTTTCTTCCTATATAGAAAATTGCCCCACAAAAATAGTTGTAGTTCGTGCCATAGCCTTAGATCAAACACCAATTGCTTCTACTAGTTGTTGTTCTTGTTGATTTTGCATATCTGTTTTCTCCTTTTTGAGTCTTTTAGATTTCGAGTTAGGGTTCTAGTTGTTCTTCGTGTTCTTCATAGAGTCCACCGAAAATTCCACCAAAAACATCCAATCCGAGTTGGTCAAGTTCTGCCTTTAGAGTCCACCAAAAATTTTCCTTTCAATTTCCATCGGGTGTTGTTCTAGTCATAATCGAGTTGGTTTTATTTTTGTACCGTGGCACATAATCACAGATATTTCTGCCGCACGATTTCCTTGTACCACCCGGACTCCATCATCGCACCATACCACAACGCAGTTGGTAACCATCCTGCCTTGCGCGTACCAATCCTAGTTGGGATCGTATCCCTACCGCGGCAGGAAAAGGCTCCAATTTGCTGTCGTTACCATCACCTACCCGAACTCGGATTCACCCAGTCTCACCCTTACCAAACCCGCCTGTAGCCCCGTCTCACGCTTACCGCATCACCCCATCTCGCGCTGCCACGGTACAAGATTGGCGCGACTCGCTGCCGCCTGCTATTCACTGCTGTGCACCATGCTGCCGGCAGGATTTTTGCGTGTTTGCTGCCGCGGTGCGCTGCCATGGGCACCAAAATGGTGCGTTTCTCTGCCACGGTTCAGTTTTTCTGCCGTGCGATCATAGTAGCAGTAGATGGTTTTCCGTGCTGTTTTCATTGCCCTTTTCACTTGATTTCCACTCTGTATCTTTGAGAACCATAGCCACAGCCTATCTATATATCAAAATAGGAGCATACCCATATAGACTAGCTCGTTTTCGTGCTCACGGGCTGCTCAATTGATCATTGCATTGTGCTGTTTTTCTGGAAAAAAAATCTCCGCGGCGCGACATATTGTGGCCAAAATAGAAAAAAAGAAAAAAAAAATATGTCCGTGCAAGTGGCATAATTTGGGCCAAAAGAGTGGAAAAAATAAGAGAGAAAAAACGGAAAAAAATAAAAGAGAGGAAGAGGCCTAAAATTGGTGATATTGCCACATGATTGGAGCGGTTTTACATGCTATTTGCACTACTTTCTTGAGCAATCTTGTGCCTGTTTATAAGAGCTGTAGCTAGTGTCTTTCGAGTCCATTGAAACAATTCCATCCATATAGTTGCTTGCCACATTATTCTCCACGTGTGTGTTTCCTGTGCTTTTTATATCACATTGGACAACAAATAGGAGTTGTCATTTTGGTGTTGTTAGGTATCCATACCAAGCCCCACCATATACCTTGTTTGTCATGTGATTGTTAACACCCTGGGTATTCTCTTCTTCACATCAAAGCATATTAGTTGCCACTACTTGTTGGTAAGTATTTCTATTCACTTTGGAACGGTAAGATAATATATAGTCTTGCTAGATTTTTGAGTGAGTTGTGAGAGAACACCACATCCCATTGTTATTTTGTTACTAACAATTTAATCAATGGAGTTTTGTAGTTCTTCTGTGTGCAGTGATACTTTCTGGGAGGAGGATTCTAGTGGAATACCTGCAGCAAATTTGTTCCACTTCACAGGAGACATCAATGGTAGTACTGTTGCTATTACCCTTGATAAGGGTACACGGTTTAATTTTGTTTGTATTGAGGTTGTTGAAGCATTACAGTTGACATCTTATGCAACTCGCAGTTCATTTATGTTACAAACTAATGATGCTACACTTCACATTACTCATGCTACCTGGATTCCGTTAACTATTCATGATCATACAGTACGAATTAGGTGTAATGTGCTTCCTAGAGCATTTACTTGCTGTCACCTTTTGTTGAGTGCATTTTGGTGCAATAGCTATAAGGTTAATTTTGATAGCCATTATCCTGATTTACAATTTTTTTGGAATAATAAAAGAGATTGGATAAGACATGAATGTCCTACAACATTTAAAAGAATTAGACATCAACCATTGGTTATGAGAATTGTAGAGGTTGAGAAGACCTATGAGGCTGTTTCTACTAATGTAACTATGTCTACTTCTAGTGTTGTGTCTTGTGATGTGCAGGTTGCTTTTGAAGAAAGGGAGCCTATAGTACAACCTGCACCACCACCATCATCACATCATTGGAGGAGCATACCATTGTGCCTAGTATTATTTCTTGTGATATGCAGGTTACTCTTGAAGAAAGGGAGCCATCAATAGTACAACCTGCATCAACACTTGAGAGAGATGAATCAGTGCCTATTATTTCCGAGGAGGATGTCATTGACATTGGTACTGATTTCGAGCTACCACTTACAAGTACAACTTTTTGTGATTCTACTAATGTGCTAGTTAATTCTTATGAGTTGATAGTCACATATAGTCCACCATCATGTGATATTCTGAATATTTTGAATTTTGATCATGTGGTCTTGATTACACATAAAGAAGTGCTTGCTAAAATACCACCTATTAATATTGTATATTCCATCATGTTACATGAACCAATTAATGTGCAAAGTGCTATGAATAGGATTGTTGAAATTTCATATATCAATTCTAGCACCTATGCTACTTGCTTTATTTTTAATTTGGTTGGTGACTATAACATGAATGAAATTTTTATGGTGGATCACATATGTGTTACTTGTGATAAAATTGCTGAATTGAACATTGTGTTACCTCGTTTGGATTGTGTACAAGTCGCTAAATCTAAGCATGATTCTACACATATGTTTGATTTAAAACAAAACTTGATAAGTACATATACTACTGATTTATACTTCACTTATATTTGCAAAATGAGTTGCAATTTACATGATGATTATACTAAACATGAGAAGAAAATTAAGTGTACTACTATTCGGCCATTGCTTTGTTATACATATCAGAGTAGCACAGTTGAAGCATGGTATCCACTATCTAATGAGTTAATTTGTTTGGATTGTTTTGACTTTACTACCACCAATTTTGATCATAGATCTTCTGTGAAAACACTTAGTTTGATACTAAACACTAAGAATTTATACATAGGTGTTTCTCCTTTTGATCATGATTTTATGAGCTTCACTTATATTTGCAATTATGATTGCTATTTTATGAGATGCTATGACATTTATGTGCTGTTTTCATGCCAATTTTGTGGTCACATGTCATGTGAAAAAATTTATGAGCTGCTACCAACTAATGCACCCCATTGTAGATATTTGTATTGTGCATACACGTTGTTCTTTTTGTTTCTTCCACTTTCAGCTTACCAGAAGCCGAGGACGTCTTCTCTTGAAAAAAGGGAGGAGAGTCATAGGAATTTTTTTGAAGAAAGGGAGGATGAGAGGGATATCATAGAGGACCATGAGGTTAATTCATGCTTGAGTTGGAAGGAAATATTAAGCCTCACTATTGTTCATGATAAGGTGAATTCTTTCCTAATAATAAATAATATTTGTGTTTATAAGAATGTTATACTACCTAAGTCTATGCATTTATATATTAGAAGGATTATTGATAACACAAGCATTGGCGAAGCAATGGACCTGGTTGAAGAGGATGTCAAGCACGAGGGAGGTGAGGGAGGAAGTGGAGCCATCAAGGAAAGGATATTCGGTTCGGACTGGCAGAAGTCCCAAATTTGATACGAGCATGGACTCTTCATACGGACTCCAAATAAAGCAAATGAGCACAATCTGAAAAGGAATTTTGAAGGGATTTCCAATGGATCTGGCCCCATGCACCGATTCGACTTGTACAAGACGTGGTGACCGAAACAATGCACAAATAATTTTCTGCCAGTTTCCAAATAGAGTCCTGTCAAGTTAGGAAACTTAGAGATTTGTTTGATTTCGACCCCAACACTAGGTTGGACGTCCAGCAGCCCTTATAAGGCTTGTAATTCGCATTATTAGAGATTAGACTATGTTAAATCATAAACCCTAGACCTCTAGATTGAAACAGCTTGTAAGCCTTCATCTGGAAGTTCATCTGCAAACTTTACGTGTTACCTGCTGTTCCACTGGGAATAAGAAGGTACATGACTACTTGTAGTCGGTGGATTACTTGTGCAAGAGTGTGGAGTTGAGAATATCCTTGGGGTTGCTATCTTTTGCATTGGCATCAGGGATCAGCCGGGAGAGTTTTTAGTGGCGCACTAGTTATCATATTGAAGTTATCTGTGAGTTCACTGAGAAGATTGGGCCACCCCTTATCACCAATCATGATCACTTTCATAAATAAGAGGCATAGGAAAATCATCGAGTTCAGACTCATCAAAAACTATAATAGTAGCAAAATCCTTATGGGGAGATACCGTTAACTCTCTCCTTTTACTCCTCGTCGTCTTCTTCTTCTTCTTCTTCTCTATAGGAGGGAGAGGCTTGAAAGGAAGCTTCTCCACATACCCTGGTTTATTGTCAGAAACAATAGAACAAACCTTGGAGGATTCCTCCTCTTCATTAATAAGATGAAAACAAATATTATCCCTGTCATATTTTGGTAAATTATCCTCTTTTATAACATTTTGTATGTAAGTATTTGTGTGGCAATTATTAACACAATAAAGATGTGATACGGATCAACCTGATGATCCTCTGATTGTTGTCCCGATCTTTCACGGCGAGTAATCACCTGATGATCCTCTGATTTTTGTCCCGATCTTTCACAGCGAGTAATCCGGATGATAAATCCTTCCAACAACGCCAATGACGTCACCTGAAGGTGAGGAATAAATCCAGCAAGCAACATGGAGATAATCTGCACGCCTCAATACCGAGCACGATAATCCTTGATGAACGCAAGAACCCTCGCAGCAATATTTATTGGATAACACGGCGGCGCCGTCCCCGGAGGGATGATACACCTCAAACACACGCAGTAGTTTTAGACTAAAATTCTGACCCCCTATACCTAGGCCGGCAAACTCCTTATATGAAGGGGTGGAACGGCCAAGGACTTTGGACTCGAACCTGGTTCGTTTGGACATGCCCAAACCGAACACACACAAATAAAACGTGACGACAAATATAAAACACAAATAAAACTAAAACTCAAACGACAAAACTACTATCGAAACGACTAGCTTGGTGGAGTCATGAAATTGGGCTTCACCTCCTCTGTCCTGCCCGTATCATCCTCCCCTCCTTCAAAAAGCGTTGTCCCCAACGCGTGAGGGTCTTCTCAAAAGGATGGCATGATATCAACAAAATCATCACGTGTCTTTGCCGTCTGGAGCGCCTGCACCTTTTTTCTTCTCCACATGAGCTTAGTCTTAGGCGCCATCAGCTTCTTCTTCTTCTCAACTCTGGCTGGATCCTTGTGTTGCTGAACATGAACCTGCTTCACACACCCCGGAAAAATATTAGTAATGCCTGGTCCACAAAGCTGACGAACATGTCCATCTCTGCCTGTGTGCATACACACAGCTGCCCAAAAAAAACGCCTCACAGGCGTGCGCCCAAAATTGGGCTTGTCACACTACGACACCACATGCAACGGGACAGGATCAGCACCAATATCCTCAGTCTGAACACCTGTATCAACACAAACTGGAACCCCTTCCTCTCATCAATAAGAGACTTGTCTTCAACTGGCTTGTCACCAACAAGTACAGACTTGTCGTCTACATGGATGGTTGAATCAATTTCTGTATCAACGCTCCTTGCATCATGCTCCACTTGCTGCAACTTAGCTAGCCGTTGTTCTTGTTTAGCTTTTTGCAACTTCTCCTTGTGAATAACCAGCTCCACATCAGATATAATTTGATCATCCTTCATAGGCTTTAAAATCCGTTGTATGCCATCATGCATAAAAGAATATGTATTGGCTCTCCCAGCATGAGTAACATTGCAATCATACTGCCAAGGTCGTCCAAGTAACAATCCACACACCTCCAATGGCAATACATCACACTCAACCTCATCAACATAGTCACCAACTGTGAATGACACACGCACTCTATGAGTAACCTTCAGCGTACCACAACTATTTAACCACTCTAGGTGCTTTGGTTCAGGAATACGCCAAGTGGACAACCCCAATGCTGCCACCATTGCCTTGCTTATTCCATTAGTACAGCTACCACCATCAATCATGAGCTTGGAGTGTTTCCCTTTTATCATGCACTGAGTCTGAAATAAACTCCATCGCTGACACTTGTCAACTATTTTGCAAGCCTCCTCATGTTTCCTTTTGAGTTGCATATTTAGCCCACTCAATGGTTCCACTGTATCCATTGCAGTTTCAGCGCACACAACGACTTTCTCAGCATCAAGCTGTCGTGCTTCAGAAATCTTTGTCTCGGCTGCATTGACCGTTTGCACTGGAACTACTATCTTCACACCCATTGCAGGAGGTGTAAAAGACATAGCAACCTCCTTGGAACAAGGATGCACCCTCGTAGCAACATCACTCCTCCTTTGCATAACGTTTGTCACCTTCGTAGGTTTGGTACATGATACCCTATGACGAGGAGACATAAAACAGGCACGCAAAAAATTATTGAAGTTATGCCAAGTTGCATATGTGTTGTCCTTCCCATACCTCTCCTCGTTCCACCAAGGAGTCACCTCCTCATCCACACGTCGCAGTGCAAGAATCAACCGCGTAGGCTGATCCACCGACTCGTATGTATCACATCTATAGAAACCCTCTCGCATATGGTGTTCCCACAACTCGTATATTGAGCATATGATGCCAAGTTGTCCAGTCTCCACTTGATTGAAGACTCACCACATACCACACCGTTTAAGATGTCTAGATAGTCATTAAACACATCACCATATTTTTTGCCATTTTGACACCTCTTGCCGTAGTAATCACTCGAAAAACAATTCATCTCTGAATATTGTGTATCTTGCCGGACAAAAGAAAAACCAGTATAAATTGGGTAACTCACGAGGTACTGTAGCACGGAGTACTGTAGCACATAAATATTGTACGTGACAGGAGCTATCGACGGCGCAGTCAGCAGCGATCAGCAGCGCAGTCCAGCAGCAATCCGGGAATGGAAAACAAAAGCAAATCTCAATTTCCTTCCTTTTCTTTTCCTTGAAGTCTCCACGAGCGTACCAACCAAGCCAATCAATCAAACGAGCGTACAAGGAAGGAAAAATTTACGTACCACAAATCACTACTTTCCTTTTTCTTTTGCTTGCACACCACGTGGTGCCAAATCAATAAACAACCATGAGGCCACGCGATCTTTTTTTTACTAGGCAATCCGCCAATCCGTATGGAAAGTAACGATCCGCCTGGGTCCTTGCGATCCTTGCGAGGGATTCGCTATATGCGCCCTTTTTTTCTAACAGATCGGAGTATCAATGGTATGTAGCGCGGACTCCCAACCGAACAGACTTCCGAGAGAATCAAACCCAGCAGCGTATGTAACAGATACGACAAATGTGATTCCTTTCTTTTCGTCTTCTATCGAAAATTCAGCCAAGAAATCTGATCGGCTGACCCTTGCCTGCGTAACAAGCCCTTCCGTGTACCACCAGCGTACGAGAGCAGGACTGTCGCACCCGGACTTCTAAAGGATACTCGCCGTTCCGTTGAACAGTAGTAGATTGGATTACGGGGCTTACCGGCACCCGCGTCCTCTTACGAGTAGGCCAACACACGTATGTGTGACAACCAACCCCTTTCTGTTCAGCGTCGACGTAAACTATCCCATAGAAATCAGGATACTTCCATTGACGTACTTCAAAACATACACACATGGTACGTCAACGGCATTGGAACAACTGATATCACAACAGATCTCTACGACACAAAAGATTGAAATAAGTTGCAAACGGCTCTCATTAGAGCACATATAGCAAATACAATCATTCAGAGGGCACATGCCCCAACAATACATCATTACATCACAGCGGAAGCATTCAACATGTCTGAGTACAGACAAGAACCAAATAGGCCTAAGAGGCCGGAAACGAAAAGACGGAGCCCATCCACGAAGTCTCGGATCCTGCCCGGGTCCGCTATCTACTCGTCAGCAGTCTCGTCATACTCCACGTAGTAGCCACCATGTAGATCCTCGGAAACGTAGGTCTGCGGAAACCACAGCCCCAAAGGGGTCAGTACATAAACGTACTGGCAAGCAAGACTCACAGTTCACCAAAGTGTAACCCGTCAACACCAAGCACAGATGCTTTGGGTTTAACAGAAGAAAGGGGATATAAAAGATGCTGCAACTGGCTACGCTAACCAACTACAGAGATTCTACCACTTCCGGCTAACAGAAAGGAGATAAGATCGAGGATTGTAACCAACTGAAAGGTAACTTCAAACAAACCCATCCTGGATCTCGCCCCTTATCCAAAGAAGCGATCCGAGGATAACTCACACAGTTGTTTTAAGGATGAATCAAGTTATTGTGTCATCAACCTATTACTAGTCAAGTTATTAATCAGTGGGTGTAACATGTTTGATCATTGTGTTTAAGTTGTCATGAGTACTTGTTAGCCAGTACTTTCACCAAGTAATCCATAACCGCGGAAAACACGGCTTCTCGAGAAGATTATCCCTGCAGGGTTGCACCAATTTGGCCGTACACGCATGAATAACCCGCCAGATGGAAAGGCCCTTCCACCAAGCGGGGCACTCAACACAACTCAACTCTTCTTCGCATCAAGCCCAAAGAACCTTGGGCGCACGGCTAATCGGGCCCCGAAGAAAAGGGACCCTCATAGCGCTCTAAGACCGTGTCCCCCTATATGCCGACTACGAAAGTTCCACCCGGGTACCAAGGGCTCGCAAGATCATGCATGCAGCAAATGGAAAACCCGAACTAAATGAGGCGATTTGGACGAGATGCGAATCGAGTCAAATTGAGGGGGGCGCCCATACTCGCTTCCCACATGCGGTTAGTGCGCTCATCATGGATCAGTAGACAAGACCCTTTTCCTATTAGGGTCGACACTAGCAGGCCTCAAAACCACACAGGGCCTCCTGCCAGTGCCTTATCATCAAATTTATTATTAATAGTAACATTAGCATGATTGATTGATTAAACATCGAGCCCCCAGAACATAATGGAATATAGTAACAGAAAGTAACGGGCAACAGACTCGAGCAAAACAACCTAAGCATGCTAGTTAGACACTGGCTCAAACAATGGGTGATAGGAGTGGAGGTGAGGCAATATCAGGGTTAAGTGATTCATGTGATAGGTTCGTAACAGAAACAACTACTACTAAGGCTAGCAGAAATAGACAACTGATAGTATCGGTAACCAATGTTGAAAGGAACACAATGGTTCATGTGAGTGATAACTTGCCTGCAAACCCAGTAGCCTGGTACTGAGCTAACTCCTTAGAAGGGGTGTCGTAAGTATCGTCGGTCTCAACGTCGTCGTGTATCCGAGAAGAAGCAAACAGACAATGCAGAAAGATAAACAATCAATAACATGGCATAGTGCACAAACATGGGATGATGCATGACCATTTAATTGATGCATCAGAAATAAACTAGTTGACAAGATAGCAACATGATTAAATGGACCCATATGCAATTGGATTGCATATGGAAAGCCCATGAATTATGGTTGAATTAATTGTTCTACAACTAATCATCATGTGGAAGTGAATTAGCATGATGCATGGATGAGGAAAACAGCAAAATAACAACAATAGAAACAATTTGAAATAAGGTTTAACAAGTTTGGAATTTCAGTTATTAAGTTAGGAAGTTTTGGTTCCTTAAAGGTGTCACTCAAGCATTTGTTGTTTTCACCACTTTAATTTGTTCAAAATAGATAACAAAGTTTATATTTGAAAAGAAAACACGATTTTTGTTGGATTACATGTTTCACTTGTTGAAAAAGGATTTAGGATGAATTACTTATGAATTAAACAAGTTAAACAAGATTTAATTGAATTTAATTCAAACATGAACTTATTTGAATTTTTTATTTGTTCAAAACATTAAACCAAATTCATATCTCAAAAGTTTATACCTGTAGGGTTTGAAAACATATTTTATATGTCCCAAAAGAATTTGTTTGGATCAAGTTATGAAATTACCAATTTTAAATGAAATAAACAAGGTTTGAATTATTTAACCAATTTTAATTATTCAAAACAGAAAACAAAGTTTATATTTGGAAAGAGGGTTTAATTTTGCATGGAAAACATATTTCATTTGTGGAAATTGGATTTAAAATGAACAAGTTATTATTTTGACAATTTTAAATGCAATAATTAAGAAACAGTTCTTTTCAGCAATTTAAATTATTTAAAACAGCAAACAAAAATTATATTTGGAAAGTACATGAAAATTTGATTGGAAAACATATTTAGTTTGTGGAATTTGGAATTTTTATGAACGAGTTATGAATTTTGCAATTTTAAGTGAATTTGACAAGTTTTCAAATATTGCACAAATTTAAAATATTCAAAACAGTAAACAAATTTTATATTTGGGTAGAACATTTAATTTTGTATTGAAAACATATCAAAAATGTTGGATTTGGAGTTAAAATGATTTTATTATGCAATTTACAAAATTGAGGTGCAATCTGCCATTTTTAGTGAAACAGGGACTTGGAAAATAATTTGCAGGGGCTAGATTAAAATACCAGGGGCCTAGGTGTGATTTCTGACAAGTTCTGTGACCAAACAGATGTAAAATAAAAGGTGTGTTTTTAATGTGGGAGGGGGGATTCGAACCCCCCACCTCCTGCTAGCGCACAGAGAGCAGCACCACTACGGTGTGATTGTTCCTTTGTCAGGTAAGGGGGGTGCGCGCAAGGTAAGGTTCAGAATCTGACCCCCGAACAAATCAAAACAAAAGGGAGCAGAAAAGCAGGGTGCGGGGACTCGAACCCACGGGCGCTTGGGCGCGCGCAAGGGCCTGAACCAGTGCGGTGCTGCTCGATTTGTTGACAGCTTAAGGGCATGTTTCCATATGGGGTTCGGCTAGCGGATTTTAACTGAACGAAGCAGGTTCAGATCGCTGAACCCGAACGGAGGGGAGTTGGCCGCCGGCGAGCGTGAGGCTGTGCTTGCCGCGGTGGCCGTGCGGTGCTTGGGCGTGTGGGATGAGGGTGGCGGAAGGGAGAGGAGGAGGGAGCGATGCGGGGATGAGTGCCTAGGGCGTGTGCGGGAAGGCGGACAGAGCGAGAGGGCGATCACCTGCAGCAGTTCGTCGTCGTTCAGAAGACGAGCAGAACCGGAGGGAACTCCGGCGACGGCGCGGCCACTCCGGTGCGTCCCAGCACGCGTCAAGGAGGCGAAAGGCGAGGGTGAACCACCGCGGTTCCATTCCCGCGGTGGGTTTGGCTCGAGGATGGCCGGCGACGGGATGGTGGCGGTGATTCTCACGGCGGTTGGGTGGACGAGTTTCAGAGACAGAGGCGTTCAGGTGGGGGGAAGGAAGGGAGAAGTGGCGGCGCTAGGGTTCTAGGCTAGGCAGAGGGTAGGCGGGTGGTTGTTTTATGGGGATCGGGGCTTGGTACGGCAGCGCATCCGGGAGGGGGCGGAAGGATCGCACGGTGGTGCGCCATGTCGTACAGAGGTGACATCACGCGAGGAAGATGACAGCGATGGAGGGAGTGGGCCAGAAAGGAAAAAAAGGGCCTGGGGGAAAAGATATTGGGCTGCTAGGGGGGGAAAATGGGCTGGCTGCTGTGCTCTCCTTTCTTTTTATTATATTTGCTTTTTCTGTTTTTTTTTTGTAGCAAGTTAGAAAAGGAAGAAAACATGAGATTTTGGTTAGCAAAGATGTCATAAAAATTTAGTTAAGCTAGTTGGGTTAAAATAAAACATTAGCCAAGTTTTGTTTTCAGAAAATTTTAAATTAGCTTGATGTTTGTTTGAAATTCAAATTGGATGTATTTTAATTAAGTGATCATTTAATACAACAAACTTTGAATAGGGGAACCCCTATGATTGAAATTGATTAAAATTTAGTTGATTGGCTTGTTAAGGTTTATAAGTTCAAAAGTGTTCTTGTTTGATGTATTTGATTTGATATTGAAGGTGATTTAATTAATTGAGTGAATTAATGGTTTGACTAAAACCAACAATTTAATGAGTGATCAACATGGAATAAAATGGAACAAATTGGTTGTTTTCATTTGTTATTTTTATTCCAAAAGTTGTAACAGAACAAGTATGAAAACAAGGCAGTTGAAATTGTTTGATTTCCATTGTGAAAACAAAGAATAACAGATGCAAAACAAAAGAAACAAATGCAACAATATGATGACATGATGCAATACTTTTAATAACAAGAAATCAAACATTCTAAATGGTAGGTTTTCATACTTGGGCTGTTACAAAACGCCCCCCCTTGAAGGAATCGCGCCCCGAGATTCCTACTGAGAAAAGAAAAGGTCCGGATTCTTCTTGCGAAGATCCTCTTGAGCTGTGACACGTGAAACACATCGTGCACATTGGATAGTTTTTCTGGAATTTCAAGATGATAGGCATTCCTGGCAACTCTTCTGGAAAGATGTCAGGGAATTTGGAAACCACCGGAACATTTTCAAGTAAGTGGAGAGGTTTGTATTGAGGGTGTATAGTTGAACAGGATTTGATTGATTTGGAGGATAGACTATCTGGAATGTGGTGATTCAGGAATGTTTCATCGAAACAACCCCAGGTGATAGGAATGCCAGCTCTCATAGCCTGGAATCAACAACAACAACAACAACAACCTTTCTGGCCAGATAGACTTGATATTTGGGAAGTTTTGATTGGACGCCGGTAGAAGAATCGAAATGGAAAACAACAACAAGATTTCAACGGCCGAAAAGGATGTTGAGAAGAACAGGATATCAACATCGGGGAAAACGGGAACAAAACTCCTGAGGTACTACGGAAAACCCATCCGGGCTTCTAAAGGATCAATATCTACTGCTTAAGGAATAGAGGATTTGCTTCCGGGGCTTACACGCCTCCGTTCTCAATCATGAGTAGGCAACATGATAAATCATGTCACAACCACCTCCATTCCTATGGTCTAGTAGATATAACCATCCTAGAGAAACCAGAATTCGTGAAATCCTAACTTGAAAGTTTAGATGAGAATAGAAAAACAACGTTGCACTTCCTTGCCAGAAAAGGGTGGGTGAGTGGGGAAAGAAGAAAAATGGCAGAATTCCTACTCTCACGTTTCATTTTTCCTATATAGCTACAAAATAGTTTCTAGACTCAACTGCGACCAGTAAAAAGGGATCCTACAGGCAGACAGGCTCTGATACCATTTGTCGCACCCGGACTTCTAAAGGATACTCGCCGTTCCGTTGAACAGTAGTAGATTGGATTACGGGGCTTACCGGCACCCGCGTCCTCTTACGAGTAGGCCAACACACGTATGTGTGACAACCAACCCCTTTCTGTTCAGCGTCGACGTAAACTATCCCATAGAAATCAGGATACTTCCATTGACGTACTTCAAAACATACACACATGGTACGTCAACGGCATTGGAACAACTGATATCACAACAGATCTCTATGACACAAAAGATTGAAATAAGTTGCAAACGGCTCTCATTAGAGCAGAGATAGCAAATACAATCATTCAGAGGGCACATGCCCCAACAATACATCATTACATCACAGCGGAAGCATTCAACATGTCTGAGTACAGACAAGAACCAAATAGGCCTAAGAGGCTAGAAACGAAAAGACGGAGCCCATCCACGAAGTCTCGGATCCTGCCCGGGTCCGCTATCTACTCGTCAGCAGTCTCGTCATACTCCACGTAGTAGCCACCATGTAGATCCTCGGAAACGTAGGTCTGCGGAAACCACAGCCCCAAAGGGGTCAGTACATAAACGTACTGGCAAGCAAGACTCACAGTTCACCAAAGTGTAACCCGTCAACACCAAGCACAGATGCTTTGGGTTTAACGGAAGAAAGGGGATATAAAAGATGCTGCAACTGGCTGCGCTAACCAACTACAGAGATTCTACCACTTCCGGCTAACAGAAAGGAGATAAGATCGAGGATTGTAACCAACTGAAAGGTAACTTCAAACAAACCCATCCTGGATCTCGCCCCTTATCCAAAGAAGCGATCCGAGGATAACTCACACAGTTGTTTTAAGGATGAATCAAGTTATTGTGTCATCAACCTATTACTAGTCAAGTTATTAATCAGTGGGTGTAACATGTTTGATCATTATGTTTAAGTTGTCCTGAGTACTTGTTAGCCAGTACTTTCACCAAGTAATCCATAACCGCGGAAAACACGGCTTCTCGAGAAGATTATCCCTGCAGGGTTGCACCAATTTGGCCGTACACGCATGAATAACCCGCCAGATGGAAAGGCCCTTCCACCAAGCGGGGCACTCAACACAACTCAACTCTTCTTCGCATCAAGCCCAAAGAACCTTGGGCGCACGGCTAATCGGGCCCCGAAGAAAAGGGACCCTCATAGCACTCTAAGACCGTGTCCCCCTATATGCCGACTACGAAAGTTCCACCCGGGTACCAAGGGCTCGCAAGATCATGCATGCAGCAAATGGAAAACCCGAACTAAATGAGGCGATTTGGACGAGATGCGAATCGAGTCAAATTGAGGGGGGCGCCCATACTCGCTTCCCACATGCGGTTAGTGCGCTCATCATGGATCAGTAGACAAGACCCTTTTCCTATTAGGGTCGACACTAGCAGGCCTCAAAACCACACAGGGCCTCCTGCCGGTGCCTTATCATCAAATTTATTATTAATAGTAACATTAGCATGATTGATTGATTAAACATAGAGCCCCCAGAACATAATGGAATATAGTAACAGAAAGTAACGGGCAACAGACTCGAGCAAAACAACCTAAGCATGCTAGTAGACACTGGCTCAAACAATGGGTGATAGGAGTGGAGGTGAGGCAATATCAGGGTTAAGTGATTCATGTGATAGGTTCGTAACAGAAACAACTACTACTAAGGCTAGCAGAAATAGACAACGGATAGTATCGGTAACCAATGTTGAAAGGAACACAATGGTTCATGTGAGTGATAACTTGCCTGCAAACCCAGTAGCCTGGTACTGAGCTAACTCCTTAGAAGGGGTGTCGTAAGTATCGTCGGTCTCAACGTCGTCGTGTATCCGAGAAGAAGCAAACAGAAAATGCAGAAAGATAAACAATCAATAACATGGCATAGTGCACAAACATGGGATGATGCATGACCATTTAATTGATGCATCAGAAATAAACTAGTTGACAAGATAGCAACATGATTAAATGGACCCATATGCAATTGGATTGCATATGGAAAGCCCATGAATTATGGTTGAATTAATTGTTCTACAACTAATCATCATGTGGAAGTGAATTATCATGATGCATGGATGAGGAAAACAGCAAAATAACAACAATAGAAACAATTTGAAATAAGGTTTAACAAGTTTGGAATTTCAGTTATTAAGTTAGGAAGTTTTGGTTCCTTAAAGGTGTCACTCAAGCATTTGTTGTTTTCACCACTTTAATTTGTTCAAAATAGATAAAAAAGTTTATATTTGAAAAGAAAACAAGATTTTTGTTGGATTACATGTTTCACTTGTTGAAAAAGGATTTAGGATGAATGACTTATGAATTAAAGAAGTTAAACAAGATTTAATTGAATTTAATTCAAACATGAACTTATTTGAATTTTTTATTTGTTCAAAACATTAAACCAAATTCATATCTCAAAAGTTTATACTTTTAGGGTTTGAAAACATATTTTATATGTCCCAAAAGAATTTGTTTGGATCAAGTTATGAAATTACCAATTTTAAATGAAATAAACAAGGTTTGAATTATTTAACCAATTTTAATTATTCAAAACAGAAAACAAAGTTTATATTTGGAAAGAGGGTTTAATTTTGCATGGAAAACATATTTCATTTGTGGAAATTGGATTTAAAATGAGCAAGTTATTATTTTGACAATTTTAAATGCAATAATTAAGAAACAGTTGTTTTCAGCAATTTAAATTATTTAAAACAGCAAACAAAAATTATATTTGGAAAGTACATGAAAATTTGATTGGAAAACATATTTAGTTTGTGGAATTTGGAATTTTTATGAACGAGTTATGAATTTTGCAATTTTAAGTGAATTTGACAAGTTTTCAAATATTGCACAAATTTAAAATATTCAAAACAGTAAACAAATTTTATATTTGGGTAGAACATTTAATTTGGTATTGAAAACATATCAAAAATGTTGGATTTGGAGTTAAAATGATTTTATTATGCAATTTACAAAATTGAGGTGCAATCTGCCATTTTTAGTGAAACAGGGACTTGGAAAATAATTTGCAGGGGCTAGATTAAAATACCAGGGGCCTAGGTGTGATTTCTGACAAGTTTTGTGACCAAACACATGTAAAATAAAAGGTGTGTTTTTAATGTGGGAGGGGGGATTCGAACCCCCCACCTCCTGCTAGCGCACAGAGAGCAGCACCACTACGGTGTGATTGTTCCTTTGTCAGGTAAGGGGGGTGCGCGCAAGGTAAGGTTCAGAATCTGACCCCCGAACAAATCAAAACAAAAGGGAGCAGAAAAGCAGGGTGCGGGGACTCGAACCCACGAGCGCTTGGGCGCGCGCAAGGGCCTGAGCCAGTGCGGTGCTGCTCGATTTGTTGACAGCTTAAGGGCATGTTTCCATATGGGGTTCGGCTAGCGGATTTTAACTGAACGAAGCAGGTTCAGATCGCTGAACCCGAACGGAGGGGAGTTGGCCGCCGGCGAGCGTGAGGCTGTGCTTGCCGCGGTGGCCGTGCGGTGCTTGGGCGTGTGGGATGAGGGTGGCGGAAGGGAGAGGAGGAGGGAGCGATGCGGGGATGAGTGCCTAGGGCGTATGCGGGAAGGCGGACAGAGCGAGAGGGCGATCACCTGCAGCAGTTCGTCGTCGTTCAGAAGACGAGCAGAACCGGAGGGAACTCCGGCGACGGCGCGGCCACTCCGGTGCGTCCCAGCACGCGTCGAGGAGGCGAAAGGCGAGGGTGAACCACCGCGGTTCCATTCCCGCGGTGGGTTTGGCTCGAGGATAGCCGGCGACGGGATGGTGGCGGTGATTCTCACGGCGGTTGGGTGGACGTGTTTCAGAGACAGAGGCGTTCAGGTGGGGGGAAGGAAGGGAGAAGTGGCGGCGCTAGGGTTCTAGGCTAGGCAGAGGGTAGGCGGGTGGTTGTTTTATGGGGATCGGGGCTTGGTACGGCAGCGCATCCGGGAGGGGGCGGAAGGATCGCACGGTGGTGCGCCATGTCGTACAGAGGTGACATCACGCGAGGAAGATGACAACGATGGAGGGAGTGGGCCAGAAAGGAAAAAAAGGGCCTGGGGGAAAAGATATTGGGCTGCTAGGGGGGAAATGGGCTGGCTGCTGTGCTCTCCTTTCTTTTTATTATATTTGCTTTTTCTGTTTTTTTTGTAGCAACTTAGAAAAGGAAGAAAACATGAGATTTTGGTTAGCAAAGATGTCATAAAAATTTAGTTAAGCTAGTTGGGTTAAAAGAAAACATTAGCCAAGTTTTGTTTTCAGAAAATTTTAAATTAGCTTGATGTTTGTTTGAAATTCAAATTGGATGTATTTTAATTAAGTGATCATTTAATACAACAAACTTTGAATAGGGGAACCCCTATGATTGAAATTGATTAAAATTTAGTTGATTGGCTTGTTAAGTGTCGCACCCTGATTTCTAGGGGATACTCACCGTACGAACTGGATAGCAGATGCTTGGATTATGGGGCATGACTGCTCCCACGTCCCAGCTTCCTGGTAGGCCTGCGCTTATGCGCGACAACACAAGCCCTGCTATTCCACCGTCGATGTAAACTATCCACTAGAGATCAAAGGCACTTCCGTCGACGTACTTCAAACCATACACACATGGTACGTCAACGGCGTTGAACAACTGATATCACGACAGATCTCTACGACACAAAAGATTGAAATAAGTTGCAAATGGCTCTCATTAGAGCAGAGATAGCAAATACAATCATTCAGAGGGCACCTGCCCCAACAATACATTATTACAATACAGCGGAAGCATTCAACATGTCTGAGTACAGACAAGAACCAAATAGGCCTAAGAGGCCGGAAACAAACAGACGGAGCCCATCCACGAAGTCTCGGATCCTGCCCGGGTCCGCTATCTACTCGTCAGCAGTCTCGTCATACTCCACGTAGTTGCCACCGTGTAGATCCTCGGAAACGTAGGTCTGCGGAAACCACAGCCCCAAAGGGGCCAGTACATAAACGTACTGGCAAGCAAGACTCACAGTTCACCAAAGTGTAACCCGTCAACACCAAGCACAGATGCCTTGGGTTCAACGGAAGAGAGGGGATATAAGGATGCTGCAAATGGCTGCGCTAACCAACTACAGAGATTCTACCACTTCCGGCTAACAGAAAGGAGATAAGATCGAGGATTGTAACCAACTGAAAGATAACTTCAAACAAACCCATCCTGGATCTCGCCCCTTATCCAAAGAAGCAATCCGAGGATAACTCACACAGTTGTAATAAAGGTGAATCAAGTTATTGTGTCATCAACCTATTACTAGTCACGTTATTAATCATTGGGTGTAACATGTTTGATCATTATGTTTAAGTTGTCCTGAGTACTTGTTAGCCAGTACTTTCACCAAGTAATCCATAACCGCGGAAAACACGGCTTCTCGAGAAGATTATCCCTGCAGGGTTGCACCAATTTGGCCGTACACGCATGAATAACCCGCCAGATGGAAAGGCCCTTCCACCAAGCGGGGCACTCAACACAACTCGACTCTTCTTCGCATCAAGCCCAAAGAACCTTGGGCGCACGGCTAATCAAGCCCCGAAGAAAAGGGACCCTCATAGCACTCTAAGACCGTGTCCCCCTATATGCCGACTACAAAAGTTCCACCCTGGCCTGGGCTCGCAAAAACATGCATGCGGCAAATGGAAAACCCGAACTAAATGAGGCGATTTGGACGAGATGCGAATCGAATCAAATTGAGGGGGGCGCCCATACTCGCTTCCCACATGCGGTTAGTGCGCTCATCATGGATCAGTAGACAAGACCCTTTTCCTATTAGGGTCGACACTAGCAGGCCTCAAAACCACACAGGGCCTCCTGCCGGTGCCTTATCATCAAATTTATTATTAATAATAACATTAGCATGATTGATTGATTAAACATCGAGCCCCCACAACGTAATAGGAATAGTAACAGAAAGTAACAGGTAACAGACTCGAGCAAAACAACCTAAGCATGCTAGTAAGACACTGACTCAAACAATGGGTTGTAGGAAGGGAGATGAGGCAATATCAGGTTTTAAGGGATTCATGTGATAGGTTCGTAACAGAACAACTACTACTAAGGCTAGCAGAAAATAACAACGGAAAGTATCGGTAACCAATGTTGAAAGGAACACAGTGGTTCATGTGAGTGATAACTTGCCTGCAAACCCAGTAGCCTGGTACTGAGCTAGATCCTTAGAAGGGGTGTCGTAAGTATCGTCGGACTCAACGTCGTCGTGTATCCGAGAAGAAGCAAACAAGCAATGCAGAAAGATAAACAATCAATATCATGGCATAGTGCACAACATGGGATGATGCATGTCAAGTTAATGGTTGCATCAAAATAAACTTGCTAACATGGTAACACAATTTAAATGGACCCATATGCAATTGGATTGCATATGGAAAAGATCCATTGAAATAAGTGGAAACAAATGATTTACAATTAATTATTATGTGAGAGTTGTTAGCATGATGCATGCATGATGATAACAACAAAATAACAACAAATAACAATGATAGATGCAAGTGAAAAAGGATTGGAACAAGTTTTGGAAATCATTGATTAAGTTTGGAAAGTTTGGTTACTTAAAGCATGTCACACAAGTAATTGTTGTTTTCAACAAGTTAAAGGGTTCAAAACAAATAACAAAGTTTATATTTGAAAAGAACATCAAATTTTAGTTGGATTACATGTTTCAAATATTGAAATTGGAATTAGGATGAATTTATTATGAATTAAACAATATTAAACAAGGTTTAATTGAATTTAGAACAAGTTTGAATATTATTTGAATTTTATTTGTTCAAATCATAAATTCAAATGCACATTTGAAAAGTTCACACTTTGATGGTTTGAAAACATATTTTGCATGTTCAAAAATATTTTATTTTGAGCAAGTTATGATTTTAGCAATTTTAATTGGATTAAACAAGTATTAAATCATTTAGGCAATTTAAATTACTCAAACCAGGAAACAAATTTTATATTTGAATAGGGTATTCAAAATGGTATGAAAAACATATTTTATTTGCATTTATTGGATTAATAATGAATTAGTTATTGAATTTAGCAAATTGCATTTGAATTATTTGAATTCAAATTTAAATTGCATTTTGGAATTTCAAAACAGTGAACAAATGGTACCATTAGATAGACAATTTTATTTAGAGCAATAAACATGTTTAACTTGTCTTAGTTGGAGTTTTAGATTAAAAGTTATTAACAATTTAAGTTTGAGGGCCAAACTGTAATTTAGAAGGACTAGACTGCAATTTTAAAGGGCCTATTTTAAAAAGAAACGTGCAGGAATTCGTGTGTGACCGCGTATGTTTCCACCCACAGCCACTGCCAGTGGGGCCGCGGGCCTACGTGGTGCGCGAGCGCGCGTGTGGCAGCACAACTGTCAACCAGAGGGGATGACATGTGGGCCTGGATGCGCTGCGCGAAAATTGCAAAAAAGGGGGCGGTTTGCGCCCGCGGGGGTTCGACCCCGGGCCGCTTGGCTGCGCGGCAGGGAACGAGACCAGTGTGCTAAGCGTTTGTGTCGTGACAGATAGCAGGTGTGACGGAGGTTAACATGTCTGCTGTGCGTTAACTGCAATTCCTTCGACAGCAACTCTCTGAACCGCGACGGGAAAAACAGGCAGCGTTCGCAGGCGGCTGCTGCTCGATGCCACGGTCCGTGCGGTGGTTGTTCTGCGGATCGGGCTGACCGGGCAGGAGGCGTGCAGGTGTGCGAGAGGTAGAGATCGAGGGAAGGGAGGATAGGCAGGGGGGTTCACCGCGATTCAGGTCGAGGAAGGAGCGGTCGCTGCCGAGGTCAGTCGCGGCGAGGTTTTTGCGGCGATGGCGCGGGCTCCGTGGCCCCTCCCAGCAAACGGCGAAGAGCCGAGGTGGGAGCTGGGAGGTTCCGGTTTCCATTCCCGCCCGCGGGTGGGGCTCCCGCTTCCTCGGCGACCGGCGGTGGCGACAGTTTCAGAGAGGATTCGGTGGCAGTTTCAGAGTTTCAGAAAAGGAGAAATAGCAGGGAGGAGGGAGATAGGAGGGTGGCGGCGCTAGGGCTAGATGGAGCTAGGTTTAGGCTAGGCAGAGCGAGCGGTGGCTGTTTTTATGGAGCAGAAGGGCACTGGTACGGCAAGCATCGAGCAGGGGGAGAGGTGATCGTGTGGAGGAGAGGTGATCGTACTGTTGACGTCAGGAAGAAGACAGCGACAGGAAGAGGGGTACTGGGCCAGGGAAAGTGGGCTTGGGGGGAGGAAAAGAAAAGGATGGGCCATGCCCCTCTCCCTTGTGGTTTTAATTATTTGTTCTTATTTATATATTTTTTTTGCATAGAACCAAATGGAAGAAAAGGATGGGGTTATGAGTTGCTAAAATTTTGGGAAAATTCAGGTGCATTTGTTAGTCCAATATCTACCCTTGACAACTTAAGTTCTTTGAAAAAATTCAAACTATTTGCTGTTTTGTCAATTGGTTGGAATTTAAATAATTTGCAACTTAATTGATTAATAAAGAAGCAACAAAACTAATAGGGTGAACCCCTATTAATTAAATTAGAACAATGAGTTGATTTGTTTTGGTGATTTTCATAACTTTCCAATTGGGTGTTGTTTATACAATGTATTTAATTTTTGAATGTGGTTTTGGAACAATTGATTGATTAAAACCATTAACTTAACAAGTGAGCATTATGGAATAAAATGAAAGCAATTTGGTTGTTTTTATTTGAACTCTCACTTTGGAAATTGTAACATCACAAGGATGAAACAAAGGGTTTGAAATTTGAGTTGAAATTCAAATAGAAAACAAAGGAAAACAAAGGAAAACAGTTGGAAAACAAATGGAAAACAAACAAAACAATTGCAATCAACATGATGCCATGATGCAAAACATAAAATAACAGGGAGCAAACATTCTAATGGCTATTTTTCAGACTTGGGATATTACAAAACGCCCCCCCTTGAAGGAATCGCGCCCCGAGATTCCTACTGAGAAAAGAAAAGGTCCGGAAACTTCTGGGAAGATCCTCTTGAGTTGTGACACGTGAAACACATCGTGCACATTGGATAGTTTTTCTGGAAGTTCAAAACGATAGGCATTTCTGGCAACTCTTCTGGAAAGACGTCAGGGAATTCGCAAACCACCGGAACATTTTCAAATAAAGGGAGAGGTTTTGTATGTAGGGTGTATAGCTGGATAGAACTTGATTCATTTGGAGAATAGATTATCTGGTCAGAAGGGTGGAACAGCGTTATTGATTAGACGCCGGTAGCAGAACTGAAATGGAAAACAACAACAAGATTTCAACGGACGAAAAAGGATGTTGAGAAGAACAGGATAGCAACATCGGGGAAAACGAGAACAAAACTCCTGAGGTACTACGGAAAACCCATCCGGGCTTCTAAAGGATCAATATCTACTGCTTAAGGAATAGAGGATCTGCTTCCGGGGCTTAAAGGCCTCCGTTCTCAATCATGAGTAGGCAACATGATAAATCATGTCACAACCACCTCCATTCCTATGGTCTAGTAGATATAACCATCCTAGAGAAACCAGGATTCGTGAAATCCTAACTTGAAAGTTTAGATGAGAAGGGAAAACAACGTTACACTTCCTTACCAGAAAAGGGAGGGTGGGTGGGGAAAGAAGAAAAAGAACAGAATTCCTACCCTCACGTTTCATTTTTCCTATATAGCTACAAAATAGTTTCTAGACTCAACTGCGACCAGTAAAAAGGGATCCTACAGGCAGACATGCTCTGATACCATTTGTCGCACCCTGATTTCTAGGGGATACTCACCGTACGAACTGGATAGCAGATGCTTGGATTATGGGGCATGACTGCTCCCACGTCCCAGCTTCCTGGTAGGCCTGCGCTTATGCGCGACAACACAAGCCCTGCTATTCCACCGTCGATGTAAACTATCCACTAGAGATCAAAGGCACTTCCGTCGACGTACTTCAAACCATACACACATGGTACGTCAACGGCGTTGAACAACTGATATCACGACAGATCTCTACGACACAAAAGATTGAAATAAGTTGCAAATGGCTCTCATTAGAGCAGAGATAGCAAATACAATCATTCAGAGGGCACCTGCCCCAACAATACATCATTACAATACAGCGGAAGCATTCAACATGTCTGAGTACAGACAAGAACCAAATAGGCCTAAGAGGCCGGAAACAAACAGACGGAGCCCATCCACGAAGTCTCGGATCCTGCCCGGGTCCGCTATCTACTCGTCAGCAGTCTCGTCATACTCCACGTAGTTGCCACCATGTAGATCCTCAGAAACGTAGGTCTGCGGAAACCACAGCCCCAAAGGGGTCAGTACATAAACGTACTGGCAAGCAAGACTCACAGTTCACCAAAGTGTAACCCGTCAACACCAAGCACAGATGCCTTGGGTTCAACGGAAGAGAGGGGATATAAGGATGCTGCAAATGGCTGCGCTAACCAACTACAGAGATTCTACCACTTCCGGCTAACAGAAAGGAGATAAGATCGAGGATTGTAACCAACTGAAAGATAACTTCAAACAAACCCATCCTGGATCTCGCCCCTTATCCAAAGAAGCAATCCGAGGATAACTCACACAGTTGTAATAAAGGTGAATCAAGTTATTGTGTCATCAACCTATTACTAGTCACGTTATTAATCATTGGGTGTAACATGTTTGATCATTATGTTTAAGTTGTCCTGAGTACTTGTTAGCCAGTACTTTCACCAAGTAATCCATAACCGCGGAAAACACGGCTTCTCGAGAAGATTATCCCTGCAGGGTTGCACCAATTTGGCCGTACACGCATGAATAACCCGCCAGATGGAACGGCCCTTCCACCAAGCGGGGCACTCAACACAACTCGACTCTTCTTCGCATCAAGCCCAAAGAACCTTGGGCGCACGGCTAATCAAGCCCCGAAGAAAAGGGACCCTCATAGCACTCTAAGACCGTGTCCCCCTATATGCCGACTACAAAAGTTCCACCCTGGCCTGGGCTCGCAAAAACATGCATGCGGCAAATGGAAAACCCGAACTAAATGAGGCGATTTGGACGAGATGCGAATCGAATCAAATTGAGGGGGGCGCCCATACTCGCTTCCCACATGCGGTTAGTGCGCTCATCATGGATCAGTAGACAAGACCCTTTTCCTATTAGGGTCGACACTAGCAGGCCTCAAAACCACACAGGGCCTCCTGCCGGTGCCTTATCATCAAATTTATTATTAATAATAACATTAGCATGATTGATTGATTAAACATCGAGCCCCCACAACGTAATAGGAATAGTAACAGAAAGTAACGGGTAACAGACTCGAGCAAAACAACCTAAGCATGCTAGTAAGACACTGACTCAAACAATGGGTTGTAGGAAGGGAGATGAGGCAATATCAGGTTTTAAGGGATTCATGTGATAGGTTCGTAACAGAACAACTACTACTAAGGCTAGCAGAAAAGAACAACGGAAAGTATGGGTAACCAATGTTGAAAGGAACACAGTGGTTCATGTGAGTGATAACTTGCCTGCAAACCCAGTAGCCTGGTACTGAGCTAGATCCTTAGAAGGGGTGTCGTAAGTATCGTCGGACTCAATGTCGTCGTGTATCCGAGAAGAAGCAAACAAGCAATGCAGAAAGATAAACAATCAATATCATGGCATAGTGCACAACATGGGATGATGCATGTCAAGTTAATGGTTGCATCAAAATAAACTTGCTAACATGGTAACACAATTTAAATGGACCCATATGCAATTGGATTGCATATGGAAAAGATCCATTGAAATAAGTGGAAACAAATGATTTACAATTAATTATTATGTGAGAGTTGTTAGCATGATGCATGCATGATGATAACAACAAAATAACAACAAATAACAATGATAGATGCAAGTGAAAAAGGATTGGAACAAGTTTTGGAGATCATTGATTAAGTTTGGAAAGTTTGGTTACTTAAAGCATGTCACACAAGTAATTGTTGTTTTCAACAAGTTAAAGGGTTCAAAACAAATAACAAAGTTTATATTTGAAAAGAACATCAAATTTTAGTTGGATTACATGTTTCAAATATTGAAATTGGAATTAGGATGAATTTATTATGAATTAAACAATATTAAACAAGGTTTAATTGAATTTAGAACAAGTTTGAATATTATTTGAATTTTATTTGTTCAAATCATAAATTCAAATGCACATTTGAAAAGTTCACACTTTGATGGTTTGAAAACATATTTTGCATGTTCAAAAATATTTTATTTTGAGCAAGTTATGATTTTAGCAATTTTAATTGGATTAAACAAGTATTAAATCATTTAGGCAATTTAAATTACTCAAACCAGGAAACAAATTTTATATTTGAATAGGGTATTCAAAATGGTATGAAATACATATTTTATTTGCATTTATTGGATTAATAATGAATTAGTTATTGAATTTAGCAAATTGCATTTGAATTATTTGAATTCAAATTTAAATTGCATTTTGGAATTTCAAAACAGTGAACAAATGGTACCATTAGATAGACAATTTTATTTAGAGCAATAAACATGTTTAACTTGTCTTAGTTGGAGTTTTAGATTAAAAGTTATTAACAATTTAAGTTTGAGGGCCAAACTGTAATTTAGAAGGACTAGACTGCAATTTTAAAGGGCCTGTTTTAAAAAGAAACGTGCAGGAATTCGTGTGTGACCGCGTATGTTTCCACCCACAGCCACTGCCAGTGGGGCCGCGGGCCTACGTGGTGCGCGAGCGCGCGTGTGGCAGCACAGCTGTCAACCAGAGGGGATTACATGTGGGCCTGGATGCGCTGCGCGAAAATTGCAAAAAAGGGGGCGGTTTGCGCCCGCGGGGGTTCGACCCCGGGCCGCTTGGCTGCGCGGCAGGGAACGAGACCAGTGTGCTAAGCGTTTGTGTCGTGACAGATAGCAGGTGCGACGGAGGTTAACATGTCTGCTGTGCGTTAACTGCAATTCCTTCGACAGCAACTCTCTGAACCGCGACAGGAAAAACAGGCAGCGTTCGCAGGCGGCTGCTGCTCGATGCCGCGGTCCGTGCGGTGGTTGTTCTGCGGATGGGGCTGACCGGGCAGGAGGCGTGCAGGTGTGCGAGAGGTAGAGATCGAGGGAAGGGAGGATAGGCAGGGGGGTTCACCGTGATTCAGGTCGAGGAAGGAGCGGTCGCTGCCGAGGTCAGTCGCGGCGAGGTTTTGGCGGCGATGGCGCGGGCTCCGTGGCCCCTCCCAGCAAACGGCGAAGAGCCGAGGTGGGAGCTGGGAGGTTCTTGTTTCCATTCCCGCCCGCGGGTGGGGCTCCCGCTTCCTCGGCGACCGGCGGTGGCGACAGTTTCAGAGAGGATTCGGTGGCAGTTTCAGAGTTTCAGAAAAGGAGAAATAGCAGGGAGGAGGGAGATAGGAGGGTGGCGGCGCTAGGGCTAGATGGAGCTAGGTTTAGGCTAGGCAGAGCGAGCGGTGGCTGTTTTTATGGAGCAGAAGGGCACTGGTACGGCAAGCATCGAGCAGGGGGAGAGGTGATCGTGTGGAGGAGAGGTGATCGTACTGTTGACGTCAGGAAGAAGACAGCGACAGGAAGAGGGGTACTGGGCCAGGGAAAGTGGGCTTGGGGGGAGGAAAAGAAAAGGATGGGCCATGGCCCTCTCCCTTGTGGTTTTAATTATTTGTTCTTATTTATATTTATTTTTTGCATAGAACCAAATGGAAGAAAAGGATGGGGTTATGAGTTGCTAAAATTTTGGGAAAATTCAGGTGCATTTGTTAGTCCAATATCTACCCTTGACAACTTAAGTTCTTTGAAAAAATTCAAACTATTTGCTGTTTTGTCAATTGGTTGGAATTTAAATAATTTGCAACTTAATTGATTAATAAAGAAGCAACAAAACTAATAGGGTGAACCCCTATTAATTAAATTAGAACAATGAGTTGATTTGTTTTGGTGATTTTCATAACTTTCCAATTGGGTGTTGTTTATACAATGTATTGAATTTTTGAATGTGGTTTTGGAACAATTGATTGATTAAAACCATTAACTTAACAAGTGAGCATTATGGAATAAAATGAAAGCAATTTGGTTGTTTTTATTTGAACTCTCACTTTGGAAATTGTAACATCACAAGGATGAAACAAAGGGTTTGAAATTTGAGTTGAAATTCAAATAGAAAACAAAGGAAAACAGTTGGAAAACAAATGGAAAACAAAAAAAACAATTGCAATCAACATGATGCCATGATGCAAAACATAAAATAACAGGGAGCAAACATTCTAATGGCTATTTTTCAGACTTGGGATGTTACATTAACGTTTATAAGTTCAAAAGTGTTCTTGTTTGATGTATTTGATTTGAAATTGAAGGTGATTTAATTAATTGAGTGAATTAATGGTTTGACTAAAACCAACAATTTAATGAGTGATCAACATGGAATAAAATGGAACAAATTGGTTGTTTTCATTTGTTATTTTTATTCCAAAAGTTGTAACAGAACAAGTATGAAAACAAGGCAGTTGAAATTGTTTGATTTCCATTGTGAAAACAAAGAATAACAGATGCAAAACAAAATAAACAAATGCAACAATATGATGACATGATGCAATACTTTTAATAACAAGAAATCAAACATTCTAAATGGTAGGTTTTCATACTTGGGCTGTTACAAGGACTCAGCCAACAAATTACGCTCGACCAGACCTCAATCGTGGCTCAGCGCTAGGACGCAGCGACAAAAAACTTCTCGATCTGGTGGTCTCCCCAAGCAAGATCACGCACATCCAACAAAAAGAGCAATCATCAAGAGCAACTAGTCCGAAGAGAAACCAGTAGATCAACAAAAACTCGCCGTGATCAACCCAGAGCTCTGATACCACATGATACGGATCAACCTGATGATCCTCTGATTGTTGTCCCGATCTTTCATAGCGAGTAATCACCTGATGATCCTCTGATTGTTGTCCCGATCTTTCACAGCGAGTAATCCGGATGATAAATCCTTCCAACAACGCCAATGACGTCACCTGAAGGTGAGGAATAAATCCATCAAGCAACATGGAGATAATCTGCACGCCTCAAACCCGAGCACGATAATCCTTGATGAACGCAAGAACCCTCGCAGCAATATTTATTGGATAACACGGCGGCTCCGTCCCCGGAGGGATGATACACCTCAAACACACGCAGTAGTTTTAGACTAAAATTCTGACCCCCTAATACCTAGGCCGGCAAACTCCTTATATGAAGGGGTGGAACGGCCAAGGACTTTGGACTCGAACCTGGTTCGTTTGGACATGCCCAAACCGAACACACACAAATAAAACGTGACGACAAATATAAAACCCAAATAAAACTAAAACTCAAACGACAAAACTACTATCGAAACGACTAGCTTGGTGGAGTGATGAAATTGGGCTTCACCTCCTCTGTCCTGCCCGTATCATCCTCCCCTCCTTCAAAAAGCGTTGTCCCCAACGCGTGAGGGTCTTCTCAAAAGGATGGCATGATATCAACAAAATCATCACGTGTCTTTGCCGTCTGGAGCGCCTGCACCTTTTTTCTTCTCCACATGAGCTTAGTCTTAGGCGCCATCAGCTTCTTCTTCTTCTCAACTCTGGCTGGATCCTTGTATTGCTGAACATGAACCCGCTTCACACACCCCGGAAAAATATGAGTAATGCCTGGTCCACAAAGCTGACGAACACGTCCATCTCTGCCTGTGTGCATACACACTGCTGCCCAAACAAAACGCCTCACATGCCTGCGCACAAAATTGGGCTTGTCACACTACGACACCACATGCAACGGGATAGGATCAGCACCAATATCCTCAGTGTGAACACCTGTATCAACACAAACTGGAACCCCTTCCTCTCATCAATAAGAGACTTGTCTTCAACTGGCTTGTCACCAACAAGTACAGACTTGTCGTCTACATGGATGGTTGAATCAATTTCTGTATCAACGCTCCTTGCATCATGGTCCACTTGCTGCAACTTAGCTAGCCGTTGTTCTTGTTTAGCTTTTTGCAACTTCTCCTTGTGAATAACCAGCTCCACATCAGATATAATTTGATCATCCTTCATAGGCTTTAAAATCCGTTGTATGCCATCATGCATAAAAGAATATGTATTGGCTCTCCCACCATGAGTAACATTGCAATCATACTGCCAAGGTCGTCCAAGTAACAATCCACACACCTCCAATGGCAATACATCACACTCAACCTCATCAACATAGTCACCAACTGTGAATGACACACGTACTCTATGAGTAACCTTCAGCGTACCACAACTATTTAACCACTCTAGGTGCTTTGGTTCAGGAATACGCCAAGTGGACAACCCCAATGCTGCCACCATTGCCTTGCTTATTCCATTAGTACATCTACCACCATCAATCATGAGCTTGGAGTGTTTGCCTTTTATCATGCACTGAGTCTGAAATAAACTCCATCGCTGACACTTGTCAACTATTTTGCAAGCCTCCTCATGTTTCCTTTTGAGTTGCATATTTAGCCCACTCAATGGTTCCACTGTATCGATTGCAGTTTCAGCGCACACAACGACTTTCTCAGCATCAGGCTGTTGTGCTTCAGAAATCTTTGTCTCGGCTGCATTGACCGTTTGCACTGGAACTACTATCTTCACACCCATTGCAGGAGGTGTAAAAGACATAGCAACCTCCTTGGAACAAGGATGCACCCTCGTAGCAACATCACTCCTCCTCTGCATAACGTTTGTCACCTTCGTAGGTTTGGTACATGATACCCTATGACGCGGAGACATAAAACAGGCACGCAAAAAATTATTGAAGTTATGCCAAGTTGCATATGTGTTGTCCTTCCCATACCTCTCCTCGTTCCACCAACGAGTCACCTCCTCATCCACACGTCGCAGTGCAAGAATCAACCGCGTAGGCTGATCCACCGACTCGTATGTATCACATCTATAGAAACCCTCTCGCATATGATGTTCCCACAGCTCGTATATTGAGCATATGATGCCAAGTTGTCCAGTATCCACTTGATTGAAGAGTCACCACATACCACACCGTTTAAGATGTCTAGATAGTCATTAAACACATCACCAGATTTTTTGCCATTTTGACACCTCTTGCCGTAGTAATCACTCGAAAAACAATTCATCTCTGAATATTGTGTAACTTGCCGGACAAAAGAAAAACCAGTATAAATTGGGTAACTCACGAGGTACTGTAGCACGGAGTACTGTAGCACATAAATATTGTACGTGACAGGAGCTAGCGACGGCGCAGTCAGCAGCGATCGGCAGCGCAGTCCAGCAGCAATCCGGGAATGGAAAACAAAAGCAAATCTCAATTTCCTTCCTTTTCTTTTCCTTGAAGCCTCCACGAGCGTACCAACCAAGCCAATCAATCAAACGAGCGTACAAGGAAGGAAAAAGTTACGTACCATAAATCACTACTTTCCTTTTTCTTTTGCTTGCACACCACGTGGTGCCAAATCAATAAACAACAATGAGGCCACACGATCTTTTTTTTACTAGGCAATCCGCCAATTCGTATGGAAAGTAACGATCCGCCTGGGTCCTTGCGATCCTTGCGAGGGATTCTCTATATGCGCCCTTTTTTTTCTAACAGATCGGAGTTTCAATGGTATGTAGCGCGGACTCCCAACCGAACAGACTTCCCAGAGAATCAAACCCAGCAGCGTATGTAACAGATACGACAAATGTGATTCCTTTCTATTCGTCTTCTATGAAAAATTCAGCCAACAAATCTGATCGGCTGACCCTTGCCTGCGTAACAAGCCCTTCCGTGTACCACCAGCGTACGAGAGTAAGACTCAGCCAACAAATTACGCTCGACCAGACCTCAATCGTGGCTCAGCGCTAGGACGCAGCGACAGAAAACTTCTCGATCTGGTGGTCTCCCCAAGCAAGATCACGCACCTCCAACAAAAAGAGCAATCATCAAGAGCAACTAGTCCGAAGAGAAACCAGTAGATCAACAAAAACTCGCCGTGATCAACCCAGAGCTCTGATACCACATGATACGGATCAACCTGATGATCCTCTGATTGTTGTCCCGATCTTTCACAGCGAGTAATCACCTGATGATCCTCTGATTGTTGTCCCGATCTTTCACAGCGAGTAATCCGGATGATAAATCCTTCCAACAACGCCAATGACGTCACCTGAAGGTGAGGAATAAATCCATCAAGCAACATGGAGATAATCTGCACGCCTCAAACCCGAGCACGATAATCCTTGATGAACGCAAGAACCCTCACAGTAATATTTATTGGATAACATGGCGGCTCAGTCCCCGGAGGGATGATACACCTCAAACACACGCAGTAGTTTTAGACTAAAATTCTGACCCCCTAATACCTAGGCCGGCAAACTCCTTATATGAAGGGGTGGAACGGCCAAGGACTTTGGACTCGAACCTGGTTTGTTTGGACATGCCCAAACCGAACACACACAAATAAAACGTGACGACAAATATAAAACCCAAATAAAACTAAAACTCAAACGACAAAACTACTATCGAAACGACTAGCTTGGTGGAGTGATGAAATTGGGCTTCACCTCCTCTGTCCTGCCCGTATCATCCTCCCCTCCTTCAAAAAGCGTTGTCCCCAACGCGTGAGGGTCTTCTCAAAAGGATGGCATGATATCAACAAAATCATCACGTGTCTTTGCCGTCTAGAGCGCCTGCACCTTTTTTCTTCTCCACATGAGATTAGTCTTAGGCGCCATCAGCTTCTTCTTCTTCTCAACTCTGGCTGGATCCTTGTGTTGCTGAACATGAACCCGCTTCACACACCCCGGAAAAATATGAGTAATGCCTGGTCCACAAAGCTGACGAACAAGTCCATCTCTGCCTGTGTGCATACGCACTGCTGCCCAAACAAAACGCCTCACAGGCGTGCGCACAAAATTGTGCTTGTCACACTACGACACCACATGCAACGGGATAGGATCAGCACCAATATCCTCAGTCTGAACACCTGTATCAACACAAACTGGAACCCCTTCCTCTCATCAATAAGAGACTTGTCTTCAACTGGCTTGTCACCAACAAGTACAGACTTGTCGTCTACATGGATGGTTGAATCAATTTCTGTATCAACGCTCCTTGCATCATGCTCCACTTGCTGCAACTTAGCTAGCCATTGTTCTTGTTTAGATTTTTGCAACTTCTCCTTGTGAATAACCAGCTCCACATCAGATATAATTTGATCATCCTTCATAGGCTTTAAAATCCGTTGTATGCCATCATGCATAAAAGAATATGTATTGGCTCTCCCAGCATGAGTAACATTGCAATCATACTGCCAAGGTCGTCCAAGTAACAATCCACACACCTCCAATGGCAATACATCACACTCAACCTCATCAACATAGTCACCAACTGTGAATGACACACGCACTCTATGAGTAACCTTCAGCGTACCACAACTATTTAACCACTCTAGGTGCTTTGGTTCTGGAATACGCCAAGTGGACAACCCCAATGCTGCCACCATTGCCTTGCTTATTCCATTAGTACAGCTACCACCATCAATCATGAGCTTGGAGTGTTTTCCTTTTATCATGCACTGAGTCTGAAATAAACTCCATCGCTGACACTTGTCAACTATTTTGCAAGCCTCCTCATGTTTCCTTTTGAGTTGCATATTTAGCCCACTCAATGGTTCCACTGTATCGATTGCAGTTTCAGCGCACACAACGACTTTCTCAGCATCAGGCTGTCGTGCTTCAGAAATCTTTGTCTCGGCTGCATTGACCGTTTGCACTGGAACTACTATCTTCACACCCATTGCAGGAGGTGTAAAAGACATAGCAACCTCCTTGGAACAAGGATGCACCCTCGTAGCAACATCACTCCTCCTCTGCATAACGTTTGTCACCTTCGTAGGTTTGGTACATGATACCCTATGACGAGGAGACATAAAACAGGCACGCAAAAAATTATTGAAGTTATGCCAAGTTGCATATGTGTTGTCCTTCCCATACCTCTCCTCGTTCCACCAACGAGTCACCTCCTCATCCACACGTCGTAGTGCAAGAATCAACCGCGTAGGCTGATCCACCGACTCGTATGTATCACATCTATAGAAACCCTCTCGCATATGATGTTCCCACAGCTCGTATATTGAGCATATGATGCCAAGTTGTCTAGTCTCCACTTGATTGAAGAGTCACCACATACCACACCGTTTAAGATGTCTAGATAGTCATTAAACACATCACCAGATTTTTTGCCATTTTGACACCTCTTGCCGTAGTAATCACTCGAAAAACAATACATCTCTGAATATTGTGTATCTTGCCGGACAAAAGAAAAACCAGTATAAATTGGGTAACTCACGAGGTACTGTAGCACGGAGTACTGTAGCACATAAATATTGTACGTGACAGGAGCTATCGACGGCGCAGTCAGCAGCGATCGGCAGCGCAGTCCAGCAGCAATCCGGGAATGGAAAACAAAAGCAAATCTCAATTTCCTTCCTTTTCTTTTCCTTGAAGTCTCCACGAGCGTACCAACCAAGCCAATCAATCAAACGAGCGTACAAGGAAGGAAAAAGTTACGTACCAAAAATCACTACTTTCCTTTTTCTTTTGCTTGCACACCACGTGGTGCCAAATCAATAAACAACAATGAGGCCACACGATCTTTTTTTTACTAGGCAATCCGCCAATCCGTATGGAAAGTAACGATCCGCCTGGGTCCTTGCGATCCTTGCGAGGGATTCGCAATATGCGCCCTTTTTTTTCTAACAGATCGGAGTATCAATGGTATGTAGCGCGGACTCCCAACCGAACAGACTTCCCAGAGAATCAAACCCAGCAGTGTATGTAACAGATACGACAAATGTGATTCCTTTCTATTCGTCTTCTATCGAAAATTCAGCCAACAAATCTGATCGGCTGACCCTTGCCTGCATAACAAGCCCTTCCGTGTACCACCAGCGTACGAGAGTAGGACTCAGCCAACAAATTACGCTCGACCAGACCTCAATCGTGGCTCAGCGCTAGGACGCAGCGACAGAAAACTTCTCGATAAGGTGGTCTCCCCAAGCAAGATCACGCACCTCCAACAAAAAGAGCAATCATCAAGAGCAACTAGTCCGAAGAGAAACCAGTAGATCAACAAAAACTCGCCGTGATCAACCCAGAGCTCTGATACCACATGATACGGATCAACCTGATGATCCTCTGATTGGTGTCCCGATCTTTCACAGCGAGTAATCACCTGATGATCCTCTGATTGTTGTCCCGATCTTTCACAGCGAGTAATCCGGATGATAAATCCTTCCAACAACGCCAATGACGTCACCTGAAGGTGAGGAATAAATCCATCAAGCAACATGGAGATAATCTGCACGCCTCAAACCCGAGCATGATAATCCTTGATGAACGCAAGAACCCTCGCAGCAATATTTATTGGATAACACGGTGGCTCCGTCCCCGGAGGGATGATACACCTCAAACACACGCAGTAGTTTTAGACTAAAATTCTGACCCCCTAATACCTAGGCCGGCAAACTCCTTATATGAAGGGGTGGAACGGCCAAGGACTTTGGACTCGAACCTGGTTCGTTTGGACATGCCCAAACCGAACACACACAAATAAAACGTGAAGACAAATATAAAACCCAAATAAAACTAAAACTCAAACGACAAAACTACTATCGAAACGACTAGCTTGGTGGAGTGATGAAATTGGGCTTCACCTCCTCTGTCCTGCCCGTATCATCCTCCCCTCCTTCAAAAAGCGTTGTCCCCAACGCGTGAGGGTCTTCTCAAAAGGATGGCATGATATCAACAAAATCGTCACGTGTCTTTGCCGTGTGGAGCGCCTGCACCTTTTTTCTTCTCCACATGAGCTTAGTCTTAGGCGCCATCAGCTTCTTCTTCTTCTCAACTCTAGCTGGATCCTTGTGTTGCTGAACATGAACCCGCTTCACACACCCCGGAAAAATATGAGTAATGCCTGGTCCACAAAGCTGACGAACACGTCCATCTCTTCCTGTGTGCATACGCACTGCTGCCCAAACAAAACGCCTCACAGGCGTGCGCACAAAATTGGGCTTGTCACACTACGACACCACATGCAACGGGACAGGATCAGCACCTATATCCTCAGTCTGAACACCTGTATCAACACAAACTGGAACCCCTTTCTCTCATCAATAAGAGACTTGTCTTCAACTGGCTTGTCACCAACAAGTACAGACTTGTCATCTACATGGATGGTTGAATCAATTTCTGTATCAACGCTCCTTGCATCATGCTCCACTTGCTGCAACTTAGCTAACCGTTGTTCTTGTTTAGCTTTTTGCAACTTCTCCTTGTGAATAACCAGCTCCACATCAGATATAATTTGATCATCCTTCATAGGCTTTAAAATCCGTTGTATGCCATCATGCATAAAAGAATATGTATTGGCTCTCCCAGCATGAGTAACATTGCAATCATACTGCCAAGGTCGTCCAAGTAACAATCCACACACCTCCAATGGCAATACATCACACTCAACCTCATCAAAATAGTCACCAACTGTGAATGACACACGCACTCTATGAGTAACCTTCAGCATACCACAACTATTTAACCACTCTAGGTGCTTTGGTTCAGGAATACGCCAAGTGGACAACCCCAATGCTGCCACCATTGCCTTGCTTATTCCATTAGTACAGCTACCACCATCAATCATGAGCTTGCAGTGTTTGCCTTTTATCATGCACTGAGTCTGAAATAAACTCCATCGCTGACACTTGTCAACTATTTTGCAAGCCTCCTCATGTTTCCTTTTGAGTTGCATATTTAGCCCACTCAATGGTTCCACTGTATCGATTGCAGTTTCAGCGCACACAACGACTTTCTCAGCATCAGTCTGTCGTGCTTCAGAAATCTTTGTCTCGGCTGCATTGACCGTTTGCACTGGAACTACTATCTTCACACCCATTGCAGGAGGTGTAAAAGACATAGCAACCTCCTTGGAACAAGGATGCACCCTCGTAGCAACATCACTCCTCCTCTGCATAACGTTTGTCACCTTCGTAGGTTTGGTACATGATACCCTATGACGAGGAGACATAAAACAGGCACGCAAAAAATTATTGAAGTTATGCCAAGTTGCATATGTGTTGTCCTTCCCATACCTCTCCTCGTTCCACCAACGAGTCACCTCCTCATCCACACGTCGTAGTGCAAGAATCAACCGCGTAGGCTGATCCACCGACTCGTATGTATCACATCTATAGAAACCCTCTCGCATATGATGTTCCCACAGCTCGTATATTGAGCATATGATGCCAAGTTGTCTAGTCTCCACTTGATTGAAGAGTCACCACATACCACACCGTTTAAGATGTCTAGATAGTCATTAAACACATCACCAGATTTTTTGCCATTTTGACACCTCTTGCCGTAGTAATCACTCGAAAAACAATACATCTCTGAATATTGTGTATCTTGCCGGACAAAAGAAAAACCAGTATAAATTGGGTAACTCACGAGGTACTGTAGCACGGAGTACTGTAGCACATAAATATTGTACGTGACAGGAGCTATCGACGGCGCAGTCAGCAGCGATCGGCAGCGCAGTCCAGCAGCAATCCGGGAATGGAAAACAAAAGCAAATCTCAATTTCCTTCCTTTTCTTTTCCTTGAAGTCTCCACGAGCGTACCAACCAAGCCAATCAATCAAACGAGCGTACAAGGAAGGAAAAAGTTACGTACCAAAAATCACTACTTTCCTTTTTCTTTTGCTTGCACACCACGTGGTGCCAAATCAATAAACAACAATGAGGCCACACGATCTTTTTTTTACTAGGCAATCCGCCAATCCGTATGGAAAGTAACGATCCGCCTGGGTCCTTGCGATCCTTGCGAGGGATTCGCAATATGCGCCCTTTTTTTTCTAACAGATCGGAGTATCAATGGTATGTAGCGCGGACTCCCAACCGAACAGACTTCCCAGAGAATCAAACCCAGCAGTGTATGTAACAGATACGACAAATGTGATTCCTTTCTATTCGTCTTCTATCGAAAATTCAGCCAACAAATCTGATCGGCTGACCCTTGCCTGCATAACAAGCCCTTCCGTGTACCACCAGCGTACGAGAGTAGGACTCAGCCAACAAATTACGCTCGACCAGACCTCAATCGTGGCTCAGCGCTAGGACGCAGCGACAGAAAACTTCTCGATAAGGTGGTCTCCCCAAGCAAGATCACGCACCTCCAACAAAAAGAGCAATCATCAAGAGCAACTAGTCCGAAGAGAAACCAGTAGATCAACAAAAACTCGCCGTGATCAACCCAGAGCTCTGATACCACATGATACGGATCAACCTGATGATCCTCTGATTGGTGTCCCGATCTTTCACAGCGAGTAATCACCTGATGATCCTCTGATTGTTGTCCCGATCTTTCACAGCGAGTAATCCGGATGATAAATCCTTCCAACAACGCCAATGACGTCACCTGAAGGTGAGGAATAAATCCATCAAGCAACATGGAGATAATCTGCACGCCTCAAACCCGAGCATGATAATCCTTGATGAACGCAAGAACCCTCGCAGCAATATTTATTGGATAACACGGTGGCTCCGTCCCCGGAGGGATGATACACCTCAAACACACGCAGTAGTTTTAGACTAAAATTCTGACCCCCTAATACCTAGGCCGGCAAACTCCTTATATGAAGGGGTGGAACGGCCAAGGACTTTGGACTCGAACCTGGTTCGTTTGGACATGCCCAAACCGAACACACACAAATAAAACGTGAAGACAAATATAAAACCCAAATAAAACTAAAACTCAAACGACAAAACTACTATCGAAACGACTAGCTTGGTGGAGTGATGAAATTGGGCTTCACCTCCTCTGTCCTGCCCGTATCATCCTCCCCTCCTTCAAAAAGCGTTGTCCCCAACGCGTGAGGGTCTTCTCAAAAGGATGGCATGATATCAACAAAATCGTCACGTGTCTTTGCCGTGTGGAGCGCCTGCACCTTTTTTCTTCTCCACATGAGCTTAGTCTTAGGCGCCATCAGCTTCTTCTTCTTCTCAACTCTAGCTGGATCCTTGTGTTGCTGAACATGAACCCGCTTCACACACCCCGGAAAAATATGAGTAATGCCTGGTCCACAAAGCTGACGAACACGTCCATCTCTTCCTGTGTGCATACGCACTGCTGCCCAAACAAAACGCCTCACAGGCGTGCGCACAAAATTGGGCTTGTCACACTACGACACCACATGCAACGGGACAGGATCAGCACCTATATCCTCAGTCTGAACACCTGTATCAACACAAACTGGAACCCCTTTCTCTCATCAATAAGAGACTTGTCTTCAACTGGCTTGTCACCAACAAGTACAGACTTGTCATCTACATGGATGGTTGAATCAATTTCTGTATCAACGCTCCTTGCATCATGCTCCACTTGCTGCAACTTAGCTAACCGTTGTTCTTGTTTAGCTTTTTGCAACTTCTCCTTGTGAATAACCAGCTCCACATCAGATATAATTTGATCATCCTTCATAGGCTTTAAAATCCGTTGTATGCCATCATGCATAAAAGAATATGTATTGGCTCTCCCAGCATGAGTAACATTGCAATCATACTGCCAAGGTCGTCCAAGTAACAATCCACACACCTCCAATGGCAATACATCACACTCAACCTCATCAAAATAGTCACCAACTGTGAATGACACACGCACTCTATGAGTAACCTTCAGCATACCACAACTATTTAACCACTCTAGGTGCTTTGGTTCAGGAATACGCCAAGTGGACAACCCCAATGCTGCCACCATTGCCTTGCTTATTCCATTAGTACAGCTACCACCATCACTCATGAGCTTGCAGTGTTTGCCTTTTATCATGCACTGAGTCTGAAATAAACTCCATCGCTGACACTTGTCAACTATTTTGCAAGCCTCCTCATGTTTCCTTTTGAGTTGCATATTTAGCCCACTCAATGGTTCCACTGTATCGATTGCAGTTTCAGCGCACACAACGACTTTCTCAGCATCAGTCTGTCGTGCTTCAGAAATCTTTGTCTCGGCTGCATTGACCGTTTGCACTGGAACTACTATCTTCACACCCATTGCAGGAGGTGTAAAAGACATAGCAACCTCCTTGGAACAAGGATGCACCCTCGTAGCAACATCACTCCTCCTCTGCATAACGTTTGTCACCTTCGTAGGTTTGGTACATGATACCCTATGACGAGGAGACATAAAACAGGCACGCAAAAAATTATTGAAGTTATGCCAAGTTGCATATGTGTTGTCCTTCCCATACCTCTCCTCGTTCCACCAACGAGTCACCTCCTCATCCATACGTCACAGTGCAAGAATCAACCGCGTAGGCTGATCCACCGACTCGTATGTATCACATCTATAGAAACCCTCTCGCATATGATGTTCCCACAGCTCGTATATTGAGCATATGATGCCAAGTTGTCTAGTCTCCACTTGATTGAAGAGTCACCACATACCACACCGTTTAAGATGTCTAGATAGTCATTAAACACATCACCAGATTTTTTGCCATTTTGACACCTCTTGCCGTAGTAATCACTCGAAAAACAATACATCTCTGAATATTGTGTATCTTGCCGGACAAAAGAAAAACCAGTATAAATTGGGTAACTCACGAGGTACTGTAGCACGGAGTACTGTAGCACATAAATATTGTACGTGACAGGAGCTATCGACGACGCAGTCAGCAGCGATCGGCAGCGCAGTCCAGCAGCAATCCGGGAATGGAAAACAAAAGCAAATCTCAATTTCCTTCCTTTTCTTTTCCTTGAAGTCTCCACGAGCGTACCAACCAAGCCAATTAATCAAACGAGCGTACAAGGAAGGAAAAAGTTACGTACCACAAATCACTACTTTCCTTTTTCTTTTGCTTGCACACCACGTGGTGCCAAATCAATAAACAACAATGAGGCCACGCGATCTTTTTTTTACTAGGCAATCCGCCAATCCGTATGGAAAGTAACGATCCGCCTGGGTCCTTGCGATCCTTGCGAGGGATTCGCTATACGCGCCTTTTTTTTCTAACAGATCGGAGTATCAATGGTATGTAGCGCAGACTCCCAACCGAACAGACTTCCCAGAGAATCAAACCCAGCAGCGTATGTAACAGATACGACAAATGTGATTCCTTTTTTTCGTCTTCTATCGAAAATTCAGCCAACAAATCTGATCGGCTGACCCTTGCCTGCGTAACAAGCCCTTCCGTGTACCACCAGCGTACGAGAGCAGGACTCAGCCAACAAATTACGCTCGACCAGACCTCAATCGTGGCTCAGCGCTAGGACGCAGCGACAGAAAACTTCTCGATCTGGTGGTCTCCCCAAGCAAGATCACGCACCTCCAACAAAAAGAGCAATCATCAAGAGCAACTAGTCCGAAGAGAAACCAGTAGATCAACAAAAACTCGCCGTGACCAACCCAGAGCTCTGATACCACATGATACGGATCAACCTGATGATCCTCTGATTGTTGTCCCGATCTTTCACAGCGAGTAATCACCTGATGATCCTCTGATTGTTGTCCCGATCTTTCACAGCGAGTAATCCGGATGATAAATCCTTCCAACAACGCCAATGACGTCACCTAAAGGTAAGGAATAAATCCATCAAGCAACATGGAGATAATCTGCACGCCTCAAACCCGAGCACGATAATCCTTGATGAATGCAAGAACCCTCGCAGCAATATTTATTGGATAACACGGCGGCTCCGTCCCCGGAGGGATGATACACCTCAAACACACGCAGTAGTTTTAGACTAAAATTCTGACCCCCTAATACCTAGGCTAGCCAACTCCTTATATGGAGGGGTGGAACGGCCAAGGACTTTGGACTCGAACCTGGTTCGTTTGGACAGGCCCAAACTGAACACACACAAATAAAACGTGACGACAAATATAAAACACAAATAAAACTAAAACTCAAACGACAAAACTACTATCGAAACGACTAGCTTGGTGGAGTCATGAAATTGGGCTTCACCTCCTCTGTCCTGCCCGTATCAAGATGACAACCATGCAGGACACTATTCATATCAAGAGCACTCATATCTACCAAAGAAGTTTTTCTTGATAACTCTTCACACCCCGAAAATAATGTGAGTCCATCATGCTGATTAGGAGTGATCATGTCATCACAATATAAACTTCCAGTATTCGAATAGCTATTACAGCCCAAGCATTGAAAATTGAAATGACCTACTTTACAACAAAGTTCACAAATAATAGTCCCCTTTCTAGTTTTTTCATTCCTATGATGGATGCAATATTATTCTTCATTTTGATTCTTTTCACAAGGTCCAAGTGCTCCACAAAAATTAACATGCTTATAAGAAATAGTACTTTCAGAAGTTTGAGCATGTTCATTGCAACCATTAATAACAGTTTCATTTTCATGCAAGTGTCTTTAAAAGGTTCATGATGTATGTCCCCATTTGATTTAGGAACATTAATATAAGAAGCAAGAATCTATACCAACCAACAACCATTTGAGGATCAAAACCATATTTAGCACTAAGCTCTTGAAAATCAGCAGTTTCAGCGAAAGACTTAATGCAATCATACTCATAGTTTATACCTGATTCTTTACCTTTGTTGTTATTCCAACCTTCATTATTGGTTTCAATTGTTTCAAGAAGATCCCATTTAGCTTCAACCTTCTTACTTGAGAAAAAACCCTCTGAACATGCATCTAGATAATCCCTGTAATGTCCTGAAAGCCTTGCATAAAAATTAGTAACAATTATTTCCTTAAGTATTGATGTTTTCAGTCTTCCCCAAGCTTGAGCAATGCTTTCTCCATCATGAGGCCAAAAATTATAAATGTAATTTCTATCTAAATACAGTTCATGATAAGAATAAAATTTAGAGTAAAATAGATATTCAAGCTCCTTCCACTCCAAATGATCAGGATCATCTAGTAGCTCATACCACTCCCTTGCTTTGTCCTTAAGTGACAAAGAGAATAGCCTCCTCTTAACTGTGTCCTTTGAAATACCTGCACACTTGAACAGCCCGCATAATTCATGTATAAAGAGTAAATAATCACGAGGATGGACAGTTCCATCTCCAAAATAGCAGTTATTCGTGACACGTTCAACAATTTTCATAGGTATTTTAAAAGGAACACTTTCAGCAGGAAGAATTAAAATATCACAAGCATCATTAGATTTATCACATATGGGAGATAAAGTATCATCAGAGCAAATTTTCTCCTCTAAAGACGGAGAACTAAAAAATTATAAAAACTAGCTTCCCCAAGCTTAGACTTTTCAATAGTATTAGAAATAATGGTATCCAAATAATTAATGCTAATAAAATTTCTACTAGCATGCAAATAAAGCTCTCTAATATTTTTGTTGTTTTCCATTAAGACTAACTAGTAAAGATAAAAACAAGCAACAAGTAAAAATAAGCCTAACTAGTGAAAATAAAAAAAGAAACAAAAAGATATAATTGCAGAATCTAAAGGAAATGACTTCAAGCACTCACACCCGAGGATGTGAGTACCTTTTACCTTACCTCCCCAGGCAACGGAGCCAGAAAAGTGCTTGATTTCTATGCACACTTCTATTCTTGTAGACAGTGCTGGGCCTCCAAGTGCAGAGGTTTGTGGAACAGCAACAAGTTTCCCTTAAGTGGATCAACCCAAGGTTTATTGAACTCATCGAGGAAGAGGTCAAAGGTATCCCTCTCAAGCAACCCTGCAATCACGATACAAGAAGTCTCTTGTGTCCCCAACACACCTAATACAATTGTCAGTTGTATAGGTGCACTAGTTCGGCGAAGAGAGAGTAAAATACAAGTGATATGGATGATTATAAGTAGTAATTGCAATCCGAAATAAAAATGGCAGCAAGCAAACATGTAGTAGAACTGATTGTAAACGGTGTTTCAATGCTTAGAAACAAGGCCTAGGGAACCTACTTTCACTAGTGAACACTCTCAACAATTATAACATGAATGCATAAATATCTCTCTTCACTACACTACTCCGAACCACTCTCCGGTTGAATAACAAACACCAATTCATTGTGTAGGGCTGCAAAAAGCACTCCTCAAAGTCGCATTCCCATGTCTAGTGAACCCCACGCTGTCACTATGAGCGCCCTAGAAGGTACTAGACAAACACCATAATTTCATAGGGTCATCCAACACAAGATATAAGTATCATGCTAAACCACACGGTGCACACATCGTCACCTTTACACCGTGATTAAAGTGTTTACGGAGATCTCAAAACAAAACCACTCGAGTAGCATAACAGATGAAGAGTAACTTCTACTTATCAACGACATTACAAAGCTCACGATCACATAAAGATCACACCATGGGAGAGAGAGATGAAACACATAGCTACCAGTAGAGCCGTCAGCCCCGGGGGAGAACTAGTCCCTCCTCATCATAGGAGACAGCAACGGCGATGAAGATGGCAGTGGAGTCGATGGAGATGGATCTGGAGGCACTTCCCCGTCCCGGCAGGGTGCCGGAACAGAGATTTCTGTCCCCCGAAACTTGTCGGCAGCGGCGGAGTGATAAGGAGTGGCCCAATCTTCTCAGTCAACTCACAGACAACTCCAGTATGATAACCAATGCGCCACTAAGAACTCTCCCGGCTGATCCCTGATGTCAATACAACAGCTAGCAACCCCAAGGATATTCTCAACTCCACACTCTTGCACAAGTAATCCACCGACTACAAGTGGTCCGGTACATTCTTATTCCCAGTGGAACAACAGGTAACACGAAAAATTTGCAGATGAACTTCCAGATGAAGGCTTATAAGATGTTTCAGTCTAGAGGTCTAGGGTTTATGATTTAACGTAGTCTACCCTCTAATAATGCGAATTACAAGCCTTATAAGGGCTGCTGGACGTCCAACCTAGTGTTGGGGTCGAAATCAAACAAATCACTAAGTTTCCTAACTTGACATGACTCTATTTGGAAACTGGCAGAAAATGAGTCGTGCATTGTTTTGGTCACCACGTCTTGTACGAGTCGAATCGGTGCGTGGGGCTGGATCCATTGGAAAGCCCTTTAAAATTACTTTTCAGATTGTGCTCATTTGCTTTATTTGGAGTCCGTATGAAGAGTTCATGCTCGTTTCAAATTCGGGACTTCTGCCAGCCCGAACCGACTATCCTTTCTTTGATGGCTCCACTTCCTCCCTCGCCTCCCTCGTGCTTGCCATCCTCTTCAACCAGCTCCATTGCTTCGCCAATGCTTGTGTTATCAATAATCCTGCTAATACATAAATGCATAGACTTAGGTAGTATAACATTCTTATAAACACAAACATTATTTATTATTAGGAAAGAATTCACCTTATCATGAACATCAGTGAGGCTTAATATTTCCTTCCAGTTCACACATGCACACTCATCAAATGTCCCTATTATATCCTCATCATCCTCCATTTCTTCAAGACAAGACGTCATCGGCTTGTGGTAGGCTGAACGTGGAAGAAACAAAAATAACAACGTGTAGGCACTATATATGTGTTTATAATGTGGTGCATCATGTTTGTGGGTATGATAAGTATTCTCACATGACATAAAGCAACAAAATTTGCATGTAGTTAGCACATAATTGTCACATGAAAACAAATAGCATCTTATCTAATAGCAATCACAATTGCAAATATAAGTGAAGCTCATAAAATTTTGATCATAAGAAGAAACATCTATGTATAGATTCTTATTGTTTAGTATCAAATCAAGTGTTTTCACAGAAGATCTATGATCAAAATTGGTGGTAGTAAAGTCAAAACAATCCAAACAAATTAACTCATTATATAGTGGATACCATGCTTCAACTGTGCTACTCTGATATGTATAACAAAGTAATGGCCGAATAGTAGTACACTTAATTTTCTTCTCATGTTTAGTATAATCATCATGTAAATTGCAACTCATTTTGCAAATATAAGTGAAGTATAAATCAGTAGTATATGTACTTATCAAGTTTTGTTGTAAATCAAACATATGTGTAGAATCATGCTTAGATTTAGCAACTTGTACACAATCCAAACGAGGTAACACAATGTTCAATTCAGCAATTTTATCACAAGTAACACATATTTGATCCACCATAAAAATTTCACTCATGTTATAGTCACTCATGATAGGTGCTAGAATTGACATATGAAATTTCAGCAACCTTTTTCATAGCACATTGCACATTAATTGGTTCATGTAACATGATGGAATACACAATATGAATAGGTGGTATTTTAGCAAGCACTTCTTTATGTGTAATCAAGACCACATGCTCAAAATTCAAAATATTCAAACTATCACATGATGGTGAACTATATGTGGTTATCAACTCAGAAGAATTAACTAGCACATTAGTAGACTCACAAAAAGTTGTACCTCTAAGTGGTACCTCCAAATCAGTACCAATGTCAATGACATCCTCCTCAAATATAGTAGGCACCGATTCATCTCTCTCAAATGTTGATGCAGCTTGTACTATTGATGGCTCCCTTTCTTCAAGAGTAACCTGCATATCACAAGAAATAATACTAGGCACAATGGTATGTTCCTACAATGGATGGGATGGTGGTAGTGGTAGTGATGGTGCAAGTTGGACTATAGGCTCCCTTTCTTCAAAAACAACCTGCACATCAGAAGAAACAACAATAGGAGTAGACATAGTTACATTAGTAGTAATAGCCTCATAGGTCTTCTGAACCTCTACAAATCCCATAACCAATGGTCAATATCTAATTCTTTTAAATTTTGTAAGCCATGCATGTATTATCCAATCTCTCTTATTATTCCAAAAGAATTGTAAATCAGGATAATGGCTATCAAAATTAACCTTATAGCTATTGCACCAAGTTTCACTCAATAAAAGGTGACAGCAAGTAAATGCTCTAGGAAACACATTACTCCTAATTTGCACTGTATGACCATGTATGGTTAACGAAATAAATGTAGCATGAGTAATATGAAGTGTAGCATCATTAGTTTTTAACATAAATGAAGTGCGAGTGTCATAAGATGTCAACTGTAATGCTTCAACAACCTCAATACTAACAAAATTAAACCGTGTACCCTTATCAAGGGTAATAGCAACAGTGCTACCATTGATGTCTCCTGTGAAGTGGAACAAATTTGCTGCATGTATTCCACTAGAATCCTCCTCCCAGAAAGTATCACTGCACATAGAATAACTACAAAACTCCATTGATTAACTTGTTAGTAACAAAATAACAATGGAATGTGGTGTTCTCTCACAACTCACTCAAAACTAGCAAGACAATTCAGTACCTTACCGTTCCAAAGTGAATAGAAACACTTACCAACAAGTATGCTTTGATGTGAAGAAGAGAATACCCAGGGTTTTAAATATCAAATGACAAACAAGGTATATGGTGGGGCTTGGTATGGATACCTAACAACGCCAAAATAACAACTCCTATTTGCAGTCCAATGTGCTATAAAAAGCACAGGAAACACACACGTGGAGAATAATGTGGCAAGCAACTATATGTATGGAATTGTTTCAATGCACTCGAAAGACACTAGCTACAACTCTTAGAAACATGCACAAGATTGCTCAAGAAAGTAGTGCAAACAGTGTAAAACAGCTCCAATCTTGTGGCAAATATCACCAATTTTAGGCCTCTTTCTCTCTTTTATTTTTTCTGTTTTTTCTCTCTTATTTTTCCACTCTTTTGGGCCAAATTATGCCATTTTTACGGACTGTACTGACATTTTTTTCCTTTTTCTATTTTGGCCACAATATGTCGCACCGCGGAGCAAAAATTTTCAGAAAAACAACACAATGCAACGATCAATTGAGCAGCCTGTGAGCACAAAAAAGAGCTAGTCTTATGTGGGTATGCTCCTAAAAATATATTTGGATAGGCCGTGTCTATGTCTCACAAGGATACGGAGTGGAAACAAAGCGAAATTGTCAATGAAAACAACATCGAAAACAAGCTATGGAAGCTAGTAGTTCACGGTAGGAAATTCTGCCCACGGCAGAGAAATTGGCCGTTCTTCTGCCGCGGCAGCGCGCGGTAACCAGCGGCCAGAGAAAACACCAGTGCACGGGGCAATTTTGCGCATGCGGTGAGCGCACGTAACAGCGCGCGGCAGAGAAATCGTTCGGACGGGTGCCGCGGCAGCGCGCTAGCACGGAAGAGCGCGCGGGTAAGCGTGAGACGAGGAGCGCGGTGGTTTTTTAACCTGCGAGCGAGGACGAGTCCGACTGAGGAAAGGATACAAGCGCGGTAGCGATTCTGCGCGAAGTTGTGCCGCGGCAGAACACGAAACCAACTCGAATTCAACAAGAAAAACAGCAGCTCATATTGGATGTTTTTGGTAGAATTTTCGGTGGACTCTATGAAGAACACGAAGAACCCTAACCCTAACTCGAAAATAGAAGACACAAAAGGAGAAATGAAAACACAAAAATCAACAGGAACAACAACTAAGAATTGCAAATTGGGGATGATCTAAGGCTATGGCACGAACTGCAACTATTTTTGTGGGGCAATTTTCTGTATAGGAATAAAAACACTCGAATCTAAAGGGAAATTTGATAGCTCACCGGGGCAACCTGTAAATCTGACACCAAGATACCAAGATGATAAGCGGTGGTCCAATCTTCTCAGTGAACTCACAGACAACTCCAGTATGATAACTAGTGCGCCACTAAGAACTCTCCCGGCTGATCCCTGATGCCAATGCAACAGCTAGCAACCACAAGGATATTCTCAACTCCACACTCTTGCGCAAGTAATCCACCGACTACAAGTGGTCCTGTATCGTCTCATTCCTAGTGGAACAGCAGGTAACACGAAAAGTTTGCAGATGAACTTCCAGATGAAGGCTTATAAGCTGTTTCAATCTAGAGGTCTAGGGTTTATGAAACGTAGTCTACCCTCTAATAATGCGAATTACAAGCCTTATAAGGGCTTCTGGACGTCCAACCTAGTGTTGGGGTCGAAATCAAACAAATCACTAAGTTTCCTAACTTGACAGGACTCTATTTGGAAACTGGCAGAAAATTAGTCGTGCATTGTTTCGGCCACCACGTCTCTGCTCATTTGCTTTATTTGGAGTCCGTATGAAGAGTCGATGCTCGTTTCAAATTCGGGATTTCTGCCAGTCCGAACCGACTATCCTTTCCTTGATGGCTCCACTTCCTCCCTCACCTCCCTCGTGCTTGCCATCCTCTTCAACCAGCTCCATTGCTTCGCCAATGCTTGTGTTATCAATAACCCTGCTAATACATAAATACATATACTTAGGTAGTATAACATTCTTATAAACACAAACATTATTTATTATTAGGAAAGAATTTACCTTATCATGAACATCAGTGAGGCTCAATATTTCCTTCCAGTTCACACATGCACACTCATCAAATGCCCCTATTATATCCTCATCACGGAGCTACGGTTGTTTTTTGTGGAAAAGGCCGATTGATTTAGGGTTTATGCATCGGGGGGCATATATAGGCGAAAGGGCGATTCTGGGGGTGGCCAGGGGGCCCACACCACCCCTTGGCGTGGCCAGAGGGGGAATCGCGCCCCATTATGGTGTGGTGGCTCCCGGGCACCCCTACGGGTCTCTTTGGGACTCCGTGGACCCTCCAGGACTTCTAAGGGGGGTGTTTGTTTGAGCTTTTGGTGGCTTTCCATAAAAAAGCACCCCAAACGAACCAAACAGGGGTGCTGTGGCTTTGGGCTTTGGAAAGCCACCGAAGAAAATAGGCGTGGAAGAGAAAGCACCCCAGGAGGTGCTTTCCGCAGCTTCCCGCATAGTTGGCCAAATTGTTTTGTCAAAGGGACATTTCGTTGTAGCGTAATTACACACAAATGCCACAACATCCATTTCAGAGGGTACCTGAGGTAGAGCTGCCCTCTAGTTGGAATTTTGATCATACTAATAATGCATCAAAGGGAAGCCATCAGTTTGGAGAAGTGTGGGGAAGTGCGTCCAAGAGTTGGGAATCACAGCCATCTAGGTTCATGAACCGTATTGAGCACAATACGGAGTTGATTCATAATATCACCTACAAGATTGATGAATTGAAGGAGTTGATTGAGAAGCTTATTAAGGATTCGCCATCATCACCAAAGGAGTAATTTGTCAATTGTATTGACATCCCCTTGGCTTGTTCCAACCTTGCGGGAGTGTCGTGTTATCACACCTTTATCTTTCACGTTTTTACTTTTTAGTAGAGTCATATCATGAGTAGAGAAGTTATCATATAGGATGGTTTGCAGTATGGAAGTATCTCTCCTTTAGTTGGTTATCGATGTATCCCTTGGTGTGAGTTACCATTATGGAATATTAATGAGAATTTTTATCATTTACTTTCTGCACACCTTATTTTAGTTTGAAATTTCTTTATATGATTGATCTTGTTGTTAGTATTGGTATCAATGTGGGAGCATCAAGTTAATCTATTTGGTTTTGGAAAACTTAGCATTGGTCAGTAGCAACAATAATTTGAGGCTTAAGTAGAAAAGAGGGATGATATGGGGTGGCCCGATCTTCTCATTGAGCTCTCTCGAATGGTGGATGTTTTGTGGATGATAGATAACTAGTGCTACGCTAAGAACTCTCCTTGGATAATCCCTGTTGTGAGTGCAACAACAGTCAACCCCTTTGGATATTCTCAACTACACACTCTTGCACACGCAATCAAAAATCACGAGTGGTCCTGTATCCTCTTATTCCCAGTGGAACAACAAGATATCACGCAAATTTGCAATGGTATACTTCAAGATGAATGCTTAGCAGCAATACAATCTAGAGACTAGGGTTTCTTTGGTTTAAACTTGTTCTCATCTATTCCACACGCAGGTGGTAGCTATATATGAGGGAGGGGGATGTTTCCCACGAAATTGACCTATTCCTACACGTTTGGGCTCAACCAACTCGGATACAAACTGACCCAACATGGGTGCAGCCACTTGGACTCCATTTGGAAGCTGGCAGAAAATGATTCCTCGCTTGTTTCGGTCACCACGCCTTGTACGAGTTGAATCTTTAGATGGGTCCAGATCCATTGGAAATATCTTCTAATTTCCTTTCCGTATTGTGATTCCTTGCTTTATTTGGAGCCCATATGAAGAATCCATGACCATTTAAAATTCGGGACTTCTATTAGTCCGAAGTGAAACATGATTTCCTTGATGTTGTTTTCCATAGCAGCAACTTTGTTTTCTACGCCTCCTTCTTGTGCTCCTTGCTTCCTCTCCTCCATCCATGTTTGTGTTATTAATAAACCTAATCATACATAAATTCATAGGTTTAGGTAGTATAACATTCTCATAAACACAAATATTATTTGTTACTAGGAAAGAATTCACCTTCTAATGAACATCAGTGAGGCTATATATTTCCTTCCAGCTCAAGCATGTACAATCACCATGTATGATGTAACCCACCCAACTCCACCAAGTGCACCGATGACAATATCACGCGCAAAGGCCATCCAGGATAAGGTGAACTCGCTCCTCTCGGTCTCTACTTTCGGTCATGTGGAGGATGGTGCGCTACCTCATGGTTCCACACTTTGCGTGCTCAGGTTCAAACCCACCACGGAGGCCCCTGAAAGCACCCAAAACGATGCGCAAGAAGATACGAAGGAGGGGGGAGGAAACGACAGCGCAATCGGAGTCCCGGCGGAGAACATAGGGGGGAAAGAGCCCCCCACGGCCTCGGGAGCCGGCCAGGCCGGCCTCCTTCCCCCCCTCTAGGCCGGACCTCCCACAGAAGGGGCCGGCCTCAAGGCCAGCCTGCCTCCTCCCCACCCCGGCCCCGGGCCGGGCATGCAACAAAAGGGGCCGGCCTCCAGGCCGGCCTGCCTCCTCCCCACCCCGGCCCCAGGCTGGCCTCCCCCTCCAGGCCGGCCCCTGCGCCCACCCTGGCCCCAGGCCGGCCAGGCCGGCCCCCAGGCCGGGGTGGACCCGAAATGCACGCAAATGACGCCTTTTCGACCCTGTTTTCACCTGTTTCGACCCCCGGCTATATAAGGACGACCCCGAGCTAGATCTAGGTTTTTAGAGTTGAATTTAGAACATTTGGAGCTCAGCTCTCTTGTATCCCTCTTTGAGGAACTACTCCTCCGGTGTGTACCGAGGAACGTATCAAGGCTACTCCTCCGACTTCGTCGAGGATCGTATCAAGGCACATCCCAACTACTTGTCCTATCCCTATCGGGTTTCAGTCAAGAGTTGTCCAATCTTCCTCTCGTTATCTTGAGGTTCTACTGGCGTAGTGGTACCGGCTACGGGTGTGAGACGGTTTGTATCAAGGTGAGTTCAGTTGGATCGATTGTTCCGTAGGCGGCCCTCGGGGCTTAGTTGACGGGAGGTTGGATCTTTCGGTTCTTGCGATTTATCCCGATTTGTGTGTTGCCCCGCGTTCCCCCACGTTCCCCCTCGATTCCCCATCTCGTGTTCTTACCGTTCTTCGTGTTCTTCGTTCATTCTTCGTCGATTCGTGAAGATCGGGCCAATCTAGGAGTCCAACTCCATATCATCTGGTATCCAGAGCTAGATTGACACGAATCCGACACCCCATCCCCTCCCCTACCACCAATTTTTCTTCTAGCCACCATAAATTAGAAAATTTCACAAAAATAGCCACAAAGGGATTTCGACCGATCTGTTGATTCGTTGAGTTTTTCTTGGTTTTGCTTCACAGATTTGTTGCCAAATACCATTCCCCATCTTTCCATTCAGCCACTTTTCCCAAATTCGCCCAAATTTTTTCTTGATTTTGAAGGAATTTCGAATTTGAGCCAAAATCTCAAAAAATCTCACCTCTTCGATTTCCCGACAGATTTTGAAACTTGTTTTTCTTTGTCGTTTTTGATCCGAATTGAGTGCAACAAAGTGCTACGCGACGCCCACGACATCACCTACGTTTCCACATCAACGGATCGCCACGACATCGACTCCCCCACGGCCGCAAGTCCGTGATCATCAATAAGAGAGGTATAACTTGCTTCCGCTTGAACCACCCCACCCCATTGTGTACTTACCTATTCGGACTAGTTCTTTTTACACCGCTTGGCATCGCATTTGTGGCATCGAGAGTGTGAGGTTAGCGCTTGTGAGAGATTAGCTACGAGTAGGCATTGGCACTTTGGAATCCATCAAAAAGAGAAAATAAAAAAAAAAGAGAAAAAGAGAAAATAGAAAAAGAAGCAAAAGGATCGGTGCCAATTGCTTTCCATTGTAGGAACGTGTAGCATTGCGTCACAAAAGAGAAATAGGGACCGATTGCCACGGTGCGAACCTTGTTGCCTTTTCAATTTTGCGGTTTGAGCTAGCGTCCTCCTTGTGTTAGTGTGGCATTGAGCATTAGTCTATGTTAGGTCCATTTCGTTCTTCGCTCGTCCATTGGTCGCACTAACCCCATTTTTGCCTTGCGTGTGTGTGTTCCACCATATTTCTATCCTATAGGTTTGGTTTTTGTGCTAACTTTTCTTTGAATCTTTTCCACGATTGACAACAAACTTTTCTTCGGTTTTGTCGATTTTTCCTCGCCACTTTCCTAACCTATTTGCCTTCCATATAAAGTGTGTGTGTTGTCGTTTGCGGTTTCTTTCGATCTTTTTGGATTCGCTCTTGACATACCGCCCTACACCTAGTGATGGAGGGATGATAACCCGGTAGGCCAACGCCAAGGTGTAACTCGGCCCAATGGACGCTGCGCAAGATCCGGCTAAAGATAAAGGAGCTTCTGGAAGGCCCAAGTTCGTAGGCCACGTAACCCGGATTGTGGGTTACGGTAAGGAAAGTTAGGGTTTCTCGTATGCGGTGTCCGGGTAGGGTTCAGGGTGCGCCTTGGGGGGCAAGCCAGGGGGGTCCGGGTGCTTTATAAACCGGCCCCTCGGTCTAGTTTAGAGATCCAAGAGTTCTAGCAATACCGCTTGATATCGAGCATCCAGTGTAACACGAGAGTTGAGTTAATATATCGAGATCGGAGACTCTGCGACTTGATTGCCAGCTACCAGATCGAGTACCATCATGTTTTCCTCTGAGCTAAACCCTCTCCCAAACGCCTGTGTCGTCTTGCCCCAAGATCAGTTACCCCCGGTAACATCTGCCGTGATTATCCCACGACAGTTGGCGCCCACCGTGGGGCCTGCGTCCAAAGGTGTTTACATCACGGGAGAAGCTCGGAAGAATATGGAGAATCTAGTCATCGGCGAGATCTACATCGACCACGAAGGAGAGAAGATGGTGGACGATTCCGGCTGGGGACCAGAGTCGGATCACCTCGAATCCGGATCTATTGTGACAATCGGCCAGATCAGCATCTTCATCAGTATGGTACGTACGTCTGGTTTAAAAGGACAATATCATGTGCATACTACAGGAACTTCTAATAGGGACAAAAAGATACTGAAGCAAGCGGTAAACTCGGTTTCCTCGGCTGTTCCAAGATACCTGAGGTGGTCAGAGCAAGATGTAACATGGAGCAGAAGAGATCACCCGGAAAGGGTAGAACACCCGGGAGTCTTAGCGTTGGTAGTCGCACCGCAGGTCAATGGTTATGAGTTGAAGAAGGTCCTGATGGACGGTGGAAGTAGTATCAATATCTTATAGTGGGAAACTTTTTCACGCATGGGTCTCAAGGAGTCTCAGCTACAGAAAAGCTCAACAATTTTTCATGGGATAGTGCCGGGTCACTCAGCGTGCCCCGAAGGGAAAATCGCGTTGGAGGTAGCCTTTGGAGAATCAAAAGATAATTATCGAGTTGAGTGGCTCACTTTCGAGGTGTTCAAATTGCGCAGTCCTTATCACGCGCTATTCGGAAGGCCGACTTATGCTAAATTTATGGCTAGACCATGCTATGTCTACCTACAGCTAAAAATCCCGGGTCCTAAACAAACCATCACCATACATGGAAGCCGGGATATAGCAGCTGAGTGCGATGAAGGAGATTCGGTAATGGCCGAGCAGGCTTGCAGAAAAGAGGAACTCAAGTATTACCGGTCTCAAGTAGACCCGGATGACAGAACATCATTGAAAAGGCCGAATACTGAAGACGAGAGAGCAAAATTCAAAGCAGCACAGGATACCAAGATGATAGCTTTTGTTGAAGGTGATCCCACTAAGCAATTTACTATAGGGTCTAACTTGGACAGCGAGCAGGAGAAAGCACTTGTGGAGTTTATTCGTTCTAATGCGGACGTATTCGCCTGGACGCCTAGCGATATGCCAGGTATCCCTACAGAATTGGCAGAACACAGTTTGCACGTAGATCCCATGTCCAGGCCTGTAAAGCAGGGCCTGCGGAAGATGAATGAGGAAAGAAGGAAAGCTATAGGAGAAGAAATCGCACGGCTGCTGACAGCCGGCTTCATCATGGAAGTGTTTCACCCGGATTGGTTAGCAAATCCGGTTCTCGTGATGAATAAGACCAATGAGTGGAGGATGTGCATCGATTTTACGAGTCTCAACAAGCATTGCCCAAAGGATCCGTTCGCACTACCAAGAATAGATCAGATCATAGACGCAGTAGCTGGAAGTGACCTATTATGCTTTCTGGACGCATATTCCGGGTATCATCAGATTAAGCTCAAGAGGGAGGATTGGGAGAAAACATCATTTATAACCCCTTTTGGGGCTTTTTGTTACAAAACCATGACGTTTGGATTAAAGAACGCTGGCGCAACTTATCAACGGTGTATACAGAAGTGCTTTGAGGACCAAATTGGACGCAACGTCCATGCCTATGTGGATGATGTGGTTATCAAGACCAGGAAGGCAGAGACATTTATCGACGATCTAAAGGAGACATTCAAAAACTTAAGGAGGTATCAGATGAAGCTTAACCCGACGAAGTGTGTATTTGGAGTTCCAGCTGGGAAATTACTCGGCTTTATCGTTTCCGAGAGAGGAATTGAGGCAAACCCAGATAAAATAAAATCTATCCAGAATCTGAAAAAGCCGGAAAATTTGAAGCATGTTCAAAAGCTCACGGGCTGCGTAGCAGCCTTGAGCCGATTTATATCCAGACTCGGAGAAAAAGCAATACCCTTGTACCGGCTCTTGAGGAAATCCGATAAATTCGTGTGGGATCAAGAAGCGGATGAGGCGTTCGAGGCACTAAAGAAGCAGTTATCTGAAGCACCAGTCCTAGCGGCCCCGGGTCCTAAAGAGCCCATGTTGCTATACGTAGCAGCGGGCCCCCGAGCCGTTAGTGCAGTAGTGGTTGTGGAGCGTAAAGAGGATGGGAAAGGTTACCCGGTCCAGAGACCGGTTTATTACGTCAGCGAGGTATTATCAGAGGCAAAGCAACGCTATCCGCATTGGCAAAAGCTGGTTTTTGGGGTCTTTATGGCCAGCCGGAAACTGAAGCCGTATTTCCAGGAACACCCCATAACAGTGGTAAGTTCGATACCAATGTCGGATATCATCAGAAACTCGGATGCGACAGGAAGAATAGCCAAATGGGCGATAGAGATGGGGGATTATCACATCAACTACGAGCCCAGGTCAGCAATTAAATCTCAGGCTTTGGTCGATTTCGTTAATGACTGGACACACACAGGCATGACCACCTTTGCTCCAAACTCCGAATCTTGGATCATGCACTTCGATGGATCCAAGCAATATGAGGGATCAGGAGCTGGAGTGGTGCTAACATCACCCAAAGGGGACAAATTGAGTTACGTGCTACAGATTGACTTTGATTGTTCCAACAACGTGGCTGAGTATGAAGCCCTATTGCACGGCTTAAAGGTAGCCAAGGAGATGAACATTAAGAGGATACGATGCTTTGGAGATTCGGACCTTGTGGTACAGCAGGTATCAGGAACTTGGGATAGAAAGGACGCAACTATGGCAGCATACCGTAGAGAGGTTGATAGGGTTGCAGGATGTTTCTCCGGATATGAGGTGGAACACATAGACAGAAGAAAGAATGAGGCAGCAGACGCCCTTGCTAGACTCGGCTCGCGCAGAGAGCCGGTTCCACCTAACGTCTTCCTGGTTGAATTATGGCGACCATCAGTTAAAACCGAGTCTGAGGAAGAACTGGCAAATCAAGACCAGGATTTGGAGCTGGTGGCCACTGTACGCGCTGTTCCCGAGTGGACAGAACCGTTTTTGGCCTACCTATCACGAGGCGAGTTACCACAGCAGGAGGTGTTAGCAAGGCAAATTTTAAGGCGAGCAAAGGGATATTCTATCATCAATGGGGAGTTATACAAGAGAAGTGCAGCAGGAGTCTTTTTGCGCTGTGTAGCACCAGAAGAAGGCCGACAGATTCTTAAAGAAATCCATGAAGGTGATTGTGGGCATCATGCATCCACAAGATCCCTTGTGGCCAAAGCTTATCGACACGGATTTTTCTGGCTCACGGCTCTAGCAGATGCGGAGCGCTTAGTGGCAAGGTGTGATGGATGTCAAAGGTACGCTCGCCAAACCCACGTGCCGGCTATGGAATTGCGGACTATTCCGTTAACTTGGCCATTCGCTGTTTGGGGTATGGATATGGTTGGTCCCTTTCACATGTCACCTTGCAAGAAGACACATGTTTTGGTGGCCATTGATAAGTTTACCAAATGGGTTGAGGTTATGCCAGTCACCAATTGTGAAGCAGTTACAGCAGTCAAATTCCTGAAAAGAATTATCTATCGGTTCGGGTATCCCCACAGCATAATTACCGACAATGGAACCAACATGTCCCTTGGCGCGATGGAGAAGTTTTGTGGCAACAATGGAATCCGGCTTGACGTAGCATCAGTGGCTCATCCGCCGGCCAATGGACAGGTGGAGAGGGCAAACCAAGAGTTACTTCGCGGACTAAAACCACGACTGCGAGTCCCTTGCATTAGGGTGCGGGTGCATGGGTCGAAGAACTACCTTCTGTGGTTTGGGGTATCAACACTACACCGAATAGATCTACTCAGATGACACCATTCTTCATGGTTTATGGTGCGGAAGCAGTGCTGCCGAGTGATATTATTCATGATTCACCTCGAGTATCAGCTTACATCGAGGTAGAGAACGAGAAGACCCGGCAGGATGCCGTAGATATGTTAGAAGAACAAAGGGAACAAGCCCTAGAAAGATCAGCCATATATCAGCAAGATTTACGGAGGTATCATAGCCGGCGCGTGAAAACCGGGTCTTCCAGGAAGGAGACTTGGTCCTGCGTCTGGTACAGTCAAACGAAGGGAAACACAAGTTATCACCACCATGGGAAGGGTCGTTTATCATAAGCCGAAATCTGCACAACGGATCGTATTACATGATAAATGCAAGGGAAGAGTCGGCTACAGTTAATGACACCACTCATACCACTTCGTCTATGCAGGAAAGAGACAGACCATGGAACGTGCCTCAGCTACGTCCCTACTATACTTAGTATAGACTGTATTGGCAAGTGGAGTTGCACGATGTAACAGGCGGCAGGTTTTCAGACGCACTCTTTTCCTATCCAGGGCACCCTTGGGGACTGGATGGGTTTTTAATGAGGCGGCTTGCTGACCTAACTTTCGCATATCAAGTAAAGAGGTGGTTATTCTTACGTTCTTCACTCTCCGTATGTTGCGTATATCTAGGTCTTGGGGGCTGATTGCTTGAATAGCACAGTTACAAACTCAATGACCCGACCTTGATGCCTATGAGTTATAAGGGCCGATTGCTCGCAAACGAGCACGGCTGCAATCTTATAACCGGACAAAGTAGCCAACTTTTCTTGACTTTTCTTACTTAAGCTCGATGTGACTCGCACTAAAGTGGCATGATTTGCTCGCTTACGATTACAATCAGCCATGAAGCCCAATGGGACTTGCCTGACCCTGTTTTCGTATAGATGTAACAACATGATATCCACGCGAAAGCCGGCTTATAGTACAAGATAGTCAAAAGGGTCATCCAAACCACAAGTTATGCAGAGTACATGGCTAATAGACGGAAACTCAATGTTTATCAAGCATAACTTCAATACCTATGTGAAACGGCTCTGGGTTTGGGCTTAGCAGCAAACAACTTGTTCTATTAGAAAGACTACACACCCCAGACTAGGCATTTTTGGTCTTGGGGGCTGGGGATTTCGAAAAAGGAAAAGTTGTTCAGTTGCTAAAGCTCAAAAAACCCAAACATCCGAGTCTTGGGGACTTGGGGACTTAGAGAAAAAGTCCGCTTGTCAAAATCCATGAAACTCGGAAACCGAGTCTCACAAAAGGAACCATAAAGAAAGTCGGATATCAAGAACGAGTTAGCTCAAAGATGGATAAATATAAAATCATCCCAACATTCAGAAGAGGCACAAGGTGTATCAAGAACTTAAAGTGCATTACAAATTTTGGTACCAGCATCAAAGGTGCACAGGCGCATCATCAAGAAAAAATTGTTTAAACGGCCTATTGACCGACTGACGCATATGGCACAGCATCAGGTAGCAGGTATCACTCGGAATTCTGGGCTGCGGTGTTGACCTTCTCCTTGCCCTTGTTATTACTATTGGTGGCAGCAGCACCCGGATCAGCAGCATTGCCGGCTCGCGCAGGAGGAGGGACGACTGGTGTGGAAGTAGCAGGCGCAGAGTCGGCTTCAGCCTTCTTTTTTGCAGCTTCCTCCCTCAAGTTGGCAGTTTCTTCCTTCCATCGGGCTAGCATATCGTACGGCTTGGGAAGATCTGACTTAATCGCTTCACCATCAGCACCATAGGAAGGGACAATGGAATTGAGCTCCAAGCTGTCAGCAATCACGCTTGCCGAGTAACGGACTTCTTTCTGGATGGCCTTGAAATCCTTCGAGGTAAACTTGGACCCATCACGGTTGAATTCCGGAAATCCGATCATCAGCTTGGCCGGCTCAAGCTTAGGAAAGTAAGCCTTAGCCAGGGCAAGCCCCCGGGTTACCCCAACCCGGCAAGACGAACGCTTCCAATGCCAAATCCACTCGGGAATGGTAGAGCAGGCATCCAGCATCCTCTTCAGGTTGACGTGCACAACACCCGGCCAACGTATTTCTTGAAGGATCCATTTGGTTCCGGCACATAGCTGCCGGATAACGCTCTTGATGGTTTTCAGCCTGGCAATATCATCATCGTCCGGCATCACTTCATCCGGACCTGCAGAAAGAAATGAGAGCACGATTAAGGAAACCCGGCTATTTATCAGAAGGGTAACTCGGATTATGAATATTATGCTAAGAATCATACCGATCAAAGCGCGATATGTGTCAGCAATCTGAACAGAAAGATTCGTTAGGTTATCTTCAGCTACATGAGCCCGCTTCCTGTACTTCCTTGTGATCTTCCCACTCCTCCTGGCCTCAGCTTTAGCCGCCTCACGCAGAGTCACCTCCTTTTCAATACGCTTGGTGGCCTTAGCCAATTTTTTCTCAGACTGGGTCACGAAATCCTGAGTGGAGATACATGGATAAATTAGTCGGAAATACTGTGAAGTTCCAGGCAAATTATCAAGAAATTCACTCGGAACTTGGGGACTAGATAAGGATACAAGCGATGTTATTCGGATTTACCTCATGTTTTCGTTGGCCCTTAAGGTGTGAAGGGCACTAAGCATCTGGGGGAATGTCATGTCTTCAGGCTTGGTGCCAGAAGAGCCGGCAGCTTGATCGTCTGGATGAAGAGTTTTTCCTGACTTTGGGGTCGAGACCCGGACCGTCTGGGTCTCCGGGTTTGGGGAACCCGTCCTTGTCTCTTGGATCTCAATCTCCTCATCCACGTCTTCAGATGATTTTGGAGACCCGGCTTCCTGGTGAGCCGGGTCACCGAAGGGGCGTTGTCCCTAGATATCGCTAGCTTCATCGCCAGTCGCGGCGTCTACTTTGTCAGCCAGCCCCTCCGTTCCCGGGTTGTCCGTTTCCATGTTCTCCGGGTCACTAATTGTGACCTGGGCGCTAAGGAAAAAAGATAGAAGCAGTCAGTAATAATGGTTGAAAGTTATCAAGTACGTAAGGGTATCACGCAGTAGAGACTTACCCGGTATTCACCGCGTAATCCGGTGGAAGCTCGCTGCTGGAAGCGGACGAAACTGTTGCAGGAACCGATAGTGGGACTCGGAACTGCCCAGCCAGAGGATGGTTGGGAGAAGGGTGGCGCCGAGGAGAATTGGAAGGACGAGGCGGAGGAGTACTGGCATGATGGACTGGGGAGGTGGAGATGCACGGGTTAAGGGGATCCTCACCCGGGGAACTTCGAGTTACCCTGCGCTTGGCCGGAAGAGAATCCTTCAAGTATGACGAGTTCGATAATTGATGGTTAAGTTGGCGCATGTTATCAAAGGAGTAGGGTTTTGAGGACATAGAGGAGAAAGGAACCTTGGACACTACCCCTCTGGCCTTCCTTTTGGTTCCGACTGCTAATTCCTGGTCGGACTCCGTAGCCTCCGGGCCATCCTCGTCCTTCTCATCTTCGTCCTCCGGCCCTGCAAGCCGAGTATGTATCAATGGAAAAAGGTGGGAGGAAAATGATGCAGGTATAGGTGACACAAGATCCGGGTAAATACCTTCGTTATTGTCAGCCGGCTCATCTTCTTCTTCCGGGTCTCTGGAAGAGGGGGAGGTTTCAACTCTCCAGAAAGCATCATCAGCCTGAGACAAAGAGATGAAATTAAGAGCTAGAAGCGGTATCAAGTCGAGGTGTGGAGATAAGCTTACAAATGTCGAGTCTTACCGTTGGGGCTGGATTTTCCCGAGTAAATGGAGGTAACCCGGCGATGTTCATTATGACTTCCATTTTTTCCGTCAGGAAACCTTTGATGGTTTTGTTGGTATCGCCGGCTGCAAAGCTCTTGGTGGAATATCGGAGTGCGTCCGTGGCATGCCCCGAGTACTCGCACATCAATTTGGTGCGGATAGAATTGGGTTGGATCCGGAAATCAACCCAAGTTTTCACTAAATTAAGCCCAAGAAGACCTTGGGCGGAGAGGACGGCTATTCTAGCTAGTAAAGGCAGGATTGCTTCCCTGTCCGAGTCAGGGGCGAAAGCATTGAATTTTTCAGAAATATCGAGGAGACCCTCCGAGTAACCCGGCAGTTTCTTTTCCCCGGGTGGGGAAGTGTCGTGGCAGTAAAAGAAGGATAATTGCCAGTGTTTAACATGGGAATTCAGATTAAGGGTTGGCATTGGTGAGTTCTTGCGGCGTTGGATGGATACCCCGCCGCAAGTGAGAAGTGCCCCGTCACCGCTTTCACGGCACGGCTTGCACTGGAAAAGTTCAATGAAGAGGGCCAAACTTGGCGAAGTGCACAAGTATGACTCGGACAAAACAATGAAGTGAGTAATATTCAACATAGAGTTAGGCCCTATGTCAAATGTCCTGAGGCCATAATGACTCAGGACCTCACGAAAGAAAGGGTGACCCGGAGGACGGAATCCCCGGGTCACGTGCTCTATGAAACAGATTACCTCATCTTCGGCAGGTGTGAGCCGGGTCTCGTCACCCGGCGCTCTCCAATGGATGTCCTTTTGAGAGGGGAGAACTCCCAACTCAGCCAGCTCTTCCAGCTTGGCCTTTGTGACTATGGATCGCCCCCAATTGGCGGATATAGATTGGGTTGTCTTCGTTTGGGCTGGCTGCTTCCCTTACTTTTTGGGAGCCATGGGATCAACCTGTAAAATACAAGACAAAGAAGTACAAGAAATGAGATTCGGAAATCATGAATTACCCGAGTGTATGCATGCAGTATCGAGAAGATATGAATATTAAGAATTATCCAGGTATCATGCCGCAGAGCGAAGACTACAAGAATTATCCGGGTATCAAGTGTAATTATGGAAGCTATTGGTTACTTACGTATTGAAAGGTGTTTGAGGAGGACGGATGATTGCCCATGTATCTACTGCAAGCAAAAGAACCAGAAGAGAAGGATTTTCCGGGTATCAATGAAATGCACAGAAAGTTGGGATGAAATGGATCTAGATTGGAAAACTTGAGAACGATTCTACGAAGAAATTGATGATTAATAATGGTAGGGGAGTGGTGTGTGATCATCAATCAGGCTATTGGAGGAGTTATCGAGCATCTGAGCAAGTTTAAACCGGCGCCACAAGAAAAACTTTCCCGTGGGTTGACCTAGATTCAATCTAGAGTAAATCGAAAAATTGCGAGATTGAATTAATGGATACAAGGGACTTACTGGAGCGAATTGGAGTAACACGCGGCGGCGGCGAACGGCGCGATCTGGATATTCCTTCGCAATTCCCGGTAGGCAAGATGAGGGCGCTGCGGCGGAGTTCGGCGGCGGCGCGGAGCGGTTCGGGAGCGAACGTAACCGGCGGCGGTTTGGCTCCGACGGCGAGCTTGAGATTCTTGTTGTGGTGTTGCGCGGGCGTGAGAGATGAGGAAGGAGAAGGAGTTGGAATGAACTGTTGGGGGCTAGGTTGTCGCCTGGGTCCTTATTTATAAGGAGTGGGTGGATAAACCTAGTCCAACGGGTGGGATCCGGGAATTTCGGGATAACGGCTACCTGCACGGATTTCGTGATATGTACTTTCAGTGCTGGACAAGATACCCGGACCGAGATAAGAGAGAGATCTTCTCTGCAGCATCGGGGTCAGTTATTGAGTAAAGTAAGCCGGATCTTTGATATTCTTATCAAGGCATTGACCCGGAAAGCTAAGCAGAAGACTTGGAAAAAGCCGAGTTACTATATGGCCACCATGGAGTTCGGCCTAGTTGTTTATCAAAGCAATTTAACCCGGCCTCCATGATTTTGCACGCTTGGTAATTTTGCGGGGAATAGCGTGCGCTTCAAAGAGAACCTTGTGATGCCCCAAGCTATTCTGGGGACTACTGATGGAGGGATGATAACCCGGTAGGCCAACGGCAAGGTGTAACTCGGCCCAATGGACGCTGCGCAAGATCCGGCTAAAGATAAAGGAGCTTCTGGAAGGCCCAAGTTCGTAGGCCTCGTAACCCGGATTGTGGGTTACGGTAAGGAAAGTTAGGGTTTCTCGTATGCGGTGTCCGGGTAGGGTTCAGGGTGCGCCTTGGGGGGCAAGCCAGGGGGGTCCGGGTGCTTTATAAACCGGCCCCTCGGTCTAGTTTAGAGATCCAAGAGTTCTAGCAATATCGCTTGATATCGAGCATCCAGTGTAACACGAGAGTTGAGTTAATATATCGAGATCGGAGACTCGGCGACTTGATTGCCGGCTACCAGATCGAGTACCATCATGTTTTCCTCTGAGCTAAACCCTCTCCCAAACGCCAGTGTCGTCTTGCCCCAAGATCAGTTACCCCCGGTAACGTATGCCGTGATTATCCCACGACACCTAGGCTCGTCCACTAGCCTCAATACGACCAAGAAAGGTAACGTTGGGTAAGTGAGGCGTCCATTTCTTCAATATCACCCTTGTGTGTGTTTTTGAAATGGCTATGGAAGGAGTATTCACAAGTCCGAGCTCGGAAGACGAAGGCAATCCATTCTACAACCACAATGCTTACGCCAACTTCGTCACCCACAATGACCACTTTCAACTCCGCGAACTCGTCAAGGATGGGTTGCAACGTTACGAGCGTCGACTCCAAGAGCAAGAGGCTCGATTGAATGATCAAATGATGCGCATCAACATCAACTTGGCTAATCTTGCCAATCGCCGTCATTCATCATCGTCCTCAAGGTCTCGTCGCTCAAGCCACCGCAATCAAGATCCTCACCAACCTCGTCACCATGATCGCCACAACATGGAGGAGGGTGGACAACCTCAACAACCACCACCACCTCCTCCACAACCTCAACAAGCTCTGCGACGAAATTGGTATGAGGATAGCTCGCCATCACCACCACCTCGACATCGCCAAGGCAGTGGTGACCCTCTTCAACAACCGCAATGCCCGGACCTTCGGTAACACCATCATCCTCCACCTCCACAAGGCCACGCTCAAGACTATGGCCACAATGATTTCGTGGAAGATGCTCGTCAACATCGAAGGCCACCTAGGCGCGATGCGCGTCCCAACAAAAATGACCGCCAAGAACATGATCATCCTCAACACCCTCGAGATGAACAAGTGCTTCCGCAACACCCTCGGCAAGAACAAGAACGTCCTCGACAACATCACAATGGCCATGATGATAGTGAACGCCGTGAAGCTCGGCTCCGTCACCACCAACAACCACCACCTAATGACCACCGGCGTCATCCTCCCCATCATGATCGCCACCGCCAAGACAATGAGGATGACCCCTATGATGATTCACCTCCCATTTATGATGAAGACCCCCATGAGCGCCAACATGAGCGTCCCCATCGTCCGCAAGAGGACAACAACATGAGTGCTCTTCGTTTCAATGTCCCCAAGTTCAATGGTGAGAATGATCCCGAAGACTATCTTGCTTGGGCTCTCAAAGTTGACAAGATCTTCGGCATTCACAACTTCACCGACAAGAAGATGGTTGCTCTAGCATCTTTGGAATTCGAAGGCTATGCACTCTTATGGTGGGATCGTCTACAAGCCGAACGAGTCCACAATCGCATTGCTCCGATTGCCACTTGGAATGAGATGAAGCAGTTCATGCATGCTAGATTCGTTACTCCTCACTACAAGCGTGACCTCTTCAAGAAGCTCCAAGAACTTCGTCAAGGTGTGAAGTCCGTTGATGAGTATTACAAGGAAATGGAAACATCCTTGATTCGAGCTCATGTGATAGAATCTCAAGAGCAAACAATGGCTCGCTTCCTCAATGGCCTCAACTATCCTATAAGGAAGATCGTCGAGTATCAACCGTATGACAACATTTTGGCCCTTGTCCACCAAGATCTCAAGGCGGAACGCCAAATTGCGGAAGATCTCAAGTACAATAAGCAAAAGGCTTTCTTCAACTCAAGACAATCATCCTCGTCTCCAATGACGCAAGTTCCTCCTCCAACTACCACCAAGAGCAACACTCGAGCCTCTAGTGCTCCCAACAAGTCTTCCCAACCATTCAAGAAGCAAGTTCCTCCCACCTCATCCTCAAGTTCTCCTCAAGTCAAGTCAAGCACTATTACTTGCTTCAAGTGTGGTGGTAGTGGACACAAGTCCTTTGAATGTTCCAACAAGATGATCATGATTGTCAACCAAGACGGTGAACGTGATTCTATGAGCGAAGGCGAATACTATGCCTTGCATCAAGTTGCTCTCAACTCTTTTGACGTGCCCAACGATGATGAAGAAAGTGTGTATTGCGATGAGGACAAGAATCCATCGCTAGTGGTAACAAGAGTCCTCACTACCTCTCCTCAATATGAGCATGATCAACGGTGCAATCTCTTTCAAACAAGAGCCGGTATCGATGGCAAGTCAATCAAGGTCATCATCGATGGTGGAAGTTGCCACAACTTGGCTAGCAAAGAGCTTTGCGACAAACTCAAATTGCCTTACAAGAAACATCCTCATCCATACCATGTCCAATGGCTTAGTGACTCCGGCACCTTCAAGATTCAACACATGGTCACCGTGAATTTCAAGATTGGTCCCTATGAAGACACGGTAGATTGTGACGTTGTTCCTATGACCGTGTGTCATCTTCTTCTTGGTCGACCTTGGCAATACGACAAGAGTGCTATCCATGATGGGCATACAAATCACTATAGCTTCAAGTGGAATAACAAGACATTTGTGCTCCGTCCCATGTCTCCTAGCCAAGTGATCGCCGACAACGCCAGGACTCTTGCACGTAAACAAGAAGAGCTCAAGTCTCGTGAGATGAGTGGTGAGACAGTGATCCACCCAAAAGAGAGTGAGAGCCACAAGCCAAACATGAGTGGAAAAATTCCGAGTGTTGCCAAAGGCCTTGCCTATACTTGCCACCAAAAGAGAGATGCGAGAGCTAAGATATGACCCAACCATACTTCACTTTGTCCTATTGTGCAAAGGGGAAGCACTTGACACTAACGACATGACAAATCTTCCTCCATCTTTGTTGCCTTTGTTGCAGGAATTTGAAGACGTCTTTCCCGATGAGCTCCCTCCGGGACTTCCTCCCCTTCGAGGAATCGAGCACCGCATTGACCTCATTCCGGGCGCGCCCCTTCCAAACCGCGCTCCTTACCGCACCAACCCCGAGGAGACTAAGGAGATTGAGCGCCAAATCCAAGAGCTACTAGAAAAAGGTTTTATTCGCGAATCCCTTAGCCCTTGTGCCGTGCCGGTTATCCTTGTTCCAAAGCAAGATTCTACTTCCCGCATGTGTATGGATTTTCGCCCTATCAATGATATCACTGTTAGATATAGACATCCTATTCCTAGGCTCGATGACATGCTTGACGAATTGAGTGGTGCTACTATCTTTTCCAAAATTGATCTTAAAAGTGGTTACCATCAAATTCGTATGAGTATAGGTGATGAATGGAAAACGGCTTTCAAAACAAAACTTGGCTTGTATGAATGGCTTGTTATGCCCTTTGGTCTTTCGAATGCCCCATCTACCTTCATGCGCCTCATGAATGAAGTCTTGCGTCCTTTCATTGGCAAATTTGTTGTGGTTTACTTCGACGATATTCTCATTTATAGCAAGTCTTTGGAAGATCACCTTGATCATGTTTCACAAGTATTGTTGGCTCTTCGCAACGCAAAACTTTTCGCCAATCTTTCCAAATGCAATTTTTGCACCAACAAGCTTGTTTTCTTGGGTTTTGTGATCTCTTCCAATGGTATTGAAGTAGATAACAAGAAGATTGAGGCAATTAGGAATTGGCCCAACCCTACCTCCGTGGGTGAGATAAGGCGCTTTCATGGCCTTGCCGGTTTCTATCGCCGCTTTATCAAAGATTTTTCAACTATTGCTTGCCCTTTGAATGAACTTACCAAAAAGAATGTACCTTTTGTTTGGGGCAATGCGCAACAAAAAGCTTTCGACACACTTAATAAATGCTTAACCGAAGCTCCTTTTGAGATTGAATGTGATGCTAGTGGTATAGGAATTGGTGGCGCTCTCATGCAAAACGGACGCCCCGTTGCTTACCATAGTGAAAAACTTGATGGCGCTAAACTCAATTACCCCATCTATGATAAGGAACTTTTTGCTTTGGTTAGAGTGCTAGAAGTTTGGCAACACTACCTTTGGCTGAAATAATTTTTCATTCATTCCGATCACGAATCATTGAAATACTTGAAAAGCCAAACCAATTTGAACAAGAGGCATGATAAGTGGGTAGAATTCATTGAATCTTTTCCTTATGTCATTAACTACAAGAAAGGTAAAGAGAATGTGGTAGCTGATGCTTTGTCTAGGAAAGAGTGCCTTCTTACACGTCTTGACATCAATGTGATTGGTTTGGATGAGATCAAAGACTTATATGCTTCCGATACTTTCTTTGGTCCTATCTTTGAGAAATTCTTGCCTAACCGAGGTTTCGATGATTACTATCTTCACAAAGGTTTCTTGTTTAAGGCTAACAAATTGTGTATCCCCGAGTCCTCTCTTCGTTTGTTGTTATTGAAGGAATCACATGAAGGAGGTCTCATGGGACACTTTGGACGCGACAAGACCTATGCCATGCTCTCCACCAACTACTATTGGCCCAAGATGAAGCATCAAGTTGAGAGACACATCAAGAGATGTTCTACATGCCTCCGAGCTAAGTCCACTTCCAACCCCCATGGTCTTTACATGCCATTACCTATCCCACATGCACCTTGGAGTGATATTAGCATGGACTTTGTGTTAGGCCTCCCACGAACTAAAACCAACATGGATTAAATCTTTGTAGTTGTGGATCGTTTCTCTAAGATGGCACATTTCATTCCTTGCAACCGAACCGACGATGCTTCACATGTTGCTACTTTGTTTTTCAGGGTAATTGTGCGTTTACATGGTGTACCTACTTCCATTGTCTCGGACTGCGACGTCAAGTTCACCTCCTAATTTTGGAAGACGTTGATGGCCAAGCTCAGCGTCAAGCTACTCTTCTCCACCGCCTATCACCCACAAACGGATGGACAAACCGAGGTCGTCAACCGCACACTCTCTTCACTACTTCGAGCATTGATCAAGCCCAACTTGAAGAATTGGGAGGAATGCATCCCACACGCCGAGTTCGCCTACAACCGTGCTCTCCATCAAGCTACCAAGAAGAGTCCCTTCGAGATCGTCTACGGCTTCAACCCCAACACCACCCTCGACATACTCCCTTTGCCTCTACGCGAGCGAGCAAACATGGACATCGACAAGCGCACCGACTACATCAAGAAGCTGCACGACTCCACAAGAGCTACGCTTGAGAAGCATTCCGAGCACCGAGCCGCTATCATGAACAAGCACAAGAAACCCATGGTGTTCCAAGAAGGTGACCTCCTGTGGCCACACTTGCATAAGGACCATTTTCCCGAAGAGCGCAACTCCAAGCTCAAGCCAAGAGGCGACGGACCCTTCAAGGTCATCAAACGCATCAACAACAACGCCTACAAGCTCGACTTACCGCAATCCAAGTACCTCGTCCACAACTCCTTCAATGTCAAGGACCTCTCTCCTTCCATGGATACCCAAGTGATGAAGACGACGCCGAGTCGAGGTCGACTCTTTTTCAAGGGGGGGGGAGATGATGTCGCCCAGCTCAAGCATGTACAATCACCATGTGTGATGTAAGCCACCCAACTCCACCAAGTGCACCAATGACAAGATCACGCGCAAAGGCCATCCAAGATAAGGTGAACTCGCTCCTCTCGTTCTATACTTTCGGTCATGTGGAGGATGGTGCGCTACCTCATGGTTCCACACTTTGCGTGCTCAGGTTCAAACCCACCACGGAGGCCCCGGAAAGCACCCAAAACGATGCGCAAGAAGATAGAAGGAGGGCGGAAGAAACGGCAGCGCAATCGGAGTCCCGGCGGAGAAGATAGGGGGGAAAGAGCCCCCCCGGCCTCGGGAGCCGGCCAGGCCGGCCTCCTTCCCCCCCCCCCAGGCCGGACCCCCCACAGAAGGGCCCGGCCTCAAGGCCGGCCTGCCTCCTCCCCACCCCGGCCCCGGGCCGGGCACCCAACAGAAGGGGCCGGCCTGCCTCCTCCCCACCCCTGCCCCAGGACGGCCTCCCCCTCCAGGCCGGCCCCTGCGCCCACCCTGGCCCCAGGCCGGGCTCCAGGCCGGCCAGGCCGGCCCCCAGGCCGGGGTGGACCCGAAATGCACGCAAATGACGCCTTTTCGACCCCCGGCTATATAAGGACGACCCCGAGCTAGATCTAGGTTTTTAGAGTTGAATTTAGAACATTTGGAGCTCAGCTCTCTTGTATCCCTCTTTGAGGAACTACTCCTCCGGTGTGTACCGAGGAACGTATCAAGGCTACTCCTCCGACTTCGTCGAGGATCGTATCAAGGCACATCCCAACTACTTGTCCTCTCCCTATCGGGTTTCAGTCAAGAGTTGTCCAATCTTCCTCTCGTTATCTTGAGGTTCTATTGGCGTAGTGGTACCGGCTATGGGTGTGAGACGGTTTGTATCAAGGTGAGTTCAGTTGGATCGATTGTTCCGTAGGCGACCCTCGGGGCTTAGTTGACGGGAGGTTGGATCTTTCGGTTCTTGCGATTTATCCCGATTTGTGTGTTGCCCCGCGTTCCCCCAAGTTCCCCCTCGATTCCCCATCTCGTGTTCTTACCGTTCTTCGTGTTCTTCGTTCGTTCTTTGTCGATTCGTGAAGATCGGGCCAATCTAGGAGTCCAACTTCATATAAATGTACCCTATTATATCCTCATCATCCTCCCTTTCTTCAAGACAAGACGTCCTCGGCTTGTGGTAAGCTGAACATGTAAGAAACAAAAAGAACAATGTGTATGCAGAATACATGTATCTATAATGGGGTGCATCATTGTTATGGACATGAGAATTATTCCCACATGACATAAAGCAACGAGAATTGCATATAATTAGGACATAATTGTTATATGAAAACAAATAGGATCTCATCGAATAGAAATCACAATTGCAAGTATAAGTGAAGCTCATAGAATCATGATCTTAAGGAGAAACATATATGTATACATAATTATTGTTTAGTATCAAATCAAGTGTTCTCACACATGATCTATGATCACATTTGGTGGTAGTAGTACACCCAATTGTGTCAACATGTTTATTATCTTTATTATTTAAATTGCAACTCATTTTGCAAATATAAGTGAAGAATACATCAGTATCATATGTATTGATAAGGGGTGGCCCAATCTTCTCAGTGAACTCACAGATAACTTCTGAATGATAACTAGTGCGCCACTAAGAACTCTCCCGGCTGATCCCTGATGCCAATGCAAAAGATAGCAACCCCAAGGATATTCTCAACTCCACACTCTTGCACAAGTAATCCACCGACTACAAGTGGTCCTGTACCTTCTTATTCCCAGTGGAACAGCAGGTAACACGTAAAGTTTGCAGATGAACTTCCAGATGAAGGCTTACAAGCTGTTTCAATCTAGAGGTCTAGGGTTTATGTTTTAACGTAGTATAACCCCTTCAACTCGCAGGTAGGGGGTATATGAGAGGGAGGGGTGCGGCCACAAGCTGCCTTGCGCAAGCAATCCCTTTCCTACTCGAATAGGACTCCTACTAGGAACACACATAGATACAAACCGACCCAATTAGGTGGGATGCGGCCAAATTGGTATACAAACCAAATCTACAACTACTAGGACTCTATATGGCGCATAGATATCCTTTGTGGGCGCCCTCCTCTTGCTTGTCCATCAATGAGTGTGGAAATAACATATTGGCATTGTTTTCCACACTAAGTGCATTTGACCTTGTGGAGGCACTATCCCCTTGTCGTCATCACATTTGTTATTTGTTGTTTTCACCATGCTAGCACTTGATCTCCATCTCCTCTTCTAGTCCATCTCCATCCAAGTGTATCTCCTATTCATGATCTCCATTCATGCTTGTGTTATAAATAAACCTGAGAATACATAAGTGCATGGATTTAGGTAGTATAAAATTATCACAATTATAAACATTATACTCAAGTAGGAGTGAATCACCTGTTGTTGTAATAGCTTGGTTCTGATCTTGTCATTGGACCAATCCTTACTTCATTAGCTTTTATTGGAACATCCTCATGTGTAACAATAGGTGAAGAGCTAGGGATGTCCTCATCATCCTCCCCCTCTTGAAAAGGCATCGACCTCGATGCTAAATCATCTCCATGGTAAGGTGTCAAATCAGCCACATTAAAAGAATTGCTAACACCAAACTCATCAATTGGGAGGTCAATCTTGTATGCATTATCATTGATCATTGAAATAACCTTATAAGGACCAGCACCTCTAGGCATCAATTTTGACTTTCTCAATGTGGGAAATCTATCTTTTCTAAAGTGCACCCACACCATGTTTACTCTTCTTGTTTACTCTTCTTGTTTACTCTTTCAGCCACATGTCTTCCTTTCTTCTCAATTGCCTCTTTTGTTTTCTCATGAATTCTCTTCACAAAATCAGCCCTCTTTGATGCCTCCATATTAATTCTCTCTTGTGTAGGAAGTGGTAATAAATCAAGAGGAGTAATAGGCTTGAAACCATAAACCACCTCAAAAGGACATAATTGAGTAGTTGAATGCACAGCTCTATTATATGCAAATTCCACATGTGGCAAACACTCCTCCCACTCCTTCAAATTTTTCTTGATCATGCTTCTCAATAATGTGGACAATGTTCTATTAACCACCTCGGTTTGGCCATCAGTTTGGGGGTGGCAAGTAGTAGAAAATAATAGCTTAGTGCCAAGATTACCCCAAAGTGTCTTCCAAAAGTAACTCATGAACTTGACATCTCTATCTGAAACAATAGTTCTTGGCACTCCATGTAATCTCACAATTTCTCTAAAAAATAAATTTGCAATGTGAGAAGCATCATCACTCTTGTGGAAAGCAATGAAGTGAGCCATCTTTGAAAATCTTTCCACAACCACAAAGATAGAGTCATGTCCTCTTTTTGTCCTTGGCAAGCCCAAAACAAAATCCATACTTATATCCTCCCATGGTGTACTAGGTGATGGCAATGGTGTGTACAACCCGTGGGGTTTTAGCTTAGACTTGGACTTGTTGCAAGTAATGCATCTTTGCACCAATCTATACACATCTCTCCTCATATGTGCCCAATAGAAATTTTCAGCCAACATAAGCAATGTCTTCTCTCTTCCAAAGTGTCCCATCAAACCTCCACTATGAGATTCCTGTATTAAGAACAAACGCAAAGAACACTCGGGAATACATAATTTGTTAGCTCTAAACAAGTATCCATCATGTATATGAAATTTATCCCATGCCTTAACATTAGCACATTTATTAAATGGCATAGAAAATTCATTATGTTCATCATATAAATCTCTAATACCCTCCAAACCCGAAACCTTAATTTCTAAATTTGAGAGTAACATATTCTTTCTTGACAAAGCATCAGCAAATACATTTTCCAATCATTTTTATGTTTAATTATGTATGGAAAATATTCAATAAACTCAACCCATTTGGCATGTTTTTATTCAAATTTGTTTGACACTTTAAGAATTTTAATGCCTCATGATCACTATGAATAATAAATTCCTTAGGCCACAAATATTGTTTCCACACCTCTAAAACTCTCACAAGTGCATATAATTCTTTATCATAAATAGAGTAATTCAATTGTGCACCATTTAATTTTTTTCAGAAAAATAGGCAATAGGTTTCTTTTCTTGCATTAACACACCTCCAATACCTATGCCACTAGCATCACATTCAATCTCAAATTGTTTATCAAAATTTGGTAGCATTAGAAGTGGGGCCGAAATCAACTTTTCTTTAAAAGTATCAAAAGCAACATCTTGAGCAATACCCCACTCGAAATCAACACCCTTTTTAGTTAGATCATTTAAAGGGGCAGAAATAGTACTAAAATTAGGCACAAATGTTCTATAAAAACTAGCAAGCCCATTAAAACTTCTAACTTGACTCACATTAGTTGGAATTGGCCAATTTCGAATTGCTTCTATTTTTGATGTATCAACTTCAATCCCATGTTTAGAAACTACATATCCCAAAAATATGACCTTATCTTTGCAAAAAGTGCACTTCTCAAGATTACCATAAATTTATTTTCTCTTAGCACTTGCAAAACTTGTCTAATATGATTAATATGATCATGTTCATTGTGGCTATATATGAGAATATCATCAAAATAAACTACCACAAATCTACCAATGAAGTCTCTCAAAATATGGTTCATTAGTCTCATGAAAGTACTAGGTGCATTAGTTAACCCAAAAGGCATCACTAACCTTTCATATAAACCAAATTTTGTTTTAAATGCAGTTTTCCATTCATCTCCATCTTTCATTCTTATTTGATGGTATCCACTACGCAAATCAATTTTAGAGAAAAGAGTAGCACCACTTAATTCATCTAACATGCCATCTAAACGTGGTATAGGATGACGATAACGAATAGTGATGTTATTAATTGCTCTACAATCTACACACATGCGCCAAGTACCATCTTTCTTAGGAACCAAAATAACGGGGACAACACAAGGAGAAAGACTAACTCGAATATAACCTTTATCTAGTAGCTCTTGTACTTGACTTTGTATCTCCTTTGTTTCTTGTGGATTGGTTCTATAAGGGGCTCGGTTTGGTAAAGATGCTCCAGGAATTAAATCAATTTGATGCTCAATCCCTCTCAATGGTGGCAATCCCGAGGGAATATCTCCTGGAAAAACATCATCAAAATCCTGCAACACACGAGAAAGACCAAGAGGAATAGGGGTCATGTCATTAGAAACCAAAATCTCTCTCTTGTGAATAAGCACAATAGGGACTAATGTAGGATCATCCCTAAATTCCCTCAAATCCTCTTTAGTGGCTAACATGCATAATAGGTTCTCTCTCTTTTTACCACTCGAATTGGCTAGGATATCACTCCCCAAGGCTTGTGATTTTTGTGATCCCTCATCCCTCTCTCTCTCTTTTTCCACTCTCATATCAATTTTGGATTGGGACTCATTTACAATTCGTTGTGGAGTCATAGGCCTCAAAATAATACTCTTCCCATGATGATGCAACTCATAAGTATTTGCTCTTCCTTCATGCTTCACACTTCTATCAAATTGCCAAGTTCTTCCCAATAATAAGTGGCAAACTGTCATGGGCACCACATCAAACTCAATAGTATCCTTATAAGGTCCAATTTGAAATTCCACACGCACCATATGAGTCACCTTCATTTGTCCCGAGCTACTCAACCATTGGATATGATAAGGACAAGGGTGTGGTAAATATTTCAAATTTAGCTTTGCACATAGATCTTTGCTAGCCAAATTCCTGCAACTCCCTCCATCAATAATGACTTTGCAAGCCATATTAGGACCAATAACAGCCTTTGTTTGAAACAAATTGCACCTTTGATTTTCAGGACTAGGAATAACACTCAATGATTTTTGTGTGCAAATAATAGATGGAATATTAGTAGCATAGGCATCCAATGGTGTATCACTCAAATAACCATCATCATCATTATCATTAGGATCAACATCATCACCTGTCTCATACTCATTGTTCTCATTGATAATCATCACCTTTGTATTTGGACAATCCCTCTTAAAGTGCCCCTTTCCTCCACATGTATGACATGTAATGTCTCTATTCCTTGTAGTAGAAGCACTTGAACCCGTGGTACTTGCAGCTGGTTGTGATGATTTCTTTGCAATGTGGAGAAAATTCTATTCACCACCTCGGTTTGTCCATCTGTTTGAGGGTGACATGTTGTAGAAAACAATAATTTGGTTCCAAGCTTCCCCCATAATGTCTTCCAAAAGTAACTCATGAACTTCACATCTCTATCCGAAACAATTGTCCTTTGTACTCCATGTAGTCTTACTATCTCCTTGAAAAAGAGTGTAGCAATGTGGGAAGCATCATCACTTTTGTGGCAAGCAATGAAGTGTGACATCTTGGAAAATCTATCCACCACCACAAAAATTGAGTCATGTCCCCTCTTTGTCCTTGGCAAGCCTAACACAAAATCCATGCTTATATCTTTCCATGGTGTAGTTGGTGTTGGCAATGGAGTATATAATACATCGGGCTTCAATTTGGATTTGGATTTATTGCAAGTAATACACCTTTGCACAAATCTATAGACGTCTCTCCTCATATGTGCCCAATAGAAATTTTCAGCCAACATAAGCAATGTTTTCTCTCGTCCAAAGTGACCACTATGAGATTCCTGTAATAACATCAAACGCAAAGAACACTCGGGAATACATAGTTTGTTAGCTCTAAACAAAAATCCATCATGTATATGATACTTATCCCAAGCCTTCACATTAGAACATTTACTATAGGGTGTAGAAAATTCTTTATCTTGAGCATATAGTGGCTTTAATTCTTGCAAACCCGAAACTTGCACATCCAATTTAGTGAGTAGCATATTTTTCCTAGAAAAAGCATCAGCTACCACATTATCTAATCCTTTCTTGTGTTTAATAATGTATGGGAAAGATTCAATAAATTCTACCCATTTAGCATGTCTCTTATTAAGATTGGATTGATTCTTTAAAAATTTCAATGCCTCATGATCAGAATGTATAATAAATTCCTTTGGCCACAAATAATGTTTCCAAACCTCAATTACTCTAACAAGTGCATACAATTCTTTATCATAGACAGAATAATTCAATTGTGCTCCATGTAATTTTTCAGAAAAATAAGCAATTGGTTTCTTATCTTGCATTAACACTCCTCCAATACCTATGCCACTAGCATCACATTCAATCTCAAATTGTTTATTAAAATTTGGTAGCAACAATAATGGAGCCGAAATCAACTTATTTTTCAAAGTATCAAAAGCAATATCTTGAGCAACCCCCCACTCGAAATTTACACCTTTTTTAGTCAAATAATTTAAAGGGGCAGCAATAGTACTAAAATCTTTCACAAATCGTCTATAAAATCCAGCTAGTCCATTAAAACTTCTTACTTGACTCACATTCATGGGAATTGGCCAATTTTTAATTGCTTCAATTTTAGATTCGTCAACTTCTATACCATGTTTAGAGACAACATAACCAAGAAATATGATCTTATCTTTGCAAAAAGTGCACTTCTCTAAATTTCCATACAATTTATTTTCTCTTAGCACATGCAAGACTTGTCTAATATGATCAATGTGTTCATGTTCATTGTGGCTATATATGAGAATATCATCAAAGTAAACAACCACAAACTTCCAATAAAATCTCTCAAAACATGGTTCATTAATCTCATGAAAGTACTAGGTGCATTAGTTAATCCAAAAGGCATTACTAACCACTCATGTAAACCAAATTTTGTTTTAAAGGCTGTTTTCCACTCATCCCCTTCTTTCATTCTTATTTGATGGTAACCACTACGCAAATCAATTTTAGAGAAAACAACACTACCACTTAATTCATCTAACATGTCTTCCAAACGTGGTATAGGATGACGATAACGAATAGTGATATTGTTAATTGCTCTACAATCTACACATATGCGCCAAGTACCATCTTTCTTAGGAACTAATATGACAGGAACAACACAAGGAGATAAGCTTATTCGAATGTAACCTTTATCAAGAAGATCTTGTACTTGTTTCTGAATTTCCATTGTCTCTTGGGGATTTGTCCTATAGGGAGCTCGGTTTGGTAATGAAGATCCAGGAGTTAAATCAATTTGATACTCAATCCCTCTCAATGGTGGCAATCCCGAGGGCACTTCTTCTGGAAAAATATCATCAAATTCCTGCAAAACATTAGAAACACCAATAGAAAGAGGAGTCATGTCTTTAGAAACTAAAATTTCCCCCTTGTGCATGAGCACTATAGGTATTAGGCTAGGATCATCCTCAAACACTCTCAAATATTCTTTGGTGGCTAACATTGTCAAAAGGCTCACTCCCTTACTTTTTCCACTCGGCCTAGGTTTGTTTTCCCCCATGGAAGTAGTGTTTTCACTCATATTTTCCCTCTCTCTCTCCTTTTCAACATTCACTTCCACTTTTTGTCTTGATTCATTCACTATTTGTTGGGGTGTCATAGGCCTCAATATGATGTCCTTATTGTTCCAATTCAATTGGTAAGTGTTTGCTCTCCCATTGTGTAGCACCTTTCTATCAAATTGCCATGGCCTTCCAAGTAATAGGTGGCAAACCGACATGGGAACAACATCACACTCAATAGTATCCTTGTATGGTCCAATTTGGAACTCCACTCTCACAATTTGGCATACTCTTATTTCCTCCTTCTCATTGAGCCATTGGATATAATATGGATGTGGGTGTGGAATATATCTCAACCTTAGCTTTGCACATAACTCCTTGCTTGCTAAATTTCTGCAACTCCCTCCATCAATGATCACCTTGCAAGCCATATTATGACCAACAATTGCCTTGGTTTCAAATAAATTGCATCTTTGGCTCTCATCATTGCTAGGAACAATACTCAATGCTTTGGTGCAAACAATAGTTGGATAATTTGTAGCATAGGCATCAATAGGACCATCATCATCATCATATGCATCCTCCTCATTGGGATCAACATCATCTCTAGTCTCATACTCATCATTAGCATTGAGGAGCATAATTTTCTTGTTTGGGCAATCCCTCTTAAAGTGACCTTTTCCTCCACAAGTATGGCAAGCCATAACTCTATTCCTTGTAGGAGGTGTAGCACCACTAGAACCCGAAGTAGATGTAGTAGGTTTCTTGGAATTTGCTGAATTTGGCTCGGGTTTGGAACTAGAAGTCCCACGGGTAGTAGTAGTTGGAGGTGTAGGTGATGAAAAATTTGATTTTTGTGAAGGAAAACTTCTCCTTGCACTCACTTGTAGCTCTTCTTGCAATCTCTTTTCGGCCTCCCTTGCTTGATGTAGTAATTCACTCATAATATTATAAGGAACATGTCTCACAATGCTTCTCACTTTGAATTGCAATCCACTCAAGAATCTTTGCATTGTTTGTTCAGGAGCCTCTCTAATCCGAGCACTTTGGATGATCAATTCCATATCCTTGTAATAGGCATCAACTGTCTTGGATCCTTGCTTCAATTGTTGTAATTTGTCATAGAGAGTTCTAATATAATTCTTGGGAACAAATCTCTCTCTTAGCAATTGTTTCATCTCTCTCCATGTGTTCACTTCCTCTTCTTCCTTTTCATCTCTATCTTTTGTAATGCCATCCCACCACAAAAGAGCATAGCCATCAAATGAAGAAGATGCAAGGTTCACTTTCCTCTCCTCGGGATACTCATGGAGTCTCCATAATTTCTCAATTTTTACCTCCCACATCAAGTACTCTTCCACATCTTCAGAATCACAAGCAAGACTAGGGATAGAGAATTTTGGTTTTCCCAAGCCATCATTCTCTCTATTATTTTCCAATGGTACTCTTCTTGCCACATCTCCACAGCCTCCATTAATATTTCCTCTCCCATCATCAATTTGAGCAATAGCTTGAGGTCTTTGTTGAAATTGTTCCACTATATTGGCAATTGTAGTCACTTTTTGTGTCAATGTCCTCAAAGTGTCCTTAATCTCATTGATAGATTCTTGATATGCACAAGCTTCTATCTTTAAATCAAGGGTAGTCATCTCTTCTCTCAAGAGGTCATCACTTTTTTCAACCACATCAGAAATTCTTTTGTACATATGATCTCTCAATGCCTCATACTCATTCCATTGGACAGCATCCTCGGGTTTCTTCTTTCCCTGCACATCAACATCACTAGAGAAACTCATGATTAACTTGTTAGTAACAAAATAATCAATGGGTTTGTGGTGCCTCTCTCAACTCACTCAAAACCAAGCAAAGATGACTTCACTTAATGTTCCAAGAGAGAAAAGGATCAACTTACCCACAAGGATCAATGAATAATGCGCTTTGGTGTGAGAAAAGAATATCCAAGCTATCAAGTATCACAATGCAAACAGGGTTTTTGGTGGGGCTTGGTTGGGAATCCTAACAACACAAAAATAACAACTCCAATGCACTGCTTAATGTGATAAAAATTACTAAGGAAACACACTCACACTTGGAGACAATTGTGGCTTAGCAAATATATGGTAGAGATTTTGCAAGCACTAGAAAGACACTAGCAAATACTCAATGAAACAGGCACAAGATTGCTCAATATGTCCACAAAATTTCCAATATGAAATAGCTTCCACTAGTGATAAGTAGCACGGCCTCTTTTGAATTTTTCTTTCTTTCTATTTTTTGTATACTTTTTGCTTTTTCTCTATTTTTTTGATTTTTTCAATAGCCTTTGAATCAACTAGGAGCAATAAGTAGATGGAAAATAAAAACAGTGGACAGATTTGATCAAATGAGCAGCCTGTTAGACCAATAAAACAGCTAGTCTTTTGATTTTAGAACCTAAATATGGCTGTAGAATGGATGTAGCTATGGCTTATCAAAGATCAGACAAGAATCCTAGAGATAACAAGGAGTAAAACAAAAGAAAACTAAAGAAAACAGATGTTGGAAACAGCTCATGACAGCAACTATAGCTCACGGCAGAGAAAACGAGCCCACGACAGCAAAAACGAGTTCACGACAGCAATTACTAGCCCACGGCAGCAAAAAAAGGCTCACGGCAAGCGTACGGTAGAGAAAACGCACGAAAACAGCGCGAGGCAGAGCTCACGGCAGCGTGCATGTGTGTGTTGCGGTGGGGTGTGCGGGTGGGTTTGCGGTTGGCGCGCGGTAAGGATTTTGTAGGCGCGCCTAAGGGGAATCCGAGTGCGGGTGGGAGGGGTGCGCGCAAGTGGTGGCAGCGGCGACAGCGTTTTGGGGTGGAATCCGATCCATGGCAGGATGCCGAGTGCGAGTAGGAGGTGGGTTGCGGCAGCGATTTTTGTGGCCACGGCAGGAACCCAAATGCAATCCGATTGTGACTAGGTACTCAAGCACAAATAGAACCAATTGACCCGCAAGAATAACAACTCGAAAAACTAGATCACCTTGGAACAAGATGTAGGTCTAGACTTTCCCGAGAGATAACCCACACGGATAGAAATATTTTTTGTGATGATTTTTGATATGGATGGAAGCAAAAGATAGCTAGATGAACCCTAACCCTAAAAGATGAAAATCTAAAAACAGAAAAATAGAAACACAAATCAACAAAAAGCAGCAACTATGTAGATGCAAATTGGTGTTGATCTAGTCTCTGGCAAATTCTAAACCTAATATTTTTGGCTTTTTCTGGATAGAAATAAAAATAACTGAAAGTAAAGATAACTAGCTCACCGAGGAAACCTGAGAATCTGATACCAAGATGATATGGGGTGGCCCGATCTTCTCGTTGAACTTCTCTCTCTTTTTGTGGATTTTCTGATAATTGGATAACTAGTGCTACACTGAGACCTCTCACTCAGCCGACCCCTGTTGTCAATGCAACAACAATGAAGCTCTTTGGATATTCTCAACTACACACTCTTGCACAAGTAATCAAAGATCACAAGTGGTCCTGTATCCCCCTATTCCCAAATGGAATAACAAGATATCACGCAACTTTGCAGGGTAAACTTCAAGTAGTATGCTTAGCAGCAATACAAACTAGAGGCTAAGGTTTTGTTGGTTTTGGTTTAAACTTGTTCTCCCTCAACCACACGCAGGTGGGGGACATATATAGGTGGAGGGTGCGGCCACAAGGGGTTCCTTGCGCAAGTCCCCTCCTCCTACTAGGACTAGGATTCCTACTAGGACTAGGAGTCCAACTATGACTCAAAGAGAGATACAAACCGATCCACCATTAAGGGATTCGGCCACATTATGGTATACAAACCATACCTATATGAAATAGGATTTTATGAGGCGCATTTGACTTAGTGGAGGCACCTGTCCCCTTGTCTTGATGAATAACAATTGTTTCTATTGAAATAACAATTTTTATTAATTGTTTTCACCATCTTGATCACTTGCTTTCACCATGACATCATTGTTTTCACCATCTTCTAGCATTGTTTTCACCATGGCTCCTTTCATGTCATCACTTGTATAATCATCTTCTAGATCCTCTTGATTGTTCTCCTCCATTATGTTTGTGTTATAAATAAACCTAATCATACATAAATCCATAGACTTAGGTAGTATAAAATTATCATAATCACAAATAGCATAATCAATAAGGATTGATTTCACCTGTTGTTCTAGTAGCTTGGTCCTTGATCTTGTCATTGGTCCAAGTCTCACTTCATCTTGTTTAAGTGGCAATGTACTAGGGATGTCCTCATCATCTTGCCTCTTTCTCACAGTAGTATCCCACCATCTAAGAGCATATCCATCAAACTCAGAAGATGCCAATTTGATTTTTCTATCCTCACTATAATCATGCAATCTCCATAGCTTCTCAATTTTTAGCTCCCATAGTAAATATTCCTCCACATCCATAGTATCAAAACTAAAAGAAGGAATAGAGAATTTTGGCTTACTCAAACCATCCTCTCTTTGATTTTCAGGAACCACATTATTGGGCACTCTCCTTACACCCATATGGTTGGCTCGGCCATGAAATCCTCCTCTAGCTCTATCTCCTCTAGCTCCCCGGCCAAGAAAGTTATCCACCTCTCCATTGGCTTCCAAGCCATTATTAGCATCACTATGGACACTAGCATTATCATCATCAACAAGTGGAAATCTGTCTTGAATCATGGTTTGAAGTCCAGCATGGGTAGTAGTGATATGGGGTGGCCCAATCTTCTCAGTGAACTCACAGATAACTTCTGTATTGATAACTAGTGCGCCACTAAGAACTCTCCGGCTGATCCCTGAAGCCAATGCAACAGATAGCAACCCAATGGATATTCTTAACTCCACACTCTTGCACAAGTAATCCACCGACTACAAGTGGTCCTGTACCGTCTTATTCCCAGTGGAACAGCAGGTAACACGTAAAGTTTGCAGATGAACTTCCAGTATGAAAGGCTAACAAGCAGTTTCAACTAGAGGTTATGGGGTTTGTTTGATTCAATCGTAGTCTCATCTATTCCACACGCAGGTGGTAGCTATATATGAGGGAGGGGTGCGGCCACAAGCTCCTTGCGCAAGCAATCCCTCTCCTACTCTACTAGGACTCCTATTTCCTAACACATATGGATACAAACCGACCCCACACACAAAGGGGTGCGGCCATATTGGTATACACACCAATTGGACTCGTTTTGGAAGCTGGCAGAAAACTATTCGTGGATTGTTTCGGTCACCACGGTTTGCACGAGTCGAATTTCTTGATGGGGCCGGATCCATTGGAAAGCCCATCAAATTCCCTATCCGTAGAGTGCTCGTTTGCTGTATTTGGAGCCCGTATGAAGAATCCATGACTATTTCAAATTCGGGACTCCTGGCAGTCCGAACTGAAACATCAATTCCTTGTAGTTGTTTTCCGTGCCTCCTTCTTCTGCCATGCCTCCTTCTTTTGCTCCTTGCTTCCTCTTCTTCATCCATGTTTGTGTTATCAATAAACCTAATCATACATATCATAGGCTTAGGTAGTATAACGTTCTCACAAACACAAACATTATTTATCACTAGGAAAGAATTCACCTTATAATGAACATCAGTGAGGCTTAGTATTTCCTTCCAACTCAAGCATAAATGACCCTCATGGACCTCTATTATGTCCATATCATCCTCCCTTTCTTCAAGACAAGCCGTCCTCGGCTTGTAGTAAGCTGAAAGTGGAAGAAACAAAAAGAACAACGTGTATGCACAATACAAATATCTATAATGAGGTGCATTAGTTGTTATCATATCATAAAATTGTGCCCTAGACATGTGACCACAAATTTTGCTTAAAAACATCACATACTTGTCATAGCACTCCATAAAATAGCAATCACAATTGCAAATATAAGTGAAGCTCAATAAATCATGATCAAAATGAGAATCATATGTGTATATATTTTTATTGTTTAGTATCAATTCAAGTGTTCTCAAAGAAGATCTATGATCAAATTTATGTTTATTAATACACTCAAAGGTGGGAACATGCTTATTATTTTCATCATGAAAATTGCAACTTAATTTGCAAATATAAGTGAAGAACAAATTATTAGCACATGTATGTGACAAGTATTGTGGCAAACCAAACATATGTGTAAAATCATGCTCATATGTAGGAAGTTGTAGCTTATTAACCCAAGGTAAAACAATGTTCAATTCGGCCACTTTATCACAAGTTATGCATATATGATCCACCATAAAAACTTCACTCATGTTCTAGTCACCAATCAAGTTAAAAGTGAAAGAAGAAACATCATTGCTAGAATTGACATAGGAAATTTCAGCAACCTTTTTCATAGCACTTTGCACATTAATTGATTCATTTAACATGATGTAATCCACAATATCATTAGGTGGTATTTTAGCAAGTACTTCTTTATGTGAAATCAACACCACATGATTAAATTTCGAAATTAACACATTATCACATGTAGGTGGAATATCTATGCTTGTTAACTCACAAGAATCAACTAGCAATTTAGTGGGTTCACATAAATCAATACTTGAGAGGGGTAATACGAAATCAGCACCTTTATCAATAGCAACCTCCTCAGAATTATTAGTTACCAATTCAACTATCTCAAGTGGAGATGCAGGTTCTACTTGTTGTGGCTCCCTTTCTTCAAAAGTAACCTGCATATCACAAGAAACAAAACTAGGCACAATGGCATGCTCCTCCAATGGTTGTGGTGATGGTGGTGGTGGTGCAGGTTGTACTATAGGCTCCCTTTCTTCAAAAGCAACCTGCACATCACAAGACACAACACTAGGAGTAGACATAGTTACATTAGTAGAAACAGCCTCATAGGTCTTCTTAACCTCTACAGATCTCATAACCAATGGTTGATGTCTAATTCTTTTAAATGTTGTAGGACTTTCATGTATTATCCAATCTCTCTTTTTATTCCAAAAGAATTGTAAATCAGGATAATGGCTATCAAAATTAACCTTATAGATAGTGCACCAAGAATCACTCAACAAAAGGTGACAACAAGTAAATGCTCTAGGAAACACATGACACCTAACTAGTATTCTATGATCATGAATAGTTAACGGAATGAAAGTAGCATGAGTAATGGGAAGTGGAGCACCATTAGTTTCTAACATAAATGAAGTGCGAGTTGCATAAGTTGTCAACTGTAATGCTTCAACAACCTCAATACTAACAAAACTATACCACCGTGTACCCTTATCAAGAGTAATAGCAACAGTACTACCATTGATGTCTCCGCTGAAGTGGAACAAATTTGGTGCAAGTATTCCACTAGAATCCTCCTCCCAGAAAGCATCACTGCACACAGAAGAACTAGAAAACTCCATTGATTAACTTGTTAGTAACAAAATAACAATGGGATGTGGTGTTCTCTCACAACTCACTCAAAAATCTAGCAAGACAATAGATTATCTTACCGTTCCAAAGTGAATAGAAATACTTACCAACAAGTAGTGGCAACTAATATGCTTTGATGTGAAGAAGAGAATACCCAGGGTGCTAACAATCACAAGACAAACAAGGTATATGGTGGGGCTTGGTATGGATACCTAACAACACCAAAATAACAATTCCTATTTGCTGTCCAATGTGATATAAAAAGCACAGGAAACACACACCAAGTATGGAGACAAATGTGGCAATGCAAATATATGGAGGAAATTTTGCAATGCACTGGAAAGACACTAGCCAAGCTCAAATAATATTCAGGCACAAGATTGCTCAATGGTGTGTCAATATAGCAATGATGAAAAATAGCTCCACAAATATATCAATGTATCTCAAGGCCTTTTTGCTTTTTTTTTCAATTCTTTTTTTTTTTATACTTTTTACTGGCCAAATAACAACACTAGGAGCAATACTGTCAAGTGAGAACAATGCTATGAACAATATGACACAAATATATGATAAAGAGCAGCCTGAAAACGAGCAAAATATAGCTAGTCTTATGGGTTGTGTACCTAAAATTTTGCTGTAGAATGGCTTTGGCTAAGGCTCACAAAGTTCAAACTTGAGACCGTGAAATTTGGCACGTAGTGTTCAGGGTTCTGCTCCGACACGGCCTGCAGATTGCGGATAAGCGGCACAAATCGCGCGCGGTGTGTGGATTTTTGCGGCAGCACCTGGTATAGATCTAAACAAAAGATGAACACGAGGAACCCTAACCCTAATAGACAAACACTAAAAACAGAAAAACGGGAACGCAAATCAACAAGAAACAGCAATTAGTAGATGCAAATTGGTGTTGATCTAGGCTCTGGCAATAAACTAGACAACTATTTTTGTGGGGCAATTTTCTGGATAGGTAATAAAAACACTCAAATCTAAAGGGAAAATTATGATAGCTCACCGAGGCAACCTGTAGCTCTGATACCAAGATGATAAGGGGTGGCCCAATCTTCTCAGTGAACTCACAGATAACTTCTGTATTGATAACTAGTGCGCCACTAAGAACTCTCCGGCTGATCCCTGAAGCCAATGCAACAGATAGCAACCCAATGGATATTCTTAACTCCACACTCTTGCACAAGTAATCCACCGACTACAAGTGGTCCTGTACCGTCTTATTCCCAGTGGAACAGCAGGTAACACGTAAAGTTTGCAGATGAACTTCCAGTATGAAAGGCTAACAAGCAGTTTCAACTAGAGGTTATGGGGTTTGTTTGATTCAATCGTAGTCTCATCTATTCCACACGCAGGTGGTAGCTATATATGAGGGAGGGGTGCGGCCACAAGCTCCTTGCGCAAGCAATCCCTCTCCTACTCTACTAGGACTCCTATTTCCTAACACATATGGATACAAACCGACCCCACACACAAAGGGGTGCGGCCATATTGGTATACACACCAATTGGACTCGTTTTGGAAGCTGGCAGAAAACTATTCGTGGATTGTTTCGGTCACCACGGTTTGCACGAGTCGAATTTCTTGATGGGGCCGGATCCATTGGAAAGCCCATCAAATTCCCTATCCGTAGAGTGCTCGTTTGCTGTATTTGGAGCCCGTATGAAGAATCCATGACTATTTCAAATTCGGGACTCCTGGCAGTCCGAACTGAAACATCAATTCCTTGTAGTTGTTTTCCGTGCCTCCTTCTTCTGCCATGCCTCCTTCTTTTGCTCCTTGCTTCCTCTTCTTCATCCATGTTTGTGTTATCAATAAACCTAATCATACATATCATAGGCTTAGGTAGTATAACGTTCTCACAAACACAAACATTATTTATCACTAGGAAAGAATTCACCTTATAATGAACATCAGTGAGGCTTAGTATTTCCTTCCAACTCAAGCATAAATGACCCTCATGGACCTCTATTATGTCCATATCAAGTAGTCATTTGAGAAATAGAATCATTGATTGTTTTCACTTCCCCATTGTTTGTCTCGGCCAATTTATGTGTGGCCTCCATCTTTTTCTCCATATCTTGGAGAGCATCATATAAAGGATCACATGCATCTTGCACAAATTGCTTGATTTCATTATGATTGTCCTTGATTTGTTTTGCCAATACATCCCTTAGAGCCTCATACTCCCTCCAATTAACTCCCTCCTTATGGTCCTTCTTTTGCTGCACAAGATCACCACTAGAAAGATCCATTAGTAGGTTAGTGTAATAGAAACAAGTATAGGTTGTGGTGTTCTCTCACAACTCACTCAAAAATCTAGCAAGACAATAGGTTATCTTACCCTTCCAAAGTGAATAGAAATACTTACCACAAGTAGAGGCAATTAATGTACTTTGATGTGAAGAAGAGAATACCCAGGTTTTTAACTCTCACAAAAGCAAACAAGGTTATTTAGTGGGGCTTGGTATGAATACCTAACAATCACCAAAGTAACAAGTCCTATTTGCTGTCTTTGTGAAGATATAAAAATACCCAAGAAAACTCACACAATAATGAAGACAAATGTGGCAATGCAAATATATGGATGAGATTTTGCAATGCACTAGAAAGTCACTAGCTAGGCTCTTAATTGACAGGCACAAGATTGCTCAAAGAAAAACCAAGTGTCACAATGGCAAGCTCAACTAGAAACAATAGTATTAATATGGCCTCTTTGCAATTTTTTGTTTTTCTCTTTTCTCTTTTTTTATACTTTTACTATTTTTCTATTTTTTGTATTTTTCCAATGGCCTTAAACACAACTAGGAGCAGTATGAACCAATAAACTAGTGAACACAATGGTGGTGATGAAAAATGAGCAACCTGTCAGAGCACAAAATAGCTATACTTGTGGGAAAGTTTCTATTTATAATGCTGTAGAAAGGTTGTGGCTATGGTTCACAAATGTTGGATATATTAGTCCTAGTGATAAAAACAGGAAATAACAAGGAAAAACAAAGAAAAACTAAGTGAAAATGAGTTTACTAGCTCACGGGAGAAAACAGTGTACCACGACAGCAAAAGTGCTCAACTCTCTGCCACGGCAGCGCGTACTGGTGCGTTACGGTAAGTGGTAATGGTGTTACGGGCACGCGCGCGTTATGGCAGTGGTGTGGAGCGCACGGCAGCAATCTGGAACGGCGGCAGAGAAACTAGCGCGCGGCAGCGGTACGGCAGAAAAATTCTGTCGCGGTGAGCTGCGATGGTAAGCTGCGTTACGGCGCGGGAGCGGATTTTGTAAGCGCGCGGTGGAACGAATCCGAGTGCGGGTGGGAGGCGGCAGCGGTTGTGGTACGGCAGGAAAACGAGTGGAATTCTGCCGCGGTGGGAAATCCGATATGGACTAGGATGCGGTACGACAGGAAATTGATGAAAACGCTGCCGCGGTAGGAAAGCTAGGTGGACTCGGATTGGATGGCTAAAAGGCAATGAGCAACGGATTTTTTTTGTGGTTTTTTGATATGAAATCGACCAGGGGAACAAGAACCCTAACCCTAGCAGAAAATAACAAAACTAAAAAGCCAAAAAGCAACACAAAAATCAAACACAAAAACAGCTATATTAATGAAACTAAGGTGATTATCTAGGGCTATGGCAATGAACTAACTATTTTTGTGGGGCAATTTTCCGGATAGGTAAGAAAAACACTCAAATCTAAAGGGAAATTTGATAGCTCATTGAGGCAACCTGTAAATCTGATACCAAGATGATAAGGGGTGGCCCAATCTTCTCAGTGAACTCACAGATAACTTCAATATGATAACTAGTGCGCCACTAAGAACTCTCCCGGCTGATGCCTAATGCCAATGCAAAAGATAGCAACCCCAAGCTTATTCTCAACTCCACACTCTTGCACAAGTAATCCACCGACTACAAGTGGTCCTGTACCTTCTTATTCCCAGTGGAACAGCAGGGAACACGTAAAGTTTGCAGATGAACTTCCAGATGAAGGCTTACAAGATGTTTCAATCTAGAGGTCTAGGGTTCATGTTTTAACGTAGTCTAACCCCTCCAACTCGCAGGTAGGGGGTATATGAGAGGGAGGGGTGCGGCCACAAGCTGCCTTGCGCAAGCAATCCCTTTCCTACTCGAATAGGACTCCTACTAGGAACACACATAGATACAAACCGACCCAATTAGGTGGGATGCGGCCAAATTGGTATACAAACCAAACCTACAACTACTAGGACTCTATATGGCGCATAGATATCCTTTGTGGGCGCCCTCCTCTTGCTTGTCCATCAATGAGTGTGGAAATAACATATTGGCATTGTTTTCCACACTAAGTGCATTTGACCTTGTGGAGGCACTATCCCCTTGTCATCATAACATTTGTTATTTGTTGTTTTCACCATGCTAGCACTTGATCTCCATCTCCTCTTCTAGTCCATCTCCATCCAAGTGTATCTCCTCTTCATGCTCTCCATTCATGCTTGTGTTATCAATAAACCTGAGAATACATAAGTGCATGGATTTAGGTAGTATAAAATTCTCACAATTATAAACATTATACTCAAGTAGGAGTGAATTCACCTGTTGTTGTAATATCTTGGTTCTTGATCTTGTCATTGGACCAATCCTTACTTCATTAGCTTTTGTTGGAACATCCTCATGTGTAACAATAGGTGAAGAGCTAGGGATGTCCTCATCATGTATTTATCATGTTTTGTGGCAAACCAAACATATGTGTAAAATCATGCTCAGATTTAGCAAATTATAAACAATCCGTACTAGGTAACACAATGTTCAATTCAGCAATTTTATCACAAGTAATACATATTTGATACACCATAAAAATTTCATTCATGTTATAGTCACCATCCAAAGTAAAAGTGAAACACGTAGTATAGGTGCTAGAATTGAGATATGAATACACAATATTAACATGTGGTATTTTAGCAAGCACTTCTTTATGTGAAATCAAAACCACATGCTCAAAATTCGAAATTATCAAATTATCATATGGTGGTGAACTATATGTGCTTGTCAACTCAGAATCAACTAGCAAATTAGTAGACTCACAAATTTCAGCACTTGCAAGTGGCAACTCAAAGTCAGCACCAATATCAATAGCATCCTCCTCAGATTTAGTGGGCACTAATTCATCTTTCTCAAGAGGTTGCAGGTTGTACTTGAGTAGGCTCCCTTTCTTCAAAAGTCACCTGCAAATCACAAGAAACAATACTAGGCACAATGGCATGCTCCTCCAATGTATGTGGTGGTTGTGTAGGTTGTACTATAGGCTCTCTTTCTTCAAAATCAACTTGCACATCACAAGTAACAACACTAGGAGTAGACATGATTACATTAGTAGGAATAGCCTCACATGGCTCCTTAACCTCTACAAATCCCGAAATTGAGGAGACAATTAATGGTTGACGTCAAATGTCCCGAAATTTTTGCATCTCAAGGTTTTCTAGTCTTTGTTTTTCAAGAAATTGAGGAGACAATTAATGGTTGACGTCAAATGTCCCGAAATTTTGGAAGCCATGCATGTATTATCCAATTTTTATTTTTGTTTGTAACACCCGGGGTTTCCCCAATTAGAAATTGTTTGTGTTCTTGTTTTTTGCATCATGGCATCCTGCATGCATTGCATTTTTTGAGCCTTAAAATTGTTTTCTCTCAAAGCTATTTTAATTATCAACTCAAAATATTTTGGTGCTTTCAAAATGTTCAAAGGACTTATAAGTAAGTCAGTGTCTTATCCAAATTATTTTTTACACATGATTTTCATATATAAAACCCTCCCAAGAATCTCTGTCAATCATTCCTGGAAAAAAAGAAACAAACAAAAACAGGTTTTGAGGAAGGCAACCGAACTAGGCCATCTAAGGCCCAGCTGGCCACCTACCATGCCAAAGCAGCCCACCTCCTGCTCATCTCCCTCCCCTTCTTCATCCTTCTGTGCGCAGTCAGTATACAACACTCATTGCGAGTCGGTACTCCGACTCGCCCACGTACGCAGTTTTAAGCGGGCCGGCTGCCGGCCCAGTTATTTGTAACATCCCAGGATTTTCAAAATTCAAATAACATCATGCATACATTTGCATCATGGCATCATCTCATAATTTCACCTTGCATCTAGTCACAACAAGACAATAAACTAATTTTTACCACATAAGCATAAAAAAGGGACAATTGAAGTCCTCATAATTGACCTATGTGAAATTATTTTATTTTTGAAAAAGAGCAACACCAAAATACTCCTGTTGTCACTAGCTTTTCAAAACATATTTTTAATTATTTTTCTGATTAAGTTTGAGGGGTTTATGGTTGGTTTGGTTAAAGTTAAAAAAAAAGAGGAGAAAAAAAAGAGAACTCCTATTCTACCGCACCCCCTGGGCCGAGCCCATTTCTTTTTCCCCTCTCCCTTCCGCGCAGCGCGCAGCGAGCAGCACTCGCCAGCCCAACGGGCCAGCCCGAAGGAATCGGCGCACGCTCACTCACCCTCTCCCTACCCCCTCTCTCTGATATGTGGCCCCGAGGCCCACGTCTGGACCACGTCATCATGACGTACCGTCGTCTTCCCCAGCGCGGTGACTGCGCTCGCGATTAAAGACCGGGAAACGGCCGATTAAAATCCGGCGATAACGCACGCGATTAAGTCACCATTTACGTCCCCTCCACGCCCTACATAAGCGCCACCCCGTCCTCTCCCTTCTGCCCCACAGAAAACCGAAGGGAAGCCCCAGGGCCGCACGGTTTTTGAGCTCGTCCCCGTCGGCTAGGTCTCTGGTTCCGGCGAACTCCGGCCCTCCCGGGCTCTCTCTTCTTCTCCGTTCGTTTCATCTCACCACGGCGCACCAATTTGACATCGTTTGCGCGTTTGTTTTCCCCCAGGTCGACGGCGCCATCCACGACATCCATCACCGTCGCCTCGGGTGGATTCCGGCGAGCAATTTCGCGACGTGGAGGTCTTCACCGAGCTCATCGCTGCGCCACCCGGTCCGCGCCGTCGAGCTGGTCGTCTAGGTACGTCCTCATGACCCCCTAACCCTACGTAGACCCCGCGCCGTGCTCGCAGAGCCGCGCGCTCTGGCTTCCGGCGGGATTCCGGCGAGGCCGCGCCACTCGGCTGCTCGGGTTAATCCTGAGCCGTTAGATCAAATCGTAGGGCTGTAATTAGATCACTTAACGAACGGTTAAGTTTTAATCCTGGCCGCCCATCTCCCTTTTAATCCTGCGGCCCACGTTCGTCAATCCGTGCGAAAGGGTACGGACCAATCAGAGGGCTCCGTTTCATATCCCTCGGATCGGTCATTTCCTTTTAAAAACAGAAATAAACAGAATTAAAACTTAAACTTGTAAATTCAATAACTTTTGTTCTGTAACTCCAATTTCAATGATTTTGTACTTTTTGAAATCAGCAAGATGAGTAGAACACAATGGATCTATAGATTTGTATTTTTGACACGTGCACAAACTTGTTATTCACAGATCTTCACTTTGCACTATTTTGATCATAACTTTAATTCTATAACTCCTTTTTGAGAAAATCCAAGTGCTATGGTTTTGTTAAGATACAATCTACACAGAGAGTATAAGATAACAACATTTAGGCCACCATAGCATCATACTCTTTGTTTTTGGTTAAATAGATCTATTAAAGAACACAAAAAAATGCTATAATTATATTTTAGTATCTAAATTGTTTTCCTAAGTTTTAAAACATATAGGGAAATCAGAGAACAACATTATGTTCTTTACATTTGTGGGATCTATACATCATTGCGTATCATGCATACATGTTTATGTAATGTTTTCTTTTATTGTTTGTTTATGTGTGGTTACTTTGTTTGTCTAGATTGTGAGGAGGAGCAATTCTACAATTGTGGTTGATGTTCTTACTCATCCTACTGCCAAGGCAAGTGACACCCCATATTAGCACCTATATTTTACTAAGCATTAGATATTTTAAAGTAGTGTGCATGATAGGACTTTTTATATAGTAGTATGCTATGCAATATCCTAGCTACCCTTATACTTAGTCTTAGAACTTAGTAGATGCTATGCAATATTACAAATTGTTTTACTAGATGTAAATCCTAAGTATAACTAATGAATGAACCACCTGGGTGGAAGTGGTAAGACTGGGTTATGTTGAGTGTTGCCTCAGGGCCCTTGTCTAAGGGTTATTCCACTTGAGGTTGTCACTTGCGGATGGCCACCCAGGAACAAAGAGATTACTATGTCCCTCTAAGTCTAGTAGCTTACCGTGCAACCTTTTGATATATGGGCTCTGTCTTGATCAACTAAGTTGTGAGATTTCAGCCCAGGCTTGACTAGCAGATGTAGCAAAATTATAGGTGGAACGGTCTTGCCTGTGGGTTTGGACTTCTTCTTCTGAAAGATCTCGTCTCAATTCTCTCCTTTCCATGATGCACTCCGGGTGTATAGGATGTTTGGGCTAATTGAAGACAAAAGGTGAAAGTGCACAAGATCTGCAGAGTCAACAAACTAAGATCTTAGCCGTGTCCCCGGTTATGGACAACTATGAGCAGCTGGACAAGGATTGACAGAAGAATCATAACACCGATTTATTAAACTAAAATTTGCCCAAGGAAGTAATGTATGTGGTTCTTGGAGTTTATTCCAATGTTGCCACTCCTTTTCAAAACAAAATGGTTTACAAAATATGTTAGGAGAAATTTGGCTTTTCTGCAAATAGCCTTAAGATCCACCTAGCCAAAGAAATCATGTAGTACTAGACTTGCCATTTTATATCCACCATAGGTGTCATATGCCAGTACATCATTGTACTGATCTCCTTCGGGGGTTGCATATTCCAACGTGCAGGATCTTCTGATGAGGAATGAGGATGTTTCTGGACTCGAGTCTACACCCAACATGTTTGCCCGTGGCGCATGCTTGAAGATGGAGGCTCATTGCTATTTTACTTCTGTTGTTTAATCTTTGAGTGTTAGCTAGCCTATAAGGCTATGCACCTTGTAATAAGTTATATTTGGCTACTCTGGATCCAGTTGTAATAATTTTGACTCTTATGCAATGATACCTTTAAGTTTTGTACTTTGGTGCTAGCATTGATCCAGGGACTAGCACATAACACAGGTATTTCAATTTTGATAAAAAGTGGGATGTTACAAAATGGTATCAGAGCAAAGTGTTGCCTGTAGGTTCGAGTCCGTAGGTTTGGAAAACCCTTGTTGATCAAATTTATTGACTCCTTTGAGTACTTTTGGATCCTAGCGGCTTAGTGAGATTGAAGCGGCCCGGACAACTTTACGTGTGCACGGACACGAGACCGTTCCATGATTGGCTTGCGGGTGCCTGTATCTCTCACTATAGTGAATATCCAAATTTACAATAAGTTGTTAATAACCCATGATCACCTTAGAGACAGTTCGATATTTTCTAAGTATTTATGCACTTCCTAATACTCCTTTACCTTATGCATTAAAACTTATGTTATTTTACTCTTATGACTCAAGATGGAGAGCTTCAACTTCAACGACACCAAGGACATCATCAACACTCACTTTGGAGGCCATGTTCTCGAGATAGTCACACTACTGGCGCTGCCCACACCCACCATCAGAGGGAAACACCTGAACAAATTTAGCAAGGAAGGTTGCTGGGGAGTTAGACTTATTCAACCAGGACGCCAAACCGAGCCCACAACCGAAGACATCACGATCAAAGTGATCAGCGAATCCATGGAGAGAGGCCTCAACCTCGTCATGCAAGAGCTGATAGGACGTCTCTGTGGGAAGCATTATCGGGAGTTGAAGAATCACTACTCTTTTTCTCTAGGAAGACGTAATGAAGATGGGGAGCCCTACATCTTAGCCCCAGAAACCAAAGCTACTCCTTTACGTCAGTATCTTCAAAACTTAGAGATTCATGTCAAGGACCTCGAGGAAGAAAAGTAATGAGCTACTATTGAATGATGAATTACGCGGCCAACTCAAGGAGGCAGAAGAGAAGGTGAAGACTCTGGAAGAGGTAGTCCACACTCAAGATGAGAAGCTGAAGACTCAAGACAAGAATTTGCTGAGTCAAGAAAAGAGAATCAAGACGAAGAACCAAGAGATTAGAGACCTGAAGTCGAAAATAGAAGACAACGACTTGTACTTAGAGGTTGATTATGAGTTGATAGGAAAGATACGTGGTGAGAAGAGAGAGTTACAAGAGAAGAATGATGCCCTGGAGAAAGAAGTGAAGGAACTCAAGGCCATCGTCGCAGGTGAAGGAATCACGATTGAAGAAGTTGAAGAAGAAGAAGACGTCATGGTTGAAGAGTAGATTCTTTAGTTCGATCACCAAGTTGATGTTTACGTTTTACGAGTTTAAGTTTGACCTATCAATTTTGTGATAAGGCAAAATTCGTGTGCTATCAAAACAAGTTATTTTTAAGTTTTTTTTCAAGCTTTATCTTTCATGTGTTATGCCTTTATGTTTGTGCATGGGTAGGAATACTTTTCTTCTTAGATCTATCCATCTTAACTTGCCTATGATGAAAAACCACCACAGATGCCTCCTCGTCGTGACCCCGAGAACAACAACAACAATGACGCAATGCAACAGATGATGGCAGCCCAGACTCAGCTTATGCAAATGATGACTCAGATTTTGGCAGCAAACAATAATAATAACAACAACGATAACAACCCTCCACCGCCACCCCCAGTGGATAGACTAGCGAGGTTCCTAAGGCTTAAACCCACCAAGTTCTCCTTTGCCACCGAACCAATAGTGGCAGATGACTGGCTCCGCTCAGTTAATAAGGATTTGGTTACTTGTGAATGCTCGGAGGCTGAAAAGGTGAGGTTCACCGCTCATCTCCTTGAAGGACCTGCTGCAATGTGGTGGGAGACTTATCAAGTGACACATCCGTTAGAGGGAATGACTTGGGATGCTTTCAAGGAAGGCTTTCGTAATGCCCATATTTCTTCAGGGATAATGAATCTGAAGAGGGATGAGTTCCGCAGTCTGAAACAGGGAGGCAGGACCTTGAAGGAATATATGGATGATTTTTACACCTTATCAAGGTATGCACCAGAGGATATTGATACAGATGCCAAGAGGAAGGATAAATTCCTTAGTGGACTCAAGGGAGAATTGAAGATACCTCTATCTGTGGCTTATACTCCAAATTATCAAACTCTGCTGGACCAAGCCATCACTCTGGATAACAACATGAGGAAGGAAGAAAACAGAAAGAGAAAGTTTGGATTTAGTAAGACTCACTCTGAGTCGTCACACAAGAAGCAGCATCTCCCTGAAGGTAGTGGCCACAAATCCTGGAGCCACCACAACAATGGCCATGGACACAAGCATAATGGACACAATCACAATGGTGGATACAGGGGTAACAATGGAGGATTCAAAGGAAATAATCACAATGTACATAGCCATGGAAATGGACATCATCGTCATAATACTGAAGGGAAGAGAGATGTTTCCCAAGTGACTTGCTTCAAGTGCAAAAAGACAAGACATTATGCTAATGACTGCCAGAGAGGAAAGTGGACGAGAATGCCAAACCCAACCCATTTCAGAAGGGACATGTGAACCATGTCAATGTGGAGGAAGTGATGGACGAACTTGATGTTGTAATTGGTACGTTTCTACTCAACTCCTTTACAGCATTGGTTTTATTTGATACTGGAGCATCTCATTCATTCATATCAAGAGCATTTGTAAATAAAAATGGGATACCCACTGAAACCATAAGGAAAACCCTTAGAGCAAGCTCCCCAGGTGGAGAAATGCTCGTCAATGCCGGTTGCAGGCAGCTTACCTTAGAAATTGGAAAATACAAGTTTCCAACCCATCTCGTAATTCTAGAGTCTCAAGGACTAGATGTTATTCTCAGGATGGATTGGATGACCACTTTTGGAGGAGTCATAGATTGTGCAAACAAAGCAATTACACTCACCACCCCAGAAGGAAAGAGGATTAGATTCAAATCCAACATGGAAATAAAAGGGGTTATGCTCAATTCTCTTAAGGGGTTAGCCTAGATCAAGTATCCATAGTAAGAGAGTACCCCGATGTTTTTCCCGAGGAATTACCAGGAATGCCACCTGATAGGGATGTGGAGTTTCTCATTGATCTATTACCAGGCACTGGCCCCATAGCAAAAAGACCCTACCCCATGTCTACTGATGAGCTCAAGGAACTTAAGAAACAATTAGAAGAACAACTCGGGAAAGGTTTTATTCGTGAAAGTTCATCACCATGGGGAGCACCAGTTCTGTTTGTCGAGAAGAAAGACAGGAGTCAGCGTTTAGTTATGGATTACCGTTCTCTGAATGAAGTGACTATCAAGAACAAGTATCCTTTGCCTAGAATCAATGACCTGTTTGATCAATTAGAGGGAGCTTGTGTATTTTCCAAGATTGATCTTCGATCTGGATATTTCCAATTGAAGATTAGGGAACATGATATACCCAAGACAGCCTTTGTTAATAGATATGGATCGTATGAGTATACGGTGATGCCATTTGGTTTAACCAATGCCCCTTCATACTTCATGAATATGATGAACAAAGTGTTCATGGAATTTCTAGACAAGTTTGTCGTAGTCTTCATTGACGACATTCTGATCTATTCCAAGAGCACCAAGGAACATGAGACTCACCTCCGTTTGATTCTGGAGAAGCTTAGAGAACACAAACTTTATGCCAAGTTCAGTAAGTGTGAGTTCTGGCTAAGTGAAGTGGGTTTTCTTGGACACATAGTATAAAAAGAAGGAATTTCTGTTGATCCTTCCAAAGTAGCAGCAGTAATGGAATGGGAACCACCCAAAAATGTCGGAGAGATTCGTAGTTTCCTAGGTTTGGCTGGTTATTACCGGAGATTCATAGAGAATTTCTCAAAACTCGCTAAACCCATGACTGAGTTGTTGAAAAAGGAAAAGAAGTTTGAGTGGATTGATGCGTGTGAAACTAGTTTTCAAGAATTGAAGAAACGTTTGGTGACAGCCCCAGTCCTAAGCTTACCAGATTTAGACAAGGAATTCCAAGTGTATTGTGATGCCTCGCGCCAAGGACTTGGAAGTGTTCTTATGCAAGGAGGAAAGGTGACATCATATGACTCTAGACAACTCAAGAAGCATGAAGTTAACTATCCAACACATGATCTAGAGTTAGCCTCAGTGGTTCATGCCTTGAAGACCTGGAGACATTATTTGATGGGGAAAAGATGTGAAGTCTTCACTGACCACAACAGTTTAAAATACATATTCACACAGAAGGATTTGAACATGAGACAAAGAAGATGGTTAGAACTTATTAAGGATTATGACCTGAGTTTGCAATACCATCCCGGTAAGGCTAATGTAGTAGCTGATGCACTCAGCCGCAAGGTTTACGTTAATGGCCTCACGGCGGGAGAACTACCTGAGGATTTGTGCAATGCATTCAAGGATCTTAGATTAGAAATAGTACCCGAGGGTTTTGTAACATCATTGGTGGTACAACCAACTTTGATGGACAGAATACGGGAAACCCAGAAAGGAGACAAAGATATAGAGGAAATAAAAGTCAACCTAAGCATAGGAAAAGCTAAGGGATTTCATGAGGATGAGCAAGGGACCTTATGGTTTGAGAGGCGTGTTTGTGTAGCCAATGACACTGATCTTAGGAAGCTGATTTTGCAAGAAGCACACGAAACACCCTACTCGATTCATCCAGCTAATACCAAAATGTACATGGATGTAAAGGAGAGATTCTGGTGGAATAACTTGAAGAAAGACATCGCAGAGTTTATAGCAAAATGTGATGTGTGTAGTAGAGTGAAAGCAGAACATCAAAAGCCAGCAGGACTATTACAACCATTGAAGGTACCAGATTGGAAGTGGGAACAAATTGGTATGGATTTTATTACTGGATTACCCAGGACTAAGTCTGGTTATGACTCTATTTGTGTAGTAGTCGATCGTTTAACAAAGGTAGCTCATTTTCTACCAGTAAAGACCACCTACACTAGTGCTAAGCTAGCAGAAATTTACATGAGGAGGATTGTATGTCTGCATGGTGTGCCCAAGAGCATTGTTTCTGATAGAGGTACCCAGTTTACATCTCATTTTTGGAAACAACTACATGAGTCCTTAGGTACCAGACTGGAATTTAGCACAGCATTTCACCCACAGACCGATGGACAAACTGAAAGAGTGAACCAAATATTGGAGGATATGCTGAGAGCATGTGCTCTAGACTATGGTCCCAGCTGGGAGGATAACTTGCCTTACGCAGAATTCTCTTACAACAACAGTTATCAGGCAAGTATTGAGATGGCACCGTTTGAAGCGTTATACGGGAAAAAGTGCACTACACCATTACTATGGAGTGGTGTAGGAGAACGAAGTTTCTTTGGTCCTGATATAATTCAAGATGCAGAGGAGAAAGTTAGGTTGATTAAGGATAGACTCAAGATAGCCCAGTCAAGACAGAAGAGCTATGCGGATAACAAACGCAAAGATGTCACTTATGAAGTTGGTGATAGAACTTACCTAAGAGTATCACCTCTCCGTGGTGTCAACAGATTTGGAATCAAAGGAAAATTAGCACCTCGATTCATAGGACCATTCAAGATTTTATCTCGCAAAGGTGAAGTGGCTTATGAGTTAGAATTGCCTGAGGTTTTGTCTGCAGTCCATAATGTGTTTCATGTCAGTCAACTAAAGAAGTGTCACCCTCAGATGCTGGAAACTGCATTGAAAGATACTGTACCTCTTGAGGAAGTACAGTTGGAGAGTGATCTGACTTACGAAGAGAAGCCAATCAAAATACTTGAAACTGCAGAAAGAGTTACCCGCACCAAAACCCTCAAATTTTGCAAAGTTCAGTGGAGTCACCACACCGTGGAAGAAGCTACATGGGAGCGAGAAGATGATCTTCGAGAAGACCACCCACACCTATTTGCTGACCTTTCCGAAGCTCGAGGGCGAGCTTCATCTTAAGGGGGTTAGTCTGTAACATCCCAGGATTTTCAAAATTCAAATAACACCATGCATACATTTGCATCATGGCATCATCTCATAATTTCACCTTGCATCTAGTCACAACAAGACAATAAACTCATTTTTACCACATAAGCATAAAAAAGGGACAATTGAAGTCCTCATAATTGACCTATGTGAAATTATTTTATTTTTGAAAAAGAGCAACACCAAAATACTCCTGTTGTCACTAGCTTTTCAAAACATATTTTTAATTATTTTTCTGATTAAGTTTGAGGGGTTTATGGTTGGTTTGGTTAAAGTTTAAAAAAAAGAGGAGAACAAAAAAAAAGAGAAGACCTATTCTACCGCACCCCCTGGGCCGAGCCCATTTCTTTTTCCCCTCTCCCTTCCGCGCAGCGCGCAGCGAGCAGCACTCGCCAGCCCAACGGGCCAGCCCGAAGGAATCGGCGCACGCTCACTCACCCTCTCCCTACCCCCTCTCTCTGATATGTGGCCCCGAGGCCCACGTCTGGACCACGTCATCATGACGTACCGTCGTCTTCCCCAGCGCGGTGACTGCGCTCGCGATTAAAGACCGGGAAACGGCCGATTAAAATCCGGCGATAACGCACGCGATTAAGTCACCATTTACGTCCCCTCCACGCCCTACATAAGCGCCACCCCGTCCTCTTCCTTCTGCCCCACAGAAAACCGAAGGGAAGCCCCAGGGCCGCACGGTTTTTGAGCTCGTCCCCGTCGGCTAGGTCTCTGGTTTCCGGCGAACTCCGGCCCTCCCGGGCTCTCTCTTCTTCTCCGTTCGTTTCATCTCACCACGGCGCACCAATTTGACATCGTTTGCGCGGTTGTTTTCCCCCAGGTCGATGGCGCCATCCACGACATCCATCACCGTCGCCTCGGGTGGATTCCGGCGAGCAATTTCGCGACGTGGACGTCCTCACCGAGCTCATCGCTGCGCCACCCGGTCCGCGCCGTCGAGCTGGTCGTCTAGGTACGTCCTCATGACCCCCTAACCCTACGTAGACCCCGCACCGTGCTCGCAGAGCCGCGCGCTCTGGCTTCCGGCGGGATTCCGGCGAGGCCGCGCCACTCGGCTGCTCGGGTCAATCCTGAGCCGTTAGATCAAATCGTAGGGCTGTAATTAGATCACTTAACGAACGGTTAAGTTTTAATCCTGGCCGCCCATCTCCCTTTTAATCCTACGGCCCACGTTCGTCAATCCGTGCGAAAGGGTACGGACCAATCATAGGGCTCCGTTTCATATCCCTCGGATCGGTCATTTCCTTTTAAAAACAGAAATAAACAGAATTAAAACTTAAACTTGTAAATTCAATAACTTTTGTTCTGTAACTCCAATTTCAATGATTTTGTACTTTTTGAAATCAGCAAGATGAGTAGAACACAATGGATCTATAGATTTGTATTTTTGACACGTGCACAAACTTGTTATTCACAGATCTTCACTTTGCACTATTTTGATCATAACTTTAATTCTATAACTCCTTTTTGAGAAAATCCAAGTGCTATGGTTTTGTTAAGATACAATCTACACAGAGAGTATAAGATAACAACATTTAGGCCACCATAGCATCATACTCTTTGTTTTTGGTTAAATAGATCTATTAAAGTACACAAAAAAATGCTATAATTATATTTTAGTATCTAAATTGTTTTCCTAAGTTTTAAAATATATAGGGAAATCAGGGAACAACATTATGTTCTTTACATTTGTGGGATCTATACATCATTGCATATCATGCATACATGTTTATGTAATGTTTTCTTTTATTGTTTGTTTATGTGTGGTTACTTTGTTTGTCTAGATTGTGAGGAGGAGCAATTCTACAATTGTGGTTGCTGTTCTTACTCATCCTACTGCCAAGGCAAGTGACACCCCATATTAGCACCTATATTTTACTAAGCATTAGATATTTTAAAGTAGTGTGCATGATAGGACTTTTTATATAGCAGTATGCTATGCAATATCCTAGCTACCCTTATACTTAGTCTTAGAACTTAGTAGATGCTATGCAATATTACAAATTGTTTTACTAGATGTTGAGGAAAAATACTAAGTATAACTAATGAATGAACCACCTGGGTGGAAGTGGTAAGACTGGGTTATGTTGAGTGTTGCCTCAGGGCCCTTGTCTAAGGGTTATTCCACTTGAGGTTGTCACTTGCGGATGGCCACCCAGGAACAAAGAGATTACTATGTCCCTCTAAGTCTAGTAGCTTACCGTGCAACCTTTTGATATATGGGCTCTGTCTTGATCAACTAAGTTGTGAGAGTTCAGCCCAGGCTTGACTAGCAGATGTAGCAAAATTATAGGTGGAACGGTCTTGCCGGTGGGTTTGGACTTCTTCTTCTGAAAGATCTCGTCTCAATTCTCTCCTTTCCATGATGCACTCCGGGTGTATAGGATGTTTGGGCTAATTGAAGACAAAAGGTGAAAGTGCACAAGCTCTGCAGAGTCAACAAACTAAGATCTTAGCCGTGTCCCCGGTTATGGACAACTATGATCAGCTGGACAAGGATTGACAGAAGAATCTAAACACCGATTTATTAAACTAAAATTTGCCCAAGGAAGTAGTGTATGTGGTGCTTGGAGTTTATTCCAATGTTGCCACTCCTTTTCAAAACAAAATGGTTTACAAAATATGTTAGGAGAAATTTGGCTTTTCTGCAAATAGCCTTAAGATCCACCTAGCCAAAGAAATCATGTAGTACTAGACTTGCCATTTTATATCCACCATAGGTGTCATATGCCAGTACATCATTGTACTGATCTCCTTCGGGGGCTGCATATTCCAACGTGCAGGATCTTCTGATGAGGAATGAGGATGTTTCTGGACTCGAGTCTACACCCAACATGTTTGCCCGTGGCGCATGCTTGAAGATGGAGGCTCATTGCTATTTTACTTCTGTTGTTTAATCTTTGAGTGTTAGCTAGCCTATAAGGCTATGCACCTTGTAATAAGTTATATTTGGCTACTCTGGATCCAGTTGTAATAATTTTGACTCTTATGCAATGATACCTTTAAGTTTTGTACTGTGGTTCTAGCATTGATCCAGGGACTAGCACATAACACAGGTATTTCACTTTTGATAAAAAGTGGGATGTTACATTATTTTACAGGAAAAAGTGAGAAAAGAAGTGGAGGAAGGATTCGAACCAGCGACCTCCTGTTACGAAGAAAAGCGAAGGAACATAACTGTTAGGGTACTACTCGGTCTTTGCACGTAGTGCTCTTTCAACATTTTTATAGTCTTTCTTTTCTGTTTCTACCTTTTCCCATTTTTTCTGTTTCTTTTTCTTTTTCGTGTTATTCTTTATTTATTTTTGTTTAAACTTTAAAAATGTTCAAATTTATATGTTTTTCAAATTCGAATTTTTTAGGATAAAAAACTGTTTAAATTTGAAATTTGTTCAAATTTAAAAACTGTTCAAATGTAAAAACTGTTCAAATATAAAAACTGTTCAAAATAAAAAATTGTTCAAATTTGAGAATTGTTCGTGTTTGAATTTTTTTTTAATTGTTCAAACTTAATATTTATTCAAATTAAAAATAGTTTGTATTTGAAAAAAACTAACACAAGTACAGGATGGACCGAACCCATCCGCGTCCTAATGGGCCGGCCCATTACCGTGCGCGCGCAGGCGAGCCTTTGTAGCGCTCGCTACGGGCGCTGTATAGGGACCCCCCCTTCTGTACATCAGAGCATCAGAGACACCCACATCTCTATGGCCACTGATGTGACGGCCGACGGGAGCCCTTTTGCCCCTTAAAACCCCCACCTCACTCCCTGCTTACCCTAGCCCCATCTCCTCTCCTCTGTGCGCTGCCAACCTCCTCTGCTCCCTTCTTTCTCTGAAGGTTTCTTCTCTGAACCGGGAGAGAGAGACCCTCCATGGCCGGTAGTAGGAGCACCAAGGGCCGCTGCCATGGTCAATGTGAGGACCTCCAAAAGCCGGGACCAGAACCGTGACGCCCTCCTCGGCGTCCTCGCCCCCTTAGCCGAACTCGGGACTGCACACGAGCACCGCGCCGTCCGTGTCAAGTTCGCCGTCCGTCCGTGAGGAACACCGCCAGGGCATCGTCTTACTCTCCTCCCTTCGGTCCACGTCGTCACCCCTATTGAGTTGTTGCGCCTTGAACCTCAAGGTGAGGGTCCTAGCCTCCCCGACATCCTCGCTGCCCTCCTCTTTGCATGTATGCACGGATCCATCATCGCTTCCCTTGTCCGCCATGGCTGCCGGGACGACCAGCTGCGCAGGATCTCCTGTCCTTTGGTGATAGAGGCAAAGGTGTCCGATCTTTCAATAAGTTGATAACTACGATTTGGGTGGCATTGACGTTGACGATCCGACTACAAACGTACGAGGACGCTGCGCCTTAGCAATTGCTACACCAACTCCGGGAGGTTATTGACAGCGCCGTAGCACGGTCGACCCAACCACTCAGGTCTAGCTCCTGCAATCAATCGAGAACAAGCAAGAACTAAGAATTGACAATCAATATATTGCGAATATAGACGAATGATTATAGCTGAAAGTGGGGTTCCGAAAGCGGTCTTAGTCTGGTCGATTTGACAGAAACAATATACGACGAAGTTGCAGCGACGGCTAACTTTTAACTAAACAAAACCCAGCCCTAAAAGAAACCCTAGGGGGTGTATCTATGAGGGAAAAAGAGGGGAAATTCGTGCTCCCATGGGTGGGGCCACGAAATCCAGCCTAAACCTCTTTTCCACATGAATTCGGACTCTAAAAATTGTCCACTAAGGGGTATGAAGAAAATACATGGGCCTGGCCCAATAATGAGGTGTCGCAACACCTATAAAAGGACTTGGACGAAAATAATGAAGTTGTAGCTTGTATAATTCGTCCAAGGCTTCATTTGGCATTACGGTGACTTCCTGCTGCTGTAATCTCCCTCCATGGCAGTGTCATCTTCTCCACTTGTGCTTCTGCTACCAGCTCCATCCTCGAACATGCTCCATAGCTTGTCCCTCTCATCCACGCTAGGTCCATTATTCCTAAGAGAAACAAACACATTCGATTTAGGCACTATCATATTATCATGTATATTAGGAACAACTCGTAGAAACGATAGTACCTGCTGATTAAGTTGACTTGCACGAGCTCTAGTCATAGGTCCTTGTAATGGAAGTGGTGTAGTAGTAGTGATGTCCTCATCATCCTCCCCTTCTTGAATCGAAGTCGTCCTCGACGCTGTGTCATCATTGTCTCCCAAATATGGCTTCAAATCTGGAATGTTAAATGTGGGACTAACCCCAAAATCTGCAGGTAACTCAAGTTTATATGCATTATCATTGATCCTCTCTAACACCTTAAAAGGACCATCAGCTTGTGGCATTAATTTTGACTTGCGCAACTCAGGAAAACGGTATTTACGCAAATGCAACCAAACAAGATCTCCAGGTTCAAATATAAGTTTCTTCCGTCCCTTATCACCATACATTTTATATTTAGCATTCATGCGTTCAATGTTCTCTTTAACAGTGGCATGCAATTTTAAGATCAAATCAGCATGTTGTGTAGCATCTAAATTATGTTGCACCGAAGATAGAAGAGGCAATAAATCAATAGGTGCACGAGGAATAAAACCATACACAATCTCAAAAGGGCACAACTTAGTAGTAGAATGCAGCGAACGATTATAAGCGAATTCTATATGAGGCAAACATTCTTCCCACTTTTTTAAATTATGTTTTAACACAGCCCTTAACATAGTAGACAAAGTTCTATTAACTACTTCAGTTTGTCCATCAGTTTGGGGATGACATGTAGTACTAAATAGTAATTTAGTCCCCAACTTAGCCCATAAACAACGCCAAAAAAGACTGAGAAACTTAGTATCATGATCTGAAACAATAGTATTTGGCACACCATGTAAACAAACAATTTCACGAAAGAATAAATCAGCAACATATGTAGCATCATCACTCTTGTGACAAGGAATAAAGTGTGCCATCTTTGAAAAAAGATCCACGACAACAAAAATGCTATCCCTCCCCTGTTGTGTGCGAGGCAATCGCAAAATAAAATCCATAGAAATGTCCTCCCAAGGCACACTAGGGACAGGAAGAGGCATATATAAACCATGTGGATTCAAACGAGACTTAGCTTTTTGACATGTAGTGCAGCGAGCAACAAACCTCTCAACATCGCGTCTCATACGTGGCCAGAAAAAGTGTGCAACAAGTATGTCCTCCGTCTTCTTCACTCCAAAGTGACCCATCAGTCCTCCTATATGCGCTTCCTGTAACAACAAAAGACGAACCAAGCTATCTGGAATGCATAACTTCTTAGCACGAAACACAAATCCATCACTAAGGACGAATTTGTTCCATGTTCTACCATCCTTACAATTCTGCATTACGTCCTTAAACTCAGCATCATGCATATACAAATCTTTGATGGCCTCCAACCCAAATATATTGAAATCAAGTTGAGAAAGCATAGTGTAACGACGAGACAAAGCATCAGCAATAACATTATCTTTACCCTTCTTGTGCTTTATGACATAAGGAAAAGACTCAATGAATTCAACACACTTAGTATGTCTACGGTTTAGTTTTGCTTGATTTTGAATATGTTTTACAGATTCATGATCAGAATGGATAACAAAATCTTTGGGCCATAAATAATGTTGCCAAGTTTCTAAAGTCCTAAAAAGAGCATATAATTCCTTATCATAAGTGGAATAGTTGAGACTAGGCCCACTCAATTTTTTAGAAAAGTATGCAACATGTTTACCATCTTGCAGTAACACACCTCCCAAACCAATACCACTAGCATCACATTCAAGCTCAAAAGTCTTACTAATATCAGGAAGTTGTAGCAAATGAGCATGTGTTAACTTATCCTTTAATAACTTGAAGGCCTCATTTTTTGGTGTACCCCACAAAAAAGGAACATCTTTCCTTGTCAATTCATTGAGAGGGGCAGCAATGGTGCTGAAATCTTTCACAAAACGCCAATAAAATCCTGCGAGGCCAAGAAAACTCCGCACTTGTGTGACTGTTTTTGGTTGCGGCCAACTCTCAATAGCTTCAATCTTGGCTTTATCAACTTCAATTCCCGGTGGAGTAACAACATAGCCAAGAAAAGAAACACGATCTGTGCAAAAGGTGCACTTACCAAGATTACCAAACAAATGCGTAGATCGCAAGGCATTAAAAACAGCACGCAAATGTTCCAAGTGATCATCCAAAGATTTGCTATAAATCAATATATCATCAAAATAAACTACCACAAATTGTCCAATGAAAGCACGTAAAACTTCATTCATTAATTGCATGAAAGTGCTAGGTGCATTAGTTAACCCAAAAGGCATAACCAACGACTCATATAAACAAAACTTAGTTTTAAATGATGTTTTCCATTCATCTCCCAATTTCATACGAATTTGATGGTACCCACTATGCAAATCAAGTTTAGAAAACAGAATAGAGCCAGTTAATTCATCAAGCATATCCTCTAATCTAGGAATGGGATGACGATATCGAATAGTAATATTATTAATGGCTTGGCAATCAACAACAAAACGAGATGTGCCATCCTTTTTTGGTACCAACAAAACAGGGACAGCACAAGGACTAAGGGATTCACGTATATGACCTTTCTCAAGTAGCTCCTGTATGTGACGCTGAATCTCTTTTGTCTCCTCGGGGTTGGTATGATATGGCATCCTGTTTGGTAGTGAAGCACCGGGAATTAAATCAATCTGATGCTCAATCCCTCTAATAGGTGGTAATCCCGGTGGTACATCTTGTGGAAACACATCCACATACTCCTTAAAAATGTTAGTGATAGAAGAAGGCAAAGAGGGAGGCAAATCCTCAAATAAAAATAACACCACTTTGCACACAATAGCATAGCCAACAGAATTGAGAATATCCAAATCAGTAATATCAGATTTGCTTGCTCAGAAACATGGACTTGTCAATTTAATCTCATGTGAAGGTGACGAATTTGTATTAGTCTTCTGTTGCTGCAATTCTTTAGCCACAATCTGATTTTCACTCTTGTGAATCTCTTGTTTCTTTGCCTTACTAGCTCTAGCAATGTCATCTTTCAAAATTTGTTCAGGAGACATAGGAAGCGAAGCAATTTTTTTATCCTTATGAACCAGAGTATATTTATTTGAACTACCATGATGTACAGAATTTTTATGAAATTGCCATGGTCTACCAAGTAAAAGAGAGCATGCTTGCATAGGTACCACATCACAATCAAAAAAATCAGTATATGTAGCAATAGTAAAATGCACACGAACGGTACGCGATATTTTAACCTTGCCGCTGTTGTTGAACCATTGTATGTAGTAAGGACGAGGATGTGGCTTCGTTTGAAGGGAGAGCTTCTCTACCATCTCAACACTTGCCGAATTGTTGCAGCTCCCTCCATCAATAATGATGCGTATACATCGTTCTTTGACGACCCCTTTCGTATGGAACAGATTGTTCCGCTGTTCATGTTCTGCCTTGGTCACCTGCATCCTCAAAGCCCGTTGAACAATTAAAGACTCATACCTCTCAGCGGCTTCAGCAGCCATATATTGTACATCTTGATCAGACTCGGTGCCATCATGATCCTCTTGTGCAATAAGAGCCAAAGTCTCCTCATCGTAGTCACTAGCGGAATCATACCCGCCATCTTCACGAGATATCATCACACGCTTGTTTGTTCACTCACGAGCATAATGACCCTAACCATCACAACGGCGACACTGATTTTACTTGTGTGTCCCATAGAAGCCATGGAAGATGAAGACTGTGTAGAACCAGTATGGGCCATCTTAGGTGATGGTAGTGATGCCTTTCTTGACAGTTCTCTGCTGGTCGTGGTAGCGGGACTCGAAGGAGAAGCTGAGGTACATGTAGGACGTGTACGAGTAGTCCATGATGTAGCACGACCTGCAGAAAAATTAGTCCGTGCGGCTTGCGGATCCTGCAACAAGCAAGATGGATCAAACGAGTGATGGTATGATATTCTTTATATTCCAAAATAGTTTGAATTTCTTTGTTTAACCCACCCCTAAAACTCCTCTACAAAATTTTTGCCTAGTTTTAGGTTCTTTAATTTTTTGAAGCAAATCACGTTGATAATATGGCGGCACCCAACGCGTACGCATAGCATTCTTTAAATCAGTCCAAGTGGTGGGAATGGCATTAAGATTTACTCAACAATATTCAGACCACCAAATAGAAGCAAAACCAGTAAATTCACAAACAGCAGCTTTAACACGGCTAGCATCAGGATAATGTAAGCATACGAAACGTTGTTCAGTCTCTAATTCCCATGTAAGATAAGCATCAGGATCATATCTACCCGCAAATGGTGAAATATGTAATTTTAATTTGGTACATGGTCATCGTCGTGCAATACCTGAAGGCGTGGTCCAACATTACCATTACGCGCATGGGGGCGCAGCCTACCTGCAGCAACACCTTGCTCAACCGGAATATGTTGCACCCGTCCAACATTCGCATATATGCGAGGACCAGCGCGTGGAGGTGCTAGACGAGCGACCAGCTCGTTGAATTTTGTGTCGAGCTTGGTGTCAAAATCTTGCTCGAGGCCTATTATCTTCTCAAGCGCCTCCCCAAGTTTGGTGTCGATGTCCTCTGTGTGATCCATCACAAGCTTGGCGAACTTTGTGTGCAACTCTTTGTTCGTTAAGCTCTCCCATTCAGCATCGGATCCTGGCATGGTTAGTGGACAACAAAAGAAAAAAAATCACGAGTATATGGTCCTATCAACTACTAGGTGGTGGAAAAAAATGCCTAATATGTCAAATCAAAAACAAAACTCTTAAAAGTTCTCACCCAAAAGCAGGAGGTGACCGGCAACGAACGATGTCAAGTCTCGGTGAAGATTAGATGGAGCGATTGCCAGGTCAAAGTCACAATGCACGATGTAGAATCTGTGGAGCTTTAGGAGGCTTGAATATAGTAGCAAGATGTCGCACCCGGACTTCTAGAGGATACTCGCAGTTCCGTTGAACAGTAGATGATTGGATTACGGGGCTTACCGGCACCCGCATCTCTTACGAGTAGGCCAACACACGTATGTGTGACAACCAACCCCTACTGTTCATCGTCTACGTAAACCATCCCATCGAAATCAGGATACTACCATTGACGTACTTCATACCATACACACATGGTACGTCAACGGCGTTGAACAAAATAATAGCACAACAGATCTCTAAGACACAAATAAATAGAAATAAGTTGCAAATAGCTCTCACTAGAGCAGAGATAGCAAATACAATCATCCAGAGGACACATGTCCCAACAATTCATCATTACATCACAGTGGAAGCATTCAAAAGGTCTGAGTACAGACAAATCCAAATAGGCCTAAGAGGCCGGGAATGAAAGGAAAACGGAGCCCATCCACGTAGTCTCGGATCCTGCCCGGGTCCGCTATCTACTCGTCAGCAGCCTCGTCAAACTCCACGTAGTAGCCATCACGGGGATCCTCATAAGCGTAGTCTGCGGAAACCACAGCCCCAAAGGGGTCAGTACAACAACGTACTGGCAAGCAAGACTCACAGTTCACCAAAGTGTAACCCGTCAACACCAAGCACATATGCTTTGGGTTCAACGGAAGAAAAGGGGATACAAAAGATGCGGCAGCTGGCTGCACTAACCAACTACAGAACATGATACAACTTCCGGCTAACAGAAAGGAGATAAGATAGCGTATTGCAACCAACTATAACTAACCACCAAACAAACCCATCCTGGATCTCGCCCCTTATCCAAAGAAGCAATCCGAGGATAACTCACACAGTTGGATTAATGATGGTTCAAGTTATTGTGTCAATAAGACTATTACTAGTCAAGTTATCATTATGTTAGGTGTAAGTTGTTCTGAGTACTTGTTAGCCAGTACTTTCACCAAGTTAACCATAACCGTGGAAAACACGGCTTCTCTAGAAGATTTATCCCTGCAGGGGTGCACCAATTTGGCCGTACACGTAAGAATATCCCGCCAGACGGGAATCAAACCCACCAAGCGAGGCACTCTACACAACTCAACTCTTCTTCGCATCAAGCCCAAAGAACCACGTGCTGTGCGTGCGCGGCTAATCGAGCCCCACGAAGAAAAGGGGACCCTCATAGCACTCTAAGACCACGCCGCCCTAAATGCCGACTACAAAAGTTCCACCCTGGCCTCGGGTTCGTACCTGCATATGTGTGCATCAAATGGAAAGCCCGAATTAAGTGTGGCGATTTGGACGAGATGCGAATCGAATCAAATTGAGGGGGGCGCCCATACACGCTTCCCACATGCGGTTAGTGCGCTCATCATGGATCAGTAGACAAGACCCTTTTCCTAATTAGGGTCGACACTAGCAGGCCTCAAAACCACGCCGGGCCTCCTTCCGTTGCCTTATCATCAATTTAGCATTACCTCAAAATTAACAGGTTGTTGTTTAACATCGAGCCCCAGAACATAACAAAATATAGTAACAGAAAGTAACGGGTAACAGACTCGAGCAAAAACAACCCTAAGCATGCTAGTAAGACACGGGCAACAATCAATGGGGTTATAGGTGTGGAGGTGAGGCTATATCAGGGTTAAAGGATAACATGTGATAGGATCGAACAGAAGCAACGATTCATAGGGCTAACAGAATAGACAACGAAAAGTATCGGTATCCAATGTTGAAAGGAACACAATGGTTCATGTGAGTGAATACTTGCCTGCAAACTCAACAGCCTGGTACTGAGCTAGATCCTCAGAAGGGGTGTCGTAAGTATCGTCTGTCTCAACGTCGTCGTCTATTCGAGAAGAAGCAAACAAACAACGCAGAGAGATAAACAATCAATAACATGGCATAGTGCACAATCATGGGATGATGCATGGCCAATTTAATGGATGCATCAAAATAAACTAGTTGACATGGTAACATGTTTAAATGGACCCATATGCAACTTGGATTGCATATGGAAAGCCCAAGAATTATGGTTGAAATAATTGTTTTACAACTAAACAACATGTTAAAGTGGATTAGCATGATGCATGGATGAGGAAAACAGAAAGAAAACAACAATAGAAACAATTTGAATTAAGGTTTACCAAGTTTGGAATTTTATTTATTAAGTTATGGAATTTTGGTTCCTTAAAGGTGTTACACAAGCATTTGTTGTTTTCACCAACTTTAATTGTTCAAAAATAGTTAACAAAGTTTATATTTGAAAAGAACACACAATTTTAGGTGGATTACATGTTTCAATTATTGAAAAAGGAATTACAATGATTTAATTATGAATTAAACAAGATTAAACAAGTTTTAATTGAATTTAATTCAAGTGTGAAACTATTTGAAATTTTATTTGTTCAAAACATTAAATCAAATTCATATTTGAAAAGTTTATACTTTTCTGGTTTGAAAACATATTTTACATGTTCAAAAATAATTTAATTTGAGCAAGTTAGGAATTTAGCAAATTTTAAATGATTTAAACAATGTTTAAATTATTTAACCAATTTCAATTATTCAAAACATGAAACAAAATTTATATTTGGAAAGGTGGTTCAAAATAGTATGGAAAACATATTTTATTTGGGTTATTTGAATTAAGTTTGAATTAGTTATGCAATTAATCAAATTTTAAATGAATTGTTTGAATTTGAATTTTGAAACAATTTGAAAAGTGCAAAACAGAAAACAAATGATGTAATGATGTAGAGAATTTAATTTGGTTCAGTAAACATATTTCATTTGCATTATTTGGATTTGGGAATTAAAAGTTATTAGCATTTTAAGTCTAGGGACTATTCTGTAAAAGAAAAAGGATTTAATTTAAAAGAAACTGGGCAGAAAACCTTTTACACCCCGCAGTGGCTAGCCACAGCCACTGACAGAGGGGCCCCTGGCCTGTGTGGCGCTCACGTGGCGCTCACTGCCGCAGACAGGTGGGCCTCCTGCCTGCCAGCGTGTCAATTTGCAAAAAGGGGGGATTAATTCCCGCGGGGCAGGGCTCGAACCTGCACCCTGGGGCGCGCGCGGCAGGGCAGGGCTCGAACCTGCACCCTGGGGCGCGCGCGGCAGCGTTGCTACCACTGCAGTGTGAAGCGTTCTTTGTCAGGTAAGGGGTACGCGGACAGGTTATGCTTCAGTTCGCGTTTAACTTAATTTTTCTGCACGCGTTTCTAAACTTTCGACAGAGGGACGCTGGCCGGCGGCGAGCTGCTGCCGCGCTCGCGCTGCCGTGCTGCTGGTGCGTGGACGCGTGCGTGGCGAGCGTGTGCATCGTGCAGAGAAGGAGCAGGAGGGAGAGGGGAGGTGTAGGTGAAGCTCACCTCCATGTAGAGGAAGCAGAGGGTCGGGGGAGGTCGACGTCGCCGGCGGCAACAGAGAAGATGGCGGCGGCGCTCCGGTGGGTTTCAGGCATGGTGGCGATGTCGATTAGGTCGAGGGATGTGAGGGGACTTCATTCCCGTGGTTAGCCCGAGGGGAAACGCAGTCTACCGGCAGCGATCATCGTGGGTTCAGAAGGGGTGGCGCCGGTGTGAGGTTCAGAGAGGGAGAAGGTTGCAGAGATGGAGGAAAAGAGAGGAAGAATGGCGGCGATGAGGGAGATAGGTGGGGCTAGGGTTAGGGCTTCGAGGGGGAACCCTAGGGGTAGGTTTATAGGGGCAGAGGCGCGAGCTCGGCCGTCTGCTCCTCGCTGCTGCGACGTGGATAGCCGGATCGGGCGCCATACAGGAGGAAGAAGGGTGCGAACAGGTAAGCAGGCCGGTTGGTGGGCTGGGCCTGCCCACTGGCCTGGCCACTCCCTCTCCGTTTTTCTTTTTAAATTTTTCTGTTTCTCTTCTTTTTTTTTGCTGATTTGAAATAGGGAAGAAAAGCTAGGGTTTTTGGGTTAGAAATTTTTAGGGAATTTTTGTAACCATTCTTTATTGTAACAGCAACATGTGCATGCTTTGGTTTTCAAATATTTCAAAATATTTTTCTGTTTGTAAATTGGTTGAACTTTGAATGAATTTTGAGATTAAGTGATTTATTAAAAAGAAACATTTAATTAGTTTTGGACACTCAAGTTTATTTGAAACAAATTGAGTGGAAAGGTTTTGTAATTCTCATAAATTCAACATGGTTGCTGTTTGGAAGAAAATGTAATTGAATTTTGAATGGAATTTTAATTAAGTGAGTTATCAAATAAAATAACAAGTTAATAGTTGATCTTTCTATTTTAAATAGAAACGAAATAGCTGTTTTTAATTGAACTTTTATTTGGAAAAAGAATGTAACATAACAAGTATGAACAAAGGTTTGAATTCTTGGTTTGAAATTGAAATAGAAAACAATTGAAAACAGATGCAAAACAAAAGGAAAACAAATGCAATGATTAAGATGCCATGATGCAAAACAATAATAAACAAGAAACAAACATTCTAGGGTGGTTTTCATACTTGGGATGTTACAAAACGCCCCCCCTTGAAGGAATCGCGCCCTGAGATTCCAACTGAGAAGAGAAAAGGTCCGGATACTTCTTGCGAAGATCCTCTTCGGTCTCCCATGTTGCCTCTTTATCGGAATGATGGGACCACTGCACTTTCAAGAACTTGGTGCTCTTGTTGCGAGTCTTACACTCGGTCTCATCGAGAATTCGAATAGGGTGCTCCTCATAAGATAGATCATCTTGCAGTTCAATTGAATCATGATCAACTGCACGATCTGGATCTTTGAAACACCTCTTGAGCTGTGACACGTGAAACACATCGTGCACCTTGGATAGTTTTTCTGGAAGTTCAAGACGATAGGCATTTTCCGCACGCCTTGAGAGAATGTTGAAAGGACCAATGTATCTTGGTGCAAGCTTTCCTTTCACACCAAAACGATGAGTGCCTCTGAGGGGAGTTACACGGAGATATGCCTTGTCACCAGGTGCATAGATCATATCCCTGTGCTTGCTATCATAGTAGCTTTTCTGACGAGACTGAGCAATCTTGAGATTGTCACGAATGATGCGAACTTTCTCTTCGGCTTCCTTAACAATGTCAGGGCCTAAGAGTGAACGTTCACCAGCTCCAGACAAATTGATTGGACTCCTGCATCTGCGGCCATAGAGAGCTTCAAATGGTGCCATGCCTAGGCTTGCCTGGAAGCTGTTGTTGTAGGAGAATTCAGCATATGGAAGGCAATCCTCCCATTTCATGCCAAAGGAGAGACCACATGCTCTGAGCATATCCTCGAGTATCTGATTGACTCTTTCGACTTGCCCTTGAGACTGAGGGTGATAAGCTGTGCTGAACAGAAGTTTGGTGCCCAATGCTTCTTGAAAGCTTTTCCAGAAATGAGAAGTGAATATGCTTCCACGATCTGAGCTTATTTCCAATGGAACACCATGAAGAGGAACAATCTTTGCTGTGTAGAGCTCTGCTAACTGGCTAGCTGAGATTGTTTCCTTGACAGCAAAGAAATGCGCTACTTTAGTGAGACGATCAATAACAACGAAGATTGCATCGTTGCCCTTCTTGGACTTTGGAAAACCAGTGACGAAGTCTATTTCAATCATGTCCCACTTCCACTCAGGGATTTTCAGAGGTTGGAGAAGACCGGCTGTTTTCTGATGGACTGCCTTAACACGTTGACAAACGTCGCATTCAGAAACGTATTGAGCAATTTCACGTTTCATGCCAGGCCACCAATACCGCGTCTTGAGATCCTGGTATATATTTGTACTTCCAGGGTGGATGGAGAGAGGAGTTTCATGAGCTTCCTTGAGAATAACATCTTTGAGACTTTGAATTTGAGGAACTGCAATGCGTCCTTCGAAGAACACAGTTCCCTTGTCATCAATTGAGAAGGACTTAAATTTCTCCTTGCCTTCTTTGTTGTGTTCTACCATCTTCTTGATTTCAGCATCACGAAGTTGTTCAGAACGAATCTTGTCCTCGAGAGTTGGACTGGCTGTCAAGTTCGCAAGATAGCCTTGAGGAACAAGACCAAGATTCAGCTTCTGGAATTCTTCATGAAGTGGAGGTTGGCTTTCCATGATCATGAGATTATTGCAATACGACTTGCGACTGAGAGCATCGGCCATAACATTAGCCTTGCCTGGAGTGTAAGAAATGGTGAGATCAAATTCTTTAATCTTTTCAATCCATCTCCTTTGCCTGAGGTTTAGATCTGGTTGAGTGAAGATGTATTTCAGACTCTTATGATCGGAAAAGATTTCAGTGCGATTACCCAACAAGTATTGCCTCCATTTCATGAGGGCAAACACAACTGCTGCAAGTTCAAGATCATGTGTGGGATAACTTTGCTCATGTGCGTTCAACTGACGTGAAGCATAAGCCACAACTTGACGTTCTTGCATAAGAACTACACCTAGACCTTGGAGAGAGGCATCGCAGAATATTGGAAAGGTTTGGTAGTATCTGGGCCAACCAGAACTGGGGTAGAAGTGAGTTTAGTCTTCAGGAGATTGAAACTTTCATCACATTGTGGAGACCAAATGAACTTCTTGCCCTTCTTTGTGAGATCAGTGAGAGGTTTGGCAATCTTGGAGAAGTTTTGGACGAAACGGCGGCAATAGCTAGCCAAGCCAAGAAAACTTCTTACTTGCTTTACCGTCTTAGGAGGTTTCCAATCAACAATTGCTTTAAACTTTTCTGGATCAATTGCTATGCCCTTGGCAGAGATGATATGACCAAGGTAAGCAACTTCTGGAATCCAGAACTCACATTTGGAGAACTTGGCATATAGACGATGCTCGCGAAGTTTCATGAGAGTGAGACGAAGATGTTCTTCATGCTCTTCCTCGGATTTTGAGTAGACAAGAATGTCATCAAGATATACCACAACGAACTTGTCAAGGTACTCATGGAAGACAGAATTCATGAGTCGAGAGAATGTCGCCGGTGCATTGGTGAGACCAAAGGACATGACGGTGTATTCATATAGACCGTACCGAGTGGTGAAAGCTATTTTTGGAATATCTTCCTTTCTGATCTTTATTTGATGGTAACCCATTCTCAAGTCCAACTTGGAGAATATTGAGGCTCCAGCAAGTTGATCAAAAAGATCATCGATACGAGGAATTGGATACTTGTTTTTGATGGTTTTCTCGTTGAGAGGACGATTGTCAACCACGAGTCTCTTTGTGTGATCCTTCTTCGCAACGAACAAAGTAGGGCAACCCCAAGCCGAGGAACTAGGTTGAATGTAACCTTTTTCCATGTACATATCGATTTGCTCCTTTAACAGTTTCAGTTCAGGAGGAGCTATCTTGTATGGATGCTTAGAGATTGGAGCAGTACCTGGTTCAAGCTCGATCACGAACTCAACTGCTCTGTCCGGAGGCATCCCTGGCAACTCTTCTGGAAAAACGTCAGGGAATTCGCAAACCACCGGAACATTTTCAAGTAGAGGTAGAGGATTTGCATCGAGGGTGTACAGCTGAACAGAACTTGATTTATTTGGAGAATAGACTATCTGGCCAGAAGGGTGGAACAGAGTTATTGATTAGACGCCGGTAGAAGAACTGAAGTGGGAAGCAACAACAAGGTTTCAACGGACGAAAAGGATGTTGAGAAGAACAGGATATCGAAGCAACATTAGGGAAACACGAGAACAAAACACTCCGGAGGTACTACGGAAAACCCATCCGGGCTTCTAAAGGATCAATATCTACTGCTTAAGGAATAGAGGATCTGCTTCCGGGGCTTACACGCCTCCGTTCTCAATCGTGAGTAGGCAACATGATAAATCATGTCACAACCACCTCCATTCCTATGGTCTAGTAGATATAACTATCCTAGAGAAACCAGGATACGTGAAATCCTAACTTGAAAGTTTAGATGAGAAGAGAAAACAACGTTGCACTTCCTTACCAGAAAAGGGAGGGTGGGTGGGGAAAGAAATAAAAGAACAGAATTCCTACTCTCACGTTTCATTTTTCCTATATAGCTACAAAATAGTTTCTAGACTCAACTGCGACCAGTAAAAGGGATCCTACAGGCAGACAGGCTCTGATACCATTTGTCGCACCCGGACTTCTAGAGGATACTCGCAGTTCCGTTGAACAGTAGATGATTGGATTACGGGGCTTACCGGCACCCGCATCTCTTACGAGTAGGCCAACACACGTATGTGTGACAACCAACCCCTACTGTTCATCGTCTACGTAAACCATCCCATAGAAATCAGGATACTACCATTGACGTACTTCATACCATACACACATGGTACGTCAACGGCGTTGAACAAAATGATAGCACAACAGATCTCTAAGACACAAATAAATAGAAATAAGTTGCAAATAGCTTTCACTAGAGCAGAGATAGCAAATACAATCATCCAGAGGACACATGTCCCAACAATTCATCATTACATCACAGCGGAAGCATTCAAAAGGTCTTAGTACAGACAAATCCAAATAGGCCTAAGAGGCCGGGAATGAAAGGAAAACGGAGCCCATCCACGTAGTCTCGGATCCTGGCCGGGTCCGCTATCTACTCGTCAGCAGCCTCGTCAAACTCCACGTAGTAGCCATCACGGGGATCCTCGTAAGCATAGTCTGCGGAAACCACATCCCCAAAGGGGTCAGTACAACAACGTACTGGCAAGCAAGACTCACAGTTCACCAAAGTGTAACCCGTCAACACCAAGCACAGATGCTTTGGGTTCAACGGAAGAAAAGGGGATACAAAAGATGCGGCAGCTGGCTGCACTAACCAACTACAGAACATGATACAACTTCCGGCTAACAGAAAGGAGATAAGAGAGCGTATCGTAACCAACTATAACTAACCACCAAACAAACCCATCCTGGATCTCGCCCCTTATCCAAAGAAGCAATCCGAGGATAACTCACACAGTTGGATTAATGATGGTTCAAGTTATTGTGTCAATAAGACTATTACTAGTCAAGTTATCATTATGTTAGGTGTAAGTTGTTCTGAGTACATGTTAGCCAGTACTTTCACCAAGTTAACCATAACCGCGGAAAACACGGCTTCTCGAGAAGATTTATCCCTCCAGGGGTGCACCAATTTGGCCGTACACGTAAGAATATCCCGCCAGACGGGAATCAAACCCACCAAGCGAGGCACTCTACACAACTCAACTCTTCTTCGCATCAAGCCCAAAGAACCACGTGCTGTGCGTACGCGGCTAATCGAGCCCCACGAAGAAAAGGGGACCCTCATAGCACCCTAAGACCACGCCGCCCTAAATGCCGACTACAAAAGTTCCACCCTGGCCTCGGGTTCGTACCTGCATATGAGTGCATTAAATGGAAATCCCGAACTAAGTGTGGCGATTTGGACGAGATGCGAATCGAATCAAATTGAGGGGGGCGCCCATACACGCTTCCCACATGCGGTTAGTGCGCTCATCATGGATCAGTAGACAAGACCCTTTTCCTAATTAGGGTCGACACTAGCATGGCTCAAAACCATGCCGGGCCTCCTGCCGGTGCCTTATCATCAATTTAGCATTACCTCAAAATTAACAGGTTGTTGTTTAACATCGAGCCCCAGAACATAACAAAATATAGTAACAGAAAGTAACGGGTAACAGACTCGAGCAAAAACAACCCTAAGCATGCTAGTAAGACACGGGCAACAATCAATGGGGTTATAGGTGTGGAGGTGAGGCTATATCAGGGTTAAAGGATAACATGTGATAGGATCGAACAGAAGCAACGATTCATAGGGCTAACAGAATAGACAACGGAAAGTATCGGTATCCAATGTTGAAAGGAACACAATGGTTCATTTGAGTGAATACTTGCCTGCAAACTCAGCAGCCTGGTACTGAGCTAGATCCTCAGAAGGGGTGTCGTAAGTATCGTCTGTCTCAACGTCGTCGTCTATTCGAGAAGAAGCAAACAAACAACGCAGAGAGATAAACAATCAATAACATGGCATAGTGCACAATCATGGGATGATGCATGGCCAATTTAATGGATGCATCAAAATAAACTAGTTGACATGGTAACATGTTTAAATGGACCCATATGCAACTTGGATTGCATATGGAAAGCCCAAGAATTATGGTTGAAATAATTGTTTTACAACTAAAAAACATGTGAAAGTGGATTAGCATGATGCATGGATGAGGCAAACAGAAAGAAAACAACAATAGAAACAATTTGAAATAAGGTTTACCAAGTTTGGAATTTTATTTATTAAGTTATGGAATTTTGGTTCCTTAAAGGTGTTACACAAGCATTTGTTGTTTTCACCAACTTTAATTTTTCAAAAATAGTTAACAAAGTTTATATTTGAAAAGAACACACAATTTTAGGTGGATTACATGTTTCAATTATTGAAAAAGCAATTACAATGATTTAATTATGAAACAACATTAAACAAGTTTTAATTGAATTTAATTCAAGTGTGAAACTATTTGAAATTTTATTTGTTCAAAAAATTAAACCAAATTCATATTTGAAAAGTTTATACTTTTCTGGTTTGAAAACATATTTTACATGTTCAAAAATAATTTAATTTGAGCAAGTTAGGAATTTAGCAAATTTTAAATGATTTAAACAAGGTTTAAATTATTTAACCAATTTCAATTATTCAAAACATGAAACAAAATTTATATTTGGAAAGGTGGTTCAAAATAGTATGGAAAACATATTTTATTTGGGTTATTTGAATTAAGTTTGAATTAGTTATGCAATTAATCAAATTTTAAATGAATTCTTTGAATTTGAATTTTGAAACAATTTGAAAAGTGCAAAACAGAAAACAAATGATGTAATCATGTAGAGAATTTAATTTGGTTCAGTAAAAATATTTCATTTGCATTATTTGGATTTGGGAATTAAAAGTTATTAGCATTTTAAGTCTAGGGACTATTCTGTAAAAGAAAAAGGATTTAATTTAAAAGAAACTGGGCAGAAAACCTTTTACACCCCGCAGTGGCTAGCCACAGCCACTGAAAGAGGGGCCCCTGGCCTGTGTGGCGCTCACGTGGCGCTCACTGCCACAGACAGGTGGGCCTCCTGCCTGCCAGCGTGTCAATTTGCAAAAAGGGGGGATTAATTGCCGCGGGGCAGGGCTCGAACCTGCACCCTGGGGCGCGCGCGGCAGCGTTGCTACCACTGCAGTGTGAAGCGTTCTTTGTCAGGTAAGGGGTATGCGGACAGGTTATGCTTCAGTTTGCGTTTAACTGAATTTTTCTGCGCGCGTTTCTGAACTTCCGACAGAGGGACGCTGGCCGGCGGCGAGCTGCTGCCGCGCTCGCGCTGCCGTGCTGCTGGTGCGTGGACGCGTGCGTGGCGAGCGTGTGCATCGTGCAGAGAAGGAGCAGGAGGGAGAGGGGAGGTGTAGGTGACGCTCACCTCCCTGTAGAGGAAGCAGAGGGTCGGGGGAGGTCGACGTCGCCGGCGGCAACAGAGAAGATGGCGGCGGCGCTCCGGTGGGTTTCAGGCACGGTGGCGGTGTCGATTTGGTCGAGGGATGTGAGGGGACTTCGTTCCCGTGGTTAGCCCGAGGGGAAACGCAGTCTACCGGCGGCGATCATCGCGGGTTCAGAAGGGGTGGCGCCGGTGTGAGGTTCAGAGAGGGACAAGGTTGCAGAGATGGAGGAAAAGAGAGGAAGAATGGCGGCGATGAGGGAGATAGGTGGGGCTAGGTTTAGGGCTTCGAGGGGGACCCTAGGGGTAGGTTTATAGGGGCAGAGGCGTGAGCTCGGCCGTCTGCTCCTCGCTGCTGCGACGTGGATAGCCGGATCGGGCGCCGTACAGGAGGAAGAAGGGTGCGAACAGGTAAGCAGGCCGGTTGGTGGGCTGGGCCTGCCCACTGGCCTGGCCACTCCCTCTCAGTTTTTCTTTTTAAATTTTTTTGTTTCTTTTTTTTTTGCTGATTTGAAATAGGGAAGAAAAGCTAGGGTTTTTGGGTTAGAAATTTTTAGGGAATTTTTGTAACCATTCTTTATTGTAACAGCAACATGTGCATGCTTTGGTTTTCAAATATTTCAAAATATTTTGCTGTTTGTAAATTGGTTGAACTTTGAATGAATTTTGAGATTAAGTGATTTATTAAAAAGAAACATTTAATTAGTTTTGGACACTCAAGTTTATTTGAAACAAATTGAGTGGAAAGGTTTTGTAATTCTCATAAATTCAACATGGTTGCTGTTTGGAAGAAAATGTAATTGAATTTTGAATGGAATTTGAATTAAGCGAGTTATCAAATAAAATAACAAGTTAATAGTTGAGCTTTCTATTTTAAATAGAAACAAAATAGCTGTTTTTAATTGAACTTTTATTTGGAAAAAAAATGTAACATAACAAGTATGAACAAAGGTTTGAATTCTTGGTTTGAAATTGAAATAGAAAACAATTGAAAACAGATGCAAAACAAAAGGAAAACAAATGCAATGATTAAGATGCCATGATGCAAAACAATAATAAACAAGAAACAAACATTCTAAGGTGGTTTTCATACTTGGGATGTTACACAAGAATTAGCAACAATCAAATCAGGAATGCAAGTTGAATAAACGCTCAAAGACGGTACTGTGCTGGTCCTAGGCTAGACCGTTTTAGAGACGCGAGCCTATAACACCAACAACGTCACGGCGCGGCAAGAACAAGCAAAAAGAGAAGAAGTATGAGCAAAGAGCAGTAAGAAACTGCACTAAACAGAGGAAGATTTTTTTTCGCTCTCTCTAAACCTCAGACTATGTCTGTGGTCAGGCGAGATCACGATTTTTTTTTCGCTCTCTCCAAACCTCAGACTATGTCTGTGGTCAGGCGAGATCACGACTTTTTTTTCGCTCTCTCCAAACCTCAGACTATGTCTGTGGTCAGGCGAGATCACGATGTTTTTTTCTGCTACATTAGGTTGCGAATTTGGAGTCCCAAACTGATTAGAACTCTAATATATTGATAGAAACAAGGATTGAGACAACTAGAAAACCCCTAACCCTATCTAGTAGCGTGGAGGCGGTGCACGGGAACAAGTGGATACGCACGCGTGCGGATGGAAGCTATTGGCGGCGCGATGCAATGTGGTGGCGGCAAGGTAGCGGCACGATGGATAGCTTGTCGAGCATCGGTAATGGAGATGATAGCGGCGAGTGATTGTGGTGCGCGTGGCGGTTGTTTGTAGTGGCTGAGTAGTGGCGGAATTTGTGGTGGTGGGAGGTAGCGGTGGTCTGCAAACGTGCGAGGTGATGCGGCAGCGGCACTGACGAAGTATGCAAAGAACTCGAAACTCTACGGGAATAAACGCTAAGACCAGCAACTTGACACGACGATGCAGACGAAAACTCAACAATGCAATACACTGAAAAGAAGATGCAATAGGCCCGGACTGGTTCTAGGATGGGATGATCTAACCCTAACAAATTTTTTTGGCTTTTTGTGGAATGTAGGTATGAAGAACAGATTGAATCTAATCTATGAAAAACAGTAAATCTCACCGATCAACCTGAAATCTGATACCACTTGATAGAGGCAAAGGTGTCCGATCTTTCGATGAGATGATAACTACGATTTGGGTGGCGTTGACGTTGACGATCCGACTAGAAACGTACGAGGACGCTGCGCCTTAGCAATCGCTACACCAACTCCGGGAGCTGATTGACAGCGCCGTAGCATGGTCGACCCAACCACTCAGGTCTAGCTCCTGCAATCAATCGAGAACAAGCAAGAACTAATAATTGACAATCAATATATTGCGAATATAGATGAATGATTATAGCTGAAAGTGTGGTTCCGAAAGTGGTCTTAGTCTGGTCGATCTGACACAAACAAAATACAGCGAAGTTGCAGCGACGGCTAACTTTTAACTAAACAAAACCCAGCCCTAAAAGAAACCCTAGGGGCTGTATTTATGAGGGAAAAAGAGGGGAAATTAGTGCTCCCATGGGTGGGGCCAGGAAATCCAGCCTAAACCTCCTTTTCCATGAATACGGACTCTAAAAACTGCACACTAAGGGGTATGACAAAAATACATGGGCCTGGCCCAATAATGAGGTGTCGCAGCACCTATAAAACGACTTGGACAAAAATAATGAAGTTGTAGCTTGTATAATTCGTCCAAGGCTTCATTTGGAATTACGGTGACTTCCTGCTGCTGTAATCTCCCTCCATGGCAGTGTCATCTTCTCCACTTATGCTTCTGCTGCCAGCTCCATCCTCGAACATGCTCCATAGCTTGTCCCTCTCAATCACGCCAGGTCCATTATTCCTGAGAGAAACAAACACATTCGATTTAGGCAGTATCATATTATCATGTATATTAGGAACAACTTGTAGAAACGATAGTAACTTCTGATTGATAAGGGGTGGCCCAATCTTCTCAGTGAACTCACAGATAACTTCAATATGATAACTAGTGCGCCACTAAGAACTCTCCCAACTGATCCCTGATGCCAATGCAAAAGATAGCAACCCCAAGGATACTCTCAACTCCACACTCTTGCACAAGTAATCCACCGACTACAAGTGGTCTTGTACCTTCTTATTCCCATTGGAACCGCATGTAACACGTAAAGTTTGCAGATGAACTTTCAGATGAAGGCTTACAAGTTGTTTCAATCTAGAGGTCTAGGGTTTAATGTTTAACGTAGTATAAGGAGCTATGGCTCGGTTTCTAGCTATTTAAGAGAGGGGGTGCGGCCACATAGGGGTACCCTTGCGCAAGCACCAAACCTACTCCAACTAGGACTCTTGGTTGTGGTTGGACACAAACCCAAACCGATTCACAATGGATACAAACCGACCCACCATTAAGGGATGCGGCCAATAATGGTATACAAACCATACCTAACATTGTTAGGATTTCTATTAAGTGCATTTGACCTTGTGGAGGCACCATCCCCTTGTCATCATCATAATAACAATTGTTTCATATAACAATTGTTATTTCTTGTTTTCACCATGCTAGTACTTGTACTCCACCTCCTCTTCTAGTCCATCTTCATCCATGTGTATCTCCTCTTCATGATCTCCTCCATTCATGCTTGTGTTATCAATAAACCTGAGAATACATAAGTGCATGGATTTAGGTAGTATAAAGTTCTCACAATTATAAACATTATACTCAAGTAGGAGTGAATTCACCTGTTGTTGTAGTAGCTTGGTTCTTGATCTTGTCATTGGACCAATCCTTACTTCATTAGCTTGTATTGGAGCATCCTCATGTGTAACAATAGGTGAAGATCTAGGGATTTCCTCATCATCCTCCCCCTCTTGAAAAGGCATCGACCTTGATGCTAAATCATCTCCATGGTAAGGTGTCAAATCAGCCACATTAAAAGAATTGCTAACACAACACTCATCAATTGGGAGGTCAATCTTGTATGCATTGTCATTGATCCTTGAAATAACTCTATAAGGACTAGCACCTCTAGGCATCTATTTTGATTTTCTCAATGTGGGAAATCTATCTTTTCTAAAGTGAACCCACACCATATCTCCTAGCCGAAATATTACTTCCTTTCTCTTCTTGTTTACTCTTTCAGCCACATGTCTTCCTTTCTTCTCAATTGCTTCCTTTGTTTTCTCATGAATTTTCTTCACAAAATCAGCTCTCTTGGATGCCTCCATATTAATTCTCTCTTGTGTAGGAAGTGGTAATAAATCAAGAGGAGTAATAGGCTTGAACCCATAAACCACCTCAAAAGGACATAATTGAGTAGTTGAATGCACAACTCTATTATATGCAAATTCCACATGGGGCAAATACTCCTCCCACTCCTTCAAATTCTTCTTGATCATGCTTCTCAATAATGTGGACAATGTCCTATTGACCACCTCGGTTTGACCATCAGTTTGGGGGTGACAAGTAGTGGAAAATAATAATTTGGTTCCAAGCTTTCGCCATAGTGTCTTCCAAAAGTAACTCATGAACTTGACATCTCTATCCGAAACAACGGTTCTTGGCACTCCATGTAATCTCACAATTTCTCTAAAGAATAAATTTGCAATGTGAGAAGCATCATCACTCTTGTGGCAAGCAATGAAGTGAGCCATCTTTGAAAATCTGTCCACAACCACAAAGATAGAGTCATGTCCTCTTTTTTTCCTTGGCAAGCCCAACACAAAATCCATACTTATATCCTCCCATGGGGTACTAGGTGATGGCAATGGAGTGTACAACCCGTGGGGCTTCAACTTGTACTTGGATTTGTTGCAAGTAATGCATCTTTGCACCAATCTATACACATCTCTTCTCATATGTGCCCAATAGAAATTTTCAGCCAACATAAGCAATGTCTTCTCTCTTCCAAAGTGTCCCATTAATCCTCACTATGAGATTCCTGTATTAAGAATAAACGCAAAGAACACTCGGGAATACATGCTCTAAACAAGTATACATCATGTATATGAAATTTATCCCATGCCTTAACATTAGTACATTTATTAAATGGCATAGAAAATTCATTATCTTCATCATATAAATCTCTAATACCCTACAAACCCGAAACCTTAATCTCCAAATTTGAGAGTAACATATTCTTTATTGACAAAGCATCAACAACTACATTTTCCAATCCTTTTTATCTTTAATTATGTATGGAAAAGATTCAATAAATTCAACCCATTTGGCATGTCTTTTATTCAAATTTAATTGGCACTTTAAGAACTTTAATGCCTCATGATCACTATGTATAATAAATTCTTTAGGCCATAAATAATGTTTCCACACCTCTAAAACTCTCACAAGTGCATATAATTCTTAATCATAAACAGAATAATTCAATTGTGCACCATGTAATTTTTCAGAAAAATAGGCAATGGGTTTCTTTTCTTGCATTAACACACCTCCAATACCTATGCCACTAGCATCACACTCAATCTCAAATTGTTTATCAAAATTTGGTAGCATTAATAGTGGGGCCGAAATCAACTTCTCTTTTAAAGTATCAAAAGCAATGTCTTGAGCAACACCCCAATCGAAATCAACTCCCTTTTTAGTTAGATCATTTAATGGAGCAGCAATAGAACTAAAATTAGGCACAAATCTTCTATAGAAACTAGCAAGCCCATTAAAACTTCTAACTTGACTCACATTAGTTGGAATAGGACAATTTCGAATTGCTTCAATTTTTGATGTATCAACTTCAATTCCATGTTTAGAAACTACATATCCCAAAAAAGATGACCTTATCATTGCAAAAAAAGTGCACATCTCAAGATTACCATACAATTTATTTTCTCTTAGCACTTGCAAAACTTGTCTAATTTGATTAATATGATCATGTTCATTGTGGCTATATATGAGGATATCATCAAAATAAACTACCACAAATCTACCAATAAAATCTCTCAAAATATGGTTCATTAATCTCATGAAAGTACTAGGTCCATTAGTTAAACCAAAAGGTATCACTAACCATTGATATAAACCAAATTTTGTTTTAAAAGCAGTTTTCCATTCATCACCCTCTTTCATTCTTATTTGATGGTACCCACTACGCAAATCAATTTTAGAGAAAAGAGTAGCACCACTTAATTCATCGAACATGTCATCTAAACGTGGTATAGGATGACGATAACGAATAGTGATGTTATTAATTGCTCTACAATCTACACACATGCGCCAAGTACCATCTTTCTTAGGATCCAAAATAACGGGAACGACACAAGGAGAAAGACTAACTCGAATATAACCTTTATCTAGTAGCTCTTGTACTTGCCTTTGTATCTCCTTTGTCTCTTGTGGATTGGTTCTATAAGGGGCTCGGTTTGGCAAAGATGCTCCAGGAATTAAATAAATTTGATGCTCAATCCCTCTCAATGGTGGCAATCCCGAGGGAATATCTCCTGGAAAAACATCATCAAAATCCTGCAACACATGAGAAACACCAAGAGGAATAGGGGTCATGTCATTAGAAACCAAAATCTCTCCCTTGTGAATAAGCACAATAGGGACTAATGTAGGATCATCCCTAAATTCCCTCAAATCCTCTTTAGTGGCTAGCATTCATAATAGGCTCTCTCTCTTATTTTAATTTTTACCACTCGAATTGGTTTGACTACCACTCCCCAAGGCTTGTGAATTTTGTTTTCCCTCATCCCTCTCACTCTCTTTTTCAACTCTCATATCTATTTTGGATTGGGAATCATTTACAATTTGCTGTGGATTCATAGGCCTAAAAATAATAGTCTTCCCATGATGATGCAACACATAAGTATTTGCTCTTCCTTCATGCTTCACACTTCTATCAAATTGCCAAGGTCTTCCCAATAATAAGTGGCAAACTGTCATGGGAACCACATCAAACTCATTAGTATCCTTATAAGGACCAATCTGAAATTCCACACGCACCATATGGGTCACCTTCATTTGTCCCAAGCTACTCAACCATTTTATATGATAAGGACAACGGTGTGGTAAATATTTCAGATTTAGCTTTGCACATAGATCTTTGCTAGCCAAATTCCTGCAACTCCCACCATCAATAATGACTTTGCAAGCCATATTAGGACCAATAACAGCCTTTGTTTGAATCAAATTGCACCTTTGATTTTCAGGACTAGGAATAACACTCAATGATTTTTGTGTGCAAATAATAGATGTCATAGTGGTAGCATAGGCATCCAATGGAGTATCACTGAAATAGCCATCATCATCATCATTATCATTAGGATCAACATCATCACCTGTCTCATACTCATTGTTCTCATTAATAATCATAACCTTTGTATTTGGACAATCCCTCTTGAAGTGCCCCTTTCCTCCACATGTATGACATGTAATATCTCTATTTCTTGTGGTGGAAGCACTTGAACCCGTGGTACTTGCATCTAGTTGTGATGATTTCTTTGCAATAGAGGCACTAGGCTCGCCCTTGGATGATGAAACACCACGGCTAAGAGATGGAGGAGGTGGTGTACTAGGCATAGTAGATGATCTCAAGGGAAATCTACTCCTTGTCCTTGGTGTCATTTTAGCCTCCTCATTGATGTGTGATTCGGCCTCCCTAGAATGATGTAATAATGCATGCATATCATGATATTGGTGATGCCTAACAATGCCCTTGATTTTATAATTCAAACCTGAAAGAAACCTTTGAATTGTTTGCTCCAATTGCTCTCCCACACGTGCCCTTTGCATGATCAATTCCATCTCTTGATAATAAGCATCAACAGTCATAGTACCTTGCCTCAATTGTTGCAATTGATCAAATTGTTGCCTTATGTAATTTGGTGGAACAAATCTATCCCTCATGACTCTCTTCATGGTATTCCAAGTGATAATGGGTAATTCACCATCTTCTTGCCTCTTTCTCACAGTAGTATCCCACCAACGAAGAGCATATCCATCAAACTCAGAAGAAGCCAATTTTATTTTTCTATCCTCAGTATACTCATGTAATCTTCATAGCTTCTCAATTTTAAGTTCCCATAGCAAATATTCCTCCACATCCATAGTGTCAAAGCTGAAAGATGGTATAGAAAATTTGGGCTTACCCAAACCATCATCCTCTCTATGATTTTGAGGAGCATTGTTGAGAGGAACACGCCTAGCTCCCAAGTGATTGGCTCGGCCTAAAAATCCTCCTCGGCCTCTTTCACCTCTAGCTCCACGGCCATGATTATTATCCACCTCAACATTGGCTTCAAAACCATTATTTGCATCACTATGGACACTAGCATTGTCATCATCAATAGGTGGTAATCTTTGTTGAATCAATGTTTGAAGACCAGCAAGGGTTGTATTCAATGTAGCAATAGAGGTATGGATTGTTTGCATTTTCCCATTGTTAGTCTCGGCCATCTTATGTGTCTCCTCCATCTTAGTCTCCACGGCTTGGAGAGCCTCATATAAAGGATCACATGCATCAGTAACAAACTCCTTAATATTCTTATGATTTACCCTCATTTGATTTGTCAACACATCCCTCAAAGCCTCATACTCCCTCCAATTTACTCCCTCCTTAGGGTCCTTCTATTGCTGCACAAGGTCATCACTAGAAAGATCCATTAGTAGGTTAGTGAAATAGAAACAAGTATAGGTTGTGGTGTTCTCTCACAACTCACTCAAAAATCTAGCAAGACAATAGGTTATCTTACTGTAGAGGCAATTAATTTACTTTGATGTGAAGAAGGGAATACGCAGGGTTTTAACTCTCACAAAAGCAAACAAGGTTATTTAGTGGGGCTTGGTATGGATACCTAACAATCACCAAAGTAACAAGTCCTATTTGTTGTTTTGTGATGATATAAAAATACCCAAGGAAACTCACACAATAATGGAGACAAATGTGGCAAAGAAAATATATGGATGAGATTTGCAATGCACTAGAAAGTCACTAGCTAGGCTCGTAATTGACAGGCACACGATTGCTCAATGAAAAACCAAGTGTCACAATGGCAAGCTCAACTAGTAACAATAGTATCAATATGGCCTCTTTGCACTTTACTCTTTTTTTTATACTTTTACTTTTTCAATTTTTTTTTGTATTTTTCCAATGGCCTTAAACACAACTAGGAGCAATATGAACCAAAATACTAGTGAAAACAATGGTGGTGATGAAAATGAGCAGCCTGTCAGAGCACAAAATAGCTATACTTGTGGGCAAGTTCCTATTAAGGTGTTGTAGAAAGGCTGTGGCTAAGGTTCACAAGTATTAATAGGAACACTTGGTTTTGCCATTGTGACACTATTGATACTATTGTTTACTAGTTGAGCTTGCCATTGTGACACTTGGTTTTTCATTGAGCAATCTTGTGCCTGTCAATTAAGAGCCTAACTAGTGACTTTCTAGTGCATTGCAAAAACTCATCCATATCTTTGCATTACCACATTTGTCTCCATTATTGTGTGAGTTTCCTTGGGTATTTTTTATATCTTCACAAAGACAGCAAATAGGATTGTTACTTTGGTGATTGTTAGGTATCCATACCAAGCCCCACTAAATAACCTTGTTTGCCTTTGTGAGAGTTAAAAACCTGGGTATTCTCTTCTTCACATCAAAGTACATTAATTCCCTCTACTTGTGGTAAGTATTTCTATTCACTTTGAAAGGGTAAGATAACCTATTGTGTTGCTAGATTTTTGAGTGAGTTGTGAGAGAACACCACAGCCTATACTTGTTTCTATTACACTAACCTACTAAAGGATCTTTCTAGTGGTGATCTTGTGCAGCAAAAGAAGGACCATAAGGAGGGAGTTAATTGGAGGGAGTATGAGGCTCTTAGGGATGTGTTGGCAAAAGAAATCATGGACAATCATAATGGACTCAAGCAATTTGTACAAGATGCATGTGATCCTTTATATGAGGCTCTCCAAGCTATGGAGACCAAGATGGAGGCCACTCATAAATTGGCCGAGACAAATAGTGGGGAAGTGAGATCAATCAATGATTCTATTGCTCAAATGACTACTACCCTTGCTGGACTTCAAACCATGATTCAAGACATATTTCCTCTTGTTGATGATGACAATGCTAGTGTCCATAGTGATGCTAATAATGGCTTGGAAGCCAATGGAGAGGTGGATAATCATCTTGGCCGTGGAGCTAGAGGAGATAGAGCTAGAGGAGGATTTAATGGCCGAGACAATCATATGGGTGCAAGGAGAGTGCCCAATAATGTGGGTCATGAAAATCCAAGATAGGATGGTTTGAGTTAGCCCAAATTCTCTATTCCTTTTTTCAGCTTTGATACTATGGATGTGGAAGAATATTTGCTATAGGAGTTAAAAATTGAGAAGCTATGGAGATTGCATGAGTATAATGAGGATAGAAAAATCAAGTTGGCATCTTCTGAGTTTGATGGATATGCTCTTAGATGGTGGGATAATCTTGTGAGAAAGAGGCAAGAAGATAGTGAGTTACCCATTGTCACTTGGAACACCATGAAGAGAGTCATGAGGGATAGATTTATTCCACCAAATTACATAAGGCAACAATTTGATCAATTGCAACAATTGAGGCAAGGTACTATGACTGTTTATGCTTATTATCAAGAGATGGAATTAATCATGCAAAGGGCACGTGTGAGAGAGCAATTGGAGCAAACAATGCAAAGGTTTCTTCTAGGTTTGAACTATAAAATCAAGGGCATTGTTAGGCATCACCAATATCATGATATACATGAGTTACTCCATCATGCAAGGGAGGCCGAAGCACATCTTATTGAGGAGGCAAAAATTACTACAAGGACAAGAGCTAGATTTCCCATGAGATCATCTACTATGCCTAGTGCACCACCTCCTCCTTCTCTTAGCCGTGGTGTTTCATCATCCAAGGCCGAGCCTAGTGCTTCTATTAGAAAGAAATCAACTCAACCAACTTCAAGTGCCTCGGGTTCTAGTGCTCCTACTACAAGGAATAGAGATATTACATGTCATACATGTGGAGGCAAGGGGCACTTCAAGAGGGATTGTCCAAATACAAAGGTGATGATTATTAATGAAAACAATGAGTATGAGACAGGTGATGATGTTGATCCTAATGATATTGATGATGATGATAGCTATTTGAGTGATACTCCTTTGGATGCTTATGCTACTACTATGCCATCTATTATTTGCACACAAAACTCATTGAGTGTTATGCCTAGCCCTGAAAATCAATGGTGCAATTTGTTTCAAACAAAGGCTGTTATTGGTCCTAATATGGCTTGCAAAGTCATTATTGATGGAGGGAGTTGCAGGAATTTGGCTAGCAAAGATCTATGTTCAAAGCTCAATTTGAAATATTTGCCACACCCTTCTCCTTATCATATACAATGGTTGACTAGCACGGGACAAATGAAGGTATCTCATATGGTGCGTGTGGAATTTCAAATTGGACCTTACAAGGATACTATTGAGTTTGATGTGGTGCCCATGACAGTTTGCCACTTATTATTGGGAAGACCTTGGCAATTTGATAGAAGTGTGAAGCATGAAGGAAGAGCAAATACTTATGAGTTGCATCATCATGGGAAGACTATAATTTTGAGACCTACGACTCCACAACAAATTATAAATGAGCCCCAATCCAAAATTGATATGAGAGTGGAAAAAGAAAGAGAGAGGGATGAGGGATCAAAAAATTAACAAGCTTTGGGGAGTGATAGTAAACCCAATTCGAGTGGTAAAAAGAGAGAGAACCTATTATGCATGTTAGCCACCAAAGAGGATTTGAGGGAATTTAGGGATGATCCTAGATTAGTTCCTATTGTGCTTATTCACAAGGGAGAAATTTTGATTTCTAATGACATGACCCCTATTCCTCTTGGTGTTTCTCATGTTTTGTAGGATTTTGATGATGTTTTTCCAGGAGATATTCCCTCGGGATTGCCACCATTGAGAGGGATTGAGCATCAAATTGATTTAATTCCTGGAGCATCTCTACTAAACCGAGCCCCTTGTAGAACCAATCCACAAGAAACAAAGGAGATACAAAGGCAAGTACAAGAGCTACTAGATAAAGGTTATATTCGAGTTAGTCTTTCTCCTTGTGCTGTCATTTTGGTTCCTAAGAAAGATGGTACTTGGCGCATGTGTGTAGATTGTAGAGCAATTAATAACATCACTATTCGTTATCGTCATCCTATACCATGTTTAGATGACATGTTAGATGAATTAAGTGGTGCTACTCTTTTCTCTAAAATTGATTTGCGTAGTGGATACCATCAAATAAGAATGAAAGAGGGAGATGAATGGAAAACTGCTTTTAAGACAAAATTTGGTTTATATGAATGGTTAGTGATGCCTTTTGGTTTAACTAATGCACCTAGTACTTTCGTGAGATTAATGAACCATATTTTGAGAGACTTTATTGCTGGATTTGTGGTAGTTTATTTTGATGATATTCTCATATATAGCCACAATGAACATGAACACATTGATCATATTAGACAAGTTTTGCAAGTGCTAAGAGAAAATAAATTGTATGGTAATCTTGAAAAGTGCACTTTTTGCAAAGATAAGGTCATCTTTCTTGGTTATGTTGTTTCTAAGCATGGAATTGAAGTTGATACATCAAAAATTGAAGCTATTCAAAATTGGCCAATTCCATCTAATTTGAGTCAAGTTAGAAGTTTTAATGGCTTGCTAGTTTCTATAGAAGATTTGTGCCTAATTTTAGTACAATTGTTGCCCCTTTAAATGATCTAACTAAAAAGGGTTTTGATTTCGAGTGGGGTGTTTCTCAAGATGTTTCTTTTGATACATTGAAAGTAAAATTGATTTCGGCCCCACTTCTTATGCTACCAAATTTTGATAAACAATTTGAGATTGAGTGTGATGCTAGTGGCATAGGTATTGGAGGTGTGCTCATGCAAGAAAAGAAACCTATTGCCTATTTTTCTGAAAAATTGAATGGTGCACAATTGAATTATTCTGTTTATGATAAGGAATTATATGCACTTGTGAGAGTTTTAGAGGTGTGGAAACATTATTTGTGGCCTAAATAATTTATTATACATAGTGATCATGAAGCATTGAAATTCTTAAAGTGCCAATCTAATTTGAATAAGAGACATGCTAAATGGGTTGAGTTTATTGAATCTTTTCGATACATCATTAAACATAAAAAGGGATTGGATAATGTAGTTGCTGATGCTTTGTCAAGAAAGAATATGTTACTCTCAAATTTAGAAATTAAGGTTTCGGGTTTGGAGGGTATTAGAGATTTATATGATGAAGATAATGAATTTTCTATGCCATTTAATAAGTTTACTAATGTTAAGGCATGAGATAAATTTCATATACACGATGGATACTTGTTTAGAGCTAGACTAAGTATTCCCGAGTGTTCTTTGCGTTTGTTCTTAATACAGGAATCTCATAGTGGAGATTTGATGGGACACTTTGGAAGAGAGAAGACATTGCTTATGTTGGCTGAAAATTTCTATTGGGCACATATGAGGAGAGATGTGTATAGATTGGTGCAAACATGCATTACTTGCAACAAGTCCAAATCAAAGCTAAAACCCCACGGGTTGTACACCCCATTGCCATCACCTAGTACACCATGGGAGGATATAAGTATGGATTTTGTTTTGGGCTTGCCAAGGACAAAAAGAGGACATGACTCTATGTTTGTGGTTGTGGACAGATTTTCAAAGATGGCTCATTTCATTGCTTGCCACAAGAGTGATGATGCTTCTCACATTGCAAATTTATTCTGTAGAGAAATTATGAGATGGAGTGCCAAGAACTATTGTTTCAGATAGAGATGTCAAGTTCATGAGTTACTTTTGGAAGACACTTTGGGGTAAGCTTGGCACTAAGCTATTATTTTCTACTACTTGCCACCCCCAAACTGATGGCCAAACCGAGGTGGTTAATAGAACATTGTCCCCATTGTTGAGAGGCATGATCAAGAAAAAATTGAAGGAGTGGGAGGAGTGTTTGCCCATGTGGAATTTGCATATAATAGAGTTGTGCATTCAACTACTCAATTATGTCCTTTTGAGGTGGTTTATGGTTTCAAACCTATTACTCCTCTTGATTTATTACCACTTCCTATACATGAGAGAATTAATATGGAGGCATCAAAGAGGGCTGATTTTGTGAAGAAGATTCATGAGAAAACAAAAGAGGCAATTGAGAAGAAAGGGAGACATGTGGCTGAAAGAGTAAACAAGAAGAGGAAGGAAGTCATATTTCGGCCAGGAGACATGGTGTGGGTGCACTTTACAAAGGATAGATTTCCCACATTGAGAAAATCAAAATTGATGCCTAGAGGTGCTGGTCCTTATAGAGTTATTTCAAGGATCAATGATAATGCATACAAGATTGACCTCCCGATTGATGAGTTTGGTGTTAGCAATTCTTTTAATGTGGCTGATTTGACACCTTACCATGGAGATGATTTAGCATCGAGGTCGATGCCTTTTCAAGAGGGGTAGGATGATGAGGACATCCCTAGCTCTTCACCTATTGTTACACATGAGGATGCTCCTATACAAGCTAATGAAGTAAGGATTGGTCCAATGACAAGATCAAGAACCAAGCTATTACAACAACAGGTGAATTCACTCCTACTTGGGTATAATGTTTATAATTGTGAGAATTTTATACTACCTAAATCCATGCATTTATGTATTCTCAGGTTTATTGATAACACAGGCATGAATGGAGATCATGAAGAGGAGATACAAATGGATGGAGATGGACTAGAAGGGGAGATGGAGATCAAGTGCTAGCATGGTGAAAACAACAAATAACAAGTGTTATGATGACAAGGGGATAGTGCCTCCACAAGGTCAAATGCACTTAGTGTGGAAAACATTGCCAATATGTTATTTCCACACTCATTGATGGACAAGAAAGAGGAGGGCGCCCCAAAGCATACCTATGCGCCATATAGAGTCCTAGTAGTTGTAGGATTGGTTTGTATACCAATTTGGCCGAATCCCACCTATTTGGGTCGGTTTGTATCCATGTGTGGTCCTAGTAGGAGTCTAAGTCGAGTAGGAGAGGGATTTCTTGCGCAAGGCAACTTGTGGCCGCACCCCTCCCTCTCATATACCCCCTACATGCGAGTTGGAGGGGCTAGACTACGTTAAAACATAAACCCTAGACCTCTAGATTGAAATAGCTTGTAAGCCTTCATCTGGAAGTTCATGTGCAAACTTTACGTGTTACCTGCTGTTCCACTAGGAATAAGACGGTACAGAACCACTTTTAGTCGGTGGATTACTTGTGCAAGAGTGTGGAGTTGAGAATATCCTTGGGGTTGCTATCTTTTGCATTGGCATCATGGATCAGCCGGGAGAGTTCTTAGTGGCACACTAGTTATCATTCAGAAGTTATCTGTGAGTTCACTGAGAAGATTGGGCCACCCTATATCATGTGAGGCCACAATGGTTGTGGCGTTTTGTCCTGTTCATGCCCCTAGGAGCGAGTTTTCGCCTTCGAGTCAAGACTGAGCGTACAGCCACACGTCGGCCGACGAACCCCGCCCGGCTAACTAACTTGTTTAACCTTATTCATGAGCCACGTACTTTGAGCTTTCCATCTGCGTGTGTGTCGGAAAATGTTTTGGAGAAAACTAGGTCGTGACCGGGACAAGTGATGGACGTACACAGATCTTGATCCCGACTCACAGAACAGGTGCCGTCAGGAGGTGGCCAACTCTCTGTTGACAGGGTGGCCCTGTTTGGGTTGACTCATGGATATGGTTCGACAAGGTAAAGGCTGGGAATCGACCACCCTCTACCGGCACTTCCCAGGCCAGAGCTAATCATGTGGCACTAAGAGTCGGTTGGTACGTGTGGGTAAAGTTGTACACCCCTGCAGGGTTAAATCTTTTCGAAAAGCCGTGTCTGCGGTTAAAGACGACTTGGTGACAGATTCTGTGACCATAGACAACTTAAACAGAATGATTAAAACTTGTTGATAACGAATGAAGGATGCCTCCTCCGAGATGCCGAGAGGGGTTAACTTGTAGCATGAGATAGTGGAACAACTGGAGGTGGTGATCTTGAAGCACGAGGTGCTGAAATGTTTTGGTGGATTAAAACATGATGATTTCAGTAGTTGAGTAGATTTCTCATCTGTTTTCAAAATACTCCATGAGACATGCTATTCCTTCCTCAACTTGGAAAACAAAGATGGCTTTACACAAAATAACCTTCATAAGTCTTTCTAAAAGATAGCAGGTATATAATAGGTTAACTAACTCTTGTTGAGTACCTCCCGTACTCAGGTTTGCTTAATTTTGGTTCAGGAGAAGATCTCACATCGGTGGTGTTTCAACGTGGACATCGACGAGTAGTTAGGGGTTCCCAGGTAGCAGCCAGGAATCTATGGGCCGGGACGTCGCCTTATGTTGCGGCCTCTTAGGCCTTTTTGGTTCTTGTTGATTAGCAACATAAATTTCCTTCCGTTGTCTGATGTAATGTTGGGTCGTGTGACCTCTACTTGTAAGCTATACTCTAGTAATACCTGTTGAATATAGATTCCATGTCTATAGTACTACTTTGATCGGTTGTTGGTCTCGAACTCATTGTTATACAGTTTTGGTTATGCCTGCATAGTTGTCGCAGGCGAGTGGTTGTGGAGCCGATGATCCATTTCCTAGCACGCCTGCCGGTGTGATTCGGCCTGGGGCGAGGTAACCCCAGTAACCCTCGATTGTTGTTGCACTTTCTGGACACATAGAATCTCTGTATAGCTTTGGTCCCGTTTCCTTCAGTTTCATACGATTCGTGGACGCTTTGATATGCATAGTTGGTTATGACTAACATGGATACAAGGAGTAGTAGATTAGGGATCCGGACTACGTTCCGATGAATGCAGTCTGCCTGCCGTTGTTTGTTGCGGCCGGGGCTGGTAACCCTGAAGCCCTAGCGAGTCCATGGCTAGGAGCACATAATAGTATGCATATCTCTGGGTCCAGGGTCGTGAAACTCCCTCGACTTGTTTGTGGTGAGGTGAAGTGTTGTGCCGACAATCTCGCGATAGTTCGGTGCGTGTGGCTACAGTAGTGCATCCCTGCAGGGTTAAATCTTTTCGAGAAGGTGTAACGTCCGCGCTTATGTGACGATCTTGGAGAAAGTGCTGGCTAACAAGAGTCAGACAACGTTCACCTAATGTTATTTGTTAACCAGTGCGATAACAATGATTACTATTTCAACATGTGTGAGTTTTCCTCGAGTTACCTCCTGGCATTGGTTGAGGGGGGTTAACCCTGGATGGGTATTGTTCTTGATGAGAAGTTATAGTTGTTTCATCGCGCTCTCTCATCCCTTTCTAATAGATGAGAGTTGTAGCGTGTTTCCTTAGACTGCTTAGTGCCGCCCGTTGTCGCTTCATTACAACAAGCTCTTCCTTTGTAACCAAAGTACTTGTATCTTGTGATGAGTGGTTGCATTCATATCTTGTGAGTATTTCTTGCCGCTTGTTGGTACATTCAAAGTATTGACCCCATGATTCGGGGCTATATTCACAATTGTAGCATCCCAACTTTTAATAAAGATGGAATACCTGTGTTATTGTGCCAGTCCCTGGATCAATTGCTAGCACCACAGTACAAAATGAAATATCATGCAAATGCATCAAATTCTATTACATCGCATGATCCAGTCTTTACAAAATAGGATTACAACTTGCATAGTCTTAGAAGACTAGTAGAAAACAAAGAAATATAGCGGAAAACATAGAACAACATTGAGCCCATCTTCTTCATGTGCCACAGGCAAAACATGTTGGCGATAGTCTCGAGATCCTAAACGAAATCCTCACTCGTCTCCAGAAATATCTGCAATATGGAATATGCATCCACAAGGGAGTCAATACAATTTAATGTATTGGCAAGTAACACTATGGTGGATATAAATGGCAAGACTAATACTACATGCATATTTGGCTGAGTGGAGTTTTGGCTAAGTTTGCATAAAGCCAGTTTTGTCCTATCTCTTTTGTAAAACAAACTTTTCTTTTCAAAGGGTGGCAACATTGGATTAAGATCCAAGCACCACAATACTGTTCACTTGGTCAAAATTTTACTTATTGAAAATGGTGATTAGATTCTTCCGTCAATCCTTGTCCAGCTGCTCATAGTTGTCCATAACCGGGGACACGGCTAAGATCTTAGTTTGTTGACTCTGCAGAGGTTGTGCACTTTCACCCTTTGTCTTCAATTAGCCCAAACATCCTATACACCCGGAGTGCATCATGGAAAGGAGAGAATTGAGACGAGATCTTTCAGAAGAAGAAGTCCAAACCCACCGGCAAGACCGTTCCACCTATAATTTTGCTACATCTGCTAGTCAAGCCTGGGCTAAACTCTCACAACTTAGTTGATCAAGACAGAGCCCATATGTCAAAAGGCTGCACGGGAAGCTACTAAACTTAGAAGGACATAGTAATCTCTTTGTTCCTCGGTGGCCATCCGCAAGTGACAACCTCAAGTGGAATAACCCTTAGATAAGGGCCCTGAGGAAACACTCAACATAACCCAGTCTTACCACTTCCACCCAGGTGGTTCATTCATTAGTTATACTTAGGATTTTTCCTCAACATCTAGTAAAACAATTTGTAACATGGCAAAGCACCTGATAAATTCTAAGGCTACCAAAATAACAAGGTAAAAGGGATGGCTACACACTACTAGGATAATAGCATAGCATAGTATAACTTAGTAAAATTTCCTATCATGCATACTACTCAAAATCAACTAATGCATATAGAAAATAATGGGTAGTTGATGGTGTGTTACTTGCCTTGTTGAAGTTGGTGAAGATATCACACTCTCTTCACAAAAGATCGTTGCTCTCCGTACAATCTACTCGTTGAAAACATAATAACAAAATAAACAAACATGCTATCAAGCAAACATACAAGTGAAGAGATTATACAAAGCAATAACATAGCCAAAGGAGTTTAACCTAGTGGGCTAGGACAAGGTCTAGGTTTAAGTTGAAAGATTCATTCTTTAGTGGTCTCATTCTTGTTAAGGAAATTCCAATGGTTTACTTGGGAAGGACTAGGTTGAGTTTGTAGAAAACTAACTTTATTATAACCATACTTGTCGAGGAAGTTCCAAGAGTTCACTTAGAATATACATATTACTTCTTCAACTAAAGTAATACATGCAAACACTTGGTCATATTCACCTTCAAAAATATTTGAGTGTTTATGTTAGTATTTTCCATTGTGGTTAGGGTAAGTCTACTAACTTCTTCATCAAAGGGAAAATATTACTAATTCTTAGGTTTTCCATTTGGGTCAATGGTTGGACAAAAATAACTTGTTATTCTTCAACTTTTATGGGTTGCTTCTAGACCTCATGTCATTGCCTTCTTGAAGATCATCTTCATGCTTCTATTCTAGTCTTGTTCCTTGGATGGATTATTCTCTTGGTCTTTATAGATTCTTCATGGCTTTCATTCACTAATTGGTTTGGGTATGGGATGGGCACAAATCCACTAAGTCAATTTGAAAAGAAAGAAATGGAAGGGATAGGAAGAGAGAGGAAAATGTCTTATCCTTGATTTCTTCATACTCTTGTACTTCATTGAGTTTATTCTTGTTGCTGTGGAGTCTAAGTCCTTCCTTCAATTTCTTCAATGATATTCCTCATAGCTCTTCATGTTGCCACCAAGTTGATATTGAAGTTTCATTCTTGTGCTTGAGTCTTGATCTCCATTTTGCTGACTTGGTAAATTCTTGAAGCAAGAATGGGGGAGTGGAGAAGATAGAATACTAAATTTAACTACTTGGTACTATATGTGATTGACACATTCTAAGGACTTGTCTTGGCTCCAAATAGACATAACATCAAGGAATAACAGTTGAAAACAATTTCTAAGACATGGTGAAAATGGATGTATCACTATGTTGGGTTTTTGGTCAAATAAATCATGGCCATGGTCCAAGGGTGTCCGAAATGGTTGTGCATAATGTTTATGGTTCAAGGTTACCAAATGGAGCAATTTTGCAAAAGGAACTATATTGAAATTATTTCAGAATTAAATCTATGTCAAAATTACTCAAATATTCCAATTAATTCTAAATTCAATTTTAATTTGATCAACAATTATTTTGGGACAGGGGATATGAACTTACACATCCTAAGGTTTCCAAATATATTTTATTTACAATTTTTGGATTTGTAGAATTTGAATTATGCCAAATTTCATCGAACAAGCATATTTGAAATTGAACAATTTTAAGTTTGTCAAATTTGAATTTGGCCAGTGCCAAAAGTTTCTAGATGTCAAGGGCTTTTCAAAAAGTCCAAGTTTGCTAAATTTGGCTAATTGGTTGAAAAGATATGATGATTCTAGTTTCTAGGGGCTTTTCTGCAAAATTGATATTCTATTTTTATTCGGGAATTAAATCCAGAGACAGATGGGCTCAGATCTGTTATTTGCCGCGCAGGGTGATGGATAGGGACTGGGCTTGGGCCGGCTACGCGCTGCGTGGGCGACAAATAACCAAATCGGCGCAGCTCACTGGCGCACACGTGGCGCTACGCTATTCGCCGAAAACGATTCAGTAAGTGATCTAATCCTGACCATCCGTTGTAGATCTAAAGGACAGAGAAGAGAGGAGGGGGCTCACCGGGATTTTCCGCCGGAGAATGGCGGTGCGGTGGCGCTGCGGCTCGGAAGCGGACGGCAGCAGCTCTCCGGAGGGGCTTGAGCTCGATGAAGACCACGGGGAGGTTCAGCAGAGCATGGTGGTTCGAATGGTGACGATGGCGTCCACCACGGTGACTCCTGTCGACGGTGCGGCGCGGACCCGAGGTGGAACAATTCCGGCGAGCACGGAAATGCACGACAGCGACGAACCTGCGGTGAAAAAGGTGGGGAAAGGTTTCAATGGGGAGCGCACGACCACGGGGAAAGTGGAGGACCACAGAGGGGCGGCGAGAACTCACGGTGGCTGCCGGAATCTTCAAAATACGGCGGCGGATCCCGTGGACTCCGACGAGCACATTGCAGAGCTTGGGGGTACGGTCTTCTTTGAATCCAGAGGGGAAACGGAGAGGAGGAGACGGGCTTTGTAGCCATGGGCTCGGGCATGAAATTAATCGCGTTAAAGACGAGTAATCGCGGGGCGAAAATTCGGGAAGAAACGGTGGAGGGAGTAACGGGCAGAGCTTGATGACGATGACGTCATCTTGACGTCATCCAGCCTTTTCTTTTCTTTTTATTTCCTGTTTAAATGTTTTAATTATATCTTCTATTTAATAAATCCAATTGACATGAAACAAATTTCTAAATTCTTGAAATTTTAAATGCTTTCCAACAATATCATTTTTTAAAACAATTCAACATATATTATTTTTGAAATTTTGGAAATTTGAATAATTCCTTAATAGTCACTTAATGTGATTTTTAATTTAAAAATTTATAAAACATAGTTATTGGCCAATTAAAATTTCAGTGTTGAAAACATATTTTTGAAAGTCATTTAATCTTGTTTTCACAATTTTATATTTTGAAAAATAAATAAAACACTAATAATACTTTAAGGCCATTTTAAAATTTAGTAAATAATAAATTGATGCTATTGTCTAAATAAAATTTCACAGACATTTTACATGTCATATGTTATTTTTGGAAAGCCATTTTTAAACCTTTTTCACATTGTATAATTTTAGGATACGAAGGATTTACTAATAGTAACTTAATGCTATTTAATTTAGTTCATATCAAATAATTAATATTGTTGATCAATAAATTTAGGATAAAACCACATGTCATAATATTGTTTTCAAAACCCTTTTTATGTTATTTTCCAAACAATGCATTTTATTTTCACACCTTCATGTTTTGAATAACAACTAAAAGTTATTACTAACAATTTTATTCTCATCAAATACCTTTGGGGCTTAGAACTTTATTAAGGGTTATAAATCTTTGATTTTTGTTGCCCTAAAATATCTTCAAAGTAATATTGGAGTTGTAAATATTTTTGGTAAAGCTTTGTTGATAAAAACATATTCCCTTTATATAAAGAAATTTATTTTTTAATGGGATTTTAGGGTTTATGGAATAGAGGTATAATTGGATTGGTAAAATTCAATTTCATTGAATATGTATTGTTTCCTTTTGTTTCTTGCTTCTCATTAGGTTTTTGGTGACTTGCATAACATGAAAACAAAAAGTTTCAAATTTTTGTGATTTTTGAGTTTTCCAAAAATCAGGGATGTTACAACAATGCAGTCGATAGGTTTGAAGTTTGACGACGTTAGCTTGGGAATCCCTCCGGCTTGGCCTGGGCAGGGATTGGACGCCATCAGTTATCTTCAGGACTCTTAGTCCAATTTGTATCTTATCCGTAGTCGGATACTATTTCGTTTTCCGCTGTTATTTGGATCTTTGTATTGTATCAGTTGTATTCTTGACTCGTTGGAGTCGTGCTGTATATATCTTCTGTTGTATTTGCGGATTATTCGTGAACTGTTGTAATGATTACCAAAAGTTAACAACTCGGGATCGGTATTATGTGGATTCTAGCGGGAACGCTGAAATCCCCATAGTACCTGATCCAGGGGCGTCACATTGTTCCAACAGAATTGTAAATCAGGATAATGGCTAACAAAATTAACACTATATCTAGTGGACCATTGTTGTCCCAACAAAAGATTAGAACAAGTAAAAGTTCTAGGAATCACATAACATAAAATTCGCTCCTTATGGCCATGAATGGTTAAAGGAACAAAAACTATGTCAGTAATAGTAAGTTCATCATCATAAGTAGGCAACCTAAATGGATCACATGTCTTTGGAACCAGCTGCAATTGTTCAACAACCTTAGGACTAACAAAATTATACCGTGTACCCTTATCAAGGGTAATAGCAACATGGCTTACCTTGATGTATGTTGTGAAGTGGAATAAATCTGATTCTGGAATTCCACTGGCATCCTCCTCCCAAAATGTATAACTTCAAGCATTAACTATAGCAAACTCCATTGATTAACTTGTTAGTGAAAACAAAATAATAATGGGTTGTGGTGTTCTCTCACAACTCACTCAAAACCAACAAAGAAGATGTATCTCACCGTTCCAAAGTTAATAGGATTTTTACTTACCAACAAGTAGTCAATGAAAAGTGTACCAAGTGTGAAAAGAGAATAACCAGGATATCAAGTGTCACAAGAGAAAAACAGGATTTATTGTGGGGCTTGGTTGGGAATTGATATAGGGTGGCCCTATCTTCTCAATGAGTTCTCTCCGATAATATGGTGGATGTTTTGTGGATGAATGATAACCAATGCTACACTAAGAACTCTCCTTGGATAATCCCTGTTGCCAGTGCAACAACAATCAACCCCTTTGGATATTCTCAACTACACACTCTTGCACATGAAGATCACGAGTGGTCTCGTATCTCCTTATTCCCAGTGGAACAACAAGATATCACGCAACTTTTCAATGGTAATACTTCAAGATGAATGCTTAGCAGCAGTACAATCTAGAGGATAGGGTTTTTGGTTTAAACTTGTTCTATCTAATCCACACACAGGTGGTAGGTATATAAAGGAGGAGGGGTGCGGCCACAAGGTCTGCTTGCGCAAGCACTACTCCTACTAGGACTAGGACTCAACTAGGACTCCTACTTGGACTAGGAGAGATACAAACCGACCCATTTTAGGGGGATTCGGCCATTATGGCATACAAGCAATGCCTAATTGAATTAGGACTTCTATATGGCATATTGATCTTCAATGGGGCGCCCTCCACTTGTTTCCATCATTGCTTAGTGTGGAATAACATTCCTGGAGTTGTTTCCACACTTGCACATTTGTTTTCACCACTTGAATAATTGTTTTCCAGCATCTCCATCTTGTTTTCCAGCTCCTCTTGATTGTTTTCCACCTCCATGATTGTGTTATCAATAACCCTCATCATACATAAATGCATAGACTTAGGCAGTATAAAATCTCACTATAACAAGCATCATATTCAGTAAGGAGTGTATTCACCTGTTGTTTTAATAACTTGGCCCTTGATCTTGTTATTTGTCCAAGCCTAATTTTACCAGGCTTCTGGATAACAACCTCCTTGTGTGGTAAAGAACTAGGGATGTCCTCATCATCCTCCCCCCTTTGAAAATGCGTCGACCTCGACGCAGCAAGGTCATCTCCATGGTAAGGTGTCAAATCGACAACATTGAATGAATTACTCACACCAAACTCATCAACTGGAAGGTCTATCTTGTATGCATTGCCATTGATTTTCTCAAGCACTTTGTAGGGACCAACACCTCGAGGTAACAACTTGGACTTTCTCAACTTTGGAAATTTATCTTTTCGAAAGTGCACCCATACTAAGTCTCCTGGCTGAAAAAGAACCTCCTTTCTTTTCTTATTTACTCTTTCAGCCACATACTAAAAAAGAACCTCCTTTATTTTCTTATTTACTCTTTCAGCCACATACTTCCCCTTCTTATCTATGGCATCCTTTTTCTTCTCATGTATCTTCTTCACAAAATCAGTTCTCTTTGATGCCTCCATATTTATTCTCTCTTGTATGGGAAGTGGTAACAAATCAAGTGATGTAATGGGCTTGAATCCATAGACCACTTCAAACGGGAAAAGCTGAGTAGTAGAGTGGACATCGCTATTGTATGCGAATTCCACATGTGGCAAACACTCCTCCCACTCCCTCACATTTTTCTTGATCATGGTTCGTAACAATGTTGATAATTAATGTGCGATTAACCACCTCTGTTTGTCCATCAGTTTGGGGGTAACATGTTGTTGAAAACAGAAACTTTGTTCCTAGATTCCCCCATAATGTCTTCCAAAAGTAGCTCATAAACTTCACGTCACATGATCAGAAAACAATAGTTCTAGGTACTCCATGTAGTCTCACTATGTCCCTGAAAAAACAAATGAGCAATATGCGGCACATCATCGGTTTTGTGGCAAGAAATAAAGTGTGACATCTTTGAGAATCTATCCACTACCACAAATATAGAATCATGCCTTCTTTTAGTCCTCGGTAAACCTGGCAGAAAATCCATACTAATATATTCCCATGGTGTAGTAGGTGCAGGTAGAGGAGTATACACACCGTGGCGCTTCAATTTTGATTTAGCCTTGTTGCAAGTGATGCAACGTTGCACAAACCTATAAACATCACGTCTCATATGTGCCCAATAAAAATTGTCAACCAACATAAGTAATGTTTTCTCACGTCCAAAGTGTCCCATCAATTCACCACTATGAGATTCCTGTAATAACATCAAACGCAAAGAACACTCGGGAATACATAACTTGTTTTTTAGGGACATAGTGAGACTACATGGAGTACCCAAGACTATCCTTTCTGATCGAGACGTGAAGTCCATGAGCTATTTCTGGAAGACACTTTTGGGACAAAGTTGTTGTTTTCAACTACATGTCAACCCCAAACTGATGGACAAACGGAGGTGGTGAATCGCACATTATCCCAATTGTTGAACACCATGACCAAGTAGAATTTGCGGGAGTGGGAGGAGTGTTTGCCTCATGTTGAGTTCGCTTATAAGAGGGTTGTATACTCCACTACTCAGCTATGCCCGTTTGAGGTGGTGTATGGTTTCAAACCCATCACTCCACTAGATATGATGCCGCTTCCCATACATGAGAGAGCTAACATGGAGGCATTGAAGCGTGATGATTTTGTAAAGAAGATACATGAGAAGACCAAGATGGCTATAGAGAAGAAGGGACAACATGTGGCTGAACGCATGAACAAGAAAAGGAAGGAGATGATATTTCAGGCTGATGATATGGTTTGGGTGCACTTTCACAAGGATAGATTCCCAACATTACGCTAGTCCAAGTTGATGCCACGAGGTGTTGGTCCATACAAAGTTCTTGGCCGAATTAATGATAATGCATACATGATAGATCTTCCAGCTGAAGAGTTTGGTGTTAGCAATTCCTTTAATGTTGCTGATTTGACACCATATTATGGAGATGACCTTGATGCGTCGAGGTCGACACCTTTTCAAGAGGGGGAGGATGATGAGGACATCCCTAGCTCTTCACCAACACACACACATGATGGTGTTGTTGCTCAAGATAACACTAATGAAGTAAGACTTGTGATGCAGCACACCCCATTCCACCAAGCCCAACACCAAGTGGACCTATGACAAGATCACGAGTAAAGTCGATGCGTGATAAGGTGAACTCACTCTTTTCCCGCCATGTTTTCGATGACTTGGTGAATGGTGCGCTACCTCATGGAACCACCCTATGTGTGCCCAGGTTTGATCCCACATTGGAGACCCAAGACGGTGCCCAAGAAGCTCAAGAACATACCCAAGATGGTGTCCAAGAAGCTAGCAAGAAAGATCAAGGAGAGGGAACCAAGGAAGAAGAAGAGAAGAAGGAGGAAGAGGAAGAGCAGGAAACCCGGCCTAGGCCGGCCCCAGGCCAGCCTCCAAGCCGACCCCATAACACAGCCAGCCGGCCTCCTGCCCGGCCCAGGCCGGCCACCCTACGTCCTAGGCCGGCGACCTCCCAAAGCGACCTGGCCTCCTGCCCGGCGTCGTCCCAGGCTCCCAGCCTCCAGGCCGGCCTCCCAGTCTGGCCTCCAGCCTGGCCTAGGCCGACTTCTCTACGCGCCAGGTCGGCGGCCTAACAGAAGTACTCGGCATGGCAGGCCTTAGCCCGGCCAGGCCGTCTCCCCTACGTGGGAAAGAGGGAATATTCCCTTGTAAAGACTACCTACCCCCCCCCCTTTACTCCCCCTAGACTATATATAGACCCCTTGGCTTCAGATCTAGGTTAGAGATGAATTTATACATTTGAGCTTTGCTCTTGTACACCTCTTGTGAGGCTACTCCTATGATTTGTATCTAGGACCATATCAAGGCTACTCCTATGATGTGTATCTAGGATCGTATCAAGATTCATCAGGTTTCCTATCCTTTCCCCTCGTGGTTTAGTTAGGGACTTTCCCATCTTCCTCAACTAACCCTTGAGGTTCTATTGGCGTGGTGGACCAGCCAGGGATGTGAAGCGGTTTCCGACAAGGTGAGTTTTTTTGGATCGATTGTTCTGTAGGCGACCGGCGCAGCTTAGTTGACGGGAGATCGTGTCTTTCATTTCTTGCTAGTTATCTTCTCTCCCCGATTCCCCTCTCATTCCCCTTGTGTTCTTCGTGTTCGTCGGTTGTTCTTCGTGTTCTTGGTCAATTCGTGAAGATCGGGCCTCCCAAGAGGTTAACCCCTCCATCATCTGGTATCAGCAGCTAGATTGACATGAATTCAACCCCTATTATTCCCTTTCCACCAAAATTTTTCTTCCCCAACAACCCTAAATTCGATAATTTCACCGAAAAAAGCCAAAAAGGGATTTCGACCGGTGTGTTGATTTGTTGAGTTTTCCATGGATTTGATCCATGGATTTGTTGCTTAAGACAATTCTCCACCTTTCTATTCAGCCACTTTTCTCGAATTTGTCCAAAAAAAATCTTGGATTCGAAGGAATTTCGAAATTGGGCAAAAATCCCAGAAAAATCCTGCTCTTCGATTCCTGGACAGATTTTCGAACGTGTTTTTCTTTGTCGTTGTTGGTCCGATTGGAGTGATTCAAGTTTCCACGCGAAGCCCACAACATTATCTACGCAACTACATCAAAGGATCGAAACGACATCGACAACTCCCGGCCGCAAGTCCGTGATCATCCTTCAAATAGGTATAACTTGCTTCCCCTTGAACTAACTCATCCTTCTTGTACCTTGCCCATTCGGATTAGCTCTTTTATATTGCTTGGCATTGCACTTGTGGCACGGAGAGTGCGTGTTTGGCAGTTGTGAGAGTGTAGTTCGACTAGGCTTGGCATTTGTATCCCCATATAGCAAAAAGTGAAAAGATTAAATAAACAAATTAGAGAAAAGAAGAAAAAGATTGATGCCAAGTGCTATCCCTTGTAGGAACATGTAGCTTCGTGTTGCAAAAGATAAGAGAGTGACCGGTTGCCATGGTGCGAATCTTGTTGCCTCTTATAGTTTTCAATTTGATCTAGCGTCCTCCTTGTGTTGGTGTAGCATTGAGCTTACTCTTTGTTAGGAACATTTCGTCTCTGCTCGTCCTTTGGCCCCACTAACCCTATTTATCACTTGTGTGTGTGTTCCATTTTTGTTTCCTCCACTAGGTTTGTTTCTTTTTCTAACATTTCATTTTGGTTCATTTCTCTGTTTTACAACAAACTTTTCTTCGGATTTGTTGATTTTATCTTCCACTTTCCTCACCCATTTGCCTTCCACATAAATCGTTTGTGTTGTTGTTTACGGTTTTCATTCGATCTTTTTGGACTCACTTTGGACATACCGCCCTACACCTAGGCTCTTCCACTAGCCTCAATACAACCAAAAAAGGTATCGTTGGGTAAGTGAGACGTGTGATATTGAGATGGCTAGGGAAGGAGTGTTCACAAGTCCGAGCTCGGAAGAAGAAGGAAAACCGTTATCCAACAACAACTACCACAACTCCGTAACCCACAATGACCATTTCCAACTCGACCAACTTGTGAAAGCTGGATTGGAGCGCTATGAACGTCGACTCCAAGAACAAGAGGCTCGTTTGAATGATCGAATGGCACTAATCAACATCAACTTGTATAACCTTGCCAACCGCCATGGATCATCATCGTCCTCAAGGTCGAGATGTTCAAGCCAACAACTACAAGATCATCACCAAGATCGTCACCATGATCACAACCCGAACATGGAAGATGGTGGACAACAACAACAACAACCACCACCACCACTGATATGGGGTTCCCCGATCTTCTCAATGAGCCCTCTCTGATAACATTTTGGATGTTTTGTGGATGAATGATAACCAGTGCTACATTAAGAACTCTCCTTGGATAATCCATGTTGCCAGTGCAACAACAATCAACCCCTCTGGATATTCTCAACTACACACTCTTGCACACATAATCAAAGATCACGAGTGGTCCTATATCCCCTTATTCCCAGTGGAAATACAAGATATCACACAACTTTGCAATGGTAATACTTCAAGATGAATGCTTAGCAGCAATACAATCTAGAGGCCAGGGTTTTTGGCTTATACGTGTTCTGTTTAATCCACACGCAGGTGGTAGGTATATAAAGGAGGAGGGGTGCGGCCACATGGGCTCCTTGTGCAAGCACTAGTCCTACTAGGACTTTGACTCAACTAGGACTCCTACGTGGACTAGGAGAGACTCCTACTAGGACTAGGACTCAACTACGACTCCTACTTGGACTAGGAGAGATACAAATCGACCCACTTTAGGGGTATTCTGCCATTATGACATACAAGCCATGACTAATTGAATTAGGACTTCTATATGGTGCATTGATCTTCAATGGGGCGCCCTCCACTTGTTTGCATCATTGCTTAGGGTGGAAGAACATTCCTGGAGTTGTTTTCCACACTTGCACATTTGTTTTCACCACATGAATAATTGTTTTCACCATTTGTACTCTTGTTTTCCAGCTCCTCTTGATTGTTTCCACCTCCATGATTGTGTTATCAATAACCCTGATCATACATAAATGCATAGACTTAGGCAGTATAAAATTCTCACTATCACAAACATCATATTCAATAAGGAGTGAATTCACTTGTTGTTGTAATAACTTGGCCCTTGATCTTGTTATTGGTACAAGTCTTATTTCGTCAGGCTTCTCTTGGATAACAACATCCTTGTGTGGTAAAGAACTAGGGATGTCCTCATCATCCTCCCCCCTTGAAAAGGCGTCGACCTCGACGCAGCAAAGTCATCTCCATGGTATGGGGTCAAATTAGTAACACTGAGTGAATTACTCATACCAAACTCATCAACTGGAAGGTCTATCTTGTAAGAATTGTCATTGATTTTCTCAAGTACTTTGGACGGACCAGCACCTCGAGGTAAAAACTTGGACTTTCTCAACTTTGGAAATCTATCTTTTCGAAAGTGCACCCATACTAAGTCTCCTGGCTAAAATAGAACCTCCTTTCTTTTCTTGTTTACTCTTTCAACCACATACTTCCCCTTCTTCTCTATGACATACTTTGTCCACTCATGTATCTTGTTCACAAAATCAGCTCTCTTTGATGCCTCCATATTTATTCTCTCTTGTATGGGAACTGGTAACAAATCAGGTGGTGTAATGGGCTTGAATCCATAGACCACTTCAAACGGGCAAAGCTGAGTAGTAGAGTGGACAACCCTGTTGTATGTCAATTCCACATGTGGCAAACACTCCTCCAACTCCCGCAGATTTTTCTTGATCATGTGATATGGGGTGGCCCGATCTTCTTGTTGAGCTTCTCTCTCTTTTTTGTGGATTTTCTGATAATTGGATAACTAGTGCTACACTGAGACCTCTCACTCAGCTGACCCCTATTGCCAATGCAACAACAATCAAGATATTTGGATATTCTCAACTACACACTCTTGCACAAGTAATCAAAGATCACAAGTGGTCCTGTATCCCCCTATTCCCAGATGGAATAACAAGATATCACACAACTTTGCAGGGTACACTTAAAGTAGTATGCTTAGCAGCAATACAAACTAGAGGCTAGGGTTTTGTTGGTTTTGGTTTAAACTTGTTCTCCCTCAACCACACGCAGGTGGGGGACATATATAGGTGGAGGGTGCGGCCACAAGGGGTGCCTTACGCAAGTCCCCTCCTCCTACTAGGACTAGGACTCCTACTAGGACTAGGAGTCCAACTATGACTCAAAGAGAGATATAAACCGATCCACCATTAAGAGATTCGGCCACATTATGGTATACAAACCATACCTATATGAAATAGGATTTTATGAGGCGCATTTGACTTAGTGGAGGTACCTATCCCCTTGTCTTGATGAATAACAATTGTTTCTATTGAAATAACAATTGTTATTAATTGTTTTCACCATCTTGATCACTTCCTTTCACCATGGCATCATTGTTTTCACCATCTTGTAGCATTGTTTTCACCATGGCTCCTTTCATGTCATCACTTGTATAATCATCTTCTAGCTCCTCTTGATTGTTCTCCTCCATTATGTTTGTGTTATCAATAAACCTAATCATACATAAATGCATAGACTTAGGTAGTATAAAATTCTCATAATCACAAATAGCATAATCAATAAGGATTGAGTTCACCTGTTGTTCTAGTAGCTTGGTCCTTGATCTTGTCATTGGTCCAAGTCTCACTTCATCTTGTTTAAGTGGCAATGTACTAGGGATGTCCTCATCATCCTCCCCCCTTGAAAAGCCTTGATGTCCACATTAAGGTTCTCTCCATGATATGGTGTCAAATCAGCAACGTTGAAGGAATTACTCACTCCAAACTCATCAATTGGAAGATCTATCTTGTAAGCATTGTCATTTATTTTTGCAATCACTTTGTAAGGACCAGCACCTCTTGGCAATAATTTTGATTTCCTTAGCTTAGGGAACCTATCCTTTCGAAAGTGTACCCATACCAAATCTCCCTCTTGAAAAATAACTTCCTTTCTCTTTTGATTCCTCCTTTGAGCAACATCCTTCCCTTTCTTCTCTATAGCATCCATTGTTTTCTCATGTATCTTATTCACAAAATCATCCTTTTGGATGCATCCATGTTAATTCTCTCTTGAATAGGAAGTGGTAATAAATCAAGTGGTGTAGTAGGCCGAAATCCATATACCACCTCAAAAGGACATAATTGAGTAGTTGAATGGACAGCTCTATTGTAGGCAAACTCCACATGTGGCAAACAATCTTCCCACTCCTTCAAATTCTTCTTGATCATAGTTCTCAACAATGTGGACAAAGTTCTATTCACCACCTCGGTTTGTCCATCTGTTTGAGGGTGACATGTTGTAGAAAACAATAATTTGGTTCCAAGCTTCCCCCATAATGTCTTCCAAAAGTAACTCATGAACTTCACATCTCTATCCGAAACAATTGTCCTTGGTACTCCATGTAGTCTTACTATCTCCTTAAAAAAGGGTGTAGCAATGTGGGAAGCATCATCACTTTTGTGGCAAGCAATGAAGTGTGACATCTTGGAAAATCTATCCACCACCACAAAAATTGAGTCATGTCCCCTCTTTGTCCTTGGCAAGCCTAACACAAAATCCATGCTTATATCTTCCCATGGTGTAGTTGGTGTTGGCAATGGAGTATATAATCCATGGGGCTTCAATTTGGATTTGGCTTTATTGCAAGTAATACACCTTTGCACAAATCTATAGACATCTCTCCTCATATGTGCCCAATAGAAATTTTCAGCCAACATAAGCAATGTTTTCTCTCGTCCAAAGTGACCCATCAATCCACCACTATGAGATTCCTGTAATAACATCAAACGCAAAGAACACTCGGGAATACATAGTTTGCTAGCTCTAAACAAAAATCCATCATGTATATGATACTTATCCCAAGCCTTCACATTAGAACATTTACTATAGGGTGTAGAAAATTCTTTATCTTGAGCATATAGTGGATTTAATTCTTGCAAACCCGAAACTTGCACATCCAATTTAGTGAGTAGCATATTTTTTCTAGACAAAGCATCAGCTACCACATTATCTAATCCTTTCTTGTGTTTAATAATGTATGGGAAAGATTCAATAAATTCTACCCATTTAGCATGTCTCTTATTAAGATTGGATTGATTCTTTAAAAATTTCAATGCCTCATGATCAGAATGTATAATAAATTTCTTTGTCCACAAATAATGTTTCCAAACCTCAAGTACTCTAACAAGTGCATACAATTCTTTATCATAGACAGAATAATTCAATTGTGCTCCATGTAATTTTTCAGAAAAATAAGCAATTGGTTTCTTATCTTGCATTAACACTCCTCCAATACCTATGCCACTAGCATCACATTCAATCTCAAATTGTTTATTAAAATTTGGTAGCATCAATAATGGAGCCGAAATCAACTTATTTGTCAAAGTATCAAAAGCAATATCTTGAGCAACCCCCCACTCGAAATATACACCTTTCTTAGTCAAATCATTTAAAGGGGAAGCTAGTCCATTAAAACTTCTATAAAATCCAGCTAGTCCATTAAAACTTCTTACTTGACTCACATTCATGGGAATTGGCCAATTTTTAATTGCTTCAATTTTAGATTCATCAACTTCTATCCCATGTTTAGAGACAACATAACCAAGAAATATGACCTTATCTTTCCAAAACGTGCACTTCTCTAAATTTCCATACAATTTATTTTCTCTTAGCACATGCAAGACTTGTCTAATATGATCAATGTGTTCATGTTCATTGTGGCTATATATGAGAATATCATCAAAGTAAACAACCACAAACTTGCCAATAAAATCTCTCAAAACATGGTTCATTAATCTCATGAAAGTACTAGGTGCATTAGTTAATCCAAAAGGCATTACTAACCACTCATATAAACCAAATTTTGTTTTAAAGGTTGTTTTCCACTCATACCCTTCTTTCATTCTTATTTGATGGTAACCACTACGCAAATCAATTTAGAGAAAACAGCACTACCACTTAATTCATCTAACATGTCTTCCAAACGTGGTATAGGATGACGATAACGAATAGTGATATTGTTAATTGCTCTAAAATCTACACACATGCACCAAGTACATCTTTCTTAGGAACTAATATGACAGGAACATCACAAGGAGATAAGATTACTCGAATGTAACCTTTATCAAGAAGATCTTGTACTTGTTTCTGAATTTCCTTTGTCTCTTGGGGATTTGTCCTATAGGGAGCTCGGTTTGGTAATGAAGATCCAGGAATTAAATAAATTTGATGCTCAATCCCTCTCAATGGTGGCAATCCCGAGGGCACTGCTTCTGGAAAAACATCATCAAATTCCTGCAAAACATTAGAAACACCAATGGAAAGAGGAGTCATGTCTTTAGAAATTAAATTTTCCCCCTTGTGCATGAGCACTATAGGTAGTAGGCTAGGATCATCCTCAAACTCTCTCAAATCTTCTTTGGTGGCAAGGCTCACTCCCTTACTTTTTCCACTCGGCCTAGGTTTGTTTTCCCCCATGGAAGTAGTGTTTTCACTCATATTTTCCCTCTCTCTCTCCTTTTCAACATTCACTTCCACTTTTTGTCTTGATTCATTCACTATTTGTTGGGGTGTCATAGGCCTCAATATGATGTCCTTATTGTTCCAATTCAATTGGTAAGTGTTTGCTCTCCCATTGTGTAGCACCTTTCTATCAAATTGCCATGGCCTTCCAAGTAATAGGTGGCAAACCGACATGGGAACAACATCACACTCAATAGTATCCTTGTATGGTCCAATTTGGAACTCCACTCTCACAATTTGGCATACTGTTGTTTCCTCCTTTTCATTGAGCCATTGGATATAATATGGATGTGGGTGTGGAATATATCTCAACCTTAGCTTTGCACATAACTCCTTGCTTGCTAAATTTCTGCAACTCCCTCCATCAATGATCACCTTGCAAGACATATTAGGACCAACAATTGCCTTAGTTTGAAATGAATTGCATCTTTGGCTCTCATCATTGCTAGGAACAATACTCAATGCTTTGGTGCAAACAATAGTTGGATAATTTGTAGCATAGGCATCAATAGGACCATCATTATCATCATATGCACCCTCCTCATTGGGATCAACATCATCTCCAGTCTCATACTCATCATTAGCATTGAGGAGCATAATTTTCTTGTTTGGGCAATCCCTCTTAAAGTGACCTTTTCCTCCGCAAGTATGGCAAGCCATATCTCTATTCGTTGTAGGAGGTGTAGCACCACTAGAACCCGAAGTAGATGTAGTAGGTTTCTTGGAATTTTCTGAATTTGGCTCGGGTTTGGAACTAGAAGTCCCACGGGTAGTAGTAGTTGGAGGTGTAGGTGATGAAAAATTTGATTTTTGTGAAGGAAAACTTCTCCTTGCACTCACTTATAGCTCTTCTTGCAATCTCTTTTCGGCCTCCCTTGCTTGATGTAGTAATTCACTCATATTGTTATAAGGAACATGTCTCACAATGCTTCTCACTTTGAATTGCAATCCACTCAAGAATCTTTGCATTGTTTGTTCAGGAGCCTCTCTAATCCGAGCCCTTTGAATGATTAATTCCATCTCCTTGTAATAGGCATCAACTGTATTGGATCCTTGCTTCAATTGTTGTAATTTGTCATAGAGAGTTCTAATATAATTCTTGGGAACAAATATCTCTCTTAGCAATTGTTTCATCTCTCTCCATGTGTTCACTTCCTCTTCTTCCTTTTCATCTCTATCTTTTGTAATGCCATCCCACCACAAAAGAGCATAGCCATCAAATGAAGAAGATGCAAGGTTCACTTTCCTCTCCTCGGGATACTCATGGAGTCTCCATAATTTCTCAATTTTTAGCTCCCACATCAAGTACTCTTCCACATCTTCAGAATCACACGCAAGACTAGGGATAGAGAATTTTGGTTTTCCCAAGCCATCATTCTCTCTATTATTTTCCAATGGTACTCTTCTTGCCACATCTCCACGGCCTCCATTAATATTTCCTCTCCCATCATCAATTTGAGCAATAGCTTGAGGTCTTCGTTGAAATTGTTCCACTATATTGGCAATTCTAGTCACTTGTTGTGTCAATGTCCTCAAAGTGTCCTTAATCTCATTGACAGATTCTTGAGATGCACAAGCTTCTATCTTTAAATCAAGGGTATTCATCTCTTCTCTCAAGAGGTCATCACTTTTTTCAACCACATCAGAAATTCTTTTGTACATATGATCTCTCAATGCCTGATACTCATTCCATTGGACAAGCATCCTCGGGTTTCTTCTTTCCCTGCACATCAACATCACTAGAGAAACTCATGATTAACTTGTTAGTAACAAAATAATCAATGGGTTTGTGGTGCCTCACTCAACTCACTCAAAACCAAGCAAAGATGGCTTCACTTAATGTTCCAAGAGAGAAAAGGATCAACTTACCCACAAGGAGCAATGAATAATGTGCTTTGGTGTGAGAAGAGAATATCCAAGCTATCAATTATCACAATGCAAACAGGGTTTTTGGTAGGGCTTGGTTGGGAATCCTAACAACACCAAAATAACAACTCCAATGCACTGCTTAATGTGATAAAAATTACTAAGGAAACACACTCACACTTGGACACAATTGTGGCTAGCAAATATATGGTAGAGATTTTGCACGCACTAGAAAGACACTAGCAAATACTCGATGAAACAGGCACAAGATTGCTCAATATGTCCACAAAATTTCCAATATGAAATAGCTTCCACTAGTGATAAGTAGCACGGCCTCTTTTGAATTTTTCTTTCTTTCTATTTTTTTTATACTTTTTGCTTTTTCTCTATTTTTTTGATTTTTTCAATATCCTTTGAATCAACTAGGAGCAATAAGTAGATGGAAAATAAAAACAGTGGACAGATTTGATCAAATGAGCAGCCTGTTAGAGCAATAAAACAGCTAATCTTTGGGTTTTGGAACCTAAATATGGCTGTAGAATGGCTGTAGCTATGGCTTATCAAAGATCAGACAAGAACCCTAGAGATAACAAGGAGTAAAACAAAACTAAACTAAAGAAAACAGATGTTGGAAACAGCTCACGGCAGCAACTATAGCTCACGGCAGAGAAAACGAGCCCACGGCAGCAAAAACGAGTTCACGGCAGCAATTACTAGCCCACGGCAGCGAAAAAGGCTCACGGCAGACGTACGGCAGACAAAACGCGCGAAAACGACGCGCGGCAGAGCTCACGGCAGCGTGCGTGTGTGTGTTGCGGTGGGGTGTGCGGGTGGGTTTGCGGTTGGCGCGCGGTAAGGATTTTGTAGGCGCGCGTAAGGGGAATCCGAGTGCGGGTGGGAGGGGTGCGCGCAAGCGGCGGCAGCGTTTTGGGGTGGAATCCGATCCACGGCAGGATGCCGAGTGCGAGTAGGAGGTGGGTTGCGGCAGCGATTTTTGTGGCCACGGCAGGAACCCAAATGCAATCCGATTGTGACTAGGTACTCAAGCACAAATAGAACCAATTGACCCGCAAGAATAACAACTCGAAAAACTAGATCACCTTGGAACAAGATGTAGGTCTAGACTGTCCCGAGAGATAACCCACACGGATAGAAATATTTTTTATGATGATTTTTGATATGGATGGAAACAAAAGATAGCTAGATGAACCCTAACCCTAAAAGATGAAAATCTAAAAACATAAAAATAGAAACACAAATCAACAAAAATCAGCAACTATGTAGATGCAAATTGGTGTTGATCTAGTCTCTGGCAAATTCTAAACCTAATATTTTTTGGCTTTTTCTGGATAGGAATAAAAATAACTGAAAGTAAAGATAACTTGCTCACCGAGGCAACCTGAGAATCTTATACCAAGATAATATGGGGTGGCCCGATCTTCTCGTTGAGCTTCTCTCTCTTTTAAGTGGATTTTCTGATAATTGGATAACTAGTGCTACACTGAGACCTCTCAGTCAGCTGACCCCTATTGCCAATGCAACAACAATCAAGCTCTTTGGATATTCTCAACTACACACTCTTGCACAAGTAATCAAAGATCACAAGTGGTCCTGTATCCCCCTATTCCCAGATGGAATAACAAGATATCACGCAACTTTGCAGGGTAAACTTCAAGTAGTATGCTTACCAGCAATACAAACTAGAGGCTAGGGTTTTGTTGGTTTTGGTTTAAACTTGTTCTCCCTCAACCACACGCAGGTGGGGGACATATATAGGTGGAGGGTGCGGCCACAAGGGGTGCCTTGCGCAAGTCCCCTCCTCCTAGTAGGACTAGGACTCCTACTAGGACTAGGAGTCCAACTATGACTCAAAGAGAGATACAAACCGATCCACCATTAAGGGATTCGGCCACATTATGGTTTACAAACCATACCTATATGAAATAGGATTTTATGAGGTGCATTTGACTTAGTGGAGGCACCTATCCCCTTGTCTTGATGAATAACAATTGTTTCTATTGAAATAACAATTGTTATTAATTGTTTTCACCATCTTGATCACTTGCTTTCAACATGGCATCATTGTTTTCACCATCTTCTAGCATTGTTTTCACCATGGCTCCTTTCATGTCATCAATTGTATAATCATCTTCTAGCTCCTCTTGATTGTTCTCCTCCATTATGTTTGTGTTATCAATAAACCTAATCATACATAAATGCATAGACTTAGGTAGTATAAAATTCTCATAATCACAAATAGCATAATCAATAAGGATTGAGTTCACATGTTGTTCTAGTAGCTTGGTCCTTGATCTTGTCATTGGTCCAAGTCTCACTTCATCTTGTTTAAGTGGCAATGTACTAGGGATGTCCTCATCATCATGGTTCGTAACAATTGATAATGTGCGATTAACCACCTCTGTTTGTCCATCAGTTTGGGGGTAACATGTTGTTGAAAACAGCAACTTTGTTCCTAGCTTCGAAAAGTGATGAGGACATCCCTAGTTCTTCACCTATTGTTACACATGATGATATTCCTACAAAGAATGATGAAGTGAGGATTGGTCCCATGACAAGATCAAGGACTAAACTATTACAACAGGTGAATTCACTCCTACTTGAGTAATAATTTATAATTATGAGAGCTTTATACTACCTAAATCCATGCATGTTTGTATTCTTAGATTTGTTGATAACACAAGCATTAAGGAGGGAGAACATGGAGAGAAGATGCACATGGATGAAGATGGAGTTCAAGAGGAGCTGAAAAACGACATCACTATGGAAAACAAGTGCTAGATTGTTATTCCACACTCATGGAGGGAGAAAACAAGAGGCGGCGCCCACAAAGAGTATCAATGCGCCATATAGAGTCCAATTAGTCTTACACATGGTTTGTATACCATTATGTCCGCACCCCTTAGCATGGGTCGGTTTGTATCTATTGTGGTTGAGTCCAAGTCCAAAACTAGACCCATGTTGGGTTCCTATTCGGGTTGGTGGGTCTTGCTTGCGCAAGGCACCTTGTGGCTGCACCCCACCCCTCATATATACCCCTTGGGCGCATAGATTAGGTTAGACTACGTTAAAACAAAAACCCTAGACTTCTAGATTGTATTGCTTGAAGCATTCATCTTGAATCATCATACCTTTGCAAATCTGAGTGTATTCTGCTGTTCCACTGGGAATAAGGAGAAACATGACCACTTGTAGTTAGTGGCTACTTGTGCAAGAGTGTGGAGTCTCGAATATCTGAAGGGGTTAAGTGTTGTTGCAATTGGTGACAGGGTTTAGCCAAAGGAGAGAGCGAGGTATCACATTATTTATCAAGTTATCAAGAGAGTTCACTGAGAAGAACGGGCTACCCCTTATCATCTTGGTATCAGAGCACTGGGTTTACTCGGTGAGCTGTATCTATCCCTTAGATTCGAGTTGTTTTTATACCTATCCAGAAAAAGCCACAAAAAATAGTGTTAGTTGATTGCCATAGCTTTAGATAATTACTAGTTTTCAAGTTTTAGTGTTGTTTTGTGTTTTGATTTTGTGTTACTTTTTCTTCTTTTCAGTCATTAGGTTTCGGTTAGGGTTAGGGTTCTTAGTTGTTCTTCCATTTTGAGTTGAGTATATACACGAAAATCCAAAAAAATTATCTATCCGCAAGTTCCTTTTAGTTCTAATCCGAGGGGTGCACTCATTGCTATCGGGTTCTAGTTCTGATCGGATTCGCTCTGCCGCCACGCAAAAACCACGCAATTTCCCTGCCGCGGTACACTTCCTAGCCGGACTCGGATTCGCCGTGTTACGCGCTTACAAATCCACGAAAATCACCGCAGCGCGCTTACCAATCCGCTCGCCCGCAACCCACCGCTCCACTTTCGCGCGCAGCACACTACCGCGCCGTTTTTCTCTGCCGTGCCCATGTTTTCGCACCGAAACGCTGCCGCCGCTGCCGTGGTTGTTTTTCGTTGCCGTGAGCTACCGTACGGTAGGATTTTCGCCGTTTTGCTGCCGTGACAGCTGATGTGCGTTCCAAAACAACATGTTTTGCTGCCGTGGTTCATTTGTTCTGCCGTGAGTCATCTAGTTCACTTTGGTGCATTTTCCTTTAGATTTTTGCTTACATTTTCATTAGGTTTTCATATCCAATCTTTGTGAAACTTAGACACAGCCTATCTATAGCATTGAACTAGGTACCTTACCCACAAGACTAGCTATTTTCTTGCTCTTTTCAGGCTGCTCACTATCATATTGTGTCACATTGATTTAGCTTTTATTTTCATTTGCTCCCTTAGTTGTTTTCGGCCATAAAAAGTATTAAAAAAAGGAGAAAAACAGAAAATAGAAAAAGAGAAAAACAGCAAAAGCAAAAAGAAAGGCCATTGAGATACATTGCTATTACTATCATTTGGAGCTGTTTTCTTTGCTATCATTGACACTACACATTGAGCAATCTTGTGCCTGATTATCACTGAGCTTGGCTAGTGTCTTTCTAGAGCATTGCAAAATTCCATACATATATTTGCATTGCCACATTTGTCTCCAATTTTGGTGTGTGTTTCCTAGGTGTATTTTTGTATCATTCACAAACAGCAATAGGACTTGTTAATTGGTGATTGTTAGGTATCCATACCAAGCCCCACCATATAACCTGTTTTACCTTTGTGAGAGCAAAAACCCCTGGGTATTCTATTCTTCACACCAAGTCACATTAGTTGCTATTACTTGTGGTAAGATTTCTATTCACTTTGGAGCAGTAAGGATGACCTCTTTTGCTGGTTTTGAGTGAGTTGAGGGAGAGCACCACAACCCATAGCAATTTGTTTATTTCACTAAATTATTAATCATGGTTGCTCCTAGTGATGTTTCTACACAGGCTAAGAAGAATCATGGTGATGAACAAGTGAAGTGGACAGATTTGGAGGAGATGCATGAACAATTGAACTCAACTATTGCTTCTAAGCATGCTGAATTAAATACTCTCATTGACAAGCATGGAGTGGACATGGATACACATGTTCAGAATTTGGGCCTTCAAATTGATACTGTTACTGAAACAGCTACTACCACCAAAGAGCAAGTTACTACTATACAAACTTCTCTTGCCACATTGACTACACAAATTGCTGCCTTGACTACATTGGTGACTCAAAGGCTACCTCCTGAGGATAATTCTAGTGCTTTTGGTGCTGCTGATGATTATGATGTTGAGGAGGGAAATGCTATCCCTCAAGGCCGTGGGGGAGGAAGAGGTAATCATGGTGGCCGTGGGGGTGGTTTTCATGCTAGAAGGGTTCCTGTCCATGAACCAAACCGAGAGGATGATGGCCTTGGTAAACCCAAGTTTATGCTACCATCATTTAATTTTGATAGTGATGATGTTGAAGAGTACCTCATGTGGGAGCTGAAAATTGAAAAATTATGGAGGATGCATGAGTATAATGAGGAAAGGAAAGTTAAACTTGCTTCTTCAGGTTTTGATGGCTATGCTTTGCTATGGTGGGATAATATTACAAGAACAAGAGCAAGAAATAGAGAACCTGAAATTGCCACATGGAGGGACATGAAGCAAATTATGAGGGACAGATTTGTGCCTAAAAATTACTTGAGATCATTGTATGACAAGTTGCAACATTTGAAGGTACAAAGACCGTTGATGCTTATCTTAGAGAGATGGAGTTGATATTGCAAAGAGCTAGAGTAAGAGAGGATGTTGATCACACTATGCAAAGGTTCCTTTCAGGTTTGCAATTCAAAATTAGAAGTATTGTGAGGCATACACAATATAATGACATGAATGAGTTGTTGGATCAAGCAAGGGAAACTGAAAAGTAATTGGCCGAGGAGGCATTGCAAGCTCCAAGGAGACCTTTCACTAATAGGTTATCCTTTTCTTCACCATCACCTCCACAACCCACACCTAGCCCTGGAGTATCCGCTACCAAATCTGAAGGTAATTCCTCTATTTCTAAGAGGCAAGCACAACCAGCAGCTAGTGCAAGTGGATCTACTTCTTCTACAGCTCGAAATAGGGACATGAGCTGCCATACATGTGGAGGTTAAGGTCACTTCAAGAGAGATTGTCCAAATAAAAAGGTTAAGATTATTAATGAGGACAATGAATATGAGACTGGTGATGATGCTGATCCTGCTCAAGAGGATTATTATGATGATAATTATGGACCTATTGATGCTTATCCTTCCACATATCCTACTTTTGTTTGCACACCAAGAACATTGAGTATTCTTCCTAGTCCTGAAAGTCAAAGATGCAACTTATTTCAAACAAGAGCAATTGTTGGTCCCCAATTGGCTTGCAAGGTTATTATTGGTGGTGGAAGTTGCAGAAATTTGGCAAGCAAAGAATTGTGTGTAAAGTTGAAATTGAGATATATTACACACCCTCATCCTTATCATATACAATGGCTTAGTGATAAAGGAGAGATGAAGGTTACCCACATGGTGAGAGTTGAATTCCAAATTGGGCCTTATAAAGACACCATTGAGTGTGATGTGGTGCCCATGTCAGTTTGTGACATGTTACTTGGGAGGCCTTGGCAATTTGATAGAAGTGTGATACATGATGGGAGAGCAAATACCTATCAACTCAAGTGGAAGGAGAAGGATATCTTATTGAGGCCTATGACACCACAACAAATTGTAAATGAGTCTAGACAAAAAATTCATGAGAGTGTTGAAAAGATTGAGAGTGAAAATAAGAGTGTTGTGAGTGAAAATAGGACATCCAATTTGAGTGGAAAAAATAAAAGTGAGGGAGTGAACTTATTGTGTATGTTAGCCACTAGAGAGGACTTGAGAGAATTTAGGGAGGATCCTACTATGCTTCCTATAGTGCTTATGCACAAGGGAGAAATTTTGGTTTCTACTGACATGACCCCTATTCCTCTTGGTGTTTCTAATGTTTTGCAGGATTTTGAGGATGTTTTTCCAGAAGAGGTGCCCTCGGGTTTGCCACCATTGAGGGGTATTGAGCACCAAATTGATTTGATTCCTGGATCTTCATTGCCAAACCGAGCTCCCTATAGAACTAATCCCCATGAAACAAAAGAGATTCAGAAACAAGTGCAAGAGCTTCTTGATAAAGGTTACATTCGAATAAGCCTTTCTCCTTGTGTTGTTCCTGTTATTTTAGTGCCTAAGAAAGATGGTACATGGCGCATGTGTGTAGATTGTAGAGCAATTAACAATATCACTATTCGTTATCGTCATCCTATACCACGTTTGGAAGACATGTTAGATGAATTAAGTGGTAGTGTTATTTTCTCTAAAATTGATTTGCGTAGTGCTTATCATCAAATTAGGATGAAAGAGGGGGATGAGTGGAAAACAGCTTTTAAGACAAAATTTGGTTTATATGAGTGGTTAGTTATGCCCTTTGGATTGACTAATGCACCTAGTACTTTCATGAGATTAGTGAACCATGTTTTGAGAGATTTTATTGGTAAATTTGTGGTGGTTTATTTTGATGATATTCTTATTTATAGCCACAATGAACATGAACATATTGATCATATTAGACAAGTCTTGCATGTGCTAAGAGAAAATAAATTGTATGGAAATGTAGAGAAGTGCACTCTTGGCAAAGATAAGGTCATATTTCTTGGTTATGTTGTTTCTAAACATGGGATTGAAGTAGATGAATCAAAAATTTGAGATTGAGTGTGATGCTAGTGGCATAGGTATAGGAGGATTATTAATGCAAGAAAAGAAACCTATTGCCTATTTTTCTGAAAAACTTCATGGTGCACAATTGAATTATTCTGTTTATGATAAGGAACTATATGCACTTGTGAGAGTTTCAGAGGTGTGGAAACATTACTTATGGCCTAAAGAATTTATTATACATAGTGATCATGAAGCATTAAAATTCTTAAAGTGCCAAACAAATTTGCATAAAAGACATGCTAAATGGGTTGAATTTATTGAGTCTTTTCCATGCATAATTAAACATAAGAAGGGATTGGACAATGTAGTTGCTGATGCTTTGTCAAGAAAGAACATGTTACTCTCCAATTTAGAGATAGAGGTTTCGGGTTTGGAGGGTATTAGAGAGCTGTATGTTAATGATAATGAATTTGCTATGCCATTTAATAAATGTACTAATGTTAAGGCATGGGATAAATTTCATATACATGATGGATACTTGTTTAGAGCTAACAAATTATGTATTCTCGAGTGTTCTTTGTGTTTATTCTTATTACAGGAATCTCATAGTGGAGGATTAATGGGACACTTTGGAAGAGAGAAAACATTGCTTATGTTGGCTGAGAATTTTTATTGGGCACATATGAGAAGATATGTGTATAGATTGGTGCAAAGATGCATTACTTGCAATAAGGCAAAGTCCAAGTTGAAGGCCCACGGTTTGTACACACCATTGCCATCACCTAGTACACCATGGGAGGATATTAGTATGGATTTCGTTTAGGGCTTGCCAAGGACAAAAAGAGGACATGATTCTATCTTTGTAGTTGTGGACAGATTTTCCAAGATGGCACACTTGATTGCTTGCCACAAGAGTGATGATACTTCTCACATTGCAAATTTATTCTTTAGAGAAATTGTGAGATTGCATGGAGTGCCAAGAACTATTGTTTCAGATAGAGATGTCAAATTCATGAGCTACTTTTGGAAGACATTATGGGGGAAGCTTGGAACTAAATTGTTATTTTCCACTACTTTCCACCCCCAAACTAATGGGCAAACTGAAGTGGTGAATAGGACATTGTCAACATTGTTGAGAAACATGATCAAGAAAAAATTGAAGGAGTGGGAAGAGTGCTTGCCACATGTGGAATTTGCATATAATAGGGTTGTGCATTCAACCACTAATCTTTGTCCTTTCGAGGTGGCCTATGGGTTTAAGCCAATTACACCATTGGACTTGTTACCACTTCCTATACATGAGAGAACTAATATGGAGGCATCCAAAAGAGCAGATTTTGTGAAGAAGATTCATGAGAGGACCAAGGAGGCAATTGAGCAAAGAGGACACAATGTGGCCGAGAGGATTAATAAGAAGAGAAAGGAGGTGATATTTCGGCCAGGTGACATGGTGTGGGTTCACTTTCGTAAGGACAGATTTCCCACATTGCGCAAATCAAAATTGATGCCTAGAGGTGCTGGTCCTTATAGAGTGATTTCGAGGATAAATGACAATGCATACAAGATAGACCTCCCTATTGATAAGTTTGGTGTCAGTAAATCTTTTAACATGGCTGATTTGACACCTTGCTATGGAGATGATCTTGCATCGAGGACGATGCCTTTTCTAGGGGGGGGAGGATGATGAGGACATCCCTAGTTCTTCACCTATTGTTACACATGATGATATTCCTACAAAGAATGATGAAGTGAGGATTGGTCCCATGACAAGATCAAGGACTAAACTATTACAACAACAGGTGAATTCACTCCTACTTGAGTATAACATTTATAATTATGAGAGCTTTATACTACCTAAATCCATGCATGTTTGTATTCTTAGGTTTGTTGATAACACAAGCATTAAGGAGGGAGAACAAGGAGAGAAGATGCACATGGATGAAGATGGAGTTCAAGAGGAGCTGAAAAACAACATCACTATGGTGAAAACAAATATTGAAGATGTTGAAAACAATTCTACAAGTGTGGAAAACAAGTGCTAGATTGTTATTCCACACTCATGGAGGGAGAAAACAAGGTGACGAGGACATCCCTAGATCTTCACCTTTTGTTACACATGAGGATGTTCCAATACAAGCTAATGAAGTAAGGATTGGACCAATTACAAGATCAAGAACCAAGCTATTACAACAACAGGTGAATTCACTCCTACTTGAATATAATGTTTATAATTATGAGAACTTTATACTACCTAAATCCTTGCATTTGTGTATTCTTAGGTCTGTTGATAACACAAGCATGAATGGAGATCATGGAGAGGAGATACACAAGGATGAGCATGGATTAGAAGAGGAGATGGAGAACAAGCAATAACATGATGAAAACAACAAATAACAAATGTTATGATGACAAGGGGATGGTGCCTCCACAAGGTCAAATGCACTAAGTGTGGAAAACAATGCTATTATGTTATTCCACACTCATGGATGGACAAGGCAAGAGGAGGGCGCCCACAAGGAGTATCTATGCGCCATATACAAGTCCTAGTTGTGTTAGGATTGGTTTGTATACCAATTTGGCCGAATCCCACTTGTTTGGTTCGGTTTGTATCTATTTGTGTTAGGTATAGGAGTCCAATTCGAGTTGGAGAGGGTTTGCTTGCGCAAGGGCACTTGTGGCCGCACCCCTCCCCTCTCATATATCACTCTTCCTGCGATTTGGAGGGCTAGACTACGTTAAACCCAAAAACCCTAGACCTCTAGATTGAAACTGCTTGTAAGCCTTTCATCTGGAAGTTCATCTGCAAACTTTACGTGATACATGCTGTTCCACTGGGAATAAGACGGTACAGGACCACTTGTAGTCGGTGGATTACTTGTGCAAGAGTGTGGAGTTGAGAATATCCTTGGGGTTGCTATCTTTTGCATTGGCATCAGGGATCAGCCGGGAGAGTTCTTAGTGGCGCAGTAGTTATCATACTGGAGTTGTCTGTGAGTTCACTGAGAAGATTGGGCCACCCCTTATCACAAGAGGAGGGCACCCACAAAGAGTATCAATGCGCCATATAGAGTCCAATTAGTCTTACACATGGTTTGTATACCATTATGGCGCACCCCCTAGCATGGGTCGGTTTGTATCTATTGTGGTTGAGTCCAAGTCCAAAACTAGACCCATGTTGGGTTCCTATTCGGGTTGGTGGGTCTTGCTTGCGCAAGGCACCTTGTGGCCGCACCTCACCCCTCATATATACCCCTTGGGCGCATAGATTAGGTTAGACTACGTTAAAACAAAAACCCTAGACTTCTAGATTGTATTGCTTGAAGCATTCATCTTGAATCATCATACCTTTGCAAATCTGAGTGTATTCTGTTGTTCCACTGGGAATAAGGAGAAATAGGACCACTTGTAGTCAGTGGCTACTTGTGCAAGAGTGTGGAGTCTCGAATATCCGAAGGGGTTAAGTGATGTTGCAATTGGTGACAGGGTTTAGCCAAAGGAGAGAGCAGGGTATCACATTATTTATCAAGTTATCAAGAGAGTTCACTAAGAAGATCGGGCTACCCCTTATCAAAAAGTAGCTTATAAACTTCACGTCACGATTAGAAACAATAGTCCTAGGTACTCCATGTATATCTTACTATGTCCTTGAAAAGACAAATTAGCAATATGCGGCGCATCGTCAGTTTTGTGGCAAGCAATAAAGTGTGACATCTTTGAGAATCTTTACACTACCAAAAATGTAGAATCTTGCCCTATTTTTGTCCACGGTAAACCTAGCACAAAATCCATACTAATATCTTCCCATGGTTTAGTAGGTGCAGGTAGAGGAGTGTACAAACCGTGGGGCTTCAATTTTGACTTGGCCTTGTTGCAAGTGATACAATGTTGCACAAACCTGTAAACATCACATCTCATATGTGCCCAATAAAAATTGTCAGCCAACATAAGTAATGTTTTCTCACGTCCAAAGTGTCCCATCAATCCACCACTATGAGATTCCCGCAATAACATGAAACACAAAGAACACTTGGGAATACATATTTATCCCAAGCCTTCACATTAGAACAATTAGCATAAGGTGTAGAAAACTCTTTATCTTTAGCATATAGTTGTTTCAAACTCTCCAAACCCAAAACTTAGACATCCAATTTAGGGAGTAACATGTTTTCCCTAGACAAAGCATCAACAACCACATTATCTAATCCCTTCTTATGTTTAATAATGTATGGGAAAGATTCTATAAATTCTACCCATTTAGCATGTCTCTTATTAAGATTGGATTGATTCTTTAAAAATTTCAAAGCCTCATGATCAGAATGTACAATGAACTCTTTAGGCCACAAATAATGTTTCCACACTTCTAAAACTCTCACAAGTGCATATAATTCCTTATCATAGACATACTAGTTCAATTGAGCACCATGCAATTTTTCAGAAAAATAAGCAATAGGTATCTTATGTTGCATTAACACACCTCCAATACCTATGCCACTAGCATCACATTTAATTTCGAATTGTCTATTAAAATTAGGTAACATCAATAATGGGGCCAAAATCAGCCTGTTTTTCAAAGTATCAAAAGCAATATATTGACCAACCCCCACTCGAAATTCACACCTTTCATAGTCAAATCATTTAAAGGGACATCAATATTATTAAAGTTCTTCACAAATCTTCTATAAAATCCAGAGTCCATTAAAACTTCTTACTTGACTCACATTCATGCTAATTGGCCAATTTTCAATTGCCTCAATTTTAGATTCATCTAGTTAAATCCCATGTTTAGACAAAACATATCCAAGAAATATGACCGTATCTTTTAAAAAAAGTGCACTTCTCTAAAGTAGCATACAATTTATTTTCTCTTAGCACATGCAAGACTTGTCTAATATGATCAATATGTTCATGTTCATTGTGGCTATATATTAGAATATCATCAAAATAAACAACCACAAACTTTCCAACAAAATCTCTCAAAACATGGTTCATTAATCTCATGAAAGTACTAGGTGCATTAGTCAATCCAAAAGGCATCACTAACCACTCATATAAACCAAATTTTGTTTTAAAGGCTGTTTTTTCACTCATCCCCCTCTTTCATCCTAATTTGATGATAACCACTACACAAATAAATTTTAGAGAAAACAGCAGCACCACTTAATTCATCTAGTATGTCTTCCAAATGTGGTGATAAGGGGTGGCCCAATCTTCTCGATGAACTCTCGCAGATCACTCGAATTTGATAACTTGTGTCGCACTGAAAACTGTCCTGGCTGTTCCCTGATGCCAATGGAACAGTTTGCAACCCCAAGGATATTCTCAACTCCACACACTTGCACCACGTAGCCAAGGACAAAAAGAGGACATGATTCTATCTTTGTGGTTGTGGACAGATTTTCAAAGATGGCTCACTTCATTGCTTGCAACAAGAGTGATGATGCTTCTCACATTGCAATTTTATTCTTTAGACAAATTGTGAGATTACATCGAGTGCCAAGAACTATTGTTTCCGATAAAGATGTCAAGTTCATGAGCTACTTTTGGAAGACACTTTGGGGTAATCTTTGCACTAAGCTATTATTTTCTACTACTTGCCACCCCCAAACCGATGGACAAACCGAGGTGGTTAATAGAACATTGTCCACATTGCTAAGAGGTATGATCAAGAAAAATTTGAAGGAGTGGGAGGAGTGTTTGCCCCATGTGGAGTTGGCATATAATAGAGTTGTGCATTCAACTACTCAATTATGTCCTTTTGAGGTGGTTTATGGTTTCAAGCCTATTACTCCTCTTGATTTATTACCACTTCCTTTACATGAGAGAATTAATATGGAGGCATCAAAGAGGGATGATTTTGTGAAGAGGATACATGAGAAAACAAAAGAGGCTATAGAGAAGAGAGGAAAGCATGTGGCCAAGAGGGTGAACAAGAAGAGGAAAGAGGTGATTTTTCGGCCAGGAGATATGGTGTGGGTACACTTTAGAAAAGATATATTTCCCACATTGAGAAAATCAAAGTTGATGCCTAGAGGAGCTGGTCCTTATAAAGTTATTCCAAGGATCAATGATAATGCATACAAGATTGACCTCCCAATTGATGAGTTTGGTGTTAGCAATTCTTTTAATGTGGCTGATTTGACACCTTACCATGGAGATTATTTAGCATCGAGGTCGATGCCTTTTCAAGAGGGGGAGGATGATGAGAACATCCCTAGCTCTTCACCTTTTATTACACATGAGGATGTTCCAATACAAGCTAATGAAGTTAGGATTGGACCAATGACAAGATCAAGAACCAAGCTATTACAACAACAGGTGAATTCACTCCTACTTGAATATAATGTTTATAATTATGAGAACTTTATACTACCTAAATCCTTGCATTTGTGTATTCTTAGGTCTGTTGATAACACAAGCATGAATGGAGATCATGGAGAGGAGATACACAAGGATGAGCATGGATTAGAAGAGGAGATGGAGAACAAGCAATAACATGATGAAAACAACAAATAACAAATGTTATGATGACAAGGGGATGGTGCCTCCACAAGGTCAAATGCACTAAGTGTGGAAAACAATGCTATTATGTTATTCCACACTCATGGATGGACAAGGCAAGAGGAGGGCGCCCACAAGGAGTATCTATGCACCATATACAAGTCCTAGTTGTGTTAGGATTGGTTTGTATACCAATTTGGCCGAATCCCACTTGTTTGGGTCGGTTTGTATCTATTTGTGTTAGGTATAGGAGTCCAATTCGAGTTGGAGAGGGTTTGCTTGCGCAAGGGCACTTGTGGCCGCACCCCTCCCCTCTCATATATCCCCCTTCTTGCGAGTTGGAGGGCTAGACTACGTTAAACCCAAAAACCCTAGACCTCTAGATTGAAACTGCTTGTAAGCCTTTCATCTGGAAGTTCATCAGCAAACTTTACGTGATACCTGCTGTTCCACTTGGAATAAGACGGTACAGGACCACTTGTAGTCGGTGGATTACTTGTGCAAGAGTGTGGAGTTGATAATATCCTTGGGGTTGCTATCTTTTGCATTGGCATCACGGATCAGCCGGGAGAGTTCTTAGTGGCGCACTAGTTATCATACTGGAGTTGTCTGTGAGTTCACTGAGAAGATTGGGCCACCCCTTATCATATTGGTATCAGATTTACAGGTTGCCTCGGTGAGCTATCATATTTCCCTTTAGTTTGAGTGTTTTTATTTCCTATCCAGAAAATTGCCCCACAAAAATAGTGTTAGTCATTATCATAGCCATAGATATCACCTTGGTTTCGTTACTTTTGTTGTTTTTATGTTAGATTTCGTGTCACCTTTTTGTCTTTTTTAGATCTCTTATTTTCGGCTAGGGTTAGGGTTCTTTGTTCCCCTGGTCGAAACCTATCAAAAAACTACAAAAAAATCCGCTGCCACTTGCCCTAAACCATCAGCAATCCGAGTCCTACTAGAGATCCTACCGCGGCAGCAATTTCCTGTTTTTCCTGTCGTATCGAACCCACCCACCCACTCCTAGCCGAACTCGGATTCCTCCCTGTAACGTGCTTACAAAACCCACCAATCCGCCCGCATCGCTGTTACCAAAACCCACCGCACCGCACCCACCCCACGGCAGAGATTTGCTGCCGCCGCTGCCGCGCCCACGTCTCACTCGCCCGCGCCAAAAATTCCCGCAGCGCGCTTACCAAACGCTGTAACACGAGCGCGCGCGCTGCCGCGGCACAGATTTTGCGAGTTTTGCTGCCGTACGCCCGTGAGCTGCTGTGACTCTGCTGCGGTACGGTTTTCCTCTGTTTTTTCTGCCGTGAGTGCTGCCTCGAGTCAAAAACCATCTGTTTTGCTGCCGTGAGGGTTAAGCGCTGTCGTGAGCTTGTTAGAATTAGTTTTTTTTTCATAGAATCTTTTGTGCTTTCTTTTGTTTCCTGTTTTTCTTCTCTAGGACCATCATATCCATACTTTGTGAACCATAGCCACAGCCTTTCTACAGCATCTTAATAGGAACTTGCCCACAAGTATAGCTATTTTGTGCTCTGACATGTTGCTCATTTTTCATCACCACCATTGTGTTCACTTGTATTTGGTTAATTGTTGCTCCTAGCTTAGTGTAAGGCCATTGGAAAAATACAAAAAATATAGAAAAAGTAAAAGTACAAAAAAAAAGAGAAAAGAGAAAAAGAGAAAAGTGCAAAGAGGCCATATCATTGCTATTGTTTACTAGTTGAGCTTGCCATTGTGACACTTGTTTTTTCATTGAGCAATCTTGTGCCTGTCAATTAAGAGCCTAGCTAGTGACTTTCTAGTGCACTGCAAAAACTCATCCATATATTTGCATTGCCACATTTGTCTCAATTATTGTGTGAGTTTCCTTGGGTATTTTTATATCTTCACAAAGACAGCAAATAGGATTGTTACTTTGGTGATTGTTAGGTATCCATACCAAGCCCCACTAAATAACCTTGTTTGCTATTGTGAGAGTTAAAAACCTGGGTATTCTCTTCTTCACACCAAAGTACTTTAATTGCCTCTACTTGTGGTAAGTATCTCTATTCACTTTGGAAGGGGAAAATATCCTATTGTCTTGCTAGATTTTTGAGTGAGTTGTGAGAGAGCACCACAACCTATACTTGTTTCTATTACACTAACCTACTAATGGATCTTTCTAGTGGTGATCTTGTGCAGCAAAAGAAGGACCATAAGGAGGGAGTTAATTGGAGGGAGTATGAGGCTCTTAGGGATGTTTTGGCAAAAGAAATATTGGACAATCATAATGGACTCAAGCAATTTGTACAAGATGCATGTGATCCCTTATATGAGGCTCTCCAAGCTATGGAGACCAAGATGGAGGCCACTCATAAATTGTCCGAGACAAATAGAGGGGAAGTGAGATCAATCAATGATTCAATTGCTCAAATGACTACTACCCTTGCTGGACTTCAAACCATGATCCAAGAAAGATTGCCTCTTGTGGATGATGACAATGCTAGTATCCATAGTGATGCTAATAATGGTTTGGAAGCTTTTGGTGCAAGGAATAACAATCATGGCCGTGCTAGAGGAGAGAGAGGCCATGAAGGACATCAAGGCCGAGCTCATAATTTTGTTCCAAGGAGAGTGCCCAATAATGTGATTCAAGAAAATCCGAGAGAGGATGGTTTGAGTAAGCCAAAATTCTCAAATCCTTCTTTCAGCTTTGATACTATGGATGTGGAAGAATACTTGCTATGGGAGTTAAAAATTGAGAAGCTATGGATAATGCATGAGTATAATGAGGATAGAAAAATCAAGTTGGCATCTTCTGAGTTTGATGGATATGCTCTTAGATGGTGGGATAATCTTGTGAGAAAGAGGCAAGAAGATGGTGAGTTACCCATTGTCACTTGGAACACTATGAAGAGAGTCATGAGGGATAGATTTGTTCCACCAAATTACATAAGGCAACAATTTGATGAATTTCAACAATTGAGGCAAGGTACTATGAGTGTTGATGCTTATTATCAAGAGATGGAGCTAATCATGCAAAGGGCACGTGTGAGAGAGCAATTGGAGCAAACAATGCAAACGTTCCTTTCGGGTTTGAACTACAAAATCAAGGGAATTGTTAGGCATCACCAATATAATGATATACATGAGTTGCTACATCATGCAAGGGAGGCCGAAGCACATCTTATGGAGGAGGCTAAAATTACTACAAGGACAAGGGCTAGATTTCCCATGAGATCATCTTCTATTCCTAGTGCACCTACTCCACCACCTCCATCCTCTAGTTTTTGAGGTGCTACATCATCTAAACCCGACCCTAGCACTTCTATTGCAAAGAAATCATCACAACCAGCTGTGAGTACCACGGGTTCTAGTGCTCCTACTACAAGAATAGAGATATTACATGTCACACATGTGGAGGAAAAGGGCATTTCAAGAGGGATTGTCCAAATACAAAGGCGATGATTATCAATGAGAACAATGAGTATGAGACAGGTGATGATGTTGATCCTAATGATATTGATGATGATGATGGTTATCTGAGTGATACTCCATTGGATGCATATGCTACTAACATGCCAACTATTATTTGCACACAAAATTCTTTGAGTGTGGTGCCTAGTCCTGAAAATCAAAGGTGCAATTTGTTTCAAACAAAGGCTATTATTGGTCCTAATATTGCTTGCAAAGTCATTATTGATGGAGGGAGTTGCAGGAATTTGGCTAGCAAAGATCTATGTGCAAAGCTCAATTTGAAATATTTGCCACATCCTTCTCCTTATCATATACAATGGTTGAGTAGCACGGGACAAATGAAGGTATCTCATATGGTGAGAGTGGAGTTTCAAATTGGACCTTACAAGGATACTATTGAGTTTGATGTGGTTCCTATGACAGTTTGCCACCTATTATTTGGGAGACCATGGCAATTTGATAGAAGTGTGAAGCATGAAGGAAGAGCTAATACCTATGAGCTACATCACTATGGGAAGACTATTATTTTGAGGCCTATGACTCCACAACAAATTGTAAATGTGTCCCAATCCAAAATTGATATGAAAGTGGAAAAAGAAAGAGAGAGGGATGAGGGATCAAAAAATTCACAAGCCTTGGGGAGTGATAGTAAAACCAATTCGAGTGGTAAAAAGAGAGAGAACCTACTATGCATGTTAGCCACTAAAGAGGATTTGAGGGAATTTAGGGATGATCCTACACTAGTCCCTATTGTGCTTATTCACAAGGGAGATATTTTGATTTCTAATGACATGACCCCTATTACTCTTGGTGTTTCTCATGTTTTGCAGGATTTTGAGGATGTTTTTCCAGAAGATATTCCCTCGGGATTGCCACCATTGAGAGGGATAGAACACAAATTGATTTAATTCCTGGAGCATCTCTCCCAAACCGAGCACCTTATAGACCAATCCACAAGAAACAAAGGAGATACAAAGGAAAGTACAAGAGCTACTAGATAAAGGTTATATTTGAGTTAGTCTTTCTCCTTGTGATGTCCCCGTTATTTTGGTTCCTAAGAAAGATGGTACTTGGCGCATGTGTGTAGATTGTAGAGCAATTAATAACATCACTATTCGTTATCGTCATCCTATACCACGTTTAGATGACATGTTAGATGAATTAAGTGGTGCTACTCTTTTCTCTAAAATTGATTTGCGTAGTGGATACCATCAAATAAGAATGAAAGAGGGAGAAGAATGGAAAACTGCTTTTAAGACAAAATTTGGTTTATATGAGTGGTTAGTGATGCCTTTTGGTTTAACTAATGCACCTAGTACTTTCATGAGATTAATGAACCATATTTTGAGAGACTTTATTGGTAGATTTGTGGTAGTTTATTTTGATGATATTATCATATATAGCCACAATGAACATGAACACATTGATCATATTAGAAAAGTTTTGCAAGTGCTAAGAGAAAATAAATTGTATGGTAATCTTGAGAAGTGGACTTTTTGCAAAGATAAGGTCATATTTCTTGGTTATGTTCTTTCTAAGCATGGAATTGAAGTTGATACATCAAAAATTGAAGCTATTCGAAATTGGCCAATTCCAACTAATGTGTGTCAAGTTAGAAGTTTTAATGGGCTTGCTAGTTTCTATAGAAGATTTGTGCCTAATTTTAGTACAATTGCTGCCCCTTTAATTTCGAATGGGGTGTTGCTCAAGATATTTCTTTTGATACATTGAAAGAAAAGTTGATTTCAGCCCCACTTCTTATGCTTCCAAATTTTGATAAACAATTTGAGATTGAGTGTGATGCTAGTGGCATATGTATTGGAGGTGTGCTCATGCAAAATAAACAACCTATTTCCTATTTTTCTGAAAAATTGAATGGTGCACAATTGAAATATTCTGTTTATGACAAGGAATTATATGCACTTGTGAGAGTTTTAGAGGTGTGGAAACATTATTTGTGGCCTAAAGAATTTATTATACATAGTGATCATGAAGCATTGAAAATTTTAAAGTGTCAATCCAATTTGAATAAGAGACATGCTAAATGGGTTGAATTTATTGAATCTTTTCCATACATCATTAAACATAAAAAGGGATTGGATAATGTAGTTGTTGATGCTTTGTCAAGAAAGAACATGTTACTCTCAAATTTAGAAATTAAGGTTTCGGGTTTGGAGGGTATTAGAGATTTGTATTATGAAGATAATGAGTTTTCTATGCCATTTAATAAGTGTACTAATGTTAAGGCATGGTATAAATTTCATATACATGATGGATACTTGTTTAGAGCTAACAAATTATGTATTCCCGAGTGTTCTTTGCATTTGTTCTTAATACAGGAATCTCATAGTGGAGGTTTGATGGGACACTTTGGAAGAGAGAAGACATTGCTTATGTTGGCTAAAAAAATTTATTGGGCACATATGAGGAGAGATGTGTATAGATTGGTGCAAAGATGCATTACTTGCAACAAGTCTAAATCAAAGCTCAAACCCCACGGGTTGTACACCCCATTGCCATCACCTAGTACACCATGGGAGGATATAAGCATGGATTTTGTTTTGGGCTTGCCAAGGACAAAAAGAGTACATGATTCTATCTTTGTGGTTGTGGACAGATTTTCAAAGATGGCTCACTTCATTGCTTGCCACAAGAGTGATGATGCTTCTCACATTGCAAATTTATTCTTTAGACAAATTGTGAGATTACATGGAGTGCCAAGAACTATTGTTTCCGATAAAGATGTCAAGTTCATGAGCTACTTTTGGAAGACACTTTGGGGTAATCTTGGCACTAAGCTATTATTTTCTACTACTTGCCACCCCCAAACCGATGGACAAACCGAGGTGGTTAATAGAACATTGTCCACATTCCTAAGAGGTATGATCAAGAAAAATTTGACGGAGTGGGAGGAGTGTTTTCCCCATGTGGAATTTGCATATAATAGAGTTGTGCATTCAACTACTCAATTATGTCCTTTTGAGGTGGTTTATGGTTTCAAGCCTATTACTCCTCTTTATTTATTACCACTTCCTTTACATGAGAGAATTAATATGGAGGCATCAAAGAGGGATGATTTTGTGAAGAGGATACATGAGAAAACAAAAGAGGCTATAGACAAGAGAGGAAAGCATGTGGCCGAGATGGTGAACAAGAAGAGGAAAGAGGTGATTTTTCGGCCAGGAGTAATGGTGTGGGTACACTTTAGAAAGCTATTACAACATCCCTAGCTCTTCACCTTTTGTTACACATGAGGATGTTCCAATACAAGCTAATGAAGTAAGGATTTTACCAATGACAAGATCAAGAACCAAGCTATTACAACAACAGCTGAATTCACTCCTACTTGAATATAATGTTTATAATTATGATAACTTTATACTACCTAAATCCATGCATTTGTGTATTCTTGGGTTTGTTGATAACACAAGCATGAATGTAGATCATGGAGAGGATATACACAAGGATGAGCATGGATTAGAAGAGGAGATGGAGAACAAGCAATAACATGACGAAAACAACAAATAACAAATGTTATGATGAAAAGGGGATGGTGCCTCCACAAGGTCAAATGCACTAAGTGTGGAAAACAATGCTATTATGTTATTACACACTCATGGATGGACAAGGCAAGAGGAGGGCGCCCACAAGGAGTATCTATGCGCCATATACAAGTCCTAGTTGTGTTAGGATTGGTTTGTATACCAATTTGGCCGAATCCCACTTGTTTGGGTCGGTTTGTATCTATTTGTGTTAGGTATAGGAGTCCAATTCGAGTTGGAGAGGGTTTTCTTGCGCAAGGGCACTTGTGGCCGCACCCCTCCCCTCTCATATATCCCCCTTCCTGCGATTTGGAGGGCTAGACTACGTTAAACCCAAAAACCCTAGACCTCTAGATTGAAACTGCTTGTAAGCCTTTCATCTGGAAGCTCATCTGCAAACTTTACGTGATACCTGCTGTTCCACTGGGAATAAGACGGTACAGGACCACTTGTAGTCGGTGGATTACTTGTGCAAGAGTGTGGAGTTGAGACTATCCTTGGGGTTGCTATCTTTTGCATTGGCATCAGGGATCAGCCGGGAGAGTTCTTAGTGGCGCACTAGTTATCATACTGGAGTTGTCTGTGAGTTCACTGAGAAGATTGGGCTACCCCTTATCACAAGAGGAGGGCGCCCACAAAGAGTATCAATGCGCCATATAGAGTCCAATTAGTCTTACACATGGTTTGTATACCATTATGGCCGCACCCCCTAGCATGGGTCGGTTTGTATCTATTGTGGTTGAGTCCAAGTCCAAAACTAGACCCATGTTGGGTTCCTATTCAGGTTGCTGGGTCTTCCTTGCGCAAGGCACCTTGTGGCCGCACCCCACCCCTCATATATACCCCTTGGGCGCATAGATTAGGTTAGACTACGTTAAAACAAAAACCCTAGACTTCTAGATTGTATTGCTTGAAGCATTCATCTTGAATCATCATACCTTTGCAAATCTGAGTGTATTCTGTTGTTCCACTGGGAATAAGGAGAAACAGGACCACTTGTAGTCAGTGGCTACTTGTGCAAGAGTGTGGAGTCTCGAATATCCGAAGGGGTTAAGTGATGTTGCAATTGGTGACAGGGTTTAGCCAAAGGAGAGAGCGGGGTATCACATTATTTATCAAGTTATCAAGAGAGTTCACTAAGAAGATCGGGCTACTCCTTATCAAAAAGTAGCTTATAAACTTCACGTCACGATTAGAAACAATAGTCCTATGTACTCCATGTATATCTTACTATGTCCTTGAAAAAACAAATTAGCAATATGCGGCACATCGTCAGTTTTGTGGCAAGCAATAAAGTGTGACATCTTTGAGAATCTTTACACTACCAAAAATGTAGAATCTTGCCCTATTTTTGTCCACGGTAAACCTAGAACAAAATCCATACTAATATCTTCCCATGGTTTAGTAGGTGCAGGTAGAGGAGTATACAAACCGTGGGGCTTCAATTTTGACTTGGCCTTGTTGCAAGTGATACAATGTTGCACAAACCTGTAAACATCACATCTCATATGTGCCCAATAAAAATTCCCAGCCAACATAAGTAATGTTTTCTCACGTCCAAAGTGTCCCATCAATCCACCACTATGAGATTCCCGCAATAACATGAAACACAAAGAACACTCGGGAATACATATTTATCCCAAGCCTTCACATTAGAACAATTAGCATAAGGTGTAGAAAACTCTTTATCTTTAGCATATAGTGGTTTCAAACTCTCCAAACCCGAAACTTAGACATGCAATTTAGTGAGTAACATGTTTTTCCTAGACAAAGCATCAACAACCACATTATCTAATCCCTTCTTATGTTTAATAATGTATGGGAAAGATTCTATAAATTCTACCCATTTAGCATGTCTCTTATTAAGATTGGATTGATTCTTTAAAAATTTCAAAGCCTCATGATCAGAATGTACAATGAACTCTTTAGGCCACAAATAATGTTTCCGTGCTTCTAAAACTCTCACAAGTGCATATAATTCCTTATCATAGACATACTAGTTCAATTGAGCACCATGCAATTTTTCAGAAAAATAAGCAATAGGTTTCTTATGTTGCATTAAGACACCTCCAATACCTATGCCACTAGCATCACATTTAATTTCGAATTGTCTATTAAAATTAGGTAACATAAATAATGGGGACAAAATCAGCCAGTTTTTCAAAGTATCAAAAGCAATATATTAACCAACCCCCACTCGAAATTCACACCTTTCATAGTCAAATCATTTAAAGGGACATAAATATTATTAAAGTTCTACACAAATCTTCTATAAAATCCAGCAAGTCCATTAAAACTTCTTACTTGACTCACATTCATGCCAATTGCCTCAATTTTAGATTCATCTAGTTAAATCCCATGTTTAGAAAAAACATATCCAAGAAATATGACCTTATCTTTTAAAAAAAGTGCACTTCTCTAAAGTACCATACAATTTATTTTCTCTTAGAACATGCAAGACTTGTCTAATATGATCAATATGTTCATGTTCATTGTGGCTATATATGAGAATATCATCAAAATAAACATCCACAAACTTTCCAACAAAATCTCTCAAAACATGGTTCATTAATCTAATGAAAGTACTAGGTGCATTAGTCAATCCAAAAGGCATCACTAACCACTCATATAAACCAAATTTTGTTTTAAAGGCTGTTTTTCACTCATCCCCCTCTTTCATCCTAATTTGATGATAACCACTACACAAATAAATTTTATAGAAAACAGCAGCACCACTTAATTCATCTAGTATGTCTTCCAAATGTGGTGATAAGGGTTGGCCCAATCTTCTCGATGAACTCTCGCAGATCACTCGAATTTGATAACTTGTGTCTCACTGAAAACTGTCCCGGCTGATCCCTGATGCCAATGGAACAGTTTGCAACCCCAAGGATATTCTCAACTCCACACACTTGCACCACGTAGCCACCGACTACGGGGTGGTCCTGTACCGTCTTATTCCCAATGGAACAGCAGGTAACACGAAGAGTTTGAAGTATAACTTCCAGATGAATGCTTACAAGTGATTTCAATCTAGAGGTCTAGGGTTTATGTTTTAATATAGTCTAAGGAGTTCTAACTTGCAACCTAGGTATATATGAGGGGGTATGGGTGAGGCCATCAGAGGCTTGCGCAAGCACCCCTACTCCAACTCGGTTTAGAATCAATAGTTGGGTTTGGACTCAACCAAACCGACTAGACAAGATACAAACTGACCCAACATTAAGGGGTTCGGCCATAATGGTATACAAACCATGCCTATTCGAAAATAGGACTTCTATGTGGCGCATTGGTATCCAATGGGGCGCCCTCCTCTTGTTTTACTCTCTCTTAGTGTGGAATAACAAGCTAATAGTTGTTTTCCACACTTGTACTATTGTTTTCACCATCTTGTGTCTTGTTTTCCACTTTGTACATGTTGTTTTCCAGCAGCTCCTGTCTTGTTTTCACCTTGTACATGTTGTTTTCCCCAAGTGTGATCTTGTTTTCCAGCTTCTCATCCTTGTTTTCCATCTCCTCTTGATGTTCTCATCCAAGCATGCTTGTGTTATTAATAAACCTGATCACACATAGATGTATAGATTTAGGTAGTATAAAGTTCTCACAATTATAAACATTATACTCAAGTAGGAGTGAATTCACCTATTGTTCTAATAGTTTGGTCCTTGATCTTGTCATGGGACCAAGTCTCACTCCATTATATTGGACAACAATATTATCATGTGTAACAATAGGTGAAGAGCTAGGGATGTCCTCATCATCCTCCCCCTCTTGAAAAGGAGCGCCCTCGACGCATCAAGGTCATCTCCATAGTATGGTGTCAAATCGTCCACATTAAAAGAATTAATCACACCAAACTAATCAATTGGGAGGTCTATCTTGTAGGCATTATCATTGATCGTCGAAATCACCCTATATGGACCAGCACCTCTAGGCATTAATTTTGATTTACGCAATGTGGGGAACCTATCCTTGCGAAAATAAACCCACACCATGTCTCCTGGCCAAAATATCACCTCCTTCCTCTTCTTGTTCACTCTTTCAGCCACATGTTGTCCTCCCTTCTCTATAGCTCCTTTTGTTTTCTCATGTATCTTTCCCACAAAATCATCTCCCTTTGATGCCTCCATATTGACTCTCGGTTGTATAGGAAGTGGTAGCAAATCAAGTGGTGTTATTGGTTTGAAACCATACACCACCTCAAATGGGCATAGATGAGTGTGCAGTGCACAACCCTATTATAAGCAAACTCAACATGAGGCAAGGACTCTTCCCACTCCCACAGATTTTTCTTGATCATGGCTCACAACAATGTAGATAATGTGTGATCCACCACCTCCGTTTGTCCATCAGTTTGGGGGTGACAAGTAGTATAAAACAACAACTTTGTCCCCAGCTTCCCCCATAGTGTCTTCCAGAAATAGCTCATAAACTTCACATCACGATTAGAAGCAATAGTCTTGGTTACTCCATGTAATCTCACTATGTCCCTCAAAACAGATTAGAAATATGCGACGCATCGTCGCTCTTGTGGCATGCAATAAAATGTGACATCTTATAAAACCTATCCACTACCACAAATATAGAATCATGTCCTCTTTTAGTCCTTGGCAATCCTAACACAAAATCCGTACTAATATCTTCCCAAGGTGTAGTAGGTGCAGGAAGAGGAGTATATAAACCATGAGGCTTCAATTTTGATTTAGCCTTGTTGCAAGTGATGCAACGTTGCACAAACCTATACACATCATGCCTCATGTGTGTCTAATAAAAATTATCTACTAACATAAGCAATGTTTTCTCACGTCCAAAGTGTCCCATTAATCCTCCACTATGGGATTCCTGCAATAAGAACAAACATAAAGAACACTCGTTTATACACAATTTTTTAGCTCGAAATAAGAACCCATCATGTATGTGAAATTTATCCCATGCCTTAACATTAGTACATTTAGCAAATGGCATAGAAAATTCACTATCCTCAGCATATAACCCTTTGATACCCTCCAAACCCGAAACTTGTACTTCTAATTTGGTGAGTACCATACTTTTCCTTGACAAAGCATCAGCAACTACATTATCCAATCCCTTTTTGTGTTTAATGATGTATGGTAAAGACTCAATAAATTCAACCCATCTAGCATGTCTTTTATTCAAATTAGATTAGCTCTTTATGAATTTTAAAGCTTCATGATCAAAATGTATAATGAATTCTTTAGGCCACAAATAATGTTTCCAAACTTCTAAAACTCCCACAAGGGCACATAATTATTTGTCATAGACAAAATAATTCAATTGAGCACCATGCAATTTTTCATAAAAGTAAGCAATAGGTTTCTTCCCTTGCATCAAAAAACCTCCAATACCTACGCCACTAGCATCACATTCAATCTCAAATTGTTTATCAAAATTAGGAAGCATTAACAATGGTGCTGAAATCAATTTATTTTTCAGTGTATCAAAAGCAATATCTTGGGCTACTCCCCACTCGAAATATACTCCCTTTTTAGTTAAATCATTCAATGGTGATGCAATGGTACTAAAATCCTTCACAAATCTTCTATAAAACCCAGCTAGCCCACAGAAACTTCTTACTTGACTCACATTAGTAGGGCTAGGCCAGTTTTGGATTGGTTCTATTTTTGATGTATCGACCTCAATTCCATGTTTAGACACTACATATCCCAGAAATATGACCTTATCTTTAAAAAAGTGCACTTCTCAAGATTACCATACAATTTATTTTCTCTTAGCACATGCAAGACTTGTCTAATATTATCAATATGTTCATGTTCATTGTGGCTATATATGAGAGTATCATCAAAATAAACTACCACAAATCTGCCAATAAACTCTCTCAAAACATGGTTCATTAATCTCATGAAAGTACTAGATGCATTAGTTAAACCAAAAGGCATCGCTAACCATTCATATAAACCAAATTTTGTTTTAAATGCAGTTTTCCATTCATCTCCCTCTTTCATCCTAATTTGATGATACTCACTACGCAAATCAATTTTAGAGAAAACAGCAGCACGACTTAATTCATCTTACATGTCTTCGAAACAAGGTATAGGATGACAATAACAAATAGTCATGTTGTTAATTGCTCTACAATCTACACACATGCGCCAAGTACCATCTTTCTTAGGGACTAAAATAACAAGAACAACACAAGGAGAAAGAGTGATTCAAATATACCCTTTGTCTAGTAGCTCTTGCACTTGTGTCTGTATCTCCTTTGTTTCTTGAGGGTTTGTTCTATAAGGTGCTCGGTTTGGCAAAGATAATCCAGGAATTAAATAAATTTGGTGCTCTATCCCTCTCAATGGTGGTATCCCCGAGGGAATATCTTCTCTAAAAACATCACCAAACTCCTGCAAAACATGAGAAACACCAAGAGAAATAGGGGTCATGTCATTAGAAACCAAGATCTCTCCCTTGTGAATAAGCACAATAGCGACTAATGTAGGATCCTCTCTAAACTCCCTCAAATCCTCCGTAGTGGCTAACATGCATAATAGGTTCTCTCTCTTTTCATTTCTACCACTCAAATTGTTTTGACTACTACTACCCACATCTTGTGTATTTTGTTTTCCCTCATCCCTCTCACTCTCTTTTTCAATATTCACTTGTATTTTGGAACGAGACTCATTTACAATTTTCTGTGGTGTCATAGGCCTCAAGATAATAGTTCTCCCATGGTGGTTCAACTCATATGTATTTGCACTCCCTTCATGCTGCACACTCCTGTCGAATTGCCATGGTCTTCCCAACAATAAGTGGCAAACAGTCATAGGAACCACATCAAACTCAATAGAATCCTTATAAGGATCAGTATGAAATTCCACACGCACCATATGGTTCACTTTCATCTCCCCAGTGCTACTCAACCACTAAATATAATAAGGACTAGGATGTGGTGAATATTTCAGATTTAGCTTTGCACATAGATCTTTGCTAGCAAAATTCCTGCAACTCCCTCCATCAATAATAACCTTACAGGCCATATTAGGACCAATAATAGCTTTGTTTTGAAACAAATTGCACCTCTGGGTTTCAGGACTTGGAATCACACTCAAAGATTTTTGTGTGCACACAATAGAGGGCATAGAAGTAGCATAAGCATCCAATGGAGTATCACTCAAATAGACATCATCATCATCATCATCATCATCATCATTAGGATCAGAATCATCTCCCGTCTCATACCCATTGTGCTCATTGACAATCATAATTTTTGTATTAGGGCAATCCCTCTTAAAGTGACCTTTTCCTCCACATGTGTGACATGACATATCTCTGCTTCTAGCTGTAGATGCATTTGAACCCGTGGTACTAGCTGCTGGTTGTGGTGTTTTCCTTCTAATAGGTGCACTAGGCTGAGCCTTGGATGAAGAAACACCACGGATTGCTGATTGTGGGGGTGGTGCACTAGCCACAGAAGGTGTTCTCAAAGGAAATCTGCTCCTTGTTCTTGCTGAAATTTTGGCCTCCTCGTTGATATGTGATCTGGCCTCCCTAGCATGGTGTAATAGCTCATGCATATCATGGTATTGGTGATGCCTAACAATGCCTTTGATCCTGTAATTCAAACCGGAAATAAAACGTTGCATTGTTTGCTCCAATTGCTCTCTTGTCGGGGGGTTACCCCCGAGTAGGGGTATGGCAAGTGCTAAAGGCAAGGTCAAGATGATGTTTGACTGAGTAGCTGGCTACCCGGTAGGCTGCTATCCGATCGTACCCACCAATTGCCAGAAGGAAGAATCAAGGAAGTTATGTTCCTCCGAGTAGAGGAGTTGGTCCGAGTAGAGGGAGTGGTTTCCTACTCAGGCCAGAAGTCAATGGAGCCGTTCTAACAAAGGATCCCGCGTATCCTGCGTCTGTACGACGTGCGGTTCAACTTACAGAGCGCGTGATTATCCGCGCTACGGCGTGGCTACAGTGGGGTAGGCGCCTGTCAAGTCCTGTCACTGACAGAGGGGACAGGACAGGGCTAGGGGCCTACCCTATCTCACTGACAAGGGTGGACAGGTCCCATCTCCGAACGGCGCAACGACTTATGGTGTGACGCCCCAAGATCGGGCACTATGCAGATTTCAGCATTCCCGCCAAATCCGCATAATAACCGATTCCAGGTTGCCATTTATGATAACATTACAATAGTTCACGAATAATCCACAATTACAACAGAAACAGATAGATACAAGATGACTCAAACGAGCCGGGTTACAACTGATACATTACAAAGATCCAAATAACAGCGGAAGAAACAACATATCGTCCGTCTACGGACAAGATCCAAATTGGACTAAGAGTCCTGAAGATAACCGAAGGCGTCCAATCCCTGCCCAGGCCAGGGATTGGACGCCTTCGGTTATCTTCAGGACTCTTAGTCCAATTTGGATCTTGTCCGTAGACGGACGATATGTTGTTTCTTCCGCTGTTATTTGGATCTTTGTAATGTATCAGTTGTAACCCGGCTCGTTTGAGTCATCTTGTATCTATCTGTTTCTGTTGTAATTGTGGATTATTCGTGAACTATTGTAATGTTATCATAAATGGCAACCTGGAATCGGTTATTATGCGGATTTGGCGGGAATGCTGAAATCTGCATAGTGCCCGATCTTGGGGCGTCACAAATGGTATCAGAGCCTTGGTTCCGATTCCCGATATTGTTTCGATACGAATGGTTATCGAAGCAACGGGTCCGCAAAGCCTGTAGGATAACCTCGCTAACGGTCGTTGTTTCTAGAGTGTCAAAAACTATTTCTGCTAAACTATTTTGGAAAAAAACAACTCAATAGGATTCTTGTTTTCTCCTTATCCATATTCTATTTCCCCTCCCATCTTATTTGTTTTGGAGTCTGCTCTCGTACTCAATCTTTCAAAGTGTTAGGATCCTACGTGGGTGGACGTTTTCTGAGCCCTTAACCTAATAGGTTCGATCATCGGAAGATTCCTGGTGGAAGAATATCGTCATTACTCCGAGCAAGAATCCCTTGTTAGTGGTGTCGAGAAGCCCTTGTTAGTGGTGTCGAGGAGATCAACTGGAAGCACGGAGAATCGATAGTCGAACTTCTTTCCCCTCCCGGGTTAGCAGGTGGATTGCGAGGGCGCAATCCCTTGTTAGTGGTGTCGTCTGTAACACCTGGGGTGTTACCTGTTTGTTTGCTTTTTGCTTGCATCATCTGCATCCCATAAGCATTGCATCATGTTTTCCAAACCAATCAAAACTTCAAAACAAGTTAAGTTGTTCAAAACCCTAATGGTAAATTTCCAATTCAACTTAAATTTCAACTCATTTCAATCATAAAGGGGCATGATCAAATGGTGGTTTAAAAAGCAATTCTTGCCAACTATTAAATTCACTGATGATTGCAAAATTGCTTGAGATTAATAAATAAAACTTGTTTATTTTCCAAAATTTCCAACCAAACCCTAATTGAAAAAAATCCAACTAACAACTTTAATTCAATTATAATTTCAACCTTGTGAAAGTAATGCCAACTTTTGCTTTCATTTTTTGCTGTTTTGAAAATATTGAATAATCTAAAACCCTCCTAGCTTTATTTTTCCTTCTCTCCTCTCATCTTCTACAAAAAAAAAATTAATAATAACAGGGAAAAATAAAGCAAAGCAGGGAGAGAGAGAAAAGGTGTCTAACCCTAAGCCCAGCCCACTCCCTTCTCTTCTTTCTCCCCCCAGGCCCACTCCCTTTTTCTGCTGGCCCAACCCTCCTCTCTGTTGTCTTCTTCCCCAACTGTACGAACCACCACCACGCCCTTCGATCAACCTCCACCCCCCTGGATGAGCTGCCGTACATGGCCCCTTCTCCTTAAGTATACCCCTCTGCCCTAGACCCCTAGAAACCCTAGCCTACTCCTTCCTCCTCTTGCGCCTCCAACCCCATCTTCCCCTTCGTCTAGCTCCTGCTGCTACTGAACCCTGCACCCCCTGTCAGGAAACCACCGAACCACCACAGACCGCCACCTGCCTCCCTCACCGCCGGTGCCCTGGCCACCTCGAGCAGCCTCCGAGGAGGAAAACGGAACCGCGGCGGTGCGGTGCGCCTCCCCGACCCCTCGCCGCCCGCTGGGAGGCCCGGAGTTGGCCGTGCCGTCGCCGGCAACCGCCGCAGTTGCTGCCTCGACGACGACAGCGACCAGCGACCACGGTGAGCTCGCCTCCGCTCTTCCCTTCCCCTCTCTGATCGTCCGCATCCACGCCCTAGGCACGCACCGCACCACGACCTCCTCCAAGCCCCGCGTCGCCGCGATCCAGTCCCCGGCCGGCGAGCCGCTCGTTTCCTGTCCGCTCGCGAGAGGTTGCAGTTTCTGAAACTGCCCGTCCACAATCTGCAGAGATGCAGAAAGTTCAGTTAAAATTTAACTGACGGAACGCACCTTAATCCCCTCCCTACCTGTACCTATTAACAACCGCAAGCCGAGCCGCAGTGGCTAGGCCCCCGTGCGCCCAAGCCTTGCTTCGCGGGATCGAATCCCAGGGGAGGCAATTGCCTCCCCAACCTTTTTTCCTGCGCGCAATCCCCGCGGGGCCCGCTTGTCGGTGACCCCGTGGCCACCTCAGCCTCCACCCAGCCTGGTCCACGCCATGCTGGCCCCTCTGGCCCACGCGGCAGTGGGCAAGTGTAAGTACCAGTGCGGTACAAAAAGTTTTACTGCGAATTCCAAAAGTACAAATTCAATTTTTAATTAGCAGAAATAAAACCAAACTTTAAAATTAAATAACTTTCATTCTATAATTCCAACAACTACAAACTTTATATGAATTCTGACCCAAATTTCCTAAACTTTCCAAATATCCAATTTGTGCACTGTTTTGGAAACTTCAAATGCATTTAAAATGCAAGTTTAAATAATTCAAATGTTAATTTGTAAATTCCATAACTAATTATTTATAAATCCAATAAATGCAAATAAAATATGTTTTCCATACCATTTTGAATCACCTATTCAAATATAATTTTTGTTTTCTGTTTTGAATAATTAAAATTGCCTAAACAATTTAAATCTTGTTTAATTCAATTAAAACTTGTTTAATATTGTTTAATTCATAATTAAATAATCCTAAGTCCAATTTCAAAATGTGAAACATGTAATCCAACTAAAATTTGATGTTCTTTTCAAATATCAACTTTGTTATTTGTTTTGAACATTTTAAATGGTTGAAAACAACAAATACTTGTGTGTTCCCTTTAAGGCACCCAAAATTTCCCTAAGTTAATAATAAAATTCTAAATTGCTACACCCCATTTCAATTTAATTCTAATGTTGTTATTTCGCTGTTTCCCTTTTGCATGCATCATACTAAACCACCAGCACCTGTTGATTAGTTGGAAAACAAATAACCTAACCAAAATCCCTGGGCTTTTCATATGCAACTCAAATTGCATATGGGTCCATTTAAATTTGTTTAACTTGTCAACTAGTTTATTTCTATGCATCAATTAAATTGTCATGCATCCATATCTTGATCATGCTGGATCTTTTGCCGTAGTAGTAATTGTTGCATCCGGTGTTTGTTCGAGGTTCGTTGCTTCTTCCCGGATAGGACGTTGAGATGATGTGAGCAACGACAAGTTCTGCTACCTTGCGGGATCTCAGGCAAGTATACTCACTTGCATGCCATATGGCTGCCTTTCATCACTTGTTACCGATTCTTTCCGTTGATTCTTTTCTGCTAGCCTTAGTAGTAGTTGTTTCTGTTACGAACCCATCACATGAATCCCTTAACCTTGATATTGCCTCACTTCCATACCTATAATCCTTTGTTTGTGCCTGTGTCTTACTATCTTGCTTAGGGTTGTTTTGCTCGAGTCTGTTACCCGTTACTTTCTGTTATTACTCTATTACGTTCTGGGGGCTCGATGTTTAATCAATCAATCATGCTAATGTTACTATTAATAATAAATTTGATGATAAGGCACCGGCAGGAGGCCCTTTGTGGTTTTGAGGCCTGCTAGTGTCGACCCTAATAGGAAAAGGGTCTTGTCTACTGATCCATGATGAGCGCACTACCCGCATTTGGGGAGTATGGGCTCCCCCTCAGTTTGACCCGATTCGCATCTCGTCCAAATCGCCTCATTTAGTTCGGGTTTTCCATTTGCTGCATGCATGATCTTGCGAGCCCTTGGTACCCGGGTGGAACTTTCGTAGTCGGCATATAGGGGGACACGGTCTTAGAGTGCTATGAGGGTCCATTTTCTTCTGGGCCCGAGTAGCCGTGCGCCCAAGGTGCTTTGGGCTTGATGCGAAGAAGGGTTGGATTGTGTTGAGTGCCCCGCTTGGTGGAGTGGCCGCTCCATCTGGCGGGATATTCATGAGTGTACGGCTAAATTGGTGCAACCCTGCAGGGATAATCTTCTCGAGAAGCCGTGTTTTCCGCGGTTATGGATTACTTGGTGAAAGTACTGGCTAACAAGTACTCAGGACAACTTAAACATAATGATTCACATGTTCACCCAATGATTAACAACTTGACTAGTAATAGGTTATTCACACAATAACTTGATTCACCTTAATACAACTGTGTGAGTTATCCTCGGATTGCTTCTTTGGATAAGGGGCGAGGTCCAGGATGGGTTTGTTTGGATTTACTTTCAGTTGGTTACAATCCTCGATCTTATCCCCTTTCTGTTAGTTGGAAGTTGTAGTATTCTCCTGTAGTTGGTTAGTGCAGCCTGCTGTCACTTATTTGCAATAACCCCTTCCTTTCCGTTGATCCTAAAGTATTTGTATCTTGTGATGACTGGCTACGCCGGTAAATTGTGAGTATGGGTTTTATCCCCCTTGCCAGTACTTAACCGTACTGACCCACGAATCTCTTTCGTGGCTGCAAATTCCAAATTGCAGTCAACAGGTTTGAAGTCTGACGACGTTAGCTTGGGAATCCCTCCGGCTTGGCCTGGGCAGGGATTGGACGCCTTCGGTTATCTTCAGGACTCTTAGTCCAATTTGGATCTTGTCCGTAGACGGACGATATGTTGTTTCTTCCGCTGTTATTTGGATCTTTGTAATGTATCAGTTGTAACCCGGCTCGTTTGAGTCATCTTGTATCTATCTGTTTCTGTTGTAATTGTGGATTATTCGTGAACTATTGTAATGTTATCATAAATGGCAACCTGGAATCGGTTATTATGCGGATTTGGCGGGAATGCTGAAATCTGCATAGTGCCCGATCTTGGGGCGTCACATACGGCGCCAGCGTCAGCGAGAACCCGGAGGCGTGCTCTGTTCTGCAGTGCGCATGTCCCATCAACCGTACCTTATAGTTTTTTCCTATTCGGCTGGGCACCAGTATATAAGGTGCCATGCCTCCTCCTGTGAGAGGCTCGGAACCTAGACGTTGCTTCACTTCACACAGAGAGAGCTAGAGAGAAGAGTGGCTACTCGACTGAAGGCTTGTACTGTATTGTGGCTACTCGGTAAACACCCGTATAAAGAGAGAGGAAGGAGTAGGGGTGTTACCTCCACACGAGGGCCCTGAACCTGGGTAAGATCTTGTCGTTTGCAGTGCTTGAGACATTCCACACGCGGCTACTCACCGTGTGATCCCTCCCCGAGCACCTCCAGCGTCCATCGGCCCCAACCTTAAGCCATCCCATGGCGTCTGCCATGATACCACCACGACAGTTGGCGCCCACCGTGGGGCCGACAGCGGCGCTGGCTGGAGTCCATGTTCGGACGGGACTCATTTCTGCTACTGGGGAGCGCGTGGTCTGTGGCCTTGTCCACAGATTCGGCTCCTTCGACTTCGTCACCGACAACGCCGGAGATTTCGGCGGTAGGCCCATGCCGGCAGGCGGCTCGGTGCTCTCCTTCAGCTCGCACCTTGTCTACGTCGCCACCACCGTCATCCGCGAGTTCCCAGAGGAGGTGCTGGTCGCGAAAGATCCTCCTGCTGTGCTCGCTGCCCGCGGAAGGCGAACTGGCTGCTCTGCGGACAGCATGGAGGTGATGGTGACCGGCCCGGCCACCGATGCCGGGAAGGGCGCGGCTGCTGCCGCGGGAGTCACCGAGGAACCTGCTGGCCCAAGTGGTGCCCAGAGGGTCCACAAGCCCTACGAGAAGGACTCGAACATCCCTCTCTCCACAACACCAACGATACCGGCATCCGTCGTGCGAATGGGCATGCCACCTCCCACCGAGCTTGAGCTCATGACCATGAGGGCGCAGTTCGACCAGCAGCGTCAGGCGCTGCTCGCCGAGCACCTGGAGCTGGAGAAGGTTAGGCTTGAGCTTAGCCTAGACTAGAACGAGTACAACAAGGCCCATGGATTCACTCCTGTTGTTAGGAAGCATAGGAAAGTAGGCGCTACCCGTCGCAACTTAGGCGCCGAGATAGCGGTAGTTGGTGAAGCTCCTAGCCAGTCTGCCACTGTAAACACTGCTACCAGGCCCAGATACAGCACCCCCGCCAAAACACTTAGAGCTGCAGAGGCCGTAGCTGCTGAGTTGCCAAATCTTGTCGGCGACGCGTGCGCTAGGCAGCAGGAGAGGCTCAATGAGTTAGTGCTAGAAGCTGCTAGGCAGAATGAGTAGTTCCGGAAAGCCAATACGGGTGCTGGTGCTTCTCAGATTGTGCACTCGCGTGTAGCGGGATCTCATGACCAGGCGTCATCACCGCTTCCCAACCGCGAGAGGGACCAGAGTGTGCACTCTGGGAAGAGTAGACAGATGCAGGTGTACGACCCGGCTCTCGCCGCAAAACTGCCCGTTGTGCCGCGAGAGTCCGGTCAGAAACACAACTCTGCAGGAGCGGGCTATCAAGCCCATAAAGCTCACAACAAGGGGCATGACGGAGACAACGCGGAGCCTTCTCGGCGTCCTGCTGCTCAGCCTACTAGGCAGCGGACGCAGCAGCCAGCTATAGCACAGCCGCGTGCGGCTGCGCCAGCAGCCAACCCTATGGTGCAACCCGCTGTTGTGCAGGAGAACAGATATGATGATGGCTACTCGGCGATGGGGCTAGCCGGCTATGCTGAGCCAAGAAATGTTGCTGACCGTCTGGGTGACCGCATGTTGGAGCCCAGTGATGCGAGGTACAAGCTGGACCGGATTAATCTATCCGCGCAACTCAAGAATAAGGGGCCGCCTGGCCCAGAATACTTTGGCCCTCGCATCATGAATGAGCCATCCGTGAACCACTTTCAGCTGGCCAGGGGAACCAAGTGCTACAATGGCAGCACCAAGCCAGAGGACTGGTTGAGTGACTATGTCACAGCTGTGCACATTGCAGGCGGCAACCGGAGATGGGTTGTGCGGTATGTTCCGCAGATGCTAGAGGGTCCAGCTCGGACTTGGCTCAACAACCTGCCCAAGGACAGTATCAATTGCTGGCTGGACTTCTCGGAGGCCTTCATCAGCAACTTCACCAGCACCTACAAGAGGCCGAATAGGCCGCAGCAGTTGCCCGCTTGCAAGAAGCGGGAAGATGAGACCGACCGCGAGTATCTTACTCGGTGGAGCACCTTGAGGAACACCTGTGAAGGTGTGAATGAGGCCCAGGCCATTACTTGGTTTGCGCAGGGCTGCAGGCATGGCAGCATGTTGTGGCAGAAGCTGCAGCGCGAGATGCCGAGTACTCTCGCTAAGACCATCAAGATCGCGGACATGTATGCACTCGGCGACCCAACTCAGCCTCTGATGGATTCTCCTGAGCCGAGAAGGAACTACAACAGCAACAAGCGCAATGATTTCCGCAACAAGCGCAGAGGTGACCGGATTGATACCCGGTATGATCCCGAGGAAGTGAATACTGTGACTACGGCTGCTGGGAGTAGCCAAAGGCAAAAAACTGCTGGAGCCCACTACGGGCAAAACCAGAATCAGGGCCAAGGCATCAAGAAGCCGTACAGTGCTCCCCAGCAGGGTAGCGACAACTCGGATCCGGCTCCGAACTTCGTCTTTGGGAGCATGAGGGATGGGCCTTGCAGCTTCCATACTCGGCATCCGGCCAGGCCAGCCAACCACACAACTCGGCAGTGCAGCTGGTGGGAACAGATCAAGAATGAGGGCCTGCCCCCTCCTCCTCCTCTGCCAGCTGCGAATGCCAATGTGCAGCCTGCTCGGGCACCTGCTCCCAGGCCTGGAGCTTTCCCGAGAAGAGAGAATGTGAACCAGGTGGCTTTAGGAGCCAACCGCTACTTCAACAACGATGGCTACTGCAACTACAACAACAACGACCGCAACCGCAACTTATACACCCGCAACAACAACAGGAACAACAACAACAACAACAACCAAGGTAACAACAACAACAACGGCAACAATGGTGGTGGAGACTGCAACCAGTACCAGGAGCACCATGAGAGCTACATGATCTTCACCTCCGAGCCCGCCGACAAGCACTCTCTGCACAGGCGTGCGATGGAGGTTAATGTTGTGATCCCTGCTGTGCCGCACTACCTGCATTGGTACAACCAAGAGATCACGTGGTCTAGAGCTGATCATCCTAGGGTGATGCCCAACCCGGGTAGCTATGCTTTGGTGGTGGATCCCACCTTCTTGGGTACTCAGAAGAATGTCAGGTTCAGCAAGGTCCTGATCGACAACAGCAGCAGCATCAACATCGTGTACAGAGACACACTCGAGAAGCTCGGGATGGCCGAGAACATGTTGCTACCCAGCAGGACCACGTTCCATGGCATTGTGCCGGGAGTGTCTTGCTCTCCGATCGGCCGTGTCTGGATAGACGTCCTATTCGGCACCAGGGAGAAGTGCCGCACTGAGAGCTTGGCATTCGAGGTGGCTGATCACCAGAGCCCATACCATGCCCTACTCGGTAGGCCTGCTCTCAGCAAGTTCATGGCTTCAACCCATGCTGCATACTTGAAGATGAAGATCCCTGGTCCCAATGGAGTCATCACCATCTCTGGTGATTACAAGAGGTCTTTGGAGTGTGCCTCTGTTGGTTCCCAGTTGGCAGAATCCATGGCCATTGCTGCCGAGAAGAAGAAGATGTATGAGGTGGTGGCTATGGCGCAAGCAGCGCAAGGTGGTGCGCCTGGCATGCTGAGTTCCCAGTATGGGACTGCGTTCCAGGCGTCCCAGGAGACAAAGAAGGTCCAGGTTGATCCTGAGTTCCCAGACCGTGTTGCCATCATTGGCACCGGGTTGGGAGAGAAATAGGAAAGCGAGCTCATCCACTTCCTCCGTGAGAATCGGGACGTCTTTGCCTGGTCCAATGAGGATTTGCCGGGTGTCCCGAGGGAGTTGGTTGAGCACTGGCTACATGTGCGGCATGATGCCAAGCCAGTGAAGCAGGCGATGCGCCGCTTTGGTGATGAGAGGAGGAAAGCTATCGGCGATCAGATAGAGGACTGGCTAGCCAACCCGGTTATGGTTGAGGAGAAGAAGGAGGACCCCAAGGCGGATACCGCATGGCGCATGTGCGTGGACTACACCGACCTGAACAAGGCCTGCCCCAAGGATCCCTTTCCGCTACCCCGCATAGATCAGGTGATCGATTCCACTGCTGGTTGTGAGCATTTGTCTTTCATAGATGCCTACTTTGGTTTTCATCAGATAGCTCTCAACCCTGCTGATCAAATAAAGACTGCCTTTATTACACCGTACGGGGCTTATTTCTATCGTGTGTGCTTTGGGTTGCGGAATGCTGGGGCTACTTATCAGAGATGCATGCAGAAATGCTTGCATGATCAAATTGGCAAAAATGTGCAGGTGTACGTAGATGACATTGTCATCAAAACGAATAAAACACATACTCTGCTTAGTGAAATTGAGGAAACATTTGCCAACTTGCGCAAGTACAAGATGAAGTTGAATCCGACTAAATGCACCTTTGGCGTCCCGGATGGCAAGCTATTCGGCTTCTTGGTATCCATTCGGGGCATTGAGGCCAATCCTTCAAAGATAAAAGCTATAGAGAGCAAGTCTTTGCTGAGATCACTCAAGGATGTGCAAAAAATCACTGGTTGCTTGGCTTCTCTGAGCCGCTTCCTGGGCAGAATGGGCGAGAAGGCCTTGCCTCTGTATCAATTGATGAAGAAGAGCGACAAGTTTGTCTGGACACCGCAAGCTGATGTAGCATTCAAGGAGTTGAAAGCCATGCTGGGTAGCGCTCCCATCTTGGCTAGTCCGCTACCAAAAGAGCCAATGCTGCTATACATTGCTGCGACCAACCGAGTGGTCAGTGTTGTGATTGTGGTGGAGAGAGAAGAGGAAGGCAAAACTATGCAGCAGCCAGTATACTATCTCAGTGAGGTGCTGTCTGGCTCGAAGCAGAACTACCCGCATTACCAGAAGATGACTTACGGCGTGTACCTAGGCGCCAAGAAGCTGACGCACTATTTCCAAGAGCATCCCATCACTGTGGTGAGTTCTGCTCCCATCTCGGACATCATGGGCAACAAGGAGGCAAGTGGCAGAGTAGCCAAGTGGGCGATTGAGCTGGCCGTGTACGCTCCTGCGTATGCGAGAAGAGAAGCCATCAAATCTCAGATCCTAGAAGATTTTCTGGTGGATTGGGCTGAGGTGCAATATGAGCCTCCTTCTCCGGTAGCAAACTAATGGAAGATGCATTTTGATGGCTCCAAAGTGAAGGAAGGCCTGGGTGCTGGCATGGTGCTCACGTCACCCAAGCGAGATCAACTCAAGTACGTGCTGCAAAATCATTTCAAGGCATCCAACAATGTAGCAGAGTACGAGGTCGTGGTACACGGCTTGAAGGTGGCCAAGGAGGTTGGCGTGCAGCGCATCATATGTTATGGTGACTCGGATCTGGTCATGCAGCAAGTTTCAGGCACCTGGGATGCTCTGGATGCCAACATGGCGTCATATCGGTTTCTGGTGCAAACCATGACCGGTTTCTTTGAAGGGTGCGAGTTCAAACACATACACCGAGCAGAGAATGAGGCAGCTGATGAGCTGTCCAAGTTGGGGTCTTCTCGGCAGTACATCCCGGCTAGGGTTACCTTGGAGTATTTGAGAAAGCCATCTATCAAGCCATCCCCCAACTCGGAATCCATATTCGTTCCTTCTCTGCCCGGTGAGGAAGCTGTTCCCATGGAGATTGACTAGGAGGGTGCAAAAGAGAACCCGGGGACTGCCGTCGCCATCCCGGGGACTGGCGCCTGCAATCCGGGGACTGTCCCTCCTTACTCGGGGACTGCCCCTCCCAACTCGGGGACTGTCGCATTCATTGAGGGGGTCCTTGCCGAGTGCTCGGGGACTCGGGGACTCGTCCCCAACTCAGAAGAAGAAGTGGTGGATGATCCAATGGAACTGGACGAACCAGTGTTTCCCATCCAGGAGACACCGAGTTGGGCTCTGCCCATATTATCCTTTCTAGAGGACGGCACCTTGCCGAGTGATGAGGTTACATCGAGGCAAATTCAGAGATGATCCAAGGGCTATACAATCTTCAGAGATGTGCTGCATAAAAGAAGTCCTACTGGTGTGCTGCAGCGCTGCGTAGAGCCAGAGGAAGGAGAAGAAATTCTGGTGGAGATACATCAAGGGGAATGCGGGCATCATGCGTCTTCTCAGGCTCTGGTCAACAAGGCTTTTCGGCATGGCTTCTTTTGGCTCACTGCCTTGAAGCAAGCTGAAGATATTGTGAGAAAGTGCAACGGCTACCAAAGATGTGCAAGTAAGATTCATATGCCAGCTTCCGAGTTGAAGACCATTCCCATTACTTGGCCATTTGATGTTTGGTGCTTGGATATGGTGGGTCCTTTCAAGCCGGCTAGAGGCAACATGCCTCACATCTTGGTCATGGTTGACAAGTTCACAAAGTGGATTGAGGCAAACACCTCCACCCGACCCAGATACAGCACACCCGCCAAGACACTTAGAGCTGCTGAGGCTGTAGCTGCCGAGTTGCCGCATCGAGCTGGCGACGCGCGTGTTAGGCAGCAGGAGAGGCTGAACGAGCTGGTGCTAGAGGCCGCTAGGCAGAACGAGGAGTTCCGGAAAGCCCACCCGGGTGCTGGAGCTTCTCAGGTGGTGCACTCGCACGTGGCCAGATCTAACGATCAGGCTTCATCTCCGCATCCTAGCCGTGAGAGAAGCCGGAGTGGGCATTCCGGCAAGGGTAGGCAGATGCAGGTGTACGACCCGGCTGTCGCCGCGAAACAGCTCGCTGTGCCGCGACAGTCCGGTCAGAAACACAACGCTGCAGGAGCAGGCTATCAAGCCCATAAAGCTCAAAGCCAGGCCCGAGATGGAGAGCGCCCAGGTCCTTCTCAGCATCCCGTTGCTTAGCCTACTCGGTAGAGGCAGCAGCCGCGTGCAGTGGCGCCAGCCGCCAACCCGGTGGAGCAGCCTGCAGCTGTGCAGGTGGACAGATATGATGATGGCTACTCGGCCATGGGGATGGCTGGCTATGACATTCTGGATCGTGTGGGCGAGCGCGTGTTGGCGCCTGGAGATGCAAGGCACCAGCTGGACCGGATCAGCTTGTCGGCGCGGCTGGAGAACACGGGCCCTCCTGGCCCCGAGTGCTTTGGCCCGCGCATCATGAACGAGCCGTCCGTGAAGAACTTCCAGTTGGCAAGGGGCACCAAGAGCTACAATGGTAGCACCAAGCCGGAGGATTGGCTCAATGACTATGTCACCGCGGTTCATATCGCGAACGACAACCGGAGATGGGCGATGCGGTACGTTCCACAGATGCTAGAGGGTCCAGCTCGCACTTGGCTCAACAACTTGCCCAAGAACAGCCTCAATTGTTGGCTGGATTTCTCGGAGGCCTTCATCAGCAACTTCACCAGCACGTACAAGAGGCCGAATAGGCCACAACAGCTGTCCGCTTGCAGGCAGCGAGAAGACGAGACGGACCGCGAGTATCTTACTCGGTGGAGCACGCTGCGGAACACCTGCGAAGGTGTGAATGAAGCCCAGGCCATCACTTGGTTTGCGCAGGGTTGCAGGCATGGCAGTATGCTGTGGCAAAGGTTGCAGAGGGAGATGCCAAACACTCTGGCGGAGACCATCAAGATTGCGGATCAGTACGCACTCGGTGACCCTACAGAGCCCTTGATGGATTCCTCCGAGCCGAGAAGAAACTTCAGCAGCAACAAGCGCAACGAGTTCCGCAACAAGCGCAGGGGTGACCGAATAGATACTCGGTACGACCCTGAGGAGGTGAATGCAGTGGCTGTTGGAGCTGGGGGCAGCCAAAGGCAAAAACCTGCTGGAGCCTACGGGCAGAACCAGAACCAGGGCCAAGGCAACAAGAAACCATTCCGCGCTCCTCAGTTGGGTAGCGGCAACTCGGAGCAGACAAGGAAGTTCGTCTTCGACGACATGAGGGATGGACCATGCAGTTTCCATACTCAGCACCCCTCGAGGCCTGCTAATCACACTACCCGACAGTGCGAGTGGTGGGATCTGATCAGGAATGAAGGCTTGCCTCCTCCTCCTCCTCTGCCAGCTGCAAATGCCAATGTGCAGCCTGCTCGCGCACCCGCTACTCGGCCTCCAGTGTTTCCGAGAAGAGAAAACGTGAACCAAGTGGCTTTAGGAGCCAACCGTCACTTCAACAATGAGGGCTACCGCAACAACAACAACAACTACAACCGCAACAACAACAGAGGCAACAAGAACTACCAGGGCAACAACAACGGCAACAATGAGGGTGGAGGCGGCAACCAGTACCAAGAACACCATGAGAGCTACATGATCTTCACTTCTGAGCCCGTCGACAAGCAGTCACAGCACAGGCGTGCCATGGAGGTCAATGTCGTGATCCCTGCTGTTCCTTACTATATGCATTGGTGCAACCAAGAGATCAAGTGGTCCCGAGTAGATCATCCCAAGGTGATGCCCAACCCGGGTAGTTACGCTTTGGTGGTGGATCCTACCTTCTTGGGTCCCTAGAAGAATGTGAGGTTCAGCAAAGTACTGATCGACAACGGCAGCAGCATCAACATTGTGTACAGAGACACACTCGAGAAGCTTGGGTGGGCCGAGAACATGCTGCTACCCAGCAAGACCACTTTCCATGACATTGTGCCGGGAGTCTCGTGCAATCCGATTGGCCGAGTGTGGATAGATGTGCTATTCGGCACCAGGGAGAACTGCCGCACAGAGAGCCTGCAGTTCGAGGTGGTTGATCATCAGAGCCCCTATCACGCTCTACTCGGCAGGCCTGCTCTGAGCAAGTTCATGGCCTCTACCCAAACGGCATATCTGAAGATGAAGATCCCTAGTCCCAATGGCGTGATTACCATCTCCGGTGATTACAAGAAGTCCATGGAGTGTGCCTCTGCTGGTTCTCAGTTGGCGGAGTCAATGGTGATTGCTGCCGAGAAGAAAAAGATGTACGAGGTGGTGGCTATGGCACAATCCGCACAAGCTGGTGCGCAGGGTGTGCCGAGTACCCACCACGGGACCGCGTTCCAGGCGTCCCAAGAGACAAAGAAGGTCCATGTCGACCCTGAGTTCCCCGACCGCGTAGCCATCATTGGCTCCGGATTGGCGGAGAAATAGGAAAGCGAGCTCATCCACTTCCTCCGTGAGAATCGGGACGTGTTCGCCTGGTCCAATGAAGATTTACCAGGAGTCCCGAGGGAGTTGGTTGAGCACTCGTTACATGTGCGTACTGACGCCAAACCAGTGAAGCAGGCTATGCGCCGCTTCGGAGATGAGAGAAGGAAGGCCATTGGTGACCAGATCACCAAGTTGCTGATAAGCAATTTCATCATGGAGGTGCTGCATCCGGATTGGCTAGCCAACCCGGTCATGGTCGAGAAGAAGAAGGAGGATCCCAAGGCTGCTACTGCATGGCGCATGTGTGTCGACTACACCGACTTGAACAAGGCATGCCCCAAGGATCCTTTTACGCTACCTCGCATCGATCAGGTGATCGATTCCACTGCTGGATGTGAACTGATGTCTTTCATAGATGCCTACTCTGGTTTCCACCAGATAGCTCTCAATCCTGCTGATCAAATAAAGACTGCCTTCATTACCCCGTACGGGGCTTACTGCTATCGTGTCATGTGTTTCGGGTTGCGGAATGCGGGAGCTACTTATCAGCCGTGCATGCAGAAATGCTTGCACGATCAGCTCGGAAAGAATGTGCAGGTGTACGTAGATGACATTGTCATCAAAACGAATAAAACACAAACTCTGCTTGCCGATCTTGAGGAAACCTTCGCTAACCTGCGCAAGTATAAAATGAAGCTGAACCCGAGTAAATGCACCTTTGGCGTCCCGGCTGGCAAGCTACTCGGCTTCCTGGTGTCTAGTCGGGGCATTGAAGCCAATCCCTCAAAGATAAAAGCTATTGAGAGCATGTCTTTGCCGAAATCCCTGAAGGATGTGCAAAAATTTACTGGTTGCTTGGCATCTTTGAGCCGTTTCCTGGGCCGAATGGGCGAGAAGGCCCTGCCTCTGTACCAGCTGATGAAGAAAAGTGACAAGTTTGTCTGGACTCCGCAAGCGGATGTGGCATTCAATGAGCTGAAGGCAATGCTGGGTAGCGCTCCCATCTTGGCTAGTCCGCTACCCAAGGAGCCAATGCTGCTGTACATTGCTGCTACCAACCGAGTGGTCAGTGTGGTAATTGTGGTGGAGCAAGAAGAAGAAGGCAAGAGTGTGCAGCGCCTAGTGTACTACCTCAGGGAAGTGCTGTCCAGCTCCAAGCAGAACTACCCGCATTACCAAAAGATGACCTACGGCGTGTACCTGGGCGCCAAGAAACTGAAGCATTATTTTCAAGAGCATCCTATCACTGTTGTGAGCTCTGCTCCCATCTCGGATATCATGGGTAACAAAGAGGCGAGTGGCAGAGTAGCCAAGTGGGCAATCGAGCTGGCCACGTACGCTCCAGCGTATGCGAGAAGGGAAGCCATCAAGTCTCAAATCCTGGCAGAATTTCTGGTGGACTGGGCTGAGGTGCAATACGAACCTCCTGCTCCAGTTTCAAATTATTGGAAGATGCACTTTGATGGCTCGAAGGTGAAGGAAGGCATTGGTGCTGGCGTAGTGCTTACGTCACCCAAACGAGATCAGCTCAAGTACTTGCTGCAGATTCATTTCAAGGCGTCCAACAATGTTGCAGAGTACGAGGCCGTGGTGCACGGCTTGCGAGTAGCCAAGGAGGTTGGCGTGCAGCGCATCATATGCTATGGCGATTCAGATCTGGTGGTGCAGCAAGTCTCTGGCACTTGGGATGCTCTGGATTCCAACATGGCATCATACCGCTTCCTGGTACAGTCTATGACTGGATTCTTCGAAGGCTGCGAGTTCCAGCATATTCACCGAGCAGAGAACGAAGCAGCAGACGAGCTGTCCAAGTTGGGATCTTCTCGGCAATCCATCCCGGCGGGGGTTTCCTTAGAGCACTTGAGGAAGCCATCCATCAAGCCATCTCCCAACTCGGAATCCATATTTGTTCCTTCTCTGCCAAGTGAAGAATCCGTTCCAATGGAGATTGACTGGGAGAATGCAACAGAGAACCCGGGGACTGCCACTCCCTACTCGGGGACTGCCACTCCTTATCCGGGGACTGCCGCTCCTTACTCGGGGACTGCCGCTCCCTACTCGGGGACTGCCACTCCATACTCGGGGACTGCTGTCCTTAACCCGGGGACTGTCGCATTCATTGAGGAGGTACTTGCCAATCGTTCAGGGCTTCAGAGAAGTGCTCCCAACCCTAAAGAGCAGCCAGAGGTGCCTGTCCCAATGGAAGTGGACGAACCAGTGTTTCCTACACGGGAGACACCGAGTTGGGCCATGCCCATATTATCCTTTCTAAAGGATGGCACTCTGCCAGAAGATGAGGTGGTCGCAAGGCAGATTCAGAGAAGGTCCAAGGGCTACACTATATTCAGAGATGAGCTGCACAAAAGAAGTGCCACCGGCGTGCTGCAACGTTGTGTAGACCGAGAAGAAGGAGGGGAAATTCTGTTGGAAATACACCAAGGAGAATGCGGGCACCACGCCTCTTCTCGGGCATTGGTCAAGAAAGCTTTTCGGCATGGCTTCTACTGGCTCACAGCTCTGCAGCAAGCTGAAGACATCGTGAGGAAGTGCAATGGCTGCCAGATGTTCGCAAGTAAGATTCACATGCCTGCTTCCGAGCTGAAAATAATTCCTATCACATGGCCGTTTGTTGTATGGTGCCTGGATATGGTTGGCCCCTTCAAGCCGGCTAAAGGCAACATGACACACATCTTAGTCATGGTGGACAAGTTCACCAAGTGGATTGAAGTGAAGCCTATTCGGAAGTGCGATGGAGCTACAGCCGTGAAATTCTTAAAGGATGTGATCCTGAGATACGGCTACCCGCACAGCATCATCACCGACAACGGCACGAATTTCGCAGAGGGGGCAATGGTGCGGTTCTGCAGAGATAAGCACATCCGACTAGATGTTGCATCTGTTGCGCATCCCGCCTCCAATGGGCAAGTGGAAAGAGCAAACGGCATGGTGCTAGCAGGCATAAAGCCAAGGCTGATTGAGGCGCTGCTGAAAACACCTGGGTGTTGGCTAGACGAGTTGCCAGCGGTGTTGTGGAGTCTAAGGACTACCCCTAACCGGTCAACCGGCTACACGCCATTCTTCTTGGTATACGGGGCTGAGGCCGTGTTGCCAATAGACTTAGAGCATGACTCCCCCCGAGTAACCCTCTACACTGAGGTGGAGGCGAGAGAAGCTCGAGAAGATGACGTTGAACTGCTCGAAGAAGCAAGAGAGCTTACTCTGCCACGTTCAGCTATCTATCAGCAAAACCTGCGGCGTTATCATAGCCGAAAGGTGAACCCAAGGGTTTTCCGAGAAGGAGACATGGTCCTCAGGCTTGTGCAACGCACAACCGGGATGCACAAATTGTCTCCTCCATGGGAAGGGCCCTTCATTGTGAGCAAAGCGCTGCACAATGATGCCTATTATCTCGTGGACATGCGTCCATCACAGGAGAACAGGGCAGATAAAGCTGGAGAGGAATCCAAGCGCCCTTGGAATGTAGCCCTACTTCGTCGCTTTCATTCGTGAGCAAAGATGTGTATGTACCCTCTTATCCGAGTTAAAATTCTGCTCTGCAATCTGAAATTAAGCTCGGGGACTGCCCTCGTCCAAACTTGCTCTGTGTGTTTCTACCCGGCTTTACTTTTGTCCACTCGGTTGCTCTGCTTAAAATTTCACGAGTACATATAGTACTGTGTTTAAACCTACATGCCAACTCTTCGACTCTGCTGCTGTCCGAAACCCGGCTTCATGGCAAGCAAGAGAACAAGCAAAAAGGTCAATGAGCACAAGAAAAATTACTAAGGAAAGAAAGAGTGCAGGAACCGAGTAGGCTGTCTTTTACTGTTGTTTCTTGTTAACTCCTTCTCAGCTAAGTGGTGGGCTACGTTACTATGAATGTTTCTAAGTGGCTCCGTATTTGCAACTCCAACTTTGAATTCTTGTGACTCGAATACCAAAAAAGCAACAAGTTGCGGGTAAGAGCTGAGATGAGAAGGAAGAGCGAATAAGAACTGCAACTCGGGGACTTGCATGATAACGCAACCCGACATCGAGCCAAAGTTGCTCAAATTGACTAAGTTAAATATCAAACGTGAATAAAACTGAGTAGCAAACGACAAGCATAATTGTTTCGATACATCTGCACCCGGCATCCCGGGGATCTGATAAAAGTTTCGAGGATAAAGTTGCAGGAAGTAATCAAGTAGAGGCAGCATTGTTCTCGGCGTTGGCCTTGGTGGCTTCAGCATCAGCGTTGGCCTTGGCAGCTTCAGCTTCAGCGCTGGCCTTAGCAGCGTCAATCTCCAGGTTGGCGGCGTCAGTCGTAGCAGTTTCAGCCTCTGGATTGGTGGCAGCCTGTTCAGAGGTGGCCGTGGCCACCGAGGTGGCGTCCGTAGCCGAGGTGGAGGCCGCAGTATGAGCGCGGAGTCGCGCCGTGTCGTCGAGAGCCGCACCTGATGAAGTGCCGAACTCGAGGGCCGCGGTGTCGATGGTCATCTCCACGCTCTCGGCCTCCTCTTCACTGTCCGCGACGACCGCGGCCTTCCCCTTCCCAGTCTTGTAGCGCTCACTGTCGAAGCTGCTCAGGCCTTCAGACTCGGTGGCATCCTCGTCTTCATCCTCGTCGTCATCCTCTCCCTCCACCTCCGTGTCGGGCTCAGTGACGCCGTCGATGAAGCGCGCGGTGTCCGCGTACTGGGCGATCTCGTACGCAACCAACTGGCGGCGAGCCACGCAGTCGGGATCCGTCTCCCACTTCGATTTCTGCCTCATCTCGAGAATGACGTTAAGATCAAGGTTTTCATACCAGCTGCAGATGAACAGCAGCAGCATGTCAGCACCGGCCCGAGCTCCAGATGCCCGCCATTTCTTCAGCTCGGCCTTCACGCCAGTCAGCTTCTCGGCAAGCCCGCGGATGGTTGGTGGCGCAGTCTCCCGCGGCCAGAACAGGTCATGGAGTTGGAAGGCAGTGCGCACCAGATCGGTGCCCACGCCCCTTAGGCGCTGGAGCTGGACCTGCATGGTTGTGATGTTGTCTTCAATTGACGCCTTCGTATCCATAGGCTCGCCCTTCTCGGTGCGAGCAGCTTGGGCCTTTGCCAGAGCAGGCTTGCAAGACGAGTTGAGGTCGGGGAAGATTTCTGAAAGAGCTATCAAAAAGATTAGAGACAGGGGCAGAATAGAGAAATGAGTCGAGCAGAAGAGAAGCACAAGGGAAAAGTGAAGTGCAAAGAAGTGGGCACTTACTATTCAGGTCGTAGAGTAGCGCCTGCAGCTTGTTCTTCCATGATTCTTCGTCAGCGACATGCTTTTCTTCCACCTTCCGGAACTGCGCCAGCTGGAGCATGAGATCCGAGTTGCTCTCCTTCAGCGTCTCGCATTCCAGCTCGAGAGCCCTTTGCTTGGCCTTAGCTGCTGCTTCGATCTTTTTCTTCTCGGCCACTGCTTTATCTCTCTCGGTAGCTAGATCAACGGCTTTTTGGAGAGCAGTTCGCAGCTGGACCTGCAACGGTTCCATCTTGGAGAGGTGCCTCTTCTTGAATTCCACCTCAAGGCTTGCAATCTGCTGCTGCACATCAGCAGGCTTGAGGCAGTCGAGATGTTCCTCGACAAACTTCTTATGGTCTTCTGTGAGAAGCAAAGCAAGGTCAGTAGAGTAGCCAAGATGAAAGCAAGAAAGCAAGCCGAGAAGACATCAACTAACCTTCCAGCTTCTTGATCGTGGCTTGGCCGCTCTCAACAAAGACGCGGCAGTTCTCATGCTCCTCGGCCAGGGCCTTGAATTTGCCTGCAGAGAACAGTCGATTAGAGCAGAAAGCAAAAGCGGGCGTAAACACCAAACGCAGGAACCGCGTAGCTAAAAGCTTACTTTCGACTTCAGAGATCTTGAGGGCGCTATCCATGACCTCCTTCTCCGCCGCCTCGTCGGACTTGCGCTCCAGTTCCAGGGCCTCAAGACGCCTCCTAGCGATGCTGTGGTTCCATAGCAGCCGCCGGTACAGGTTGGTTCTCTTCAGAAGGCTATTCTGAGAGGAAGAAAGAAAAAGAATCAGACAAAGTCATGAAGATTCGACCCGAGAAGGTGGCAACTCGGTTGAGTACCCGCCTACTCCGCCAGAATCTCGGGGACTGGGTGATGGATAAGAAGAAGGAGAAGAGTAGAAGAGAAGGAAAATGCAACTCGGGACGAATGAGCAAAGCTTACCGCGTAAGTCTGTTCAAGATCCTCTGCGGCCTTGCGATGGACGAACAGCTTGGCGGCGAGCGTGCTGGTATTGGACGAGATAGTCATGGGTTTATAAGCCATGTCCGCCTTGTTCCAGTCGACGCGCATGTGATCCAAATCGCCCAAAGCCAAGCCGTGCCAGTTCTTGTTGCCGAGGATGTCGCTGTTCCACTCAGCGTCAATAAATCCAACCCGGTCGATCATCTGCTCAAGGCCCGTGGATGTCACCTCGGCTTCCTGAACCTCGCGCGAGTAGATCGAGAGGGACATGTCCTTATTTCTGGCTGGAGGCTTGGAGTCCACTGCCGTGGCCTGTTTGCCCCTCCTGATAGCAAGTTTCTTCTCGGCTGGGGTCATTGGGATGCTGTGCTGCTGGCTCATCTTTACCATGTAAGGTGGGAAGCTAGGTGGGTCTGGCAAGCTTGATCCAGCGGCTGCATCAGCGGCCGTGCCGGAATCACCAATGGTGAGCTGCCGGCCTTGAGGCGGCGGCATCGTGGCAGCATCCCGCGCACCGCCACGCGAGGGATTCCTGCGGACGGGGGCATCTGACTGGACGACTTGCTTCTCAGCGACTCGCTTCTCGACGGCCTTCTTCTCAGCAGTTATCTTTTCGGCGGCCTTCTGATCAGCGGCCTTCTTCTCGACTGTTTCCTGCTTGATCTTCACAACCGGCTTGGCCGGAGGGCTGGCAGCAGTTTTGGTCTTCTTCACCGGCGGGGAGTTTGGTGCGGTGGAGGGGGTGCCCTGCTGGGTAGGCGGCGCCAAGGGCGCGCTACCCGGCGCAGCGTCCGGCTGCGCGCGGCTCGGAGGGTCCTGCTCCATCTCATCAACGGTCTCAACCCGCTGCTCGGCAGCGAGGTCTTGCTGTGTGGCGTCTTGCCCTTCTGTCAGCGGCTGGGCCGCGGGGTCATCATGTTCAGCAGCCTTTGTTACTGGCTGCTCTTGGTCTTCTTCATGTCGCTCAAGGGCGGCGTCATCATGCTGCTCAAGGTCTTGTTCTAAGTTCTCCTCGGCCGTGGTGGCTGGAGGAGAAAGCGGCCTCTCATTGCGAGCAGCATCCTGCGCCTCTTGTTCGGCGCGGGCCTGCTGCCCCTGCTCGGCATCATGGGCATCAGTGTCCATGTACGGGGCGTCGTCCGAGTCTTCTCCTTTCACGGGAGAGGACGCATGCGCCCTGTCCCGTGCAGTGTCCTCGTCTTCCTCAGAAAGCTCGATGAGGTTGTCAACATCGATGGCGGTCTTCTTCTTGGGTTTGGTGGATGCGACGGCAGCACTAGCGTCCAAGGGGGCGCTGAAGAGAAGAAAGAAGTTCAGAAAAGGAAAAAGGACAGAAGAAATCGAGAAGCGGTCTCAGAACAAGGAGTTCAGGAAAAGCGGCAACAACAGTGCGCAACTCGGAAGAGAAGTACATACCCTGCACGGGAAGGGGGTAGCCGTCTCCCCTGCTTGACCTTCTTCACGGCTCTTTTGGTCTTTTTGGCGGCGGGTTCCTGAGCACTGCTGCCCGTCCTCTTCCGAGTATTGGGAGCGGCTACGCCGACTGGATTGACGTCGAGGACGTCCTCGTCGTCCTCCTCCTCAGCATCAGCGTCAGCATCAGCATCGGCATCCTCTATAGAATTGAGAAAGAGAAACCAGTTGAGAAACCTGAAGAGATTGGGTTGCGCTACTCGCAACCATAAAGATGAACTCAGTTACCTTCCTCGTCGTCCTCGGACCAGTCGCGGATGGACGCGTCAACGTGGTGCTTATCCGTCTGGGCAGCATGAGGGATGTTGAGCTTGTCTGCGGTGTCGTAGGAGACCTCATCGTCCTCCTCTCGATCCCCTTCCCAGTTGTCCTCAAAGCGTTCCATGCTTTCTGCGAGCTGGCGAGCAAGGACCTGGAATGTAGGCAAACATCACAGGTTAGACGAGTAGCATAAAGGCATCCTACTCGGCAAGGCGTGCAAACACAAAGCACAGTAAGCCTAGAGAGTGCGGCTAAGTGTCCTACTTGGCAAGGCGTGCAAACACAAAGCACAGTAAGCCTAGAAAATACTGCTAAGTGCGCTATTCGGCAAGGCGTGTAAACACATAACACGTTAAGCCTAAGCAACTCTGTTAAGTTCCCTACTCGGCGCGGAATACAGATACAAGGCACAACAAGTTAAGAAGGCTATCTACTCGGAAGCTGCATACAGGAAACAGGATGAGAAGTACTAACCCGCTTGATCTGTTTGGTGCGGCTGAACGGCACGAAGCCGTACTGCCAGTTGTCCTTGAGGCTAGTGCTCATGATGGAGCGCGCCCAGGTAGCGACGTCCGCGTTGCTGAGCTCGAACGTTGTTGTCCGAGTGCAGTCGCGGGGGCCTCCCATGTAGCACATGAGATGGGCGCGGTGCTGGAGCGGCAGTACTCGCCTGGAGATCCAACAGGCGATCGGGTCGTCTCTCTTGAGCCCTCTCGAGATCAGCTTGGCGAGGCGCTCGTCCATCTGCTTCAGGTCGGTGTCGAGGGACGGCTTGGTCCGCCAGTTCTGCCCCGGTGGGAGCTGCGTTGGTCCAGCTGGGTAGATTGATCCGGTCCTCCACCTTGGCTCCCTTCTCGGCGGGAATATTCTTCACGTAGAGGAAGGTCCTCTGCCACTTGCGGACAGAGTCCAACCCCTTGACGCGCGGGTGATTGGTTCCCCCGCGCTGCACCATCATGGCGCTGCCAGTCTCCGTCATCCCGCGGCTGGTGTCCGCGCCATCCTTCCTACCCTTACTTTGCTTTCAGAAGAAGAAGTATCTGGACCAGGTAGCCGTGGTGGGCCGCACGCCAAGGAATGCCTCGCATACCACGGCGTGGTATGAGAGCATGACGACGGCGTTCGGCGGGAGGTGGTGTGGCTGGAGGCCATAATGGTTGAGGAATGTCCGGAAGAAATTTGAGACCGGGAGCCCGAATCCTCGCGCGAAGTGCGCGAGGAAGACGACGTGCTCGCCCTCCTGCGGAGCCGGGACGAGCTCACCATCAGGTTGCCGGCAGCGAACACCGGGAGGAACTCTCCGAGTATTCACGAGCCACTGGCAGTCCTCGGCGGTGACCTCAGATCCGGCCCAGCCGGCGCGAGCGTCGTCGTCGCGAGCCATTGCGGTGGAGGAGAGATTGGCTGGAAGAGTGAAGGAATTTGGGTGGAGAAGCTCGCAGCGGCGCGGTGAGATGCGCGGCGGCGAGATGCTCTGCGGCGGTGGAGAAACGAGGAGACGAGGGGAAAGTTGGAGCGGAAGAAGAAGAAGGAGTTACCGAGGGGGTATTTATACCGCTCCCCGGGTTGCCGTTAAGAATTGAGGTAGTGGGATCGATCGTGGCAGAAAACGTGCGGCGTGGGATCTGTGGGCCGGTTAGAAACGCACACAGCGCGGAACGCGTGCGTAACGGCCGCATTAGATCCCACAACGAGATCGTGGGCAATCACTGCCTTTGATGGGACGTAACGGGCTAGTGGGCCCACTCCGTGAAAACTGGGCGCGTGGCCTGTCAGTTCCCAGGCACCGAGGCGTCGGGGTCATGTTCGCCTGACACGTGCCCAGTTGCAGCGCGGAAAGCCGGATTGTGCTCTGCCACGCAGAGATTCCGTTTCAAGATTTCACCAAGTCATTTTACTCGGCTACAGAGAAGAAAAGTGGCCCTATTCGGAAGAGAAGAAACAAGATCAAGGGCTACTCGGAGGTTTCACTCGGTATCCCAAGATTCAAGGGCAAGACTGTCAAGGTTGGTTTTTAAGCTGGCAGGGCCCAGTGAACGAATTCGCCGGACTCTACCAGCTTCGGGGACTGCTGTCGGGGGGTTACCCCCGAGTAGGGTAAAGGCAAGTGCTAAAGGCAAGATCAGGAGGGATGTTTGGCCGAGTAGCCGGCTACCCGGTACTCGCTACCCGGTCGACTGCTACCCAGTCTTACACCTAGACGGCCAGAAGGATGAATCAAGAGAGTTATGTTCCTCCGAATAGAAGAGCTGGTCCGAGTAGAAATGGCGGGAACCTACTCGGGCCAGAAGTCAAAGGAGCCGTTCTGACACCGAATCCCGCGTATCCCGGGTCCGTACTTGGCACTGTCCACAGCACTGTTCATCTGAGGACGGCGTGCCTGACAGCGACAGTGTGTCAGCAGGGCGTCGCAGGATAGGGGGACCTACTCTGTGTTTGCCACAGTGATAACAGACTGGATACTTGGTTTTGCCCAACGACTTTCCGCACCGGGACAAATCTAGAAGCCAAAGCTGTCAGCGGGAACTCGGAAGAAGGACGGTGTGCACACAATGTCGACATCTGTTTGTATTTGGCTGTATCCGGCTGGGCACCGAGTATATAAGGTGCCCTGCCCCCTCCTGCGCGAGGGATCTGGCGACTGGTTCACATTCCTGACCTAGTTCTTCACGTAGAGAGAAGAGTGGCTACTCGGTAGCGAGAACATTTGTACTGTGGCTACTCGGTGAGACATCAAAATACAGAGAGAAAAGAAGGAGTAGGGGTTTTACGGGCCCTGAACCTGGGTAGACCGTGTTCTTTGTAGTGCTTATTTCATCCCTCACGAGTCTACTCGTCGCGTGATCCCTCCCCGAGCGCCTCCAGCATCCTTCGTCCCCACATCTTTAGCCATCCTATGGCATCTGCCGTGACACCACCACGACATGAAGCCTATTCGGAAGTGTGATGGAGCCACTGCTGTGAGTTTTCTGAAGGATGTGATCCTAAGGATGGCTACCCGCACAGCATTATCACTGACAATGGCACAAACTTTGCTGAGGGTGCTTTTGCGAGGTTCTGTAGAGATAAGCGCATTCGGCTAGATGTTGCATCTGTTGCGCATCCCGCCTCCAATGGGCAAGTTGAAAGAGCAAATGGCATGGTCCTATCAGGCATAAATCCAAGGATGATTGAGCCGTTGCTGAAAACACCTGGGTGTTTGTCGCACCCAGACTTCTAGAGGATACTCACAGTCCGCTAAACAGTAGAAAAATGTCTTACGGGGCATACCGGCACCCGCATCTCAATATGAGCAGGCCAACACGTAAACGTGTGACAACCATTCTCTACTATCCATCGTCTGCGTAAACCATCCCATAGAAATCCGACTACTTCAGTTGACGTACTTCATAACATACACACATGGTACGTCAACGGCATTTGAACAAGTGATATCACAACATATCTCTAAGACACAAAAGATTGAAATAAGTTGCAAATGGCTCTCACTAGAGCAGAGATAGCACATACAATCATCTAGAGGACACATGTCCCAACAAGTCATCATTACATCACAGCGGAAGCATCCAAAGTGTCTGAGTACAGACAAGATCCAAATAGGCCTAAGAGGCCGGAAACGAAAAGATGGAGCCCATCCACGATGTCTCGGATCCTGCCCGGGTCCGCTATCTACTCGTCAGCAGCCTCGTCATACTCCACGTAGTAGCCACCATGGGGATCCTCGGAAACGTAGTCTGCGGAAACCACAGCCCCAAAGGGGTCAGTACAGACAAGTACTGGCAAGCAAGACTCACAAGATACCAAAGTGTACTCGGCAACACCAAGTACAGATGCTTTGGTTTCAACGGAAGAATAGGTGATACAAAAGTGCGGCAACAGGCTGCTCTAACCAACTATAGAGACACGCTACAACTTCCGGCTAAAAGAAGGGGATAAGATAGCGTATTGGAACCACTACCACTAACCGCAAACAAACCCATCCTGGATCTTGCCCCTTATCCAAAGAAGCAATCCGAGGATAACTCACACAGTTGGATTAGTGAAAGTTCCAGTTATTGTGTCATTAAGCCTATTACTAGTCAAGTTATCATTAGTTAGATGTAAGTTGTCTAATCCTTGTTAGCCAGCCCTATCACCAAGTCCTCCATAACCGCGGACAACACGGCTTCTCGAGAAGATTTAACCCTGCAAGGATGCACCAATTTGGCCGTACACGTAAGAATACCCCACCAGATTGGAAATGCACTTCCACCAAGCGAGGCACTCAACACAACCCAACTCTTCTTCGCATCAAGCCCAAAGAACCCCGTGCAATTGAGCACACGGCTAATCAAGCCCCACGAAGAAAAGGGGACCCTCATAGCACTCTAAGAACGTGTCTCCCTAAATGTCGACTACAAAAGTTCCACCCTGGCCTCGGGTTCGCACCTGCATATGCATGCGGCAAATGGAAAACCCGAACTAAATGAGGCGATTTGGACGAGATGCGAATCGAATATAATTGAGGGGGGCGCCCATACACACTTCCCACATGCGGTTAGCGCGCTCATCATGGATCTAGAGGACAAAGAATTTTCCTGAGTTCGACACTAGCAGGCCTCAAAACCATACCCGGCCTCCTGCCGGTGCCTTATCATCAAATTAGCATTACCTCAAACATTAACAGGTTGTTGTTTAACATCGAGCCCCAGAACATAATAGATATGGTAACAGAAATAACGGACAACAGACTCGAGCATAACAACCCTAAGCATGCTAGTAAGACACAGGCAACAAGCAACGGGGTTTTAGGTGTGGAGGATAGGCTATATCAGGGTTACAGGATAACATGTGATAGGATCGGAACACAAGCATCGAATCTTAAGGCTAGCAGGATAGACAACGAAAAGTATCGATATCCAGTGTGGAAAGGACACAGTGGTTCATGTGAGTGAATACTTGCCTGCAAACTCAGTAGCCTGGTACTGGGCTAACTCCTGAGAAGTAGTGTCGTAAACCTCGTCTGTCTCAACGTCGTCGTCTATTCGAGAAGAAGCAAACAAACAACGCAGAGAGACAAACAATCAATAACATGGCATAATGCACAATCATGGGATGATGCATGACAATTTAATTGATGCATCAAAAGAAGCTAGTTGACATGGTAACATAATTAAATGGACCCATATGCAATTTGGATTGCATATGGAAAGCCCATGAATTAAGGTTGGATTAAATGATCTACAAATAACCAACATGTGAAAGTGGATTAGCATGATGCATGGATGAGGAAAACAAAAAGAAAACAACAATAGATTCAATTTGAAAAGGTGTTTACCAAGTTTGAAATTTTTATTTATCAAGTTATGAAACTTTGGCTTCTTAAAGGAGTTACACAAGCATTTGTTGTTTTCACCAATTTTAATTGTTCAAAATAAATAACAAAATTCATATTTGGAAAGACCACAAAATTTTAGTTGGAATACATGTTTCATTTGTTGAAAAAGGAATTAGAATGAATTAATTAAGAATTAAACAAGTTTGAACAAGATTTAAATGAATTTAATTCAAGTATGAAATTATTTGAATCTTTATTTGTTAAAAACATTTAATAAAATTCATATTTGGAAAGTTTATACTTTTCTGGTTTGAAAACATATTTTATATGTTCAAAAATAATTTAATTTGACCAAGTTATGAATTTAGCAATTTTAAATGATTTAAACAAGGTTTAAATGATTTAACCAATTTTCATTATTCAAAATAGGAAACAAAGTTTATATTTGGAAAGGTGGTTCCATTTTGCATGGAAAACATATTTTATATGGGCCATTTGAATTAATTTTGAATTAGTTATGAATTTGACTAAATTTGTAATGAGTTGTTTGAATTTGAATTTTGAAAACATTTGAAATGTTCAAAACAGAAAACAAATGATTTAAACAGGTAGAGAATTCAATTTGGTTCAGAATACATATTTTATTTATTTAATTTGGATTTGATTTGCAAAAGATATTCAAATTTTAAATACAGCGGCTATTCTGTGATTTGATTAGTTACAGATTTGTTACAGGGGCCTAGGTGCGAAAAAAGTATTATAGAGAGGCCCCTGGGGCTTTTCCTACGCGCGCAGAGCCATCCCTGGGTCACTGGAGTGGGCCAGTGCCCAGCTAGCGCGGCTGGAAGATGGCGTGGCACCCACTGCCTATGGCAGGTGGGCCCTGCCTGCCCGCGTGGCAAAGGGGCAAAAGGTGTGGGATTTAATCCGCGAGGCGAGGGATCGAACCCTCGCCCTCGGGTGCGCGCGCACGGGGCGTTGCCACTGCGCTGGCTGCTGTTTCTTGTCAGGTTAGGGCGTGGGGGGGGTAAGAGGTTCAGTTCCGTTGCTGTTAACTGAACTGAATAAAATTCAGTTAGCCGAAAGACTGACAGTGGCGGACGGACGCCGGTGGCGAGCGTTGCGAGCTGCTGCTGCGTGCGCGTGGTGCAGTTCAGGGAGGTGGTACATGCGCGTGATGTGTGACAGCAGAGAGGGAAAGAAAAGGAGGGCGTGCTCACCGGGAAACAGAGGGAGGAGGAGGTGCTCGACGAGGGGACAGTCGACGACGGCGGCGACAGTCGAGGGGGATGGAGATGTCGGCGGCGAACCAAGCGCTCTCGGACTCCGGCGATGAAGCGAGGAGGACGACGGAAGCACGGGGAAGCGATTCCCGTGCTTAGCCTGCCCTGAGGGAGCTCATGGCGCCGATGATCGCCGGCGTTGTGTGCGGTGGCGGTGGGGTTCAGTACAGAGAGATGCAGATGAGGGAGGAGGAAGAGATAGACGACGGCGGCGCGAGGGAAAAGGAGGAGGAGGGTCTAGGGCAGAGGAGGAGCTCGTGGGTGAGCTTAAAATGAGGAGGAGGCGCGCGCGCAGCCGTTCCCTCCTCTGTACTGCCGACGTGGGCAGCGGCGGTGCGCGCCGTACAGAGGTGGACGAACAGGTAAGGGGGCTGGGCTTTGGGGCTGGTGGGCTGGCCTGCCCTCTCCCCCTCTATTTTTTTTTCGTTTCTGTTTGTTTGTTTTCTCTTTTTTTTTGCAGAAAAAGGAAAAGGAAGAAAAGCATAGCTTTAGGGTTGGAAAAATTTAGGGAAAAAAGTTTATAAGTTATTTATTGTAAAAGCACCAATGTGCAAACTTTTGTTTTTCAAAAATTTCAAATTGTGTTGCTGTTTGTATTTTATTTGAATTTGAGTGAATTTGATGTTAAATGAATTATTAAAAAGAACAATTTAATAGTTTGAACTTTCTATTTTAATGGAAACAAATAGATGTTTTTATTTGAATATTTTTATTTGAAAATTGTAACAGAACAAGTATGAAACAAGAATTTGAAAATTGGTTTGAAATTCATATGGAAAACAAGGGAAAACAGATGTAAAACAAATGCAAAACTTAAGATGCCATGATGCAAAACATAATTTAACAAAAAGCAAACATTCTAAAGGTGTTTTCATACTTGGGATGTTACAAAGCGCCCCGAGTGTCGGATATATACCGAATAGGGGTATAGAAGATGGTAGACAAAAGAGCTGGACTACCAGGGTGGCCTGCAAGGTAATGGACTTAGGTCCATTGGGCGGCCCAGTAGTCCGACGCGTAGAAGCCGGATTCTAGAAGAACCCGGATCACGGCCCGCGTGATCTGGCTTGGAGGAGAAGACGGATTCCTTACTTTCCAAGTTACAAGTTAAACGTAGTCTTCTAGGTTTCTGGTTCTGTAAGCCCTAATCCGGCTATTATATAAAGCCGGACGGGAGATAGATTTGATAAGTTCAATAAGTTCCTTTAGTCCAAGGTTCTAGGTTCTAGCTTAAGCCTTGCGCAACTCGCCGGGAAGTTCATCCTCGTCGAGTAGCTAGATCTATTCCCTTACATTGTAACCTTATTATACGGGCTTTAGTCCCTCATAGTGAGAAGTGCATGAGTAGGTACGCCGTACTGTCGCGACGTACCGAACCTGGGTAAATCCCGTGTTCTGTGTTTACTACGCTATCCCGTTACCCCACGTCTCTACCGTAGTCTCATGGCACCCCAGTCTATGAAAACTACTACGATGTCTCGACAGTTGGCGCCCACCGTGGGGCAAACGACGTCAGGCGTGAAGTTCCGATCTGGGATATTAGGCGGAATCGGAAGATCGATCACTGTCGGAAGCTTGGATTTCGACAACGACGTCGGGCGCTTCCTCGACAACGGATCCTACATCCCGGCGCAAAACCATCTGGTAAGTGCCTGCGTTTTACCGATTGGATCTGCAAATATCTTTATCGGATTAACCGCGGAAGCAATGGGGTTTTGCGGTAAAAGCAATTATCTCCCACCCGCCCTATACCCAGTCGAAGACGACTATGATGCCGGATTTTGCTCAGATCGCCGACAAAACAGTGATACCCACTTTATCGGCATGGTGCAATCCGAGATCGCCGAAAACACGGATGACGGAAATCCCGTGCAAGAGGCAGACAACAATACACCCGTCCCAGAGACGGAAGAACCAATACCCGTCACAGAGACGGAAGATCCGACATCTGTCAACCAGACGATGAACTCGGAAACAGAGTCCGTGCTTGCCGCCATTGAGGCGAGACTGGAGTCGGAAACCGGATCGGATAACTTTTCCGAAGACGAAGATGACGATGCCTTCGTACGAAAAGTTAAATCCTTTCAAGAGGGATTCCATGAAGTGCTAATGGCAAAACCAGCCGATACAACGGGTGCCGATAGCCAGGAAAGCCCTAAAACCCCTCCGCCAGCAGAGGAGAGGGAAGACGGAGAAACTTCTCCGATATTTCCTAATGTCAAGGAGATGACAGAGGATGAACCTGTCAAAAAACCTCCCTCTTCCAAGAAAAAGCACCGTGCTTCTAAAAAACTCCAGTACAAACTCCGGAAGAAAAAGTCAGCTGATCTCGCTGATGAAAACCTGGAAGTTGGAGATGTTAGTGGCACAAAGCCTACGGAAAAGAAATCTAAGGAAATCACTGCTCCGCCAATGACAGAACTGGAAGAGCAGGAACTATTACAAACTCCAGTGGGACCCAATGAACCCCCTGAGATGCTGGAAGCCAGGAGACAAGCTTTCCAACGGCAACAGCAACAACTGCTTAGATCTCGGCAACACCTCCAACAAACCCATAATGACATCAAAATTATGAAGGAAGAAATTGAGGAGTACGAGAGAAAGCACAGATCTGTCTTAAAACCTACAAGGTTACCCGGAATTACAAAACCGGAAGAACTGCCGCCAAAATAAAGGTTCTATAACCCATCTTGGCAAAAGCAGCTAAACGGCAAAGATGCTAAGGGCGAACCAATATACAAAACCGCAGCTGAAAACGCGGAAGCAGCGTTCGCCATCTTGAACAATGATCTGTACTCCAACGGGGAAAAACTCCAAGGGGTGTATGCCTTCCTAGGAAAAGCATTACAGCAGCAACAGCGAGGACAAGAGCGATCTGGGAGGCTGCATGATAATTCCGCCCTCTGCAAAACTGTTACTTGCGCTGCTGGAGCACCTGGACCGGAAGAACCCGGAGATTCGGATAAAAAAGAGGATCCGAGAAAAGACAAGAAAAACCCCGACAACCGGGACGCAGCGTCTAGAACCGGACCTCATCTTCCGAAAGATGGATATAAACCACACGATCGGGAAGACAAACACCGGAACGACGGCAAAATAATGCCACCTCCGAGAAACCCAGCTGAAAAAGCTGGAAGATACGATACACCTCACAGGCGTGAAAGATCTCGGACACCGCCCAAAGATAAGGAAAGATACAGGAGCAGGACTCCACCTAATCCCAGAGGGCGTGACAACGGAAGAGATAGCGATAACCTCGGAAAAACGCGTCCGCGTAACAATGGGAAAGAAAGGAGTAGATCCCCTTCTGTCCATTCAGCCGGGAGATATTCTGCATTGGTGAGACCAAAGGAGATGACGGTGAATTCATATAGGCCGTAGCGAGTGGTGAAGGTTGTCTTTGGAATATCCTCTTTTCTGATCTTTATTTGATGGTAACCCATTCTCAAGTCCAACTTAGAGAATATTGAGGCTCCAGCAAGTTGATCAAAAAGATCATCAATACGAGGAATTGGATACTTGCTTTTGATGGTTTTCTCGTTAAGGGGACGATAGTCAACAACGAGTCTCTTTGTGTGATCCTTCTTCGCAACGAACAGAGTTGGGCAACCCCAAGCCGAGGAACTAGGTTGAATGTAACCTTTTTCCATGTACATATCAATTTGTTCCTTTAACAACTTCAGTTCGGGAGTTCCTATCTTGTAAGGATGCTTAGAGATTGGAGCAGTACCTGGTTCAAGTTCGATCACGAACTCAACTGCTCTGTCAGGAGGCATCCCTGGCAACTCTTCTGGAAAGACGTCAGGGAATTCGCAAACCACCGGAACATTTTCAAGTGAAGGTAGAGGTTTTGCATCGAGGGTGCACAGCTGAATGGAACTTGATTCATGTGGAGAATAGATTATCTGGCCAGAAGGGTGGAACAGAGTTATTGACTTTTGAGCACAGTCAATCCTTGCTTTATTAGCTTTCAGCCAATCCATACCAAGAATGACATCAATGTCAGAACTTCCCAGCAACATGAGTGAAGCAAGGAAAATGTGGCCTCCAATTAGGATTTGATTGTCCTTACTTATCTTGGAGGTCAGCATTTGAGATCCCAGGGAGTGAACAGTGATCTGATTGCTTAGTGGAACCACAATTAGGTTGTTTGTTGTGGCAAAGGTTTTTGACACAAAAGAATGCGATGCTCCGGTATCAAAACAAACTTTAGCTGGAAAAGAGTTTACGGGTAATATACCGAGAACGACATCAGGAGCTTCCTCAGCTTTGTCGATCTTGACATGATTCACCCTTGCGGTCCTCCCGACAGACCTGTTGTTGGAGTTGAAAGCCTTAGGCGGGGGAGCGCGCACAATTGCCTGGTTTGTGTTGGGACGAGGTGGTGGTGGAGGTAGCTGCCTCTGCGTGCACTTGTCAGCGTAGTGCCCTGTCTGCTTGCACTTGTAGCAAGTGACGACACGAGGAGGCCCTGGCCTTGGCTGCCACATCGAAGCCCTTGGATCATGCATCTGAACAGGGTTGGGTGGGCGGGGAGCGAAGCCTGGAGAAGCTTGGGCGTATGGAGCCCTAGTGACAGCACCATTTGGCACCCAGATGCGGCGCTTCTGCGGAGGGGTGGTCATGTTGGAGGAGGAACCACCCTCACGCGAGTGCTTGCGAGATTCCTCGAACGCCTTACGCCCATTTTCTTCATTGAGCGCGGTGTTAACGAGATCCTCGAAGTTGTTGGCCTTGACGTTGGTGAGGGCATACTTGAGTTCCGGGTTAAAACCTCTGCGGAACCTTGCCATCTTCTTAGCCTCAGTGGACACCTCATCACCAGCGTAATGAGCGAGGCGATTGAACTCACTCTGATAGCCGATTACGTCCAACTTTCCTTGCTTGAGTGAGCAAAACTCTTCATGCATCCTTTCCATGAGACCATCTGGAATGTGGTGCTTCAGGAATGCTTCCTTGAAACAATTCCACGTGACTGGTGTGCCAGTTCTCATGGCCTGGAAGTTCTCCCACCAAGTAGCTGCCTGACCCTTCAGCAGATAGGAGGCATACTTGACCTTGTCTTCCTCAGCAACGTGAGCAATCTCGAGAGCCTTAGCTATCTCACGGATCCAGTCATCAGCGTCCAGAGGCTCGCGTGTGGCCACGAAAGCTCTCGGACCCAGACTGAGAAAGTCCTTGATGCTGACTCGTGGAGCCGTCTGGTTGTTGTGCTGATTAGTCGGAAACTGGGCCATCTGCGCCATGACTTGGGTCATCTGTGTCAACAGCTCCGCGATTGGCGGTGGCTCAGGCGCGTTGTTCCTTGTTGGCGGCATCCTGAATGGAAATGCATTTTAGCACAACAATAGAAAAGGATAGACTTGGAAACCGAAAGAGAGATTATTCCGACGCATGAATAGATAACCAACAGGTACATCGTCCCATGTTCAAATACATCAGAATATCCAACACACCATAAATGGTTCGAATGCCAAAGGATAACTAAACATAGCTAAGAATGGATACATCGGTACTCCCATGCTCATCACGCAGGACGACGGCTAGGAGTACGGCGAGAGGTACGGTGAGGAGCACGCCCACGAAAGTAGGTAGAACAACGATCCACATAGATCTGACGTGGTCTGAGAGCGACTCTAGGTGTGGTGAAGTACATAGCGTCGACTCCCCGTGCTCCAAAGCGGGGAATCCCAGTGTAACCAGCACCAAGGTTAAGGAGTGGACCTCTATTCGGCTCGTAACCTCCAGCATCTGGCAGACGACGACCAACTGACTGATCGAAACGTGCAAAGCGCTCATCTCCAACAAAGTCTGTGGTGTAAGTCGCCAGACGGGTCAAAGCAAGGTAAAGCTGCTATCTGACTGAAGCCAACTCCTGAGATAGTGTGCTGGCAACTGCGTCACTGTGCCTCACAAACTGAGCGGTGGTGTGCAGCCTGGAGTTATCATGCTCGTAGACATCCAAGTTGTCGTAGAGAGTGAAATGAGCTCCCTCCGAAGTGATGTAACCACGGGGGATGTGGCGATAGATAGAATCGTCAGATCCCAAGTAGTCAGCACGAAGGACGGTGAGGCTCACATAAGCTGCCTGCTGCACAGCCATATCCACTGTGGAACCTACTGCCTCGTAGCGGTGGACTACGCTCATGCCATCATCTGACAGAATGTAGACGATAGCCTGGTAGTAGGTCTGGTCAAACTCTCTCTGCTGCTCGTAGACCTGGTACTCTGGTGCCCAACGGAACCCCAGATAAGTGACCATGTCTCTCAGCATCTCCGGATAACCGGCAGTGCTCTCGCAACGAGTCATATGAACCACCTGCGGGTAGAACCTGAGATCCATCTGCAGATGATCGGGGAAGTTTTGATTAGACGCCGATAGAAGAACTGAAGTGGCAAGCAACAACAAGGTTTCAACGGATGAAAAGGGTGTTGAGAAGAACAGGATATCGAAGCAACATTTGGGAAACACGAGACCAAACACTCCTGAGGTACTACGGAAAACCCCATCCGGGCTTCTAAAGGATAAATATCTACTGCTTAAAGAATAGAGGATCTGCTTCCGGGGATTACACGCCTCCGTTCTCAATCATGAGTAGGCAACAATCATGTCACAACCACCTCCATTCCTATGGTCTAATAGATATAATTATCCTAGAGAAACCAGGATACGTGAAATCCTAACTTGAAAGTTTAGATGAGAAGAGAAAACAACGTTGCACTTCCTTACCAGAAAAGGGAGAGTGGGTGGGGAAAGAAATAAAAGAACAGAATTCCTACTCTCACGTTTCATTTTTCCTATATAGCTACAAAATAGTTTCTAGACTCAACTGCGACCAGTAAAAGGGGACCTACAGGCAGACAGGCTCTGATACCATTTGTTGCACCCGGACTTCTGGAGGATACTCACAGTCCGCTAAATAGTAGAAAAATGGCTTACGGGGCATACTGGCACCCGCATCTCAATATGAGCAGGCCAACACGTAAACGTGTGACAACCATTCTCTACTATCCATCGTCTGCGTAAACCATCCCATAGAAATCCGACTACTTCCATTGACGTACTTCATAACATAGCATTTGAACAAGTGATATCACAACATATCTCTAAGACACAAAAGATTGAAATAAGTTGCAAATGGCTCTCACTAGAGCAGAGATAGCAAATACAATCATCCAGAGGACACATGTCCCAACAAGTCATCATTACATCACAGCGGAAGCATCCAAAGTGTCTGAGTACAGAAAAGATCCAAATAGGCCTAAGAGGCCGGAAACGAAAAGACGGAGCCCATCCACGATGTCTCGGATCCTGCCCGGGTCCGCTATCTACTCGTCAGCAGCCTCGTCATACTCCACGTAGTAGCCACCATGGGGATCCTCGAAACGTAGTCTGCGGAAACCACAGCCCCAAAGGGGTCAGTACAGACAAGTACTGGCAAGCAAGACTCACAAGATACCAAAGTGGACCCGGCAACACCAAGTACAGATGCTTTGGGTTCAACGGAAGAATAGGTGATACAAAAGTGCGGCAACAGGCTGCTCTAACCAACTACAGAGACACGCTACAACTTCCGGCTAAAAGAAGGGGATAAGATAGCGTATCGGAACCACTACCACTAACCGCAGACAAACCCATCCTGGATCTCGCCCCTTATCCAAAGAAGCAATCCGAGGATAACTCACACATTTGGATTAGTGAAGGTTCCAGTTATTGTGTCATGAAGCCTATTACTAGTCAAGTTATCATTAGTTAGATGTAAGTTGTCTAATCCTTGTTAGCCATCCCTATCACCAAGTCATCCATAACCGCGGACAACACGGCTTCTCGAGAAGATTTAACCCTGCAGGGATGCACCAATTTGGCCGTACACGTAAGAATACCCCGCCAGATTGGAAATGCACTTCCACCAAGCGAGGCACTCAACACAACCCAACTCTTCTTCGCATCAAGCCAAAAGAACCCCATGCAATTGAGCGCACGGCTAATCAAGCCCCACGAAGAAAAGGGGACCCTCATAGCACTCTAAGAACGTGTCTCCCTAAATGTCGACTACAAAAGTTCCACCCTGGCCTCGGGTTCGCACCTGCATATGCATGCGGCAAATGGAAAACCCGAACTAAATGAGGCGATTTGGACGAGATGTGAATCGAATCAAATTGAGGGGGGCGCCCATACATGCTTCCCACATGCGGTTAGCGCGCTCATCATGGATCTAGAGGACAAAGACTTTTCCTGAGTTCGACACTAGCAAGCCTCAAAACCATACCCGGCCTCCTGCCGGTGCCTTATCATCAAATTAGCATTACCTCAAACATTAACAGGTTGTTGTTTAACATCGAGCCCCATAACATAATAGATATGGTAACAGAAATAACGGACAACAGACTCGAGCATAACAACCCTAAGCATGCTAGTAAGACACAGGCAACAAGCAACGGGGTTTTAGGTGTGGAGGATAGGCTATATCAGGGTTACAGGATAACATGTGATAGGATCGGAACACAAGCATCGAATCTTAAGGCTAGCAGGATAGACAACGGAAAGTATCGATATCCAGTGTGGAAAGGACACAATGGTTCATGTGAGTGAATACTTGCCTGCAAACTCAGTAGCCTGGTACGGGGCTAACTCCTCAGAAGTAGTGTCGTAAACCTCGTCTGTCTCAACGTCGTCGTCTATTCGAGAAGAAGCAAACAAACAACGCAGAGAGACAAACAATGAATAACATGGCATAATGCACAATCATGGGAAAGCCCATGAATTAAGGTTGGATTAAATGATCTACAAATAACCAACATGTGAAAGTGGATTAGCATGATGCATGGATGAGGAAAACAAAAAGAAAACAACAATAGATTCAATTTGAAAAGGTGTTTACCAAGTTTGAAATTTTTATTTATCAAGTTATGAAACTTTGGCTTCTTAAAGGAGTTACACAAGCATTTGTTGTTTTCACCAATTTTAATTGTTCAAAATAAATAACAAAATTCATATTTGGAAAGAACACAAAATTTTAGTTGGAATACATGTTTCATTTGTTGAAAAAGGAATTAGAATATATTAATTATGAATTAAACAAGTTTGAACAAGATTTAAATGAATTTAATTCAAGTATGAAATTATTTGAATTTTTATTTGTTCAAAACATTTAATAAAATTCATATTTGGAAAGTTTATACTTTTCTGGTTTGAAAACATATTTTATATGTTCAAAAAGAATTTAATTTGACCAAGTTATGAATTTAGCAATTTTAAATGATTTAAACAAGGTTTAAATTTTTTAACCAATTTTAATTATTCAAAACAGGAAACAAAGTTTATATTTGGAAAGGTGGTTCAATTTTGCATGGAAAACATATTTTATATGGGCCATTTGAATTAATATTGAATTAGTTATGAATTTGACTAAATTTGTAATGAGTTGTTTGAATTTGAATTTTGAAAACATTTGAAATGTTCAAAACAGAAAACAAATGATTTAAACAGGTAGAGAATTCAATTTGGTTCATTTAATTTGGATTTGATTTGCAAAAGATATTCAAATTTTAAATACAGGGGCTATTCTGTGATTTAATTAGTTACAGATTTGTTACAGGGGCCTAGGTGCGAAAAAAGTATTACAGAGAGGCCCCTGGGGCTTTTCCTACGCGCGCAGAGCCATCCCTGGGTCACTGGCGGTGGGCCAGTGCCCAGCTGGCGCGCGGCTGGAAGATGGCGTGGCACCCACTGCCTATGGCAGGTGGGCCCTGCCTGCCCGCGTGGCAAAAGGTGTGGGATTTAATCCGCGAGGCGAGGGATCGAACCCTCGCCCTCGGGTGCGCGCGCACGGGGCGTTGCCACTGCGCTGGCTGCTGTTTCTTGTCAGGTTAGGGCGTGGGGGGTAAGAGGTTCAGTTCCGTTGCTGTTAACTGAACTGAATAAAATTCAGTTAGCCGAAAGACTGACAGTGGCGGACGGACACCGGCGGCGAGCGTTGCGAGCTGCTGCTGCGTGCGCGTGGTGCAGTTCAGGGAGGTGGTACATGCGCGTGATGTGTGACAGCAGAGAGGGAAAGAAAAGGAGGGCGTGCTCACCGGGAAACAGAGGGAGGAGGAGGTGCTCGACGAGGGGACAGTCGACGACGGCGGCGACAGTCGAGGGGGATGGAGATGTCGGCGGCGAACCAAGCGCTCTCGGACTCCGGCGATGAAGCGAGGAGGACGACGGAAGCACGGGGAAGCGATTCCAGTGCTTAGCCTGCCCTGAGGGAGCTTATGGCGCCGATGATCGCCGGCGTTGTGTGCGGTGGCGGTGGGGTTCAGTACAGAGAGATGCAGAGGAGGGAGGAGGAAGAGATAGACGACGGCGGCGCGAGGGAAAAGGAGGAGGAGGGTCTAGGGCAGAGGAGGAGCTCGTGGGTGAGCTTAAAAGGAGGAGGAGGAGCGCGCGCAGCCGTTCCCTCCTCTGTACTGCCGACGTGGGCAGCGGCGATGCGCGCCGTACAGAGGTGGACGAACAGGTAAGGGGGCTGGGCTTTGGGGCTGGTGGGCTGGCCTGCCCTCTCCCCCTCTATTTTTTTTCGTTTCTGTTTGTTTGTTTTCTCTTTTTTTTTGCAGAAAAAGGAAAAGGAAGAAAAGCATAGCTTTAGGGTTGGAAAAATTTAGGGAAAAAAGTTTATAAGTTATTTATTGTAAAAGCACCAATGTGCAAACTTTTGTTTTTCAAAAATTTCAAATTGTGTTGCTGTTTGTATTTTATTTGAATTTGAGTGAATTTGATGATAAATGAATTATTAAAAAGAACAATTTAATAGTTTGAACTTTCTATTTTAATGGAAACAAATAGATGTTTTTATTTGAATATTTTTATTTGAAAATTGTAACAGAACAAGTATGAAACAAGAATTTGAAAATTGGTTTGAAATTCATATGGAAAACAAGGGAAAACAGATGGAAAACAAATGCAAAAATTAAGATGCCATGATGCAAAACATAATTTAACAAAAAGCAAACATTCTAAAGGTGTTTTCATACTTGGGATGTTACAGTGTTGGCTAGACGAGTTGCCACCGGTGTTGTGGAGTCTAAGGACTACCCCTAACCGGTCAACCGGCTACACACCATTCTTCTTGGTATATGGAGCTGAGGCCGTGTTGCCCACTGACCTAGAGCATGACTCGCCCCGTGTAACGCTCTACACGGAGTCAGAGGCTAGAGAAGCTCGAGAAAATGACATTGACCTGCTAGAAGAAGCAAGAGAGCTAACTCTGTTGCGTTCAGCTGTTTACCAGCAAAACTTGAGGCGTTATCATAGCCGGAAAGTGAACCCAATGGTTTTCCGAGAAGGAGACATGGTGCTTAGGCTCGTTCAACGCACGGCCGGGATGCACAAGCTTTCTCCTCCGTGGGAAGGGCCTTTCATTGTGAGCAAGGCCTTGCACAATGATGCCTACTATCTAATCGATGCACAGCCACCCCAGAAGAACAGGCCGGATAGGGCTGGAGAGGAATCCAAGCGCCCTTGGAATGTAGCTCTACTCCGACGTTTTCACTCGTGAGCAAACTGTGTATGTATCTACTTATCCGAGTTAAACTCCTATTCGGCAATCTGAAATTGAACTCGGGGACTGCCCTCGTCCAAATTGTTCCTTGTGTTTACTCTGTTTACTTTGTCTATTCGGTTGAACCACTTAGAATTTCAAAAGCATACAAAGTAGTGTGTTTAAACTCACCGGACACTCTGCGACTCTGCTGCTGTCCGCAACCCGGCTTCATGGCAAGCCAGAGAACAAGCCAAAGGGTCAATGAACACATGAAAAATTGCAAAGGAAAGGAAGCGTGTGACAACCGAATAGAGTGTTTTTTACTGTTTTTTCTTTTCGGCTAAGTGGTGGGCAGCGTTACTATGATTTTTCTAAGTGGCTAAGTATTTGAAACTCCAACTTTGAACTCTTGTGACTCGACTACCAAAAAAGCAACAAGTTGCAGGTAAGAGCTGAGATAAAAAGGAAGAGCGGATAAAAAAATGCAACTCGGGGACTTGCGTATTAACGCAACCCGACATTGAGCCAGAGTTGCTAAGAACTTCAACTAAAATAAAACTCAGTAGCAACAAAGACTTAATAATTTGATACATTTGCACCCGGCATCCCGGGGATCTGATAAAAGTTCTAGAGACTAAGTTTTTCAGGATTGCACTAGTTGGAGGTAGCGGTATTGTCCACGTTGGCGTTGGCAGCATCAGCCTCAGAGTTGGTGTTGGCAGCTTCTGAAGTTGCAGTGGCAACCGAGATGGGGTCGGTGGCCGAAGTGGATGAAGTGGACTGAGTCCTGAGTAGCACCGCGGCGTCAGGTGCCGCACCAGCAGTCTAGCCCAACTCGGGAGCCGCTTGCTGGATCACCATCTCGGTGGTGATGGTGGCCTCCTGGGCGCTGGCTTCCGGCTTCTCGGCTTCGGCATCAACCTTGGCCTTCCCCTTCCCCTTCCCGGACCCTCCCTTTGCGGCATCCTCTTCGAACACGCTCAAGTCCTCCGACTCGGTGTCCTCATCTTCATCGTCGCCCTCGCTTTCAACTTCAATGTCTGGCTCGGGGAGGCCGTCGATGTAGGTGGTGGTGTCCGCGTAGGAGGCTACCTCATAGGCTGCTGCCTTCCGGTGAGCAACACAATCGGGATCCTTGGTCCATTTGGAGTCTTGGCGCATCTCAAGGATACTGTCGAGGTTAAGGTTCTCATACCAGCTGCAGATAAAATGAAGCAACTCATCCGCTCCTACCCGAGCTGCCGAAGCGCGCCATTTCTTCAACTCGGCCTTCACGTCGTCCAGCTTCTCGGCGAGCACGCTGGAGCTGTCTGGCGCAGATTGATCCGGCCAGAACAGATCATGAAGTTTATACGCGGTGGACACCATGGTGGTGCCCAAGCCCTTGAGTTGGCGGAGCTGGGTCTTGATGCTCAGAAGGTTGTCGTTGACACTGGACTTGGTGTCAATGGGAAGCCCAGATGCATCTCGGAGTTCTTATGCCTTAGCCAAAGCAAGCGTGCTAGCGGCGCGGAGATCAGGGAAGATATCTGAAAGAAAAACCAGCAAGAGTTAGAAATGGAGGCGGAGAAGAGAGAAAACCAGATAGAAAAGTGGCAGAGAAGAGAAGCAGCCAGATGCAGAGAAGAGAAGACTTACGTTTGAGATCCACCAGCAGCGCATCCAACTTTATCTTCCAGTCCTCCTGATCAGCAATATGCATGTCTTCAATGCTGCGTGGATGGGACATTTGGAGGAAGAGTTGCGCGTTGTGATCCTTCAACACCGAGATCTCCATCTCAAGCGCCTTCTCTTTGCCTTGGCTGCTGTCTTGATCTCCTCCTTCTCGGCAGCTTGATCCAAGGAATCCTGGAGGGCAGTCTTGAGCTGGACCTGCATCTGCTCGAACTCGGCGCGCTCTGTGTCGCGTTCCTTCTGGAGCTCCGCGTCTTGGGTGGCCAGCTGCTGCTGCACCTCGGCAGGCATCAAGCAGTTGAGATGCTGCTCCCGGAATTTCTTGTATTCTTCTGCAAAGAGAACAGCAGGGTTAGCAGAGTAACCAAGGAAAGGAAGACGCAATGGCAGAGTAGCTGGCAACTCACCTTCCAGTTGCTTGATTTTGCTTTCGGCAGAGGTAGAGAAGACATGGCAGTGTTCATGCTGCTCCTTCAGTTTGTTGAATTTGCTTGCAGAGTAAACAGAGTTAGATAAAAAAGCAAACGCGGGCGTAAACACAAAACGCACAAACCGAATAGCTGAAAGCTTACTTTCTATCTCAGAAAGTTGGAGAGCACGGTCCAGTGCCGCCTGCTCCATTGCTGCATCATCTTTTCGTTCGGCTTCAAGAGCCGCGATGCGGTTCTTGGCTACGCTGTGGTTCCAGAGCAGCTGGCGGAACACATTGGTCCTCTTCAGGAGGCTATTCTGTGGAAGAGAAGAAAAAGAGTTAGAAATTTTTTGAATATTTGGCCCGAGAAGACGGCAACTCGGTTGAGTACCCGTCTACTCGGCCCGAATCTCGGGGACTGGGGAGTAGCTAAGAGGGAAAGAAGAGAAGAAGAAAAGAAAAACTGCAACTCGGAAAAGCAAGAAAAAACTTACAGCATATGTTTGCTCGACGTCCTTGGCGGCTTTGCGGAGGCAGAACAACTTCCCGGCTAGTGTGCAGGTGTCGGAGGCGATGGTCATTGGAACAGAGCCGATGTCGGCCTTGTTCCAGTCGACGCGGTAGTAGTCAACAGCGCCCAAGGTGTTGCCGTTCCACTTCTCGATGTCGTGAGCGTCGCTCTCCCAGACCTTGTCCACAAAGCCTACCCGGTCCAGGACCGCGGTTAGCCCTTCTGATTCAATCTCGTCCTCACCGGCTTCGCGCGAGTGGAACTTCAGAGGTTGCTTGGCCTTGGGCTGGGCAGCCACAGCCTTGGCCTGGCCTTCCTTCAGGGCGGAAAGCCGCTTCTCGCCCTTGGCCAGAGAGATGCTATGTTGCTCGGACACCTCCAGCAGGTATGATGGCCAGCTGCCTTGTGCGCGGGCAGCACCTCCGGCACTCGACCCCTCGCCTGGGCCAGTAGATCCAGCAGCAGCGCCAATGGTGAGTTGCGTGCTCTTTGGTGCCTTGGGTGGTGGCATCAGATCCCCGTACTGCGCAACCTTGCGCGGGGGATTCTTCCGAACAGCTGTAGCTTCAGGCTTGGCGGCCTTCTTGGGAGCAGTGTCCGCCCGAGAAGCGGACGGAGGCACTTGGCGTGAAGTGGGTGGAGGCATAAGCTAAGAAGCAGTCTTGGGTGTGTTCTGTTTTGGTGGAGGGCTTGGTGCAGGTGGTGGAGTAGTCTGCTGGGTAGGCGGCACAGGGGGCCGGCTACCCTGCGCAGCTTCTGGCTGCGCTTGGCTCTGGAGCACGGGCTCCACCACGGTCTTCTCAACCCGCTGCTTGGCAGCGGGATCAGGTCTTGTGTCAACATGTCCTTCTACCCGCGGCCTGGCCGCGGGGTCATCTTGAGCTGCAGCTTGTTCTTCCTGCTTCTCGGTGTTGTCATATGGCCGCTCAAGGGCGGCACGGTCTTGGTTCTCAGCATCTTGTTCAACATTCTCCCCAGCTGCGGTAGCTGGGGGAGAGCGAGGCATCTCGTTGTGAGCAGCATCCTGCGCACTCTGGTACGCGTAGGTTTGCTGCTCCAAGTTCTCATCATCTTGGTCACCAGCGCCCGTGTTCTCGGTGCCGGTGTCCTCTTCTTCCAGCTTCACCGGAGAGGGCGCATGTAACATCCCAAGTATGAAAACTCACCCCTAGAATGTTTGTTTCTTGTTTTATTAAAGTTTTTGCATCATGTCATCATACTCATTACTTTGTTTTCCATTTGTTTGCTTCTGTTTTCTTTGTTTTCACAATTGAAATTCAATCAATATTCAAACCTTTGTTTCATACTTGTTATGTTACAAGTTTTCAAATAAAAAGTTCAACTCAAAACCTCAATTGTTTCCATTTAATCCATAAGGTTCAACTAATTAAAATTGTGGCTTTTAATCATTCACTTAATTCAAATGTTATTCAAATTCAAAGACATTCTTTTCCAAACAGCAACTATGTTGAAATTATGAAAATTACAACACAATTATAATCATTTGCTTCCAATTAAAATTATATGTTCACCCTACTTAAAATCTTGTTTTCAATAATCACTTAATCTCAAATCATTTCAAATTTGAATCAAATAGCAAACAGCAATTTAATTTTGAACTTTTTGGAAAACAGAACTTGGCAAGTGGTTGCTGTTGACCTAATCAACTCACACAAATTTTTCTAAATTTTTACTAACCCAAAAACCTATCTAATTCTTCCTATTTCTATTTCTGCAAAAAAAAAAACAGAAGAGAAAAATAAAAAAGGAAAAAAAAAACGCTCACAGAGGGGGGGAGCAGCACGGCCCAGCCCACCTTACCTCTCTCCACGGCCCGGTACCGGTTCGCCATCGTCTTCCCGCGGTACGGCCGCGCATCTGTCGGCGCCACGTCGACGGCGCGCACAGGCAACGGCCAGCAGCTGCCCCTAGCGCCTATAAAGCCTACCCTAGGCCTCCCCCGAGCAGCCCTAGACCACCTGCTACCCTACCTCCCTCGCGGCGCCGCCAATTTCCTTCTCTCTCACCGAAATTCCCCACCTCTGTACCTCACACCGTCGCCACCTCTCTGAAATCATGGAGCTCGTCGCCGTTGCCGCGCTCCTCCACCCTAGCTGACCACGGGAACCAGTCCCCCGTAGTACCAGCTTCATCTTCGACACCTCCACGGCGCCCGCGACGGCCTGTAGCCACGCCCCCGTTCTGCTCCGAGCCGCGGCTACGACTACATCGACAGTGAGCGCCACCTTCCATCTCCTCCTCCTCCCTGCTCTCTCTCTGCACGCACGCATCCGCAGCAGCCCACACGCTAGCACATCGACCACGAGCAGCGCGCAGCACAACTCCGGTGACCACCGTCGCCTCGCCGCAGTTCAGACACGCGCGCAGAAAGTTCAGTTAAAAATTCAGTTAACCTAACTGAACCTAGTCCTCACTGCGTTGCGTATACTGACAAGAACACATCGCTACCGCACTGGTAACCACACTTGCGCGCGCGCCCCAGGGTGCGGGTTCGAGCCCTGCGCCCGCGGAATAAACCCCAATTTTTTTGCAAGGGCTGCTGACAGGCTGGCCACCTCTGTCAGTGGCTGGTGCTGCCACGCGTGCACGCACAGGGCCACCGTGGCCCAGGGGCCCTCTGTCAGTGGCTAGGGCTAGCCACTGCAGAGTGAAAAATGTTTTTCTGCCCCGTTTTGTTTTCAAAATAAGTCCTTTTCCTTACAGATTGGTCCTTAGTTTTAAATTGCTAATAACTTTTATTTTATAAATCCAAATAATAAAAATAAAATATGTTTGTTGAACCAAATTTAATTATCTATCTATTTAAACCATTTGTATTCTGTTTTGAATAATTCAAATGCATTCAAATTTCAAATTCAAACAATTCATTTGAAATTTGATTAATTGCATAACTAATTCATACTTAATCCAAATAACATAAATAAAATATGTTTTCCATGCTATTTCAACCCACCTTTTTAAATATAAATTTTGTTTCATGGTTTGAATAATTAAAATTGCTTAAATAATTTAAACCTTGTTTAAATCATTTAAATTTGCTAAATTCATAACTTGCTCAAATTAAATTATTCTTGAACATGTAAAATATGTTTTCCAATCATAAAAATATAAACTTTTCAAATATGAATTTGAATTTATGTTTTGAACAAATAAAAATTCAAATAAATTCAAACTTGAATTTAATTCATTTAAATCTTGTTTAACTTGTTTAATTCATAAATAATACATCTTAATTCCTTTTTCAATAATTGAAACAGGTATTCCACCTAAAATTTTGTACTCTTTCCAAATATGAATTTTGTTATTTGTTTTGGACAAATTAAATTGGTGAAAACAACAAATGCTTGTGTAACACCTTTAAGGAACCAAAATTTCTTAACTTAATCAATAAAATTCCAAACTTGGTAAACCTTATTTTAAATTGATTCTATTGTTGTTATTTTTCTGTCTTCCTCATCCATGCATCATACTAATCCACCTTCACCTGTTGATTAGCTGTAAAACAAATATTCCAACCATAATTCATGGACCTTTGCATATGCAACTCAAATTGCATGTGGGTCCATTTAATCATGTTGTTACCATGTCCACTAGTTTGTTTTGATGCATCAATTAAATGGTCATGCATCATCCCATGATTGTGCATTATGCCATGTTATTGATTGTTTGTCTCTTTGTGTTGTTTGTTTGCTTCTTCTCGAATAGACGACGACGTTGAGACAGACGATACTTACGACACCCCTTCTGAGGATCTAGCCCAGTACCAGGCTGCTGAGTTTGCAGGAAAGTATTCACTCACATGAACCATTGTGTTCCTTTCAACATTGGATACCGATACTTTCCGTTGTCTATTTCTGCTAGCCTTTTGAATCGTTGCTCCTGTTTGATCCTATCACATGTTATCCTTTAACCCTGATATAGCCTCACCTCCACACCTATAACCCATTTCTTGTTGCCCGTGTCTTACTAGCATGCTTAGGGTTGTTTCTGCTCGGGTCTGTTACCCGTTACTTTCTGTTACTATATTTCTATTATGTTATGGGGCTCTATATTAAACAACAACCTGTTAATTTGAGGTAATAATAATTTGCTGATAAGGCACCGGCAGGAGGCCCGGCGTGGTTTTGAGACCTGCTAGTGTCGACCCTAATTAGGAAAAGGGTCTTGTCTACTGATCCATGATGAGCGCACTATCCGCATGTGGGAAGCGTGTATGGGCGCCCCCCTCAATTTGATTCGATTCGCATCTCGTCCAAATCGCCACACTTAGTTCGGGCTTTCTATTTGATGCACGCATATGCAGGTACGAACCCGAGGCCAGGGTGGAACTTTTGTAGTCGGCATTTAGGGCGGCGTGGTCTTCCAGTGCTATGAGGGTCCCCCTTTTCTTCGTGGGGGCTCGATTAGCCGCGCACGCACAGCACGTGGTTCTTTGGGCTTGATGCGAAGAAGAGTTGAGTTGTGTTGAGTGCCCCGCTTGGTGGGAGGCATTCCACCTCGCGGGTTATTCTTACGTGTACGGCCAAATTGGTGCACCCCTGCAGGGATAAATCTTCTCGAGAAGCCGTGTTTTCCGCGGTTATGGTTGACTTGGTGAAAGTACTGGCTAACAAGTATTCAGAACAACTTACACCTAACTAATGATAACTGGACTAGTAATAGACTTATTGACACAATAACTTGACCCATCATTAATCCAACTGTGTGAGTTATCCTCGGATTGCTTCTTTGGATAAGGGGCGAGATCCTGGATGGGTTTGCTTGGAGTTAGTTATAGTTGGTTACGATACACTATCTTATCCCCTTTCTGTTAGCCGGAAGGTGTATCATGTTCTGTAGTTGGTTAGTGCAGCCAGCTGCCGCATCTTTTGTATCACCCTTTCCTCCGTTGAACCCAAAGCATCTGTGCTTGGTGTTGACGGGTTACACTTTGGTGAACTGTGAGTCTTGCTTGCCAGTACGTTTATGTACTGACCCCTTTGGGGCTGTGGTTTCCGCAGACTACGCTTACGAGGATCCCCGTGACGACTACTACGTGGAGTTTGACGAGGCTGCTGACGAGTAGATAGCGGACCCGGGCAGGATCCGAGACATCGTGGATGGGCTCCGTCTTTTCATTTCCGGCTTCTTAAGCCTATTTGGATTTTGTCTGTACTCAGGCCCTTTGAATGCTTCCGCTGAGATGTAATGATGATATGTTGGGACATGTGTCCTCTGGATGATTGTATTTGCTATCTCTGCTCTAGTGAGAGCTAGTTGCAACTTATTTCTATTTATTTGTGTCTTAGAGATATGTTGTGTTATCATTTTGTTAAACGCCGTTGACGTACCATGTGTGTATGGTATGAAGTACGTCAATGGTAGTATCCTGATTTCTAGGGGATGGTTTACGTAGACGATGAACAGTAGGGGTGGTTGTCACACATACGTGTGTTGGCCTACTCGTAAGAGATGCGGGTGCCGGTAAGCCCCGTAATCCAATCATCTACTGTTCAACGGAACTGCGAGTATCCTCTAGAAGTCCGGGTGCGACAAATGGTATCAGAGCCTGTCTGCCTGTAGGATCCCTTTTTACTGGTCGCAGTTGAGTCTAGAAACTATTTTGTAGCTATATAGGAAAAATGAAACGTGAGAGTAG